>CAJMZQ010000060.1:0-1200000 GCA_905220385.1 Xylota sylvarum
CGTTCAACATTCTATCAGAACTACGAACCATGAAGTATGATTTCTCTGAAACCATGATAGATTTCACATCGATCCTGACCAAAATGAGTCTGTGGTGTGAAATAATTTTCGTTGAGTGGATAGATTTTAGTTGGGGTAGTCGTTCAACATTCTATCAGAACTACGAACCATGAAGTATGATTTCTCTGAAACCATGGTGGATTTCAAATCGATCCTGACCAAAATGAGTCTGTGGTGTGAAATAATTTTTGTTGAGTGGATAGATTTTAGTTATCGGTAGTCGTTCAACATTCTATCAGAACTACGAACCATGAAGTATGATTTCTCTGAAACCATGGTGGATTTCAAATCGATCCTGACCAAAATGAGTCTGTGGTGTGAAATAATTTTTGTTGAGTGGATAGATTTAAGTTACGGGTAGTTGTTCAACATTCTATCAGAACTGCGAACCATGAAGTATGATTTCTCTGAAACTATGATAGATTTCAAATCGATCCTGACCAAAATGAGCCTGCGGTGTGAAATAATTTTTGTTCAGTGGATAGATTTTAGTTAGGGGTAGTCGTTCAACATTCTATTAGAACTACGAACCATGAAGTATGATTTCTCTGAAACCATGGCGGATTTCAAATCGATCCTGACCAAAATGAGTCTGTGGTGTGAAATAATTTTTGTTGAGTGGATAGATTTAAGTTACGGGTAGTTGTTCAACATTCTATCAGAACTGCGAACCATGAAGTATGATTTCTCTGAAACTATGATAGATTTCAAATCGATCCTGACCAAAATGAGCCTGCGGTGTGAAATAATTTTTGTTCAGTGGATAGATTTTAGTTAGGGGTAGTCGTTCAACATTCTATTAGAACTACGAAACATGAAGTACGATTTCTCTGAAACCATGGCGGATTTCAAATCGATCCTGACCAAAATGAGTCTGTGGTGTGAAATAATTTTTGTTGAGTGGATAGATTAAAGTTATTGGTAGTTGTTCAACATTCTATCAGAACTACGAACCATGAAGTACGATTTCTCTGAAACTATGATAGATTTCAAATCGATCCTGACCAAAACGAACCTGTGGTGTGAAATAATTTTAGTTCAGTGGATAGATTTTAGTTAGGGGTAGTCGTTCAACATTCTATCAGGACTACGAACCATGAAGTATGATTTCTGTGAAACCCTGGTGGATTTCAAATCGATCCTGACCAAAATGAGTCTGTGGTGTGAAATAATTTTTGTTGAGTGGATAGATTTAAGTTAGGGGTAGTTGCTCAACATTCTATCAGAACTACGAACCATGAAGTATGATTTCTCTGAAACCATGATAGATTTCAAATCGATCCTGACCAAAATGAATCTGTGCTGTGAAATAATTTTTGTTGAGTAAATAGATTTTAGTTTGGGGTAGTCGTTCAACATTCTATCAGAACTACGAACCATGAAGCATGATTTCTCTGAAACCATGGTGGATTTCAAATCGATCCTGACCAAAATGAGTCTGTGGTGTGAAATAATGTTTGTTGAGTGGATAGATTTTAGTTAGGGGTAGTCGTTCAACATTCTATCAGAACTACGAACCATGAAGCATGATTTCTCTGAAACCATGGTGGATTTCAAATCGATCCTGACCAAAATGAGTCTGTGGTGTGAAATAATTTTCGTTGAGTGGATAGATTTAAGTTAGGGGTAGTTGTTCAACATTCTATCAGAACTACGAATCATAGAGTATGATTTCCCTGACACCATGATAGATTTCAAATCGATCCTGACCAAAATGAGTCTGTGGTGTGAAATAATTTTTGTTGAGTGGATAGATTTTAGTTAGGGGTAGTCGTTCAACATTCTATCAGAACTACGAACCATGAAGTATCATTTCTCTAAAACCATGGTGGATTTCAAATCGATCCTGACCAAAATGAGTCTGTGGTGTGAAATAATTTTCGTTGAGTGGAATGATTTTAGTTAGGGGTAGTCGTTCAACATTCTATCAGAACTGCGAACCATAAAGTATGATTTCTCTGAAACTATGATAGATTTCAAATCGATCCTGACCAAAATGAGTCTGTGGTGTGAAATAATTTTCGTTGAGTGGATAGATTTTAGTTAGGGGTAGTCGTTCAACATTCTATTAGAACTACGAACCATGAAGTACGATTTCTCTGAAACCATGATAGATTTCAAATCTATCGTGACCAAAATGAGTCTGTGGTGTGAAATAATTTTTGTTGAGTGGATAGATTTTAGTTATTGGTAGTCGCTCAACATTCTATCAGAACAGCGAACCATGGAGTATGATTTCTCTGAATTCATGGTAGATTTCAAATCGATCCTGACCAAAATGAGTCTGTGGTGTGAAATAATTTTCGTTGAGTGGATAGATTTAAGTTAGGGGTAGTTGTTCAACATTCTATCAGAACTACGAACCATAGAGTATGATTTCCCTGAAACCATGATAGATTTCAAATCGATCCTGACCAAAATGAATCTGTGGTGTGAAATAATTTTTGTTGAGTGGATAGATTTTAGTTAGGGGTAGTCGTTCAACATTCTATCAGAACTACGAAACATGAAGTATGATTTCTCTAAAACCATGCTGGATTTCAAATCGATCCTGACCAAAATGAGTCTGTGGTGTGAAATAATTTTCGTTGAGTGGATTGATTTTAGTTAGGGGTAATCGTTCAACATTCTATCAGAACTACGAACCATGAAGTATGGTTTCTCTGAAACTATGATAGATTTCAAATCGATCCTGACCAAAATGAGTCTGTGGTGTGAAATAATTTTCGTTGAGTGGATAGATTTTAGTTAGGGGTAGTCGTTCAACATTCTATTAGAACTACGAACCATGAAGTACGATTTCTCTGAAACCATGGTGGATTTCAAATCTATCCTGACCAAAATGAGTCTGTGGTGTGAAATAATTTTTGTTGAGTGGATAGATTTAAGTTAGGGGTAGTTGTTCAACATTCTATCAGAACTACGAACCATAGAGTATGTTTCTCTGAAGCCATGATAGATTTCAAATCGATCCTGACCAAAATGAGTCTGTGGTGTGAAATAATTTTTGTTGAGTGGATAGATTTTAGTTAGGGGTAGTCGTTCAACATTCTATCAGAACTACGAACCATGAAGTATGATTTCTCTGAAACCATGATAGATTTCACATCGATCCTGACCAAAATGAGTCTGTGGTGTGAAATAATTTTCGTTGAGTGGATAGATTTTAGTTGGGGTAGTCGTTCAACATTCTATCAGAACTACGAACCATGAAGTATGATTTCTCTGAAACCATGGTGGATTTCAAATCGATCCTGACCAAAATGAGTCTGTGGTGTGAAATAATTTTTGTTGAGTGGATAGATTTAAGTTACGGGTAGTTGTTCGACATTCTATCAGAACTGCGAACCATGAAGTATGATTTCTCTGAAACTATGATAGATTTCAAATCGATCCTGACCAAAATGAGCCTGCGGTGTGAAATAATTTTTGTTCAGTGGATAGATTTTAGTTAGGGGTAGTCGTTCAACATTCTATTAGAACTACGAAACATGAAGTACGATTTCTCTGAAACCATGGTGGATTTCAAATCTATCCTGACCAAAATGAGTCTGTGGTGTGAAATAATTTTTGTTGAGTGGATAGATTCTAGTTAGGGGTAGTTGTTCAACATTCTATCAGAACTACTTAACCATAGAGTATGTTTCTCTGAAACCATGATAGATTTCAAATCGATCCTGACCAAAATGAGTCTGTGGTGTGAAATAATTTTTGCTGAGTGGATAGATTTAAGTTACGGGTAGTTGTTCAACATTCTATCAGAACTGCGAACCATGAAGTATGATTTCTCTGAAACTATGATAGATTTCAAATCGATCCTGACCAAAATGAGCCTGCGGTGTGAAATAATTTTTGTTCAGTGGATAGATTTTAGTTAGGGGTAGTCGTTCAACATTCTATCAGAACTACGAACCATGAAGCATGATTTCTCTGAAACCATGGTGGATTTCAAATCGATCCTTACCAAAATGAGTCTGTGGTGTGAAATAATTTTTGTTGAGTGGATAGATTTTAGTTAGGGGTAGTCGTTCAACATTCTATCAGAACTACGAACCATGAGGTATGATTTCTCTGAAACCATGATAGAATTCAAATCGATCCTGACCAAAATGAGTCTGTGGTGTGAAATAATTTTTGTTGAGTGGATAGATTTTAGTTAGGGGTAGTCGTTCAACATTCTATCAGAACTACGAACCATGAAGTATGATTTCTCTGAAACCATGATAGATTTCACATCGATCCTGACCAAAATGAGTCTGTGGTGTGAAATAATTTTCGTTGAGTGGATAGATTTTAGTTGGGGTAGTCGTTCAACATTCTATCAGAACTACGAACCATGAAGTATGATTTCTCTGAAACCATGGTGGATTTCAAATCGATCCTGACCAAAATGAGTCTGTGGTGTTAAATAATTTTTGTTGAGTGGATAGATTTTAGTTAGGGGTAGTCGTTCAACATTCTATTAGAACTACGAAACATGAAGTACGATTTCTCTGAAACCATGGCGGATTTCAAATCGATCCTTACCAAAATGAGTCTGTGGTGTGAAATAATTTTTGTTGAGTGGATAGATTTAAGTTAGGGGTAGTTGCTCAACATTCTATCAGAACTACGAACCATGAAGTATGATTTCTCTGAAACCATGATAGATTTCAAATCGATCCTGACCAAAATGAATCTGTGGTGTGAAATAATTTTTGTTGAGTGGATAGATTTTAGTTAGGGGTAGTCGTTCAACATTCTATCAGAACTACGAACCATGAAGTATGATTTCTCTAAAACCATGCTGGATTTCAAATCGATCCTGACCAAAATGAGTCTGTGGTGTGAAATAATTGTCGTTGAGTCGATTGATTTTAGTTAGGGGTAATCGTTCAACATTCTATCAGAACTACGAACCATGAAATATGGTTTCTCTGAAACTATGATAGATTTCAAATCGATCCTGACCAAAATGAGTCTGTGGTGTGAAATAATTTTCGTTGAGTGAATAGATTTTAGTTAGGGGTAGTCGTTCAACATTCTATTAGAACTACGAACCATGAAGTATGATTTCTCTGAAACCATGATAGATTTCAAATCGATCGTGACCAAAATGAGTCTGTGGTGTGAAATAATTTTTGTTGAGTGGATAGATTTTAGTTATTGGTAGTCGCCCAACATTCTATCAGAACAGCGAACCATGGAGTATGATTTCTCTGAATTCATGGTAGATTTCAAATCGATCCTGACCAAAATGAGTCTGTGGTGTGAAATCATTTTCGTTGAGTGGACAGATTTTAGTTAGCTGTAGTCGTTCAACATTCTATCAGAACTACGAACCATGGAGTATGATTTCTCTGAAACCATGATAAATTTCAAATCAATCCTGACCAAAATGAGTCTGTGGTGTGAAATAATGTTTGTTGAGTGGATAGATTTTAGTTGGGGTAGTCGTTCAACATTCTATCAGAACTACGAACCATGGAGTATGATTTCTCTGAAACCATGATAAATTTCAAATCAATCCTGACCAAAATGAGTCTGTGGTGTGAAATAATTTTTGTTGAGTGGATAGATTTTAGTTGGGGTAGTCGTTCAACATTCTATCAGAACTACGAACCATGAAGCATGATTTCTCTGAAACCATGATAGATTTCAAATCGATCGTGACCAAAATGAGTCTGTGGTGTGAAATAATTTTCATTGAGTGGATAGATTTTAGTTGGGGTAGTCGTTCAACATTCTATCAGAACTACGAACCATGAAGCATGATTTCTCTGAAACCATGATAGATTTCAAATCGATCGTGACCAAAATGAGTCTGTGGTGTGAAATAATTTTCGTTGAGTGGATAGATTTTAGTTAGGGGTAGTCGTTCAACATTCTATTAGAACTACGAACCATGAAGTATGATTTCTCTGAAACCATGATAGATTTCAAATCGATCGTGTCCAAAATGAGTCTGTGGTGTGAAATAATTTTTTTTGAGTGGATAGATTTTAGTTATTGGTAGTCGCTCAACATTCTATCAGAACAGCGAACCATGGAGTATGATTTCTCTGAATTCATGGTAGATTTCAAATCGATCCTGACCAAAATGAGTCTGTGGTGTGAAATAATTTTTGTTGAGTGGATAGATTTTAGTTAGATGTAGTCGTTCAACATTCTATCAGAACTACGAACCATGAAGTATGATTTCTCTGAAACCATGATAGAATTCAAATCGATCCTGACCAAAATGAGTCTGTGGTGTGAAATAATTTTTGTTGAGTGGATAGATTTTAGTTAGGGGTAGTCGTTCAACATTCTATTAGAACTACGAACCATGAAGTATGATTTCTCTGTAACCATGATAGATTTCAAATCGATCGTGACCAAAATGAGTCTGTGGTGTGAAATCATTTTCGTTGAGTGGACAGATTTTAGTTAGGGGTAGTCGTTCAACATTCTATCAGAACTACGAACCATGGAGTATGATTTCTCTGAAACCATGATAGATTTCAAATCGATCGTGACCAAAATGAGTCTGTGGTGTGAAATAATTTTTGTTGAGTGGATAGATTTTAGTTATTGGTAGTCGCTCAACATTCTATCAGAACAGCGAACCATGGAGTATGATTTCTCTGAATTCATGGTAGATTTCAAATCGATCCTGACCAAAATGAGTCTGTGGTGTGAAATAATTTTTGTTGAGTGGATAGATTTTATTAGGGGTAGTCGTTCAACATTCTATCAGAACTACGAACCATGAAGTATGATTTCTCTGAAACCATGATAGAATTCAAATCGATCCTGACCAAAATGAGTCTGTGGTGTGAAATAATTTTTGTTGAGTGGATAGATTTTAGTTAGGGGTAGTCGTTCAACATTCTATTAGAACTACGAACCATGAAGTATGATTTCTCTGAAACCATGATAGATTTCAAATCGATCGTGACCAAAATGAGTCTGTGGTGTGAAATCATTTTCGTTGAGTGGACAGATTTTAGTTAGGGGTAGTCGTTCAACATTCTATCAGAACTACGAACCATGGAGTATGATTTCTCTGAAACCATGATAGATTTCAAATCGATCGTGACCAAAATGAGTCTGTGGTGTGAAATAATTTTTGTTGAGTGGATAGATTTTAGTTATTGGTAGTCGCTCAACATTCTATCAGAACAGCGAACCATGGAGTATGATTTCTCTGAATTCATGGTAGATTTCAAATCGATCCTGACCAAAATGAGTCTGTGGTGTGAAATAATTTTTGTTGAGTGGATAGATTTTATTAGGGGTAGTCGTTCAACATTCTATCAGAACTACGAACCATGAAGTATGATTTCTCTGAAACCATGATAGATTTCAAATCGATCGTGACCAAAATGAGTCTGTGGTGTGAAATAATTTTTGATGAGTGGATAGATTTTAGTTATTGGTAGTCGCTCAACATTCTATCAGAACAGCGAACCATGGAGTATGATTTCTCTGAATTCATGGTAGATTTCAAATCGATCCTGACCAAAATGAGTCTGTGGTGTGAAATAATTTTTGTTGAGTGGATAGATTTTATTAGGGGTAGTCGTTCAACATTCTATCAGAACTACGAACCATGGAGTATGATTTCTCTGAAACCATGATAAATTTCAAATCAATCCTGACCAAAATGAGTCTGTGGTGTGAAATAATTTTTGTTGAGTAAATAGATTTTAGTTAGGGGTAGTCGTTCAACATTCTATCAGAACTACGAACCATGAAGTACGATTTCTCTGAAACCATGATAAATTTCAAATCAATCCTGACCAAAATGAGTCTGTGGTGTGAAATAATTTTTATTGAGTGGATAGATTTTAGTTGGGGTAGTCGTTCAACATTCTATCAGAACTACGAACCATGAAGCATGATTTCTCTGAAACCATGATAGATTTCAAATCGATCGTGACCAAAATGAGTCTGTGGTGTGAAATAATTTTCGTTGAGTGGATAGATTTTAGTTAGGGGTAGTCGTTCAACATTCTATTAGAACTACGAACCATGAAGTATGATTTCTCAGAAACCATGATAGATTTCAAATCGATCGTGACCAAAATGAGTCTGTGGTGTGAAATAATTTTTGTTGAGTGGATAGATTTTAGTTATTGGTAGTCGCTCAACATTCTATCAGAACAGCGAACCATGGAGTATGATTTCTCTGAACTCATGGTAGATTTCAAATCGATCCTGACCAAAATGAGTCTGTGGTGTGAAATAATTTTTGTTGAGTGGATAGATTTTATTAGGGGTAGTCGTTCAACATTCTATCAGAACTACGAACCATGAAGTATGATTTCTCTGAAACTATGATAGATTTCAAATCAATCCCGACAAAAATGAGTCTGTGGTGTGAAATAATTTTTGTCGAGTGGATAGATTTTAGTTAGGGGTAGTCGTTCAACATTCTATCAGAACTACGAACCATGGAGTATGATTTCTCTGAAACCATGATAAATTTGAAATCGATCGTGACCAAAATGAGTCTGTGGTGTGAAATAATTTTCATTGAGTGGATAGATTTTAGTTGGGGTAGTCGTTCAACATTCTATCAGAACTACGAACCATGAAGCATGATTTCTCTGAAACCATTGTGGATTTCAAATCTATCCTGACCAAAATGAGTCTGTGGTGTGAAATAATTTTCATTGAGTGGATAGATTTTAGTTGGGGTAGTCGTTCAACATTCTATCAGAACTACGAACCATGGAGTATGATTTCTCTGAAACCATGATAAATTTCAAATCAATCCTGACCAAAATGAGTCTGTGGTGTGAAATAATTTTTGTTGAGTGGATAGATTTTAGTTATTGGTAGTCGCTCAACATTCTATCAGAACAGCGAACCATGGAGTATGATTTCTCTGAATTCATGGTAGATTTCAAATCGATCCTGACCAAAATGAGTCTGTGGTGTGAAATAATTTTTGTTGAGTGGATAGATTTTAGTTGATGTAGTCGTTCAACATTCTATCAGAACTACGAACCATGAAGTATGATTTCTCTGAAACCATGATAGATTTCAAATCAATCCTGACCAAAATGAGTCTGTGGTGTGAAATAATTTTTGTTGAGTGGATAGATTTTAGTTAGGGGTAGTCGTTCAACATTCTATCAGAACTACGAACCATGGAGTATGATTTCTCTGAAATCATGATAAATTTGAAATCGATCGTGACCAAAATGAGTCTGCGGTGTGAAATAATTTTTGTTGAGTGGATAGATTTTAGTTAGGGGTAGTCGTTCAACATTCTATTAGAACTACGAACCATGAAGTACGATTTCTCTGAAACCATGATAGATTTCAAATCGATCGTGACCAAAATGAGTCTATGGTGTGAAATAATTTTTGTTGAGTGGATAGATTTTAGTTAGGGGTAGTCGCTCAACATTCTATCAGAACAACGAACCGTGGAGTATGATTTCTCTGCAATCATGGTAGATTTCAAATCGATCCTGACCAAAATGAGTCCGTGGTGTGAAATAATTTTTGCTTCGGTGGATAGATTTTAGTTAGGGGTAGTCGTTCAACATTCTATCAGAACTACGAACCATGAAGTATGATTTCTCTGAAACCATGATAGATTTCAAATCAATCCTGACCAAAATGAGTCTGTGGTGTGAAATAATTTTTGTTGAGTGGATAGATTTTAGTTGGGGTAGTCGTTCAACATTCTATCAGAACTACGAACCATGAAGCATGATTTCTCTGAAACCATTGTGGATTTCAAATCTATCCTGACCAAAATGAGTCTGTGGTGTGAAATAATTTTTGTTGAGTGGATAGATTTTAGTTAGGGGCAGTCGTTCAACATTCTAACAGAACTACGAACCATGAAGTATGATTTCTCTGAAACCATGATAGATTTCAAATCGATCCTGACCAAAATGAGTCTGTGGTGTGAAATAATTTTTGTTGACTGGATAGATTTCAGTTAGTGGTAGTCGTTCAACATTCTATCAGAACTACGAACCATGAAGCATGATTTCTCTGAAACCATGGTGGATTTCAAATCTATTGTGACCAAGATGAGTCTGTGGTGTGAAATAATTTTTGTTGAGTGGATATATTTTAGTTAGGGGTAGTCGTTCAACATTCTATCAGAACTACGAACCATGAAGTATGATTTCTCTGCAATCATGGTAGATTTCAAATCGATCCTGACCAAAATGAGTCTGTGGTGTGAAATAATTTTTGTTGAGTGGATAGATTTTAGTTAGGTTTAGTCGTTCAACATTCTATCAGAACTACGAACCATGAAGTATGATTTCTCTGAAACCATGGTGGATTTCAAATCTATCCTGACCAAAATGAGTCTGCGGTGTGAAATAATTTTTGTTGAGTGGATAGATTTTAGTTACGGGTCGTCGTTCAACATTCTATTAGACTACGAACCATGAAGTACGATTTCTCTGAAACCATGGTGGATTTCAAATCTATCATGACCAAAATGAGTCTATGGTGTGAAATAATTTTTGTTGAGTGGATAGATTTTAGTTAGGGGTAGCCGTTCAACATTTTATCAGAACTACGAAGCATGGAGTATGATTTCTCTGAAACCATGATAGATTTCAAATCGATCCTGACCAAAATGAGTCTGTGGTGTGAAATAATTTTCGTTGAGTGGATAGATTTAAGTTAGGGGTAGTCGTTCAACACTCTATCAGAACTACGAACCATGAAGTATGATTTCTCTGAAACCATGATAGATTTCAAATCAATCCTGACCAAAATGAGTCTGTGGTGTGAAATAATTTTTGTTGAGTGGATAGATTTTAGTTGGGGTAGTCGTTCAACATTCTATTAGAACTACGAACCATGGAGTATGATTTCTCTGAAACCATGATAAATTTCAAATCAATCCTGACCAAAATAAGTCTGTGGTGTGAAATAATTTTTGTTGAGTGGATAGATTTTAGTTAGGGGTAGTCGTTCAACATTCTATCAGAACTACGAACAATGAAGTATGATTTCTCTGCAATCATGGTAGATTTCAAATCGATCCTGACCAAAATGAGTCTTTGGTGTGAAATAATTTTTGATGAGTGGATAGATTTTAGTTAGGGGTAGTCGTTCAACATTCTATTAGAACTACGAACCATGAAGTACGATTTCTCTGAAACCATGATAGATTTCAAATCAATCCTGACCAAAATGAGTCTGTGGTGTGAAATAATTTTTGTTGTGTTAATAGATTTTAGTTGATGTAGTCGCTCAACATTCTATCAGAACTACGAACAATGAAGTATGATTTCTCTGAAACCATGATAGATTTCAAATCAATCCTGACCAAAATAAGTCTGTGGTGTGAAATAATTTTTGTTGAGTGGATAGATTTTAGTTAGGGGTAGTCGTTCAACATTCTATCAGAACTACGAACAATGAAGTATGATTTCTCTGCAATCATGGTAGATTTCAAATCGATCCTGACCAAAATGAGTCTGTGGTGTGAAATAATTTTCATTGAGTGGATAGATTTTAGTTGGGGTAGTCGTTCAACATTCTATCAGAACTACGAACCATGAAGCATGATTTCTCTGAAACCATTGTGGATTTCAAATCTATCCTGACCAAAATGAGTCTGTGGTGTGAAATAATTTTTGTTGAGTGTATAGATGTTAGTTAGGGACAGTCGTTCAATATTCTATCAGAACTACGAACCATGAAGTATGATTCCTCTAAAACCATGATAGATTTCAAATCGATCCTGACCAAAATGAGCCTGTGGTGTCAAATAATTTTCGCTGAGTGGATAGATTTTAGTTAGGGGTAGTCGTTCAACATTCTATCAGAACTACGAACCATGAAGTATGGTTTCTCTGAAACCATGATAGATTTCAAATCGATCCTGACCAAAATGAGTCTGTGGTGTGAAATAATTTTTGTTGAGTGGATAGATTTCAGTTAGTGGTAGTCGTTCATCATTCTATCAGAACTACGAACCATGAAGCATGATTTCTGTGAAACCTTGGTGGATTTCAAATCTATTGTGACCAAAATGAGTCTGTGGTGTGAAATAATTTTTGTTGAGTGGATAGATTTTAGTTAGGGGTAGTCGTTCAACATTCTATCAGAACTACGAACCATGAAGTATGATTTCTCTAAAACCATGATAGATTTCAAATTGATCCTGACCAAAATGAGTCTGTGGTGTGAAGTAATTTTCGTTGAGTGGATAGATTTTAGTCAGGGGTAGGCGTTCAACATTCTACCAGAACTACGAACCATGAAGTATGATTTCTCTGAAACCATGATAGATTTCAAATCGATCCTGACCAGAATGAGTCTGTGGTGTGAAATAATTTTTGTTGAGTAGATAGATTTAAGTTAGCTGTAATTGTTCAACATTCTATCAGAACTACGAACCATAGAATATATTTTCACTGAAGCCATGATAGATTTCAAATCGATCCTGACCAAAATGAGTCTGTGGTGTGAAATAATTTTTGTTGAGTGGATAGATTTTAGTTAGGGGTAGCCGTTCAACATTCTATCAGAACTACGAACCATGGAGTATGATTTCTCTGAAACCATGATAGATTTCAAATCGATCCTGACCAAAATGAGTCTGTGGTGTGAAATAATTTTTGTTGAGTGGATAGATTTTAGTTAGGGGCAGTCGTTCAACATTATATCAGAACTACGAACCATGAAGTATGATTTCTCTGAAACCATGGTGGATTTCAAATCGATCCTGACCAAAATGAGTCTGCGGTGTGAAATAATTTTTGTTGAGTGGATAGATTTTAGTTACGGGTAGTCGTTCAACATTCTATTAGAACTACGAACCATGAAGTACGATTTCTCTGAAACCATGGTGGATTTCAAATCTATCCTGACCAAAATGAGTCTCTGGTGTGAAATAATTTTTGTTGAGTTAATAGATTTTAGTTAGGGACAATCGTTCAACAGTCTATCAGAACTACGAACCATGAAGTATGATTCCTCTAAAACCATGATAGATTTCAAATCGATCCTGACCAAAATGAGTCTGTGGTGTGAAATAATTTTTGTTGAGTGGATAAATTTTAGTTATTGGTAGTCGTTCAACATTCTATCAGAACTACGAACCATGAAGTATGATTTCTCTGAAACCATGGTGGATTTCAAATCTATCCTGACCAAAATGAGTCTGTGGTGTGAAATAATTTTTGTTGAGTGGATAGATTTCAGTTAGTGGTAGTCGTTAAACATTCTATCAGAACTACGAACCATGAAGCATGATTTCTCTGAAACCATGGTGGATTTCAAATCTATCCTGATCAAAATGAGTCTGTGGTGTGAAATAATTTTTGTTGAGTGGATAGATTTTAGTTAGAGGTAGTCGCTCAACATTCTATCAGAAGAACGAACCGTGGAGTATGATTTCTCTGCAATCATGGTAGATTTCAAATCGATCCTGACCAAAATGAGTCTGTGGTGTGAAATAATTTTCGTTGAGTGGATAGATTTTAGTTAGGGGTAGTCGTTCAACATTCTATCAGAACTACGAACCATGAAGTATGATTTCTCTGAAACCATGATAGATTTCAAATCAATCCTGACCAAAATGAGTCTGTGGTGTGAAATAATTTTTGTTGAGTGGATAGATTTTAGTAAGGGGTAGTCGTTCAACATTCTATTAGAACTACGAACCATGAAGTACGATTTCTCTGAAACAATGATAGATTTCTAATCGATCGTGTCCAAAATGAGTCTGTGGTGTGAAATAATTTTCATTGAGTGGATAGATTTTAGCTGGGGTAGTCGTTCAACATTCTATCAGAACTACGAACCATGAAGCATGATTTCTCTGAAACCATTGTGGATTTCAAATCTATCCTGACCAAAATGAGTCTGTGGTGTGAAATAATTTTTGTTGAGTGGATAGATTTTAGTTAGGGGCAGTCGTTCAACATTCTATCAGAACTACGAACCATGAAGTATGATTCCTCTAAAACCATGATAGATTTCAAATCGATCCTGACCAAAATGAGTCTGTGGTGTTAAATAATTTTCGCTGAGTGGATAGATTTTAGTTAGGTTTAGTCGCTCAACATTCTATCAGAACTACGAACCATGAAGTATGATTTCTCTGAAACCATGATAGATTTCAAATCGATCCTGACCAAAATGAGTCTGTGGTGTGAAATAATTTTTGTTGAGTGGATAGATTTCAGTTAGTGGTAGTCGTTCAACATTCTATCAGAACTACGAACCATGAAGCATGATTTCTCTGAAACCATGGTGGATTTCAAATCTATCCTGACCAAAATGAGTCTGTGGTGTGAAATAATTTTTGTTGAGTGGATAGATTTTAGTTAGGGGTAGTCGTTCAACATTCTATCAGAACTACGAACCATGAAGTATGATTTCTCTAAAACCATGATAGATTTCAAATTGATCCTGACCAAAATGAGTCTGTGGTGTGAAGTAATTTTCGTTGAGTGGATAGATTTTTATCAGGGGTAGGCGTTCGACATTCTACCAGAACTACGAACCATGAAGTATGATTTCTCTGAAACCATGATAGATTTCAAATCGATCCTGACCAGAATGAGTCTGTGGTGTGAAATAATTTTTGTTGAGTGGATAGATTTAAGTTAGCTGTAATTGTTCAACATTCTATCAGAACTGCGAACCATAGAGTATATTTTCTCTGAAACCATGATAGATTTCAAATCGATCCTGACCAAAATGAGTCTGTGGTGTGAAATAATTTTTGTTGAGTGGATAGATTTTAGTTAGGGGTAGCCGTTCAACATTCTATCAGAACTACGAACCATGGAGTATGATCTCTCTGAAACCATGATAGATTTCAAATCGAACCTGACCAAAATGAGCCTGTGGTGTGAAATAATTTTTGTTGAGTGGATAGATTTTAGTTAGGGGCAGTCGTTCAACATTCTATCAGAACTACGAACCATGAAGTATGATTTCTCTGAAACCATGGTGGATTTCAAATCGATCCTGACAAAAATGAGTCTATGGTGTGAAATAATTTTCGTTGAGTGGATAGATTTTATTTAGGGGTAGTCGTTCAACATTCTATCAGAACTACGAACCATGGATTACGATTTCTCTGAAACCATGATAGATTTCAAATCGATCCTGACCAAAATGAGTCTGTGGTGTGAAATAATTTTCGTTGAGTGGATAGATTTTAGTTAGGGGTAGTCGTTCAACATACTATCAGAACTACGAACCATGAAGTATGATTTCTCTGAAACCATGGTGGATTTCAAATCTATCCTGACCAAAATGAGTCTGTGGTGTGAAATAATTTTTGTTGAGTGGATAGATTTTAGTTACATGTAGTCGTTCAACATTCTATTAGAACTACGAACCATGAAGTACGATTTCTCTGAAACCAT
Source organism: Xylota sylvarum (assembly GCA_905220385.1). Classification (NCBI taxonomy): domain Eukaryota; kingdom Metazoa; phylum Arthropoda; class Insecta; order Diptera; family Syrphidae; genus Xylota; species Xylota sylvarum. Next base: position 15,405 of record CAJMZQ010000060.1, read on the forward strand.
GGTGGATTTCAAATCTATCCTGACCAAAATGAGTCTGTGGTGTGAAATAATTTTTGTTGAGTGGATAGATTTAAGTTAGGGGTAGTTGTTCAACATTCTATCAGAACTACGAACCATAGAGTATGTTTCTCTGAAACCATGATAGATTTCAAATCGATCCTGACCAGAATGAGTCTGTGGTGTGAAATCATTTTTGTTGATTGGATAAATTTTAGTTATTGGTAGTCGTTCAATATTCTATCAGAACTACGAAATATGAAGTATGATTTCTCTGAAACCATGGTGGATTTCAAATCTATCCTGACCAAAATGAGTCTGTGGTGTGAAATAATTTTTGTTGAGTGGATAGATTTTATTTAGGGGTAGTCGTTCAATATTCTATCAGAACTACGAACCATGAAGTATGATTTCTCTGAAACCATGGTGGATTTCAAATCGATCCTGACCAAAATGAGTCTGTGGTGTGAAATAATTTTTGTTGAGTGGATAGATTTTAGTTAGGGGTAGTCGTTCAACATTCTATCAGAACTACGAACCATGAAGTATGATTTCCCTAAAACCATGGTTCATTTCAAATCGATCCTGACCAAAATGAGCCTGTGGTGTGAAATAATTTTTGTTGAGTGGATAGATTTAAGTTAATGGTAGTTGTTCAACATTCTATCAGAACTACGAACCATAGAGTATGTTTCTCTGAAACCATGATAGATTTCAAATCGATCCTGACCAAAATGAGTCTGTGATGTGAAATCATTTTTGTTGAGTGGATAGATTTTAGTTAGGGGTAGTCGTTCAACATTCTATCAGAACTACGAACCATGAAGTATGATTTCTCTAAAACAATGGTGGATTTCAAATCGATCCTGACCAAAATGAGTCTGTGGTGAGAAATAATTTTCGTTGAGTGGATAGATTTTAGTTAGGGGTAGTCGTTCAACATTCTATCAGAACTACGAACCATGAAGTATGATTTCTCTAAAACAATGGTGGATTTCAAATCGATCCTGACCAAAATGAGTCTGTGGTGAGAAATAATTTTCGTTGAGTGGATTGATTTTAGTTAGGGGTAGTCGTTCAACATACTATCAGAACTACGAACCATGGAGTATGATTTCTCTGAAACCATGATAGATTTCAAATCGATCCTGACCAAAATGAGTCTGTGGTTTGAAATAATTTTTGTTGAGTGGATAGATTTTAGTTAGGGGTAGTCGTTCAACATTCTATCAGAACTACGAACCATGAAGTATGATTTCTCTAAAACAATGGTGGATTTCAAATCGATCCTGACCAAAATGAGTCTGTGGTGAGAAATAATTTTCGTTGAGTGGATAGATTTTAGTTAGGGGTAGTCGTTCAACATTCTATCAGAACTACGAACCATGAAGTATGATTTCTCTAAAACAATGGTGGATTTCAAATCGATCCTGACCAAAATGAGTCTGTGGTGAGAAATAATTTTCGTTGAGTGGATAGATTTTAGTTAGGGGTAGTCGTTCAACATTCTATCAGAACTACGAACCATGAAGTATGATTTCTCTAAAACAATGGTGGATTTCAAATCGATCCTGACCAAAATGAGTCTGTGGTGAGAAATAATTTTCGTTGAGTGGATTGATTTTAGTTAGGGGTAGTCGTTCAACATACTATCAGAACTACGAACCATGGAGTATGATTTCTCTGAAAGTATGATAGATTTCAAATCGATCCTAACCAAAATGAGTCTGTGGTGTGAAATAATTTTTGTTCAGTGGATAGATTTTAGTTTGGGGTAGTCGTTCAACTTTCTATCAGAACTACGAACCATGAAGTATGATTTCTCTAAAACAATGGTGGATTTCAAATCGATCCTGACCAAAATGAGTCTGTGGTGAGAAATAATTTTCGTTGAGTGGATAGATTTTAGTTAGGGGTAGTCGTTCAACATTCTATCAGAACTACGAACCATGAAGTATGATTTCTCTAAAACAATGGTGGATTTCAAATCGATCCTGACCAAAATGAGTCTGTGGTGAGAAATAATTTTCGTTGAGTGGATTGATTTTAGTTAGGGGTAGTCGTTCAACATACTATCAGAACTACGAACCATGGAGTATGATTTCTCTGAAACCATGATAGATTTCAAATCGATCCTGACCAAAATGAGTCTGTGGTTTGAAATAATTTTTGTTGAGTGGATAGATTTTAGTTAGGGGTAGTCGTTCAACATTCTATCAGAACTACGAACCATGAAGTATGATTTCTCTGAAACCATGATAGATTTCAAATCGATCCTGACCAAAATGAGCCTGTGGTGTGAAATAATTTTCGTTGAGTGGATAGATTTTAGTTAGGGGTAGTCGTTCAACATTCTATCAGAACTACGAACCATGAAGTATGATTTTTCTGAAACCATGGTGGATTTCAAATCGATCCTGACCAAAATGAGTCTGTGGTGTGAAATAATTTTTGTTGAGTGGATAGATTTAAGTTAGGGGTAGTCGTTCAACATTCTATCAGAACTACGAACCATAGAGTATGGTTTCTCTGAAACTATGATAGATTTCAAATCCATCCTGACAAAAATGAGCCTGCGGTATGAAATAATTTTTCTTCAGTGGATAGATTTTAGTTAGGGGTAGTCGTTCAACATTCTATCAGAACTACGACCCATAAAGTATGAATTCTCTGAAACCATGGTGGATTTCAAATCGATCCTGACCAAAATGAGTCTGTGGTGTAAAATAATTTTTGTTGAGTGAATAGATTTAAGTTAGGGGTAGTTGTTCAACATTCTATCAGAACTACGAACCATGAAGTATGATTTCTCTGAAACCATGATAGATTTCAAATCGATCCTGACCAAAATGAGTCTGTGGTGTGAAATAATGTTTGTTGAGTGGATAGATTTAAGTTAGGGGTAGTCGTTCAACATTCTGTCAGAACTACGAACCATGAAGCATGATTTCTCTGAAACCATGATAGATTTCAAATCGATCCTGACCAAAATGAGTCTGTGGTGTGAAATAATTATCGTTGAGTGGATAGATTTTAGTTAGGGGTAGTCGTTCAACATTCTATCAGAACTACGAACCATGAAGCATGATTTCTCTGAAACCATGGTGGATTTCAAATCGATCCTGACCAAAATGAGTCTGTGGTGTGAAATAATTTTCGTTGAGTGGATAAATTTTAGTTAGGGGTAGTCGTTCAACATTCTATCAGAACTACGAACCATGAAGTATGATCTCTCTGAAACCATGGTGGATTTCAAATCGATCCTGAAAAAATGAGTCTGTGGTGTGAAATAATTTTTGTTGAGTGGATAGGTTTAAGTTAGGGGTAGTTGTTCAACATTCCATCAGAAGAACGAACCATGGAGTATGATTTCTCTGAATTCATGGTAGATTTCAAATCGATCCTGACCAAAATGAGTCTTGGTGTGAAATAATTTTCGTTGAGTGGATAGATTTTAGTTAGGGGTAGTCGTTCAACATTCTATTAGAACTACGAACCATGAAGTATGATTTCTCTGAAACCATGATAGATTTCAAATCGATAGTGCCCAAATTGAGTCTATGGTGTGAAATAATTTTTGTTGAGTGGATAGATTTTAGTTAGGGGTAGTCGCTCAACATTCTATCAGAAGAACGAACCATGGAGTATGATTTCTCTGAATTCATGGTAGATTTCAAATCGATCCTGACCAAAATGAGTCTGTGGTGTGAAATAATTTTTGTTGAGTGGATAGATTTTAGTTAGGGGTAGTCGTTCAACATTCTATCAGAACTACGAACCATGAAGTATGTTTTCTCTGAAACCATGATAGATTTCAAATCAATCCTGACCATAATGAGTCTGTGGTGTGAAATAATTTTTGTTGAGTGGATAGATTTTAGTTAGGGGTAGTCGTTCAACATTCTATCAGAACTACGAACCATGGAGTATGATTTCTCTGAAACCATGATAAATTTCAAATCCATCGTGAACAAAATGAGTCTGTGGTGTGAAATCATTTTTGTTGAGTGAATAGATTTTAGTTAGGGGTAGTCGTTCAACATTCTATTAGAACTACGAACCATGAAGTACGATTTCTCTGAAACCATAATAGATTTCAAATCGATCGTGACCAAAATGAGTCTGTGGAGTGAAATAATTTTTGTTGAGTGGATAGATTTTAGTTAGGGGTAGTCGCTCAACATTCTATCAGAACAACGAACCGTGGAGTATGATTTCTCTGCAATCATGGTAGATTTCAAATCGATCCTGACCAAAATGAGTCTGTGGTGTGAAATAATTTTTGCTTCGGTGGATAGATTTTAGTTAGGGGTAGTCGTTCAACATTCTATCAGAACTACGAACCATGAAGTATGATTTCTCTGAAACCATGATAGATTTCAAATCAATCCTGACCAAAATGAGTCTGCGGTGTGAAATAATTTTTGTTGAGTGGATAGATTTTAGTTAGGGGTAGTCGTTCAACATTCTATTAGAACTACGAACCATGAAGTACGATTTCTCTGAAACCATGATAGATTCCAAATCGATCGTGACCAAAATGAGTCTGTGGTGTGAAATAATTTTCATTGAGTGGATAGATTTTAGTTGGGGTAGTCGTTCAACATTCTATCAGAACTACGAACCATGAAGCATGATTTCTCTGAAACCATTGTGGATTTCAAATCTATCCTGACCAAAATGAGTCTGTGGTGTCAAATAATTTTCGCTGAGTGGATAGATTTTAGTTAGTGGTAGTCGTTCAACATTCTATCAGAACTACGAACCATGAAGTATGATTTCTCTGAAACCATGATAGATTTCAAATCGATCCTGACCAAAATGAGTCTGTGGTGTGAAATAATTTTTGTTGAGTGGATAGATTTCAGTTAGTGGTAGTCGTTCAACATTCTATCAGAACTACGAACCATGAAGCATGATTTCTCTGAAACCATGGTGGATTTCAAATCTATCCTGACCAAAATGAGTCTGTGGTGTGAAATAATTTTTGTTGAGTGGATATATTTTAGTTAGGGGTAGTCATTCAACATTCTATTAGAACTACGAACCATGAAGTACGACTTCTCTGAAACCATGATAGATTTCAAATCGATCGTGAAAAAAATGAGTCTGTGGTGTGAAATAATTTTCATTGAGTGGATAGATTTTAGTTGGGGTAGTCGTTCAATATTCTATCAGAACTACGAACCATGAAGCATGATTTCTCTAAAACCATGATAGATTTCAAATCGATCCTGACCAAAATGAGTCTGTGGTGTGAAATAATTTTTGTTGAGTGGATAGATTTCAGTTAGTGGTAGTCGGTCAACATTCTATCAGAACTACGAACCATTAAGCATGATTTCTCTGAAACCATGGTGGATTTCAAATCTATCCTGACCAAAATGAGTCTGTGGTGTGAAATAATTTTTGTTGAGTGGATAGATTTTAGTTAGGGGTAGTCGTTCAACATTCTATCAGAACTACGAACCATGAAGTATGATTTCTCTAAAACCATGATAGATTTCAAATCGATCCTGACCAAAATGAGTCTGTGGTGTGAAGTAATTTTCGTTGAGTGGATAGATTTTAGTCAGGAGTAGGCGTTCAACATTCTACCAGAACTACGAACCATGAAGTATGATTTCTCTGAAACCATGATAGATTTCAAATCGATCCTGACCAGAATGAGTCTGTGGTGTGAAATAATTTTTGTTGGGTAGATAGATTTAAGATAGCTGTAGTTGTTCAACATTCTATCAGAACTACGAACCATAGAGTATATTTTCTCTGAAACCATGATAGATTTCAAATCGATCCTGACCAAAATGAGTCTGTGGTGTGAAATAATTTTTGTTGAGTGGATAGATTTTAGTTAGGGGTAGTCGTTCAACATTCTATCAGAACTACGAACCATGGAGTATGATTTCTCTGAAACCATGATAGATTTCAAATCGATACTGACCAAAATGAGCCTGTGGTGTGAAATAATTTTCGTTGAGTGGATAGATTTTAGTTAAGGGTAGTCGATCAACATTCTATCAGAACTACCATGATTTCTCTAAAACCATGGTGGATCTCAAATCGATCCTGAACAAAATGAGTCTGTGGTGTGAAATAATTTTTGTTGAGTGGATACATTTTAATTAGGGGTTCAACATTCTACCAGAACTACGAACCATGGAGTATGATTTCTCTGAAACCATGATAGATTTCAAATCGATCCTGACCAAGATGAGTCTGTGGTGTGAAATAATTTTTGTTGAGTGGATAGATTTTAGTTAGGGGTAGTTGTTCAATATTCTATCAGAACAACGAACCATGGAGTACGATTTCTCTGAAACCATGATAGATTTCAAATCGATTGTGACCAATATGAGTCTGTGGTGTGAAATAATTTTTGTTGAGTGGATAGATTTTAGTTAGGGGTAGTCGTTCAATATTCTATCAGAACAACGAACCATGGAGTATGACTTCTCTGAAACCATGATAGATTTCAAACCGATCCTGACCAAGATGGGTCTGTGGTGTGAAATAATTTTTGCTTCGGTTAATAGATTTTAGTTGGTATAGTTCAACATTCTATCAGAACAACGAACCATGGAGTATGATTTCTCTGAAACCATGATAGATTTCAAATCGATCCTGATCAAGATGAGTCTGTGGTGTGAAATAATTTTTGTTGAGTGGATAGATTTTAATTAGGGGTTCAACATTCTACCAGAACTACGAACCATGGAGTATGATTTCTCTGAAACCATGATAGATTCCAAGTCGATCCTGACCAAAATGAGTCTGTGGTGTGAAATAATTTTTGCTTCGGTAAATAGATTTAAGTTGGGGTAGTCGTTCAACATTCTATCAGAACAACGAACCATGGAGTATGATTTCTCTGAAACCATGACAGACTTCAAATCGATCCTCACCAAAATGAGTCTGTGGCGTGAAATAATTTTTGTCGGTGGATAGATTTTAGTTAGGGGTAGTCTTTCAACATTCTATCAGAACAACGAATCATGGAGTATGATTTCTCTGAAACCATAATAGATTTCAAATCGATCCTGACCAAGATGAGTCTGTGGTGTGAAATAATTTTTGCTTCGGTGGATAGATTTTAGTTATTGGTAGTCGTTCAATATTCTATCAGAACAACGAACCATGGAGTATGATTTCTCTGAAACCATAATAGATTTCAAATCGATCCTGAAAAAAATGAGTCTGTGGTGTGAAATAATTTTTGTTGAGTGGATAGATTTTAGTTAAGGGTAGTCGTTCAACATTCTATCAGAACAACGAACCATGGAGTATGATTTCTCTGAAACCATGATAGATTTCAAATTGATCCTTACCAAAATGAGCCTGTGGTGCGAAATAAGTTTTGCTTCGGTGGATAGATTTTAGTTGGGGTAGTCGTTCAACATTCTATCAGAACAAGGAACCATGGAGTATGATTTCTCTGAAACCATGATAGATTTCAAATCGATCCTGACCAAAATGAGTCTGTGGCGTGAAATAATTTTTGTTGAGTGGATAGATTTTAGTTAGGGGTAGTCTTTCAACATTCTATCAGAACAACGAATCATGGAGTATGATTTCTCTGAAACCATAATAGATTTCAAATCGATCCTGACCAAGATGAGTCTGTGGTGTGAAATAATTTTTGCTTCGGTGATAGATTTTAGTTATTGGTAGTCGTTCAATATTCTATCAGAACAACGAACCATGGAGTATGATTTCTCTTAAACCATGATAGATTTCAAATCGATCCTGACCAAGATGAGTCTGTGGTGTTAAATAATTTTTGTTGAGTGGATAGATTTTAGTTAAGGGTAGTCGTTCAGCATTCTATCAGAACAACGAACCATGGAGTACGAATTCTCTGAAACCATGATAGATTTCAAATCGATCCTGACCAAGATGAGTCTGTGGTGTGAAATAATTTTTCTTCGTTGCATAGAATTTAATTGGGGTAGTCGTTCAACATTCTATCAGAACAACGAACCATGGAGTATGATTTCTCTGAAACCATGATAGATTTCAAATCGATCCTGACCATCGATTTCTGTGGTGTGAAATTATTTTTCTTGAGTGGATAGATTTTAGTTAGGGCTAGTCGCTCAATATTCTATCAGAACAACGAACCATGGAGTATGATTTCTCTGAAACCATGATAGATTTCAAATCGATCCTGACCAAAATGAGTCTGTGGTGTGAAATAATTTTTGCTTCGGTGGATAGATTTTAGTTATTGGTAGTCGTTCAATATTCTATCAGAACAACGAACCATAGAGTATGATTTCTCTGAAACCATGATAGATTTCAAATCGATCCTGACCAAAATGAGTCTGTGGTGTGAAATTATTTTTCTTGAGTGGATAGATTTTAGTTAGGGGTAGTCGTTCAATATTCTATCAGAACAACGAACCATGGAGTATGATTTCTATGAAACCATGATAGATTTCAAATCGATCCTGACCAAAATGAGTCTGTGGTGTGAAATTATTTTTCTTGAGTGGATAGATTTTAGTTAGGGCCAGTCGTTCAATATTCTATCAGAACAACGAACCATGGAGTATGATTTCTCTGAAACCATGATAGATTTCAAATCGATCCTGACCAAGATGAGTCTGTGGTGTGAAATAATTTTTGTTGAGTGGATAGATTTTAGTTAGGGGTAGTCTTTCAACATTCTATCAGAACAACGAATCATGGAGTATGATTTCTCTGAAACCATAATAGATTTCAAATCGATCCTGACCAAGATGAGTCTGTGGTGTGAAATAATTTTTGTTTCGGTGGATAGATTTTAGTTATTGGTAGTCGTTCAATATTCTATCAGAACAACGAACCATGGAGTATGATTTCTCTGAAACCATGACAGACTTCAAATCTATCCTGACCAAAATGAGTCTGTGGTGTGAAATAATTTTTGTTGAGTGGATAGATTTTAGTTAGGGGTAGTCGTTCAACATTCTATCAGAACAACGAATCATGGAGTATGATTTCTCTGAAACCATAATAGATTTCAAATCGATCCTGACCAAGATGAGTCTGTGGTGTGAAATAATTTTTGCTTCGGTGGATAGATTTTAGTTATTGGTAGTCGTTCAATATTCTATCAGAACAACGAACCATGGAGTATGATTTCTCTGAAACCATGATAGATTTCAAATCAATCCTGACCAAGATGAGTCTGTGGTGTGAAATAATTTTTGTTGAGTGGATAGATTTTAGTTATTGGTAGTCGTTCAATATTCTATCAGAACAACGAACCATGGAGTATGATTTCTCTGAAACCATGACAGACTTCAAATCTATCCTGACCAAAATGAGTCTGTGGTGTGAAATAATTTTTGTTGAGTGGATAGATTTTAGTTAGGGGTAGTCGTTCAACATTCTATCAGAACAACGAATCATGGAGTATGATTTCTCTGAAACCATAATAGATTTCAAATCGATCCTGACCAAGATGAGTCTGTGGTGTGAAATAATTTTTGTTTCGGTGGATAGATTTTAGTTATTGGTAGTCGTTCAATATTCTATCAGAACAACGAACCATGGAGTATGATTTCTCTGAAACCATGACAGACTTCAAATCTATCCTGACCAAAATGAGTCTGTGGTGTGAAATAATTTTTGTTGAGTGGATAGATTTTAGTTAGGGGTAGTCGTTCAACATTCTATCAGAACAACGAACCATGGAGTATGATTTCTCTGAAACTATGATAGATTTCAAATTGATCCTTACCAAAATGAGAATGTTGTGTAAAATAATTTTTGTTGAGTGGATAGATTTTAGTTGGGGTAGTCGTTCAACATTCTATCAGAACAACGAACCATGGAGTATGATTTCTCTGAAACCATGATAGATTTCAAATCGATCCTGACCAAAATGAGTCTGTGGTGTGAAATAATTTTTGTTGAGTGGATAGATTTTAGTTAAGGGTAGTCGTTCAACATTCTATCAGAACAACGAACCATGGAGTATGATTTCTCTGAAACCATGATAGATTTCAAATCGATCCTGACGAAGATAAGTCTGTGGTGTGAAATAATTTTTGTTGAGTGGATAGATTTTAGTTAAGGGTAGTCGTTCAACATTCTATCAGAACAACGAACCATGGAGTATGATTTCTCTGAAACCATGACAGACTTCAAATCGATCCTGACCAAAATGAGTCTGTGGCGTGAAATAATTTTTGTTGAGTGGATAGATTTTAGTTATCTTTCAACATTCTATCAGAACAACGAATCATGGAGTATGATTTCTCTGAAACCATAATAGATTTCACATCGATCCTGACCAAGATGAGTCTGTGGTGTGAAATAATTTTTGCTTCGGTGGATAGATTTTAGTTATTGGTAGTCGTTCAATATTCTATCAGAACAACGAACCATGGAGTATGATTTCTCTGAAACCATGATAGATTTCAAATCGATCCTGACACAGATGAGTCTGTGGTGTGAAATAATTTTTGTTGAGTGGATAGATTTTAGTTAGGGCTAGTCGTTCAATATTCTATCAGAACAGCGAACCATGGAGTATGATTTCTCTGAAACCATGATAGATTTCAAATCGATCCTGACCAAGATAAGTCTGTGGTGTGAAATAATTTTTGTTGAGTGGATAGATTTTAGTTAGGGGTAGTCTTTCAACATTCTATCAGAACAACGAATCATGGAGTATGATTTCTCTGAAACCATAATAGATTTCAAATCGATCCTGACCAAAATGAGTCTGTGGTGTGAAATAATTTTTGTTGAGTGGATAGATTTTAGTTAAGGGTAGTCGTTCAACATTCTATCAGAACAACGAACCATGGAGTATGATTTCTCTGAAACCATGATAGATTTCAAATTGATCCTTACCAAAATGAGAATGTGGTGTAAAATAATTTTTGTTGAGTGGATAGATTTTAGTTAGGGCTAGTCGTTCAATATTCTATCAGAACAACGAACCATGAAGTATGATTTCTCTGAAACCATGATAGATTTCAAATCGATCCTGACCAAAATCAGTCTGTGGTGTGAAATAATTTTTGTTGAGTGGATAGATTTTAGTTAGGGGTAGTCGTTCAATATTCTATCAGAACAACGAACCATGGAGTATGATTTCTCTGAAACCATGATAGATTTCAAATCGATCCTGACCAAGATGAGTCTGTGGTGTGAAATAATTTTTGTTGAGTGGATAGATTTTAGTTAGGGGTAGTCTTTCAACATTCTATCAGAACAGCGAATCATGGAGTATGATTTCTCTGAAACCATAATAGATTTCAAAGCGATCCTGACCAAAATGAGTCTGTGGTGTGAAATAATTTTTGCTTCGGTGGATAGATTTTAGTTATTGGTAGTCGTTCAATATTCTATCAGAACAACGAACCATGGAGTATGATTTCTCTGAAACCATGATAGATTTCAAATTGATCCTTACCAAAATGAGCCTGTGGTGTAAAATAATTTTTGTTGAGTGGATAGATTTTAGTTAGGCCTAGTCGTTCAATATTCTATCAGAACAACGAACCATGGAGTATGATTTCTCTGAAACCATGATAGATTTCAAATCGATCCTGACCAAAATGAGTCTGTGGTGTGAAATAATTTTTGTTGAGTGGATAGATTTTAGTTAGGGGTAGTCGTTCAATATTCTATCAGAACAACGAACCATGGAGTATGATTTCTCTGAAACCATGATAGATTTCAAATCGATCCTGACCAAGATGAGTCTGTGGTGTGAAAAAATTTTTTGTTGAGTGGATAGATTTTAGTTGGGGTAGTCGTTCAACATTCTATCAGAACAACGAACCATGGAGTATGATTTCTCTGAAACCATGACAGACTTCAAATCGATCATGACCAAAATGAGTCTGTGGCGTGAAATAATTTTTGTTGAGTGGATAGATTTTAGTTAGGGGTAGTCTTTCAACATTCTATCAGAACAACGAATCATGGAGTATGATTTCTCTGAAACCATAATAGATTTCAAATCGATCCTGACCAAGATGAGTCTGTGGTGTGAAATAATTTTTGCTTCGGTGGATAGATTTTAGTTATTGGTAGTCGTTCAATATTCTATCAGAACAACGAACCATGGAGTATGATTTCTCTGAAACCATGATAGATTTCAAATCGATCCTGACCAAGATGAGTCTGTGGTGTGAAATAATTTTTGTTGAGTGGATAGATTTTAGTTATTGGTAGTCTTTCAACATTCTATCAGAACAACGAATCATGGAGTATGATTTCTCTGAAACCATAATAGATTTCAAATCGATCCTGACCAAAATGAGTCTGTGGTGTGAAATAATTTTTGTTGAGTGGATAGATTTTAGTTAAGGGTAGTCGTTCTACATTCTATCAGAACAACGAACCATGGAGTATGATTTCTCTGAAACCATGATAGATTTCAAATTGATCTTTACCAAAATGAGCCTGTTGTGTAAAATAATTTTTGTTGAGTGGATAGATTTTAGTTGGGGTAGTCGTTCAACATTCTATCAGAACAACGAACCATGGAGTATGATTTCTCTGAAACCATGATAGATTTCAAATCGATCCTGATCAAGATAAGTCTGTGGTGTGAAATAATTTTTGTTGAGTGGATAGATTTTAGTTAGGGGTAGTCTTTCAACATTCTATCAGAACAACGAATCATGGAGTATGATTTCTCTGAAACCATAATAGATTTCAAATCAATCCTGACCAAAATGAGTCTGTGGTATGAAATTATTTTTCTTGAGTGGATAGATTTTAGTTAGGGCTAGTCGTTCAATATTCTATCAGAACAACGAACCATGGAGTATGATTTCTCGGAAACCATGATAGATTTCAAATCGATCCTGATCAAGATAAGTCTGTGGTGTGAAATAATTTTTGTTGAGTGGATAGATTTTAGTTAGGGGTAGTCTTTCAACATTCTATCAGAACAACGAATCATGGAGTATGATTTCTCTGAAACCATAATAGATTTCAAATCAATCCTGACCAAAATGAGTCTGTGGTGTGAAATAATTTTTGTTGAGTGGATAGATTTTAGTTAAGGGTAGTCGTTCAACATTCTATCAGAACAACGAACCATGGAGTATGATTTCTCTGAAACCATGATAGATTTCAAATTGATCTTTACCAAAATGAGCCTGTTGTGTAAAATAATTTTTGTTGAGTGGATAGATTTTAGTTAGGGCTAGTCGTTTAATATTCTATCAGAACAACGAACCATGGAGTATGATTTCTCTTAAACCATGATAGATTTCAAATCGATCCTGACCAAAATGAGTCTGTGGTGTGAAATTATTTTTCTTGAGTGGATAGATTTTAGTTAGGGCTAGTCGTTCAATATTCTATCAGAACAACGAACCATGGAGTATGATTTCTCTGAAACCATGATAGATTTCAAATCGATCCTGACCAAGATGAGTCTGTGGTGTGAAATAATTTTTGTTGAGTATATAGATTTTAGTTAGGGGTAGTCTTTCAACATTCTATCAGAACAACGAATCATGGAGTATGATTTCTCTGAAACCATAATAGATTTCAAATCGTTCCTGACCAAAATGAGTCTGTGGTGTGAAATAATTTTTGCTTCGGTGGATAGATTTTAGTTATTGGTAGTCGTTCAATATTCTATCAGAACAACGAACCATGGAGTATGATTTCTCTGAAACCATGATAGATTTCAAATCGATCCTGACCAAGATGAGTCTGTGGTGTGAAATAATTTTTGCTTCGGTGGATAGATTTTATTTAGGGGTAGTCGTTCAACATTCTATCAGAACAACGAACCATGGAGTATGATTTCTCTGAAACCATGATAGATTTCAAATTGATCTTTACCAAAATGAGCCTGTTGTGTAAAATAATTTTTGTTGAGTGGATAGATTTTAGTTAGGGCTAGTCCTTTAATATTCTGTCAGAACAACGAACCATGGAGTATGATTTCTCTGAAACCATGATAGATTTCAAATCGATCCTGACCAAAATGAGTCTGTGGTGTGAAATTATTTTTCTTGAGTGGATAGATTTTAGTTAGGGCTAGTCGTTCAATATTCTATCAGAACAACGAACCATGGAGAATGATTTCTCTGAAACCATGATAGATTTCAAATCGATCCTGACCAAAATGAGTCTGTGGTGTGAAATAATTTTTGTTGAGTGGATAGATTTTAGTTAAGGGTAGTCGTTCAACATTCTATCAGAACAACGAACCATGGAGTATGATTTCTCTGAAACCATGATAGATTTCAAATTGATCTTTACCAAAATGAGCCTGTTGTGTAAAATAATTTTTGTTGAGTGGATAGATTTTAGTTAGGGCTAGTCGTTTAATATTCTATCAGAACAACGAACCATGGAGCATGATTTCTCTGAAACCATGATAGATTTCAAATCGATCCTGACCAAAATGAGTCTGTGGTGTGAAATTATTTTTCTTGAGTGGATAGATTTTAGTTAGGGCTAGTCGTTCAATATTCTATCAGAACAACGAACCATGGAGTATTATTTCTCTGAAACCATGATAGATTTCAAATCGATCCTGACCAAGATGAGTCTGTGGTGTGAAATAATTTTTGCTTCGGTGGATAGATTTTATTTAGTGGTAGTCGTTCAACATTCTATCAGAACAACGAAGCATGGAGTATGATTTCTCTGAAACCATGACAGACTTCAAATCGATCCTGACCAAAATGAGTCTGTGGCGTGAAATAATTTTTGTTGAGTGGATAGATTTTAGTTAGGGGTAGTCTTTCAACATTCTATCAGAACAACGAATCATGGAGTATGATTTCTCTGAAACCATAATAGATTTCAAATCGATCCTGACCAAGATGAGTCTGTGGTGTGAAATAATTTTTGTTGAGTGGATAGATTTTAGTTAGGGGTAGTCTTTCAACATTCTATCAGAACAACGAATCATGGAGTATGATTTCTCTGAAACCATAATAGATTTCAAATCGATCCTGACCAAAATGAGTCTGTGGTGTGAAATAATTTTTGTTGAGTGGATAGATTTTAGTTAAGGGTAGTCGTTCAACATTCTATCAGAACAACGAACCATGGAGTATGATTTCTCTGAAACCATGATAGATTTCAAATTGATCCTTACCAAAATGAGCCTGTGGTGTAAAATAATTTTTGTTGAGTGGATAGATTTTAGTTGGGGTAGTCGTTCAACATTCTATCAGAACAACGAATCATGGAGTATGATTTCTTTGAAACCATAATAGATTTCACATCGATCCTGACCAAGATGAGTCTGTGGTGTGAAATAATTTTTGCTTCGGTGGATAGATTTTAGTTATTGGTAGTCGTTCAATATTCTATCAGAACAACGAACCATGGAGTATGATTTCTCTGAAACCATGATAGATTTCAAATCGATCCTGACCAAAATGAGTCTGTGGTGTGAAATAATTTTTGTTGAGTGGATAGATTTTAGTTAAGGGTAGTCGTTCAACATTCTATCAGAACAACGAACCATGGAGTATGATTTCTCTGAAACCATGATAGATTTCAAATCGATCCTGACCAAAATGAGTCTGTGGCGTGAAATAATTTTTGTTGAGTGGATATATTTTAGTTAGGGGTAGTCTTTCAACATTCTATCAGAACAACGAACCATGGAGTATGATTTCTCTGAAACCATGATAGATTTCAAATCGATCCTGACCAAGATGAGTCTGTGGTGTGAAATAATTTTTGTTGAGTGGATAGATTTTAGTTAAGGGTAGTCGTTCAACATTCTATCAGAACAACGAACCATGGAGTATGATTTCTCTGAAACCATGATAGATTTCAAATTGATCCTTACCTAAATGAGTCTGTGGTGTGACATAATTTTTGTTGAGTGGATAGATTTTAGTTAGGGGTAGTCTTTCAACATTCTATCAGAACAACGAATCATGGAGTATGATTTCTCTGAAACCATAATAGATTTCAAATCGATCCTGACCAAGATGAGTCTGTGGTGTGAAATAATTTTTGTTGAGTGGATAGTTTTTAGTTAGGGGTAGTCTTTCAACATTCTATCAGAACAACGAATCATGGAGTATGATTTCTCTGAAACCATAATAGATTTCAAATCGATCCTGACCAAAATGAGTCTGTGGTGTGAAATAATTTTTGTTGAGTGGATAGATTTTAGTTAAGGGTAGTCGTTCAACATTCTATCAGAACAACGAACCATGGAGTATGATTTCTCTGAAACCATGATAGATTTCAAATTGATCCTTACCAAAATGAGCCTGTGGTGTAAAATAATTTTTGTTGAGTGGATAGATTTTAGTTGGGGTAGTCGTTCAACATTCTATCAGAACAACGAATCATGGAGTATGATTTCTTTGAAACCATAATAGATTTCACATCGATCTTGACCAAGATGAGTCTGTGGTGTGAAATAATTTTTGCTTCGGTGGATAGATTTTAGTTATTGGTAGTCGTTCAATATTCTATCAGAACAACGAACCATTTAGTATGATTTCTCTGAAACCATGATAGATTTCAAATCGATCCTGACCAAAATGAGTCTGTGGTGTGAAATAATTTTTGCTTCGGTGGATAGATTTTAGTTATTGGTAGTCGTTCAACACTCTATCAGAACAACGAACCATGGAGTATGATTTCTCTGAAACCATGATAGATTTCAAATCGATCCTGACCAAGATGAGTCTGTGGTGTGAAATAATTTTTGTTGAGTGGATAGATTTTAATTAGGGGTTCAACATTCTACCAGAACTACGGACCATGGAGTATGATTTCTCTGAAACCATGATAGATTTCAAATCGATCCTGACCAAGATGATTCTGTGATGTGAAATAATTTTTGTTGAGTGGATAGATTTTAGTTAGGGGTAGTCGTTCAATATTCTATCAGAACAACGAACCATGGAGTATGATTTCTCTGAAACCATGATACATTTCACATCGATCCTGACCAAGATGAGTCTGTGGTGTGAAATAATTTTTGTTGAGTGGATAGATTTTAGTTATTGGTAGTCGTTCAACATTCTATCAGAATAACGAATCATGGAGTACGATTTCTCTGAAACCATGATAGATTTCAAATCGATCCTGATCAAGATGAGTCTGTGGTGCGAAATAAGTTTTGCTTCGGTGGATAGATTTTAGTTGGGGTAGTCGTTCAACATTCTATCAGAACAACGAACCATGGAGTATGATTTCTCTGAAACCATGATAGATTTCAAATCGATCCTGACCAAGATGAATCTGTGGTGTGAAATAATTTTTGTTGAGTGGATAGATTTTAGTTAGGAATAGTCGTTCAATATTCTATCAGAACAACGAACCATGGAGTACGATTTCTCTGAAACCGTGATAGATTTCAAATCGATTGTGACCAATATGAGTCTGCGGTGTGAAATAATTTTTGTTGAGTGGATAGATTTTGGTTATTGGTAGTCGTTCAACATTCTATCAGAATAACGAATCATGGAGTACGATTTCTCTGAAAATATGATAGATTTCAAATCGATCCTGATCAACATGAGTCTGTGGTGCGAAATAAGTTTTGCTTCGGTGGATAGATTTTAGTTGGGGTAGTCGTTCAACATTCTATCAGAACAACGAATCATGGAGTATGATTTCTTTGAAACCATAATAGATTTCAAATCGATCCTGACCAAGATGAGTCTGTGGTGTGAAATAATTTTTGTTGAGTGGATAGATTTTAATTTAATTCAACATTCTACCAGAACTACGAACCATGGAGTATGATTTCTCTGAAACCATGATAGATTTCAAATCGATCCTGACCAAGATGAGTCTGTGGTGTGAAATAATTTTTGTTGAGTGGATAGATTTTAATTAGGGGTTCAACATTCTACCAGAACTACGGACCATGGAGTATGATTTCTCTGAAACCATGATAGATTTCAAATCGATCCTGACCAAGATGAGTCTGTGGTGTGAAATAATTTTTGTTGAGTGGATAGATTTTAGTTAGGGGTAGTCGTTCAATATTCTATCAGAACAACGAACCATGGAGTACGATTTCTCTGAAACCATGATAGATTTCAAATCGATTGTGACCAATATGAGTCTGTGGTGTGAAATAATTTTTGTTGAGTGGATAGATTTTAGTTACAGGTAGTCGTTCAATATTCTATCAGAACAACGAACCATGGAGTATGACTTCTCTGAAACCATGATAGATTTCAAACCGATCCTGACCAAGATGGGTCTGTGGTGTGAAATAATTTTTGCTTCGGTGGATAGATTTTAGTTGGTATAGTTCAACATTCTATCAGAACAACGAACCATAGAGTATGATTTCTCTGAAACCATGATAGATTTCTAATCGATCCTGACCAAAATGAGTCTGTGGTGTGAAATAATTTTTGTTGAGTGGATAGATTTTAGTTTGGGGTAGTCGTTCAACATTCTATCAGAACAACGAACCATGGAGTATGATTTCTCTGAAACCATGATAGATTTCAAATCGATCCTGACCAAGATGAGTCTGTGGTGTGAAATAATTTTTGTTGAGTGGATAGATTTTAATTAGAGGTTCAACATTCTACCAGAACTACGAACCATGGAGTATGATTTCTCTGAAACCATGATAGATTCCAAGTCGATCCTGACCAAAATGAGTCTGTGGTGTGAAATAATTTTTGTTGAGTGGATAGATTTTAGTTAAGTATAGTCGTTCAACATTCTATCAGAACAACGAACCATGGAGTATGATTTCTCTGAAACCATGATAGATTTCAAATTGATCCTTACCAAAATGAGCATGTGGTGTAAAATAATTTTTGTTGAGTGGATAGATTTTAGTTGGGGTAGTCGTTCAACATTCTATCAGAACAACGAACCATGGAGTATGATTTCTCTGAAACCATGACAGCCTTCAAATCGATCCTGACCAAGACGAGTCTGTGGTGTGAAATAATTTTTGTTGAGTGGATAGATTTTAGTTAAGTATAGTCGTTCAACATTCTATCAGAACAACGAACCATGGAGTATGATTTCTCTGAAACCATGATAGATTTCAAATTGATCCTTACCAAAATGAGCCTGTGGTGTAAAATAGTTTTTGTTGAGTGGATAGATTTTAGTTGGGGTAGTCGTTCAACATTCTATCAAAACAACGAACCATGGAGTATGATTTCTCTGAAACCATGATACATTTCAAATCGATCCTGACCAAAATGAGTCTGTGGCGTGAAATAATTTTTGTTGAGTGGATAGATTTTAGTTAGGGGTAGTCTTTCAACATTCTATCAGAACAATGAACCATGGAGTATGATTTCTCTGAAACCATGATAGTACCATGGAGTACGATTTCTCTGAAACCATGATAGTTTTCAAATCGATTGTGACCAATATGAGTCTGTGGTGTGAAATAATTTTTGTTGAGTGGATAGATTTTAGTTAGGGGTAGTCGTTCAATATTCTATCAGAACAACGAACCATGGAGTATGACTTCTCTGAAACCATGACAGATTTCAAACCGATCCTGACCAAGATGGGTCTGTGATGTGAAATAATTTTTGCTTCGGTGGATAGATTTTAGTTGGTATAGTTCAACATTCTATCAGAACAACGAACCATGGAGTATGACTTCTCTGAAACCATGATAGATTTCTAATCGATCCTGACCAAAATGAGTCTGTGGTGTGAAATAATTTTTGTTGAGTGGATAGATTTTAGTTTGGGGTAGTCGTTCAACATTCTATCAGAACAACGAACCATGGAGTATGATTTCTCTGAAACCATGATAGATTTCAAATCGATCCTGACCAAGATTAGTCTGTGGTGTGAAATAATTTTTGTTGAGTGGATAGATTTTAATTAGGGGTTCAACATTCTACCAGAACTACGAACCATGGAGTATGATTTCTCTGAAACCATGATACATTTCACATCGATCCTGACCAAGATGAGTCTGTGGTGTGAAATAATTTTTGCTTCGGTAAATAGATTTAAGTTGGGGTAGTCGTTCCACATTCAATCAGAACAACGAACCATGGAGTATGATTTCTCTGAAACCATGACAGACTTCAAATCGATCCTGACCAAGATGAGTCTGTGGTGTGAAATAATTTTTGCTTCGGTGGATAGATTTTAGTTATTGGTAGTCGTTCAATATTCTATCAGAACAACGAACCATGGAGTATGATTTCTCTGAAACCATGATAGATTTCAAATCGATCCTGACCAAGATGAGTCTGTGGTGTGAAATAATTTTTGTTGAGTGGATAGATTTTAGTTAGGGGTAGTCGTTCAGCATTCTATCAGAACAACGAACCATGGAGTATGATTTCTCTGAAACCATGATAGATTTCAAATCGGTCCTGACCAAGATGAGTCTGTGGTGTGAAATAATTTTTCTTCGTTGGATAGATTTTAATTGGGGTAGTCGTTCAACATTCTATCAGAACAACGAACCATGGAGTATGATTTCTCTGAAACCATGATAGATTTCAAATCGATCCTGACCATCGATTTCTGTGGTGTGAAATTATTTTTCTTGAGTGGATAGATTTTAGTTAGGGCTAGTCGTTCAATATTCTATCAGAATAACGAACCATGGAGTATGATTTCTCTGAAACCATGATAGATTTCAAATCGATCCTGACCAAAATGAGTCTGTGGTGTGAAATAATTTTTGTTGAATGGATAGATTTTAGTTAGGGGTAGTCGTTCAACATTCTATCAGAACAACGAACCATGGAGTATGATTTCTCTGAAACCATGATAGATTTCAAATCGATCCTGACCAAGATAAGTCTGTGGTGTGAAATAATTTTTGTTGAGTGGATAGATTTTAGTTGGGGTAGTCGTTCAACATTCTATCAGAACAACGAACCATGGAGTATGATTTTTCTGAAACCATGATAGATTTCAAATCGATCCCGACCAAGATGAGTCTGTGATGTGAAATAATTTTTGTTGAGTGGATAGATTTTAGTTAGGGGTAGTCGTTCAATATTCTATCAGAACAACGAACCATGGAGTATGATTTCTCTGAAACCATGATACATTTTAAATCGATCCTGACCAAGATGAGTCTGTGGTGTGAAATAAGTTTTGCTTCGGTGGATAGATTTTATTTGGGGTAGTCGTTCAACATTCTATCAGAACAACGAACCATGGAGTATGATTTCTTTGAAACCATGATAGATTTCAAATCGATCCTGACCAAGATGAATCTGTGGTGTGAAATAAGTTTTGCTTCGGTGGATAGATTTTAGTTGGGGTAGTCGTTCAACATTCTATCAGAACAACGAACCATGGAGTATGATTTCTCTGAAACCATGATAGATTTCAAATCGATCCTGACCAAGATGAATCTGTGGTGTGAAATAATTTTTGTTGAGTGGATAGATTTTAGTTGGGGTAGTCGTTCAACATTCTATCAGAACAACGAACCATGGAGTATGACTTCTCTGAAACCATGATAGATTTCAAATCGATCCTGACCAAAATGAGTCTGTGGCGTGAAATAATTTTTGTTGAGTGGATAGATTTTAGTTAGGGGTGGTCTTTCAACATTCTATCAGAGCAACGAACCATGAAGTATGATTTCTCTGAAACCATGATAGTACCATGGAGTACGATTTCTCTGAAACCATGATAGATTTCAAATCGATTGTGACCAATATGAGTCTGTGGTGTGAAATAATTTTTGTTGAGTGGATAGATTTTAGTTACTGGTATTCGTTCAATATTCTATCAGAACAACGAACCATGGAGTATGACTTCTCTGAAACCATGACAGATTTCAAACCGAGCCTGACCAAGATGGGTCTGTGATGTGAAATAATTTTTGCTTCGGTGGATAGATTTTAGTTGGTATAGTTCAACATTCTATCAGAACAACGAACCATGGAGTATGACTTCTCTGAAACCATGATAGATTTCTAATCGATCCTGACCAAAATGAGTCTGTGGTGTGAAATAATTTTTGTTGAGTGGATAGATTTTAGTTTGGGGTAGTCGTTCAACATTCTATCAGAACAACGAACCATGGAGTATGATTTCTCTGAAACCATGATAGATTCCTAATCGATCCTGACCAAAATGAGTCTGTGGTGTGAAATAATTTTTGTTGAGTGGATAGATTTTAGTTAGGGGTAGTCGTTCAACATTCTATCAGAACAACGAACCATGGAGTATGATTTCTCTGAAACCATGATAGATTTCAAATCGATCCTGACCAAGATTAGTCTGTGGTGTGAAATAATTTTTCTTGAGTGGATAGATTTTAATTAGGGGTTCCACATTTTACCAGAACTACGAAAAATGGAGTATGATTTCTCTGAAACCATGATAGATTTCAAGTCGATCCTGACCAAAATGAGTCTGTGGTGTGAAATAATTTTTGTTGAGTGGATAGATTTTAGTTGGGGTAGTCGTTCAACATTCAATCAGAACAACGAACCATGGAGTATGATTTCTCTGAAACCATGACAGACTTCAAATCGATCCTGACCAAGATGAATCTGTGGTGTGAAATAATTTTTGTTGAGTGGATAGATTTTAGTTAGGGGTAATCTTTCAACATTCTATCAGAACAACGAATCATGGAGTATGATTTCTCTGAAACCATAATAGATTTCAAATCGATCCTGACCAAGATGAGTCTGTGGTGTGAAATAATTTTTGTTGAGTGGATAGATTTTAGTTAGGGGTAATCTTTCAACATTCTATCAGAACAACGAATCATGGAGTATGATTTCTCTGAAACCATAATAGATTTCAAATCGATCCTGACCAAGATGAGTCTGTGGTGTGAAATAATTTTTGTTGAGTGGATAGATTTTAGTTGGGGTAGTCGTTCAACATTCAATCAGAACAACGAACCATGGAGTATGATTTCTCTGAAACCATGACAGACTTCAAATCGATCCTGACCAAGATGAATCTGTGGTGTGAAATAATTTTTGTTGAGTGGATAGATTTTAGTTAGGGGTAATCTTTCAACATTCTATCAGAACAACGAATCATGGAGTATGATTTCTCTGAAACCATAATAGATTTCAAATCGATCCTGACCAAGATGAGTCTGTGGTGTGAAATAATTTTTGCTTCGGTGGATAGATTTTAGTTATTGGTAGTCGTTCAATATTCTATCAGAACAACGAACCATGGAGTATGATTTCTCTGAAACCATGATAGATTTCAAATCGATCCTGACCAAGATGAGTCTGTGGTGTGAAATAATTTTTGTTGAGTGGATAGATTTTAGTTAGGGGTAGTCGTTCAGCATTCTATCAGAACAACGAACCATGGAGTATGATTTCTCTGAAACCATGATAGATTTCAAATCGATCCTGACCAAGATGAGTCTGTGGTGTGAAATAATTTTTCTTCGTTGGATAGATTTTAATTGGGGTAGTCGTTCAACATTCTATCAGAACAACGAACCATGGAGTATGATTTCTCTGAAACCATGATAGATTTCAAATCGATCCTGACCATCGATTTCTGTGGTGTGAAATTATTTTTCTTGAGTGGATAGATTTTAGTTAGGGGTAGTCGTTCAATATTCTATCAGAACAACGAACCATGGAGTATGATTTCTCTGAAACCATGATAGATTTCAAATCGATCCTGACCAAAATGAGTCTGTGGTGTGAAATAATTTTTGTTGAATGGATAGATTTTAGTTAGGGGTAGTCGTTCAACATTCTATCAGAACAACGAACCATGGAGTATGATTTCTCTGAAACCATGATAGATTTCAAATCGATCCTGACCAAGATAAGTCTGTGGTGTGAAATAATTTTTGTTGAGTGGATAGATTTTAGTTGGGGTAGTCGTTCAACATTCTATCAGAACAACGAACCATGGAGTATGATTTTTCTGAAACCATGATAGATTTCAAATCGATCCCGACCAAGATGAGTCTGTGATGTGAAATAATTTTTGTTGAGTGGATAGATTTTAGTTAGGGGTAGTCGTTCAATATTCTATCAGAACAACGAATCATGGAGTATGATTTCTCTGAAACCATGATACATTTCAAATCGATCCTGACCAAGATGAGTCTGTGGTGTGAAATAAGTTTTGCTTCGGTGGATAGATTTTAGTTGGGGTAGTCGTTCAACATTCTATCAGAACAACGAACCATGGAGTATGATTTCTTTGAAACCATGATAGATTTCAAATCGATCCTGACCAAGATGAATCTGTGGTGTGAAATAATTTTTGTTGAGTGGATAGATTTTAGTTAGGGGTAGTCGTTCAATATTCTATCAGAACAACGAACCATGGAGTTCGATTTCTCTGAAACCATGATAGATTTCAAATCGATCCTGACCAAGATGAATCTGTGGTGTGAAATAATTTTTGTTGAGTGGATAGATTTTAGTTAGGGGTAGTCGTTCAATATTCTATCAGAACAACGAACCATGGAGTATGATTTCTCTGAAACCATGATAGATTTCAAATCGATCCTGACCAAGATGAGTCGGTGGTGTGAAATAATTTTTGTTGAGTGGATAGATTTTAATTTAATTCAACATTCTACCAGAACTACGAACCATGGAGTATGATTTCTTTGAAACCATGATAGATTTCAAATCGATCCTGACCAAGATGAATCTGTGGTGTGAAATAATTTTTGTTGAGTGGATAGATTTTAGTTAGGGGTAGTCGTTCAATATTCTATCAGAACAACGAACCATGGAGTATGACTTCTCTGAAACCATGATAGTACCATGGAGTACGATTTCTCTGAAACCATGATAGATTTCAAATCGATTGTGACCAATATGAGTCTGTGGTGTGAAATAATTTTTGTTGAGTGGATAGATTTTAGTTAGGGGTAGTCGTTCAATATTCTATCAGAACAACGAACCATGGAGTATGACTTCTCTGAAACCATGACAGATTTCAAACCGATCCTGACCAAGATGGGTCTGTGATGTGAAATAATTTTTGCTTCTTTGGATAGATTTTAGTTGGTATAGTTCAACATTCTATCAGAACAACGAACCATGGAGTATGATTTCTCTGAAACCATGATAGATTTCTAATCGATCCTGACCAAAATGAGTCTGTGGTGTGAAATAATTTTTGTTGAGTGGATAGATTTTAGTTTGGGGTAGTCGTTCATCATTCTATCAGAACAACGAACCATGGAGTATGATTTCTCTGAAACCATGATAGATTTCAAATCGATCCTGACCAAGATTAGTCTGTGGTGTGAAATAATTTTTGTTGAGTGGATAGATTTTAATTAGGGGTTCCACATTCTACCAGAACTACGAACCATGGAGTATGATTTCTCTGAAACCATGATAGATTTCAAGTCGATCCTGACCAAAATGAGTCTGTGGTGTGAAATAATTTTTGTTGAGTGGATAGATTTTAGTTGGGGTAGTCATTCAACATTCAATCAGAACAACGAACCATGGAGTATGATTTCTCTGAAACCATGACAGACTTCAAATCGGTCCTGACCAAGACGAGTCTGTGGTGTGAAATAATTTTTGTTGAGTGGATAGATTTTAGTTAAGGGTAGTCGTTCAACATTCTATCAGAACAACGAACCATGGAGTATGATTTCTCTGAAACCATGATAGATTTCAAATTGATCCTTACCAAAATGAGCATGTGGTGTAAAATAATTTTTGTTGAGTGGATAGATTTTAGTTTTGGTAGTCGTTCAACATTCTATCAGAACAACGAACCATGGAGTATGATTTCTCTGAAACCATGATAGATTTCAAATCGATCCTGACCAAGATGAATCTGTGGTGTGAAATAATTTTTGTTGAGTGGATAGATTTTAGTTAGGGGTAATCTTTCAACATTCTATCAGAACAACGAATCATGGAGTATGATTTCTCTGAAACCATAATAGATTTCAAATCGATCCTGACCAAGATGAGTCTGTGGTGTGAAATAATTTTTGCTTCGGTGGATAGATTTTAGTTATTGGTAGTCGTTCAATATTCTATCAGAACAACGAACCATGGAGTATGATTTCTCTGAAACCATGATAGATTTCAAATCGATCCTGACCAAGATGAGTCTGTGGTGTGAAATAATTTTTGTTGAGTGGATAGATTTTAGTTAGGGGTAGTCGTTCAGCATTCTATCAGAACAACGAACCATGGAGTATGATTTCTCTGAAACCATGATAGATTTCAAATCGATCCTGACCAAGATGAGTCTGTGGTGTGAAATAATTTTTCTTCGTTGGATAGATTTTAATTGGGGTAGTCGTTCAACATTCTATCAGAACAACGAACCATGGAGTATGATTTCTCTGAAACCATGATAGATTTCAAATCGATCCTGACCATCGATTTCTGTGGTGTGAAATTATTTTTCTTGAGTGGATAGATTTTAGTTAGGGCTAGTCGTTCAATATTCTATCAGAACAACGAACCATGGAGTATGATTTCTCTGAAACCATGATAGATTTCAAATCGATCCTGACCAAAATGAGTCTGTGGTGTGAAATAATTTTTACTGAATGGATAGATTTTAGTTAGGGGTAGTCGTTCAACATTCTATCAGAACAACGAACCATGGAGTATGATTTCTCTGAAACCATGATAGATTTCAAATCGATCCTGACCAAGATAAGTCTGTGGTGTGAAATAATTTTTGTTGAGTGGATAGATTTTAGTTGGGGTAGTCGTTCAACATTCTATCAGAACAACGAACCATGGAGTATGATTTTTCTGAAACCATGATAGATTTCAAATCGATCCCGACCAAGATGAGTCTGTGATGTGAAATAATTTTTGTTGAGTGGATAGATTTTAGTTAGGGGTAGTCGTTCAATATTCTATCAGAACAACGAACCATGGAGTATGATTTCTCTGAAACCATGATACATTTCAAATCGATCCTGACCAAGATGAGTCTGTGGTGTGAAATAAGTTTTGCTTCGGTGGATAGATTTAGTTGGGGTAGTCGTTCAACATTCTATCAGAACAACGAACCATGGAGTATGATTTCTTTGAAACCATGATAGATTTCAAATCGATCCTGACCAAGATGAATCTGTGGTGTGAAATAATTTTTGTTGAGTGGATAGATTTTAGTTAGGGGTAGTCGTTCAATATTCTATCAGAACAACGAACCATGGAGTACGATTTCTCTGAAACCATGATAGATTTCAAATCGATCCTGACCAAGATGAATCTGTGGTGTGAAATAATTTTTGTTGAGTGGATAGATTTTAGTTAGGGGTAGTCGTTCAATATTCTATCAGAACAACGAACCATGGAGTATGATTTCTCTGAAACCATGATAGATTTCAAATCGATCCTGACCAAGATGAGTCTGTGGTGTGAAATAATTTTTGTTGAGTGGATAGATTTTAATTTAATTCAACATTCTACCAGAACTACGAACCATGGAGTATGATTTCTTTGAAACCATGATAGATTTCAAATCGATCCTGACCAAGATGAATCTGTGGTGTGAAATAATTTTTGTTGAGTGGATAGATTTTAGTTAGGTTTAGTCGTTCAATATTCTATCAGAACAACGAACCATGGAGTATGATTTCTCTGAAACCATGATAGATTTCAAATCGATCCTGACCAAGATGAGTCTGTGGTGTGAAATAATTTTTGTTGAGTGGATAGATTTTAATTTAATTCAACATTCTACCAGAACTACGAATCATGGAGTATGATTTCTTTGAAACCATGATAGATTTCAAATCGATCCTGACCAAGATGAATCTGTGGTGTGAAATAATTTTTGTTAAGTGGATAGATTTTAGTTAGGGGTAGTCGTTCAATATTCTATCAGAACAACGAACCATGGAGTACGATTTCTCTGAAACCATGATAGATTTCAAATCGATCCTGATCAAGATGAGTCTGTGGTGCGAAATAAGTTTTGCTTCGGTGGATAGATTTTAGTTGGGGTAGTCTTCTCGTTTTATTGAATAAATAAATAAAGAAACTTACAAAAAAAAAATTACCATTTAATTTTTAACAACAACAACAACAATTTAACAATTTTAACAGTTTTTCAGACCTGCGAAGCCATGTGGCTTGTCTGCAGGAGGTTGGTTACAAGATTGTTTAATTATTTTGTTTCAATCATCATAATGTATAGTATGTATGTATATGCTTGCAAATTAATTTTTTATATACTTTATAAAAATTATTTTATCGATTAAAGGAACAACAAAAAAAAAAAAATAAAAGGAAAAAATGGTATTGAATTCAAGATTATTTTAAATAGAAGAAAAAACTATTTCACTAAAAGATAGATTTAACTGATTGAGATATTACTGATATTATGTTATTGACTCTAAAAAATATCTTTTTAATTTTCTTTTTCTAGCGTTAGGTTGTGCAATGTTTCTTAAGTGGATGGGTAGAGTGTTGAAAATTCTGGGAATAGTATACATCAACTGTCTTCGGCCGTACTCGTTGATGATTGGTGGTAGCTGATACAGTACTTCTGCTCTCCTGCGCGTTTCAAATCGATGGTTTATTGGCATCCGTAAGTTTGGATCGTCATAATATTCTAGTGCAGCACTCATCTCGAATATCTGTTTTACTGTGAGGACTTTTACTTCTGTGGTGCCATTTCTTCCTGCGAGTAACCTGACAGCCCTGTCTTGGATATTTTGTAGCTTCTCGATATGTGTTTGCGACGCTCCTCCCCATGCAAGTATGCCGTACCTCAACCTCGATTCAATGAGAGCGTAATATACTTGTTTTTGTACGCAAGTCGGTGATTTGTACTGGAGATAGGACAGAGCGAACAGAGATCCCCGCAGCTTGTTCCGCAGGTCATTTACATGCGGCTCCCACAGAAAATGGCAATCTATGGTGACACCTAGATATTTATATGTGTTTACCACCTCGATGTTTTTGCAGCTTTGCGAATTGGCGCATTTAAAGCTTTTTAAGATGATGGGCGAATCTGGGTACATTGGACTTCGGATATGCATCAGTTTGGTTTTCGATTCGTTAATCACCAGTCCATTGTCGTGACACCATCTTCCTACAGCGTTGAATTCGGATTGCATCACACTTGCTGCTTCTTCTAGTGATGGGCGGCATACCACGATGGCCGTGTCGTCTGCATAGGCAAATGGAGTACTTTCTTTGATACACTTTAGCATTTCGTTCGTGTATAATATAAAGAGTAGGGGGCCAAGCTTAGATCCTTGAGGAACCCCATGTAATACTTCGTATTCACTGCTAAACGAATTGTTGATTTTTACCCGAAACGTTCTATCTTTAAGGTAGTTTAGTAGCCAGTCCAATAACTTTCCTCTAATTCCCATTCTTCCTAAAGCATCAATAAGTTTTGTGTGGTCCAGGGTATCAAAAGCTTTGCTGAAATCCAGGAATAGAACTAATACTTGTTGACGGTTGCTCAGGGTAGTGTTGATCAAGTTGGCAAAATCGCCGAGGAGTTGGTTGGTGCTTTTTCCTGTTTGGAACCCATATTGGTGTTTGCTTATCAAATTATTCTTTTCAACAAAATTCTTTATTCGATCTGATATGATCTGCTCCATGATCTTTTCTATAGCCGGAAGAATTGCTATTGGACGATAGTTCTCTACACACTTTTTAATACCACCTTTATAAATCGGCCTAACAACTGCTTCTTTGAGTTTCTTTGGTACAGTTGACGTTTCGAAGCTTAGGTTTATTAATTTAGTTAGTATAGGCACGAAGATTTCAGTGTTGGCTTTTAAATCTGTTGTCCTGATACCATCTGCACCCGGTGCTTTTTGGACATCTAAGCGACTTAGTACGTTTGTTACCTCAGTACAATTAGTATCTCCTAGAAATATCGAGTTTTGTAGGAATGTGTCATGATGTTCAGATGTGGTTATGTTACATGTATGAATTATGGATGCTGCCTGTCTTGAAAAAAGATCTCCAAATTCGTTTGCAAGTGCGTTCATGTTTGTATTCAACGGAAAATTCTTACTTAAAGTTTCATCCAAGGAAGGTTTTCTTCGTCCTAAAACCTCGTTGATTAATCCCCACGTCTTCTTTGCATCAGATTTTGCAAGATCAAACTTTGTTTTATAATACTGATCCCTCGTTCTAGAAACTTGTTTATTTACTTGGTTGCGTAACTTTTTATAAGCGGTTTCGTACGCTAAGTTGCTTCGGTTGTTTTTCCATCTTCTGTAGAGTATATCCCTTTCTTTGCAGCTATCAATTACTTCCCTTGTTATCCAAGTGGTCCTTTTTCTTATATCACTCTTTTTACATGCACGTTTTGATTTCGAATATATCTCATTCATACTAACCACTAAAGAGTTCATTAGTACTTCAGGGCATATTTCTTCTAAAAGTTTAGTCCAATCTGTAGCTCTAATTAGATTATTTAGCTGACTCGTCCATAGTTTGTCGTGTACAGTAGAGTTCTCTTCGATCGTACTTTTCTCGTAGACTCCATATAGAGTAGTGTAGTGGTCTGAAATGTCACTTGCAACTATAGCCGAAAACGTTTTGTTATCTGGCAAGCTCACTAAAATATGATCGATAAGTGTACAACTACCAATATTTGAATCGACTCTAGTAGCTCCTTTAATTATGTTGCATAACCCATTTGACGCCAGCATATCTTGGTAGTGACGTACTTGATTGTTTGAATAATCATTAATATTTAAATTCATATCTCCCAAAATAACTAAGTCGTTATGAAGTTCTTTTGTACTTGTTATCTTTGAGAATTCTTCGATAAATGCATTTTTATTTAGATTTGGAGGCTTATAAATAGCACTAATCACTCTTTCTTTTGTGTTAACTTCCACCTTCAGTGTTAGATTTTCATACGACGCTGTTTCGATATTCAGTCGTTCATAATTTAGATGCTTTTTAATGAACATCGCTATTCCACCACCTTTCTTGTGTATCCTATTTGCGAACTCAGAATCGAATCCATCCATATGATACAAACTATTTTCTTCTACTCTAATGTTGATTTCAACTAAAACTACGACATCAATATACTTCAATATAGGACAAATACGCGCGCAAAAAATATTCCAATTTTTTCTTAACGATCTAATGTTAAGACACAAACAACGACATTCAACATTCTATCAGAACAACGAACCATGGAGTATGATTTCTTTGAAACCATGATAGATTTCAAATCGATCCTGACCAAGATGAATCTGTGGTGTGAAATAATTTTTGTTGAGTGGATAGATTTTAGTTAGGGGTAGTCGTTCAATATTCTATCAGAACAACGAACCATGGAGTATGATTTCTCTGAAACCATGATAGATTTCAAATCGATCCTGACCAAGATGAGTCTGTGGTGTGAAATAATTTTTGTTGAGTGGATAGATTTTAATTTAATTCAACATTCCACCAGAACTACGAACCATGGAGTATGATTTCTCTGAAACCATGATAGATTTCAAATCGATCCTGACCAAGATGAGTCTGTGGCGTGAAATAATTTTTGTTGAGTGGATAGATTTTAATTAGGGGTTCAACATTCTACCAGAACTACGAACCATGGAGTATGATTTCTCTGAAACCATGATAGATTTCAAATCGATCCTGACCAAGATGAGTCTGTGGTGGGAAATAATTTTTGTTGAGTGGATAGATTTTAGTTGGGGTAGTCGTTCAATATTCTATCAGAACAACGAACCATGGAGTACGATTTCTCTGAAACCATGATAGATTTCAAATCGATCCTGACCAATATAAGTCTGTGGTGTGAAATAATTTTTGCTACGGTGGATAGATTTTAGTTAGGGGTAGTCGTTCAATATTCTATCAGACCAACGAACCATGGAGTATGACTTCTCTGAAACCATGATAGATTTCAAACCGATCCTGACCAAGATGGGTCTGTGGTGTGAAATAATTTTTGCTTCGGTGGATAGATTTTAGTTGGTATAGTTCAACATTCTATCAGAACAACGAACCATGGAGTATGAATCCTCTGAAACCATGATAGATTTCTAATCGATCCTGACCAAAATGAGTCTGTGGTGTGAAATAATTTTTGTTGAGTGGATAGATTTTAGTTTGGGGTAGTCGTTCAACATTCTATCAGAACAACGAACCATGGAGTATGATTTCTCTGAAACCATGATAGATTTCAAATCGATCCTGATCAAGATGAGTCTGTGGTGTGAAATAATTTTTGTTGAGTGGATAGATTTTAATTAGGGGTTCAACATTCTACCAGAACTACGAACCATGGAGTATGATTTCTCTGAAACCATGATAGATTTCAATTCGATCCTGACCAAAATGAGTCTGTGGTGTGAAATAATTTTTGCTTCGGTAAATAGAATTAAGTTAGGGGTAGTCGTTCAACATTCTATCAGAACAACGAACCATGGAGTATGATTTCTCTGAAACCATGACAGACTTCAAATCGATCCTGACCAAAATGAGTCTGTGGCGTGAAATAATTTTTGTTGTGTGAATAGATTTTAGTTAAGGGTAGTCTTTCAACATTCTATCAGAACAACGAATCATGGAGTATGATTTCTCTGAAACCATAATAGATTTCAAATCGATCCTGACCAAGATGAGTCTGTGGTGTGAAATAATTTTTGCTTCGGTGGATAGATTTTAGTTATTGGTAGTCGTTCAATATTCTATCAGAACAACGAACCATGGAGTATGATTTCTCTGAAACCATGATAGATTTCAGACCGATTCTGACCAAAATGAGTCTGTGGTGTGAAATAATTTTTGTTGAGTGGATAGATTTTAGTTAGGGGTAGTCTTTCAACATTCTATCAGAACAACGAATCATGGAGTATGATTTCTCTGAAACCATAATAGATTTCAAATCGATCCTGACCAAAATGAGTCTGTGGTGTGAAATAATTTTTGTTGATTGGATAGATTTTAGTTAAGGGTAGTCGTTCAACATTCTATCAGAACAACGAACCATGGAGTATGATTTCTCTGAAACCATGATAGATTTCAAATTGATCCTTACCAAAATGAGCCTGTGGTGTAAAATAATTTTTGTTGACTGGATAGATTTTAGTTGGAGTAGTCGTTCAACATTCTATCAGAACAACGAACCATGGAGTATGATTTCTCTGAAACCATGATAGATTTCAAATCGATCCTGACCAAAATGAGTCTGTGGTGTGAAATAATTTTTGTTGAGTGGATAGATTTTAGTTGGGGTAGTCTTTCAACATTCTATCAGAACAACGAATCATGGAGTATGATTTCTCTGAAACCATAATAGATTTCAAATCGATCCTGACCAAGATGAGTCTGTGGTGTGAAATAATTTTTGCTTCGGTAGATAGATTTTAGTTATTGGTAGTCGTTCAATATTCTTTCAGAACAACGAACCATGGAGTATGATTTCTCTGAAACCATGATAGATTTCAAATCGATCCTGACCAAGATGAGTCTGTGGTGTGAAATAATTTTTGTTGAGTGGATAGATTTTAGTTAGGGGTAGTCGTTCAACATTCTATCAGAACAACGAACCATGGAGTATGATTTCTCTGAAACCATGATAGATTTCAAATCGATCCTGACCAAGATGAGTCTGTGGTGTGAAATAATTTTTCTTCGTTGCATAGATTTTAGTTAGGGGTAGTCGTTCAACATTCTATCAGAACAACGAACCATGGAGTATGATTTCTCTGAAACCATGATAGATTTCAAATCGATCCTGACCATCGATTTCTGTGGTGTGAAATTATTTGTCTTGAGTGGATAGATTTTGGTTTAGTCTAGTCGTTCAATATTCTATCAGAACAACGAACCATGGAGTATGATTTCTCTGAAACCATGATAGATTTCAAATCGATCCTGACCAAAATGAGTCTGTGGTGTGAAATAATTTTTGCTTCGGTGGATAGATTTTAGTCGTTGGTAGTCGTTCAATATTCTATCAGAACAACGAACCTTGGAGTATGATTTCTCTGAAACCATGATAGATTTCAAATCGATCCTGACCAAAATGAGTCTGTGGTGTGAAATTATTTTTCTTGAGTGGATAGATTTTAGTTATTGGTAGTCGTTCAATATTCTATCAGAACAACGAACTCTGGAGTATGATTTCTCTGAAACCATGATAGATTTCAAATCGATCCTGACCAAGATGAGTCTGTGGTGTGAAATAATTTTTCTTGAGTGGATAGATTTTAATTTAATTCAACATTCCACCAGAACTACGAACCATGGAGTATGATTTCTCTGAAACCATGATAGATTTCAAATCGATCCTGACCAAGATGAGTCTGTGGCGTGAAATAATTTTTGTTGAGTGGATAGATTTCAGTTGGGGTAGTCGTTCAACATTCTATCAGAACAACGAACCATGGAGTATGATTTCTCTGAAACCATGATAGATTTCAAATCGATCCTGACCAAGATGTGTCTGTGGTGTGAAATAATTTTTGTTGAGTGGATAGATTTTAGTTAGGGGTAGTCGTTCAACATTCTATCAGAACAACGAACCATGGAGTACGATTTCTCTGAAACCATGATAGATTTCAAATCGATTGTGACCAATATGAGTCTGTGGTGTGAAATAATTTTTGTTGAGTTAATAGTTTTTAGTTAGGGGTAGTCGTTCAATATTCTATCAGAACAACGAACAATGGAGTATGACTTCTCTGAAACCATGATAGATTTCAAACCGATCCTGACCAAGATGGGTCTGTGGTGTGAAGTAATTTTTGCTTCGGTGGATAGATTTTAGTTGGTATAGTTCAACATTCTATCACAACAACGAACCATGGAGTATGATTTCTCTGAAACCATGATAGATTTCTAATCGATCCTGACCAAAATGAGTCTGTGGTGTGAAATAATTTTTGTTGAGTTTATAGATTTTAGTTTGGGGTAGTCGTTCAACATTCTATCAGAACAACGAACCATGGAGTATGATTTCTCTGAAACCATGATAGATTTCAAATCGATCCTGATCAAGATGAGTCTGTGGTGTGAAATAATTTTTGTTGAGTGGATAGATTTTAATTAGGGGTTCAACATTCTACCAGAACTACGAACCATGGAGTATGATTTCTCTGAAACCATGATAGAATTCAAGTCGATCCTGACCAAAATGAGTCTGTGGTGTGAAATAATTTTTGCTTCGGTAAATAGATTTAAGTTGGGGTAGTCGTTCAACATTCTATCAGAACAACGAACCATGGAGTATGATTTCTCTGAAACCATGACAGACTTCAAATCGATCCTGACCAAAATGAGTCTGTGGCGTGAAATAATTTTTGTTGAGTGGATAGATTTTAGTTAGGGGTAGTCTTTCAACATTCTATCAGAACAACGAATCATGGAGTATGATTTCTCTGAAACCGTAATAGATTTCAAATCGATCCTGACCAAGATGAGTCTGTGGTGTGAAATAATTTTTGCTTCGGTGGATAGATTTTAGTTATTGGTAGTCGTTCAATATTCTATCAGAACAACGAACCATGGAGTATGATTTCTCTGAAACCATGATAGATTTCAATCCTGACCAAGATGAGTCTGTGGTGTGAAATAATTTTTGTTGAGTGGATAGATTTTAGTTAGGGGTAGTCTTTCAACATTCTATCAGAACAACGAATCATGGAGTATGATTTCTCTGAAACCATAATAGATTTCAAATCGATCCTGACCAAGATGAGTCTGTGGTGTGAAATAATTTTTGCTTCGGTGGATAGATTTTAGTTATTGGTAGTCGTTCAATATGCTATCAGAACAACGAATCATGGAGTATGATTTCTCTGAAACCATGATAGATTTCAAATCGATCCTGACCAAGATGAGTCTGTGGTGTGAAATAATTTTTGTTGAGTGGATAGATTTTAGTTAAGGGTAGTCGTTCAACATTCTATCAGAACAACGAACCATGGAGTATGATTTCTCTGAAACCATGATAGATTTCAAATTGATCCTTACCAAGATGAGATTGTGGTGTAAAATAATTTTTGTTGAGTGGATAGATTTTAGTTGGGGTAGTCGTTCAACATTCTATCAGAACAATGAACCATGGAGTATGATTTCTCTGAAACCATGATAGATTTCAGATCGATCCTGACCAAAATGAGTCTGTGGCGTGAAATAATTTTTGTTGAGTGGATAGATTTTAGTTATTGCTAGTCGTTCAATATTCTATCAGAACAACGAACCATGGATTATGATTTCTCTGAAACCATGATAGATTTCAAATCGATCCTGACCAAAATGAGTCTGTGGTGTGAAATTATTTTTCTTGAGTGGATAGATTTTAGTTAGATCTAGTCGTTCAATATTCTATCAGAACAACGAACCATGGAGTATGATTTCTCTGAAACCATGATAGATTTCAAATCGATCCTGACCAAAATGAGTCTGTGGTGTGAAATTATTTTTCTTGAGTGGATAGATTTTAGTTAAGGGTAGTCGTTCAACATTCTATCAGAACAACGAACCATGGAGTATGATTTCTCTGAAACCATGATAGATTTCAAATTGATCCTTACCAAAATGAGCCTGTTTTGTAAAATAATTTTTGTTGAATGGATAGATTTTAGTTGGGGTAGTCGTTCAACATTCTATCAGAACAACGAACCATGGAGTATGATTTCTCTGAAACCATGATAGATTTCAGATCGATCCTGACCAAAACGAGTCTGTGGCGTGAAATAATTTTTGTTGAGTGGATAGATTTTAGTTAGGGGTAGTCTTTCAACATTCTATCAGAACAACGCATCATGGAATATGATTTCTCTGAAACCATAATAGATTTCAAATCGATCCTGACCAAGATGAGTCTGTGGTGTGAAATAATTTTTGCTTCGGTGGATAGATTTTAGTTATTGGTAGTCGTTCAATATGCTATCAGAACAACGAATCATGGAGTATGATTTCTCTGAAACCATGATAGATTTCAAATCGATCCTGACCAAGATGAGTCTGTGGTGTGAAATAATTTTTGCTTCGGTGGATAGATTTAAGTTGGGGTAGTCGTTCAATATTCTATCAGAACAACGAATCATGGAGTATGATTTCTCTGAAACCATAATAGATTTCAAATCGATCCTGACCAAAATGAGTCTGTGGTGTGAAATAATTTTTGTTGAGTGGATAGATTTTAGTTATGGGTAGTCGTTCAATATTCTATCAGAACAACGAACCATGGAGTATGATTTCTCTGAAACCATGATACATTTCACATCGATCCTGACCAAGATGAGTCTGTGGTGTGAAATAATTTTTGCTTCGGTGGATAGATTTAAGTTGGGGTAGTCGTTCAATATTCTATCAGAACAACGAATCATGGAGTATGATTTCTCTGAAACCATAATAGATTTCAAATCGATCCTGACCAAAATGAGTCTGTGGTGTGAAATAATTTTTGTTGAGTGGATAGATTTTAGTTAAGGGTAGTCGTTCAACATTCTATCAGAACAACGAACCATGGAGTATGATTTCTCTGAAACCATGATAGATTTCAAATTGATCCTTACCAAAATGAGCCTGTGGTGTAAAATAATTTTTGTTGAGTGGATAGATTTTAGTTGGGGTAGTCGTTCAACATTCTATCAGAACAACGAACCATGGAGTATGATTTCTCTGAAACCATGATAGATTTCAGATCGATCCTGACCAAAATGAGTCTGTGGCGTGAAATAATTTTTGTTGAGTGGATAGATTTTAGTTAGGGGTAGTCTTTCAACATTCTATCAGAACAACGAATCATGGAGTATGATTTCTTTGAAACCATAATAGATCTCACATCGGTCCTGACCAAGATGAGTCTGTGGTGTGAAATAATTTTAGCTTCGGTGGATAGATTTTAGTTATTGGTAGTCGTTCAATATTCTATCAGAACAACGAACCATGGAGTATGATTTCTCTGAAACCATGATAGATTTCAAATCGATCCTGACCAAGGTGAGTCTGTGGTGTGAAATAATTTTTGTTGAGTGGATAGATTTTAGTTAGGGGTAGTCGTTCAACATTCTATCAGAACAACGAACCATGGAGTATGATTTCTCTGAAACCATGATAGATTTCAAATCGATCCTGACCAAGAGGTGTCTGTGGTGTGAAATAATTTTTGTTGAGTGGATAGATTTTAGTTAGGGGTAGTCGTTCAACATTCTATCAGAACAACGAACCATGGAGTATGATTTCTCTGAAACCATGATAGATTTCAAATCGATCCTGACCAAGATGAGTCTGTGGTGTGAAATAATTTTTGTTGAGTGGATAGATTTTAATTAGGGGTTCAACATTCTACCAGAACTACGGACCATGGAGTATGATTTCTCTGAAACCATGATAGATTTCAAATCGATCCTGACCAAGATGAGTCTGTGGTGTGAAATAATTTTTGTTGAGTGGATAGATTTTAGTTAGGGGTAGTCGTTCAATATTCTATCAGAACAACGAACCATGGAGTATGATTTCTCTGAAACCATGATAGATTTCAAATCGATCCTGACCAAGATGAGTCTGTGGTGTGAAATAATTTTCGTTGAGTGGATAGATTTTAGTTGGGGTAGTCGTTCAACATTCTATCAGAACTACGAACCATGAAGTATGATTTCTCTGAAACCATGGTGGATTTCAAATCGATCCTGACCAAAATGAGTCTGTGGTGTGAAATAATTTTTGTTGAGTGGATAGATTTTATTTAGGGGTAGTCGTTCAATATTCTATCAGAACAACGAACCATGGAGTATGATTTCTCTGAAACCATGATACATTTCACATCGATCCTGACCAAGATGAGTCTGTGGCGTGAAATAATTTTTGTTGAGTGGATAGATTTCAGTTGGGGTAGTCGTTCAACATTCTATCAGAACAACGAACCATGGAGTATGATTTCTCTGAAACCATGATAGATTTCAAATCGATCCTGACCAAGATGTGTCTGTGGTGTGAAATAATTTTTGTTGAGTGGATAGATTTTAGTTAGGGGTAGTCGTTCAATATTCTATCAGAACAACGAATCATGGAGTATGATTTCTCTGAAACCATAATAGATTTCAAATCGATCCTGACCAAAATGAGTCTGTGGTGTGAAATAATTTTTGTTGAGTGGATAGATTTTAGTTATGGGTAGTCGTTCAACATTCTATCAGAACAACGAACCATGGAGTATGATTTCTCTGAAACCATGATAGATTTCACATCGATCCTGACCAAGATGAGTCTGTGGTGTGAAATAATTTTTGCTTCGGTGGATAGATTTAAGTTGGGGTAGTCGTTCAATATTCTATCAGAACAACGAATCATGGAGTATGATTTCTCTGAAACCATAATAGATTTCAAATCGATCCTGACCAAAATGAGTCTGTGGCGTGAAATAATTTTTGTTGAGTGGATAGATTTCAGTTGGGGTAGTCGTTCAACATTCTACAAGAACAACGAACCATGGAGTATGATTCCTCTGAAACCACGATAGATTTCAAATCGATCCTGACAAAGATGAGTCTGTGGTGTGAAATAATTTTTGTTGAGTGGATAGATTTTAGTTAGGGGTAGTCGTTCAATATTCTATCAGAACAACGAACCATGGAGTATGATTTCTTTGAAACCATGATACATTTCACATCGATCCTGACCAAGATGAGTCTGTGGCGTGAAATAATTTTTGTTGAGTGGATAGATTTCAGTTGGGGTAGTCGTTCAACATTCTATCAGAACAACGAACCATGGAGTATGATTTCTCTGAAACCATGATAGATTTCAAATCGATCCTGACCAAGATGTGTCTGTGGTGTGAAATAATTTTTGTTGAGTGGATAGATTTTAGTTAGGGGTAGTCGTTCAACATTCTATCAGAACAACGAACCATGGAGTACGATTTCTCTGAAACCATGATAGATTTCAAATCGATTGTGACCAATATGAGTCTGTGGTGTGAAATAATTTTTGTTGAGTGGATAGATTTTAGTTAGGGGTAGTCGTTCAATATTCTATCAGAACAACGAACAATGGAGTATGACTTCTCTGAAACCATGATAGATTTCAAACCGATCCTGACCAAGATGGGTCTGTGGTGTGAAGTAATTTTTGCTTCGGTGGATAGATTTTAGTTGGTATAGTTCAACATTCTATCACAACAACGAACCATGGAGTATGATTTCTCTGAAACCATGATAGATTTCTAATCGATCCTGACCAAAATGAGTCTGTGGTGTGAAATAATTTTTGTTGAGTTTATAGATTTTAGTTTGGGGTAGTCGTTCAACATTCTATCAGAACAACGAACCATGGAGTATGATTTCTCTGAAACCATGATAGATTTCAAATCCATCCTGATCAAGATGAGTCTGTGGTGTGAAATAATTTTTGTTGAGTGGATAGATTTTAATTAGGGGTTCAACATTCTACCAGAACTACGAACCATGGAGTATGATTTCTCTGAAACCATGATAGAATTCAAGTCGATCTTGACCAAAATGAGTCTGTGGTGTGAAATAATTTTTGCTTCGGTAAATAGATTTAAGTTGGGGTAGTCGTTCAACATTCTATCAGAACAACGAACCATCTAGTATGATTTCTCTGAAACCATGACAGACTTCAAATCGATCCTGACCAAAATGAGTCTGTGGCGTGAAATAATTTTTGTTGAGTGGATAGATTTTAGTTAGGGGTAGTCTTTCAACATTCTATCAGAACAACGAATCATGGAGTATGATTTCTCTGAAACCGTAATAGATTTCAAATCGATCCTGACCAAGATGAGTCTGTGGTGTGAAATAATTTTTGCTTCGGTGGATAGATTTTAGTTGTTGGTAGTCGTTCAATATTCTATCAGAACAACGAACCATGGAGTATGATTTCTCTGAAACCATGATAGATTTCAATCCTGACCAAGATGAGTCTGTGGTGTGAAATAATTTTTGTTGAGTGGATAGATTTTAGTTAGGGGTAGTCTTTCAACATTCTATCAGAACAACGAATCATGGAGTATGATTTCTCTGAAACCATAATAGATTTCAAATCGATCCTGACCAAAATGAGTCTGTGGTGTGAAATAATTTTTGTTGAGTGATAGATTTTAGTTAAGGGTAGTCGTTCAACATTCTATCAGAACAACGAACCATGGAGTATGATTTCTCTGAAACCATGATAGATTTCAAATTGATCCTTACCAAGGTGAGATTGTGGTGTAAAATAATTTTT
This sequence comes from Xylota sylvarum, assembly GCA_905220385.1. NCBI lineage: Eukaryota > Metazoa > Arthropoda > Insecta > Diptera > Syrphidae > Xylota > Xylota sylvarum. The sequence goes on from CAJMZQ010000060.1 coordinate 56,444, forward strand.
GTTGAGTGGATAGATTTTAGTTGGGGTAGTCGTTCAACATTCTATCAGAACAACGAACCATGGAGTATGATTTCTCTGAAACCATGATAGATTTCAGATCGATCCTGACCAAAATGAGTCTGTGGCGTGACATAATTTTTGTTGAGTGGATAGATTTTAGTTATTGCTAGTCGTTCAATATTCTATCAGAACAACGAACCATGGAGTATGATTTCTCTGAAACCATGATAGATTTCAAATCGATCCTGACCAAAATGAGTCTGTGGTGTGAAATTATTTTTCTTGAGTGGATAGATTTTAGTTAGGGCTAGTCGTTCAATATTCTATCAGAACAACGAACCATGGAGTATGATTTCTCTGAAACCATGATAGATTTCAAATCGATCCTGACCAAAATGAGTCTGTGGTGTGAAATTATTTTTCTTGAGTGGATAGATTTTAGTTGGGGTAGTCGTTCAACATTCTATCAGAACAACGAACCATGGAGTATGATTTCTCTGAAACCATGATAGATTTCAGATCGATCCTGACCAAAATGAGTCTGTGGCGTGAAATAATTTTTGTTGAGTGGATAGATTTTAGTTAGGGCTAGTCGTTCAATATTCTATCAGAACAACGAACCATGGAGTATGATTTCTCTGAAACCATGATAGATTTCAAATCGATCCTGACCAAAATGAGTCTGTGGTGTGAAATTATTTTTCTTGAGTGGATAGAGTTTAGTTAGGGCTAGTCGTTCAATATTCTATCAGAACAACGAACCATGGAGTATGATTTCTCTGAAACCATGATAGATTTCAAATCGATCCTGACCAAAATGAGTCTGTGGTGTGAAATTATTTTTCTTGAGTGGATAGATTTTAGTTAGGGCTAGTCGTTCAATATTCTATCAGAACAACGAACCATGGAGTATGATTTCTCTGAAACCATGATAGATTTCAAATCGATCCTGACCAAGATGAGTCTGTGGTGCGAAATAATTTTTGCTTCGGTGGATAGGTTTAAGTTGGGGTAGTCGTTCAATATTCTATCAGAACAGCGAATCATGGAGTATGATTTCTCTGAAACCATAATAGATTTCAAATCGATCCTGACCAAAATGAGTCTGTGGTGTGAAATAATTTTTGTTGAGTGGATAGATTTAATTAAGGGTAGTCGTTCAACATTCTATCAGAACAACGAACCATGGAGTATGATTTCTCTGAAACCATGATAGATTTCAAATTGATCTTTACCAAAATGAGCCTGTTTTGTAAAATAATTTTTGTTGAGTGGATAGATTTTAGTTGGGGTAGTCGTTCAACATTCTATCAGAACAACGAACCATGGAGTATGATTTCTCTGAAACCATGATAGATTTCACATCGATCCTGACCAAGATGAGTCTGTGGTGTGAAATAATTTTTGCTTCGGTGGATAGATTTAAGTTGGGGTAGTCGTTCAATATTCTATCAGAACAACGAATCATGGAGTAAGATTTCTCTGAAACCATAACAGATTTCAAATCGATCCTGACCAAAATGAGTCTGTGGTCTGAAATAATTTTTGTTGAGTGGATAGATTTTAGTTAAGGGTAGTCGTTCAACATTCTATCAGAACAACGAACCATGGAGTATGATTTCTCTGAAACCATGATAGATTTCAAATTGATCCTTACCAAAATGAGCCTGTGGTGTAAAATAATTTTTGTTGAGTGGATTGATTTTAGTTGGGGTAGTCGTTCAACATTCTATCAGAACAACGAACCATGGAGTATGATTTCTCTGAAACCATGATAGATTTCAGATCGATCCTGACCAAAATGAGTCTGTGGCGTGAAATAATTTTTGTCGAGTGGATAGATTTTAGTTAGGGGTAGTCTTTCAACATTCTATCAGAACAACGAATCATGGAGTATGATTTCTTTGAAACCATAATAGATCTCACATCGGTCCTGACCAAGATGAGTCTGTGGTGTGAAATAATTTTAGCTTCGGTGGATAGATTTTAGTTATTGGTAGTCGTTCAATATTCTATCAGAACAACGAACCATGGAGTATGATTTCTCTGAAACCATGATAGATTTCAAATCGATCCTGACCAAGATGAGTCTGTGGTGTGAAATAATTTTTGTTGAGTGGATAGATTTTAGTTAGGGGTAGTCGTTCAACATTCTATCAGAACAACGAACCATGGAGTATGATTTCTCTGAAACCATGATAGATTTCAAATCGATCCTGACCAAGATGAGTCTGTGGTGTGAAATAATTTTTGTTGAGTGGATAGATTTTAGTTAGGGGTAGTCGTTCAATATTCTATCAGAACAACGAACCATGGAGTATGATTTCTCTGAAACCATGATACATTTCACATCGATCCTGACCAAGATGAGTCTGTGGTGTGAAATAATTTTTGTTGAGTGGATAGATTTTAATTAGGGGTTCAACATTCTACCAGAACTACGGACCATGGAGTATGATTTCTCTGAAACCATGATAGATTTCAAATCGATCCTGACCAAGATGAGTCTGTGGTGTGAAATAATTTTTGTTGAGTGGATAGATTTTAGTTAGGGGTAGTCGTTCAATATTCTATCAGAACAACGAACCATGGAGTATGATTTCTCTGAAACCATGGTGGATTTCAAATCGATCCTGACCAAAATGAGTCTGTGGTGTGAAATTATTTTTCTTGAGTGGATAGATTTTAGTTAGGGCTAGTCGTTCAATATTCTATCAGAACAACGAACCATGGAGTATGATTTCTCTGAAACCATGATAGATTTCAAATCGATCCTGACCAAAATGAGTCTGTGGTGTGAAATTATTTTTCTTGAGTGGATAGATTTTAGTTAGGGCTAGTCGTTCAATATTCTATCAGAACAACGAACCATGGAGTATGATTTCTCTGAAACCATGATAGATTTCAAATCGATCCTGACCAAGATGAGTCTATGGTGTGAAATAATTTTTGTTGAGTGGATAGATTTTAGTTAGGGGTAGTCTTTCAACATTCTATCAGAACAACGAATCATGGAGTATGATTTCTCTGAAACCATTATAGATTTCAAATCGATCCTGACCAAAATGAGTCTGTGGTGTGAAATAATTTTTGCTTCGGTGGATAGATTTTAGTTATTGGCAGTCGTTCAATATTCTATCAGAACAACGAACCATGGAGTATGATTTCTCTGAAACCATGATACATTTCACATCGATCCTGACCAAGATGAGTCTGTGGTGTGAAATAATTTTTGTTGAGTGGATAGATTTTAATTAGGGGTTCAACATTCTACCAGAACTACGGACCATGGAGTATGATTTCTCTGAAACCATGATAGATTTCAAATCGATCCTGACCAAGATGAGTCTGTGGTGTGAAATAATTTTTGTTGAGTGGATAGATTTTAGTTAGGGGTAGTCGTTCAATATTCTATCAGAACAACGAACCATGGAGTATGATTTCTCTGAAACCATGATACATTTCACATCGATCCTGACCAAGATGAGTCTGTGGTGTGAAATAATTTTTGTTGAGTGGATAGATTTTAATTAGGGGTTCAACATTCTACCAGAACTACGGACCATGGAGTATGATTTCTCTGAAACCATGATACATTTCACATCGATCCTGACCAAGATGAGTCTGTGGTGTGAAATAATTTTTGTTGAGTGGATAGATTTTAGTTATTGGTAGTCGTTCAACATTCTATCAGAATAACGAATCATGGAGTACGATTTCTCTGAAACCATGATAGATTTCAAATCGATCCTGACCAAAATGAGTCTGTGGTGTGAAATTATTTTTCTTGAGTGGATAGATTTTAGTTAGGGCTAGTCGTTCAATATTCTATCAGAACAACGAACCATGGAGTATGATTTCTCTGAAACCATGATAGATTTCAAATCGATCCTGACCAAAATGAGTCTGTGGTGTGAAATTATTTTTCTTGAGTGGATAGATTTTAGTTAGGGCTAGTCGTTCAATATTCTATCAGAACAACGAACCATGTAGTATGATTTCTCTGAAACCATGATAGATTTCAAATCGATCCTGACCAAGATGAGTCTATGGTGTGAAATAATTTTTGTTGAGTGGATAGATTTTAGTTAGGCGTAGTCTTTCAACATTCTATCAGAACAACGAATCATGGAGTATGATTTCTCTGAAACCATTATAGATTTCAAATCGATCCTGACCAAAATGAGTCTGTGGTGTGAAATAATTTTTGCTTCGGTGGATAGATTTTAGTTATTGGTAGTCGTTCAATATTCTATCAGAACAACGAATCATGGAGTATGATTTCTCTGAAACCATGATAGGTTTCAAATCGATCCTGACCAAGATGAGTCTGTGGTGTGAAATAATTTTTGCTTCGGTGGATAGATTTTAGTTATTGGCAGTCGTTCAATATTCTATCAGAACAACGAACCATGGAGTATGATTTCTCTGAAACCATGACAGACTTCAAATCGATCCTGACCAAAATGAGTCTGTGGCGTGAAATAATTTTTGTTGAGTGGATAGATTTTAGTTAGGGGTAGTCTTTCAACATTCTATCAGAACAACGAATCATGGAGTATGATTTCTCTGAAACCATAATAGATTTCAAATCGATCCTGACCAAGATGAGTCTGTGGTGTGAAATAATTTTTGCTTCGGTGGATAGATTTTAGTTATTGGTAGTCGTTCAATATTCTATCAGAACAACGAATCATGGAGTATGATTTCTCTGAAACCATAATAGATTTCAAATCGATCCTGACCAAGATGAGTCTGTGGTGTGAAATAATTTTTGCTTCGGTGGATAGATTTTAGTTATTGGTAGTCGTTCAATATTCTATCAGAACAACGAATCATGGAGTATGATTTCTCTGAAACCATAATAGATTTCAAATCGATCCTGACCAAAATGAGTCTGTGGTGTGAAATAATTTTTGTTGAGTGGATAGATTTTAGTTAAGGGTAGTCGTTCAACATTCTATCAGAACAACGAACCATGGAGTATGATTTCTCTGAAACCATGATAGATTTCAAATTGATCCTTACCAAAATGAGAGTGGGGTGTAAAATAATTTTTGTTGAGTGGATAGATTTTAGTTGGGGTAGTCGTTCAACATTCTATCAGAACAACGAACCATGGAGTATGATTTCTCTGAAACCACGATAGATTTCAGATCGATCCTGACCAAAATGAGTCTGTGGCGTGAAATAATTTTTGTTGAGTGAATAGATTTTAGTTAGGGGTAGTTTTTCAACATTCTATCAGAACAACGAATCATGGAGTATGATTTCTTTGAAACCATAATACATAGATCTCACATCGATCCTGACCAAGATGAGTCTGTGGTGTGAAATAATTTTTGCTTCGGTGGATAGATTTTAGTTATTGGTAGTCGTTCAATATTCTATCAGAACAACGAACCATGGAGTATGATTTCTCTGAAACCATGATAGATTTCAAATAGATCCTGACCAAGATGAGTCTGTGGTGTGAAATAATTTTTGTTGAGTGGATAGATTTTAGTTAGGGGTAGTCATTCAATATTCTATCAGAACAACGAACCATGGAGTATGATTTCTCTGAAACCATGATACATTTCACATCGATCCTGACCAAGATGAGTCTGTGGTGTGAAATAATTTTTGTTGAGTGGATAGATTTTAGTTATTGGTAGTCGTTCAACATTCTATCAGAATAACGAATCATGGAGTACGATTTCTCTGAAACCATGATAGATTTCAAATCGATCCTGACCAAAATGAGTCTGTGTTGTGAAATTATTTTTCATGAGTGTATAGATTTTAGTTAGGGCTAGTCGTTCAATATTCTATCAGAACAACGAACCATAGAGTATGATTTCTCTGAAACCATGATAGATTTCAAATCGATCCTGACCAAAATGAGTCTGTTATGTGAAATTATTTTTCTTGAGTGGATAGATTTTAGTTAGGGCTAGTCGTTCAATATTCTATCAGAACAACGAACCATGGAGTATGATTTCTCTGAAACCATGATAGATTTCAAATCGATCCTGACCAAGATGAGTCTATGGTGTGAAATAATTTTTGTTGAGTGGATAGATTTTAGTTAGGGGTAGTCTTTCAACATTCTATCAGAACAACGAATCATGGAGTATGATTTCTCTGAAACCATTATAGATTTCAAATCGATCCTGACCAAAATGAGTCTGTGGTGTGAAATAATTTTTGCTTCGGTGGATAGATTTTAGTTATTGGTAGTCGTTCAATATTCTATCAGAACAACGAACCATGGAGTATGATTTCTCTGAAACCATGACAGACTTCAAATCGATCCTGACAAAATTAGTCTGTGGCGTGAAATAATTTTTGTTGAGTGGATAGATTTTAGTTAGGGGTAGTCTTTCAACATTCTATCAGAACAACGAATCATGGAGTATGATTTCTCTGAAACCATAATAGATTTCAAATCGATCCTGACCAAGATTAGTCTGTGGTGTGAAATAATTTTTGCTTCGGTGGATAGATTTTAGTTATTGGCAGTCGTTCAATATTCTATCAGAACAACGAATCATGGAGTATGATTTCTCTGAAACCATGATAGGTTTCAAATCGATCCTGACCAAGATGAGTCTGTGGTGTGAAATAATTTTTGCTTCGGTGGATAGATTTAAGTTGGGGTAGTCGTTCAATATTCTATCAGAACAACGAATCATGGAGTATGATTTCTCTGAAACCATAATAGATTTCAAATCGATCCTGACCAAAATGAGTCTGTGGTGTGAAATAATTTTTGTTGAGTGGATAGATTTTAGTTAAGGGTAGTCGTTCAACATTCTATCAGAACAACGAACCATGGAGTATGATTTCTCTGAAACCATGATAGATTTCAAATTGATCCTTACCAAAATGAGCCTGTGGTGTAAAATAATTTTTGTTGAGTGGATAGATTTTAGTTGGGGTAGTCGTTCAACATTCTATCAGAACAACGAACCATGGAGTATGATTTCTCTGAAACCATGATAGATTTCAGATCGATCCTGACCAAAATGAGTCTGTGGCGTGAAATAATTTTTGTTGAGTGGATAGATTTTAGTTAGGGGTAGTCTTTCAACATTCTATCAGAACAACGAATCATGGAGTATGATTTCTTTGAAACCATAATAGATCTCACATCGATCCTGACCAAGATGAGTCTGTGGTGTGAAATAATTTTTGCTTCGGTGGATAGATTTTAGTTATTGGTAGTCGTTCAATATTCTATCGGAACAACGAACCATGGAGTATGATTTCTCTGAAACCATGATAGATTTCAAATCGATCCTGACCAAGATGAGTCTGTGGTGTGAAATAATTTTTGTTGAGTGGATAGATTTTAGTTAGGGGTAGTCGTTCAACATTCTATCAGAACAACGAACCATGGAGTATGATTTCTCTGAAACCATGATAGATTTCAAATCGATCCTGACCAAGATGAGTCTGTGGTGTGAAATAATTTTTGTTGAGTGGATAGATTTTAGTTAGGGGTAGTCGTTCAATATTCTATCAGAACAACGAACCATGGAGTATGATTTCTCTGAAACCATGATACATTTCACATCGATCCTGACCAAGATGAGTCTGTGGTGTGAAATAATTTTTGTTGAGTGGATAGATTTTAATTAGGGGTTCAACATTCTACCAGAACTACGGACCATGGAGTATGATTTCTCTGAAACCATGATAGATTTCAAATCGATCCTGACCAAGATGAGTCTGTGGTGTGAAATAATTTTTGTTGAGTGGATAGATTTTAGTTAGGGGTAGTCGTTCAATATTCTATCAGAACAACGAACCATGGAGTATGATTTCTCTGAAACCATGATACATTTCACATCGATCCTGACCAAGATGAGTCTGTGGTGTGAAATAATTTTTGTTGAGTGGATAGATTTTAGTTATTGGTAGTCGTTCAACATTCTATCAGAATAACGAACCATGGAGTACGATTTCTCTGAAACCATGATAGATTTCAAATCGATCCTGATCAAGATGAGTCTGTGGTGCGAAATAAGTTTTGCTTCGGTGGATAGATTTTAGTTATTGGTAGTCGTTCAATATTCTATCGGAACAACGAACCATGGAGTATGATTTCTCTGAAACCATGATAGATTTCAAATCGATCCTGACCAAGATGAGTCTGTGGTGTGAAATAATTTTTGTTGAGTGGATAGATTTTAGTTAAGGGTAGTCGTTCAACATTCTATCAGAACAACGAACCATGGAGTATGATTTCTCTGAAACCATGATAGATTTCAAATCGATCCTTACCAAAATGAGCCTGTGGTGTAAAATAATTTTTGTTGAGTGGATAGATTTTAGTTGGGGTAGTCGTTCAACATTCTATCAGAACAACGAACCATGGAGTATGATTTCTCTGAAACCACGATAGATTTCAGATCGATCCTGACCAAAATGAGTCTGTGGCGTGAAATAATTTTTGTTGAGTGAATAGATTTTAGTTAGGGGTAGTCTTTCAACATTCTATCAGAACAACGAATCATGGAGTGTGATTTCTTTGAAACCATAATAGATCTCACATCGATCCTGACCAAGATGAGTCTGTGGTGTGAAATAATTTTTGCTTCGGTGGATAGATTTTAGTTATTGGTAGTCGTTCAATATTCTATCAGAACAACGAACCATGGAGTATGATTTCTCTGAAACCATGATAGATTTCAAATCGATCCTGACCAAGATGAGTCTGTGGTGTGAAATAATTTTTGTTGAGTGGATAGATTTTAGTTAGGGGTAGACATTCAATATTCTATCAGAACAACGAACCATGGAGTATGATTTCTCTGAAACCATGATACATTTCACATCGATCCTGACCAAGATGAGTCTGTGGTGTGAAATAATTTTTGTTGAGTGGATAGATTTTAGTTATTGGTAGTCGTTCAACATTCTATCAGAATAACGAATCATGGAGTACGATTTCTCTGAAACCATGATAGATTTCAAATCGATTTTGACCGAAATGAGTCTGTGGTGTGAAATTATTTTTCTTGAGTGGATAGATTTTAGTTAGGGCTAGTCGTTCAATATTCTATCAGAACAACGAACCATTGAGTATGATTTCTCTGAAACCATGATAGATTTCAAATCGATCCTGACCAAAATGAGTCTGTTATGTGAAATTATTTTTCTTGAGTGGATAGATTTTAGTTAGGGCTAGTCGTTCAATATTCTATCAGAACAACGAACCATGGAGTATGATTTCTCTGAAACCATGATAGATTTCAAATCGATCCTGACCAAGATGAGTCTATGGTCTGAAATAATTTTTGTTGAGTGGATAGATTTTAGTTAGGGGTAGTCTTTCAACATTCTATCAGAACAACGAATCATGGAGTATGATTTCTCTGAAACCATTATAGATTTCAAATCGATCCTGACCAAAATGAGTCTGTGGTGTGAAATAATTTTTGCTTCGGTGGATAGATTTTAGTTATTGGTAGTCGTTCAATATTCTATCAGAACAACGAACCATGGAGTATGATTTCTCTGAAACCATGACAGACTTCAAATCGATCCTGACAAAATTAGTCTGTGGCGTGAAATAATTTTTGTTGAGTGGATAGATTTTAGTTAGGGGTAGTCTTTCAACATTCTATCAGAACAACGAATCATGGAGTATGATTTCTCTGAAACCATAATAGATTTCAAATCGATCCTGACCAAGATGAGTCTGTGGTGTGAAATAATTTTTGCTTCGGTGGATAGATTTTAGTAATTGGCAGTCGTTCAATATTCTATCAGAACAACGAATCATGGAGTATGATTTCTCTGAAACCATGATAGGTTTCAAATCGATCCTGACCAAGATGAGTCTGTGGTGTGAAATAATTTTTGCTTCGGTGGATAGATTTAAGTTGGGGTAGTCGTTCAATATTCTATCAGAACAACGAATCATGGAGTATGATTTCTCTGAAACCATAATAGATGTCAAATCGATCCTGACCAAAATGAGTCTGTGGTGTGAAATAATTTTTGTTGAGTGGATAGATTTTAGTTAAGGGTAGTCGTTCAACATTCTATCAGAACAACGAACCATGGAGTATGATTTCTCTGAAACCATGATAGATTTCAAATTGATCCTTACCAAAATGAGCCTGTGGTGTAAAATAATTTTTGTTGAGTGGATAGATTTTAGTTGGGGTAGTCGTTCAACATTCTATCAGAACAACGAACCATGGAGTATGATTTCTCTGAAACCATGATAGATTTCAGATCGATCCTGACCAAAATGAGTCTGTGGCGTGAAATAATTTTTGTTGAGTGGATAGATTTTAGTTAGGGGTAGTCTTTCAACATTCTATCAGAACAACGAATCATGGAGTATGATTTCTTTGAAACCATAATAGATCTCACATCGATCCTGACCAAGATGAGTCTGTGGTGTGAAATAATTTTTGCTTCGGTGGATAGATTTTAGTTATTGGTAGTCGTTCAATATTCTATCGGAACAACGAACCATGGAGTATGATTTCTCTGAAACCATGATAGATTTCAAATCGATCCTGACCAAGATGAGTCTGTGGTGTGAAATAATTTTTGTTGAGTGGATAGATTTTAGTTAGGGGTAGTCGTTCAACATTCTATCAGAACAACGAACCATGGAGTATGATTTCTCTGAAACCATGATAGATTTCAAATCGATCCTGACCAAGATGAGTCTGTGGTGTGAAATAATTTTTGTTGAGTGGATAGATTTTAGTTAGGGGTAGTCGTTCAATATTCTATCAGAACAACGAACCATGGAGTATGATTTCTCTGAAACCATGATACATTTCACATCGATCCTGACCAAGATGTTTCTGTGGTGTGAAATAATTTTTGTTGAGTGGATAGATTTTAATTAGGGGTTCAACATTCTACCAGAACTACGGACCATGGAGTATGATTTCTCTGAAACCATGATAGATTTCAAATCGATCCTGACCAAGATGAGTCTGTGGTGTGAAATAATTTTTGTTGAGTGGATAGATTTTAGTTAGGGGTAGTCGTTCAATATTCTATCAGAACAACGAACCATGGAGTATGATTTCTCTGAAACCATGATACATTTCACATCGATCCTGACCAAGATGAGTCTGTGGTGTGAAATAATTTTTGTTGAGTGGATAGATTTTAGTTATTGGTAGTCGTTCAACATTCTATCAGAATAACGAATCATGGAGTACGATTTCTCTGAAACCATGATAGATTTCAAATCGATCCTGATCAAGATGAGTCTGTGGTGCGAAATAAGTTTTGCTTCGGTGGATAGATTTTAGTTGGGGTAGTCGTTCAACATTCTATCAGAACAACGAACCATGGAGTATGATTTCTCTGAAACCATGATAGATTTCAAATCGATCCTGACCAAGATGAATCTGTGGTGTGAAATAATTTTTGTTGAGTGGATAGATTTTAGTTAGGGGTAGTCGTTCAATATTCTATCAGAACAACGAACCATGGAGTACGATTTCTCTGAAACCATGATAGATTTCAAATCGATTGTGACCAATATGAGTCTGTGGTGTGAAATAATTTTTGTTGAGTGGATAGATTTTAGTTATTGGTAGTCGTTCAACATTCTATCAGAATAACGAATCATGGAGTACGATTTCTCTGAAACCATGATAGATTTCAAATCGATCCTGATCAAGATGAGTCTGTGGTGCGAAATAAGTTTTGCTTCGGTGGATAGATTTTAGTTGGGGTAGTCGTTCAACATTCTATCAGAACAACGAACCATGGAGTATGATTTCTCTGAAACCATGATAGATTTCAAATCGATCCTGACCAAGATGAGTCTGTGGTGTGAAATAATTTTTGTTGAGTGGATATATTTTAGTTGGGGTAGTCGTCCAACAATCTGTCAGAACAACGAACCATGGAGTATGATTTCTCTGAAACCATGATAGATTTCAAATCGATCCTGACCAAGATGAGTCTGTGGTGTGAAATAATTTTTGTTGAGTGGATAGATTTTAATTAGGGGTTCAACATTCTACCAGAACTACGGACCATGGAGTATGATTTCTCTGAAACCATGATAGATTTCAAATCGATCCTGACCAAGATGAGTCTGTGGTGTGAAATAATTTTTGTTGAGTGGATAGATTTTAGTTAGGGGTAGTCGTTCAACATTCTATCAGAACAACGAACCATGGAGTATGATTTCTCTGAAACCATGATAGATCTCAAATCGATCCTGACCAAGATGAGTCTGTGGTGTGAAATAATTTTTGTTGAGTGGATAGATTTTAATTTAATTCAACATTCTGCCAGAACTACGAACCATGGAGTATGATTTCTCTGAAACCATGATAGATTTCAAATCGATCCTGACCAAGATGAGTCTGTGGTGTGAAATAATTTTTGTTGAGTGGATAGATTTTAATTAGGGGTTCAACATTCTACCAGAACTACGGACCATGGAGTATGATTTCTCTGAAACCATGATAGATTTCAAATCGATCCTGACCAAGATGAGTCTGTGGTGTGAAATAATTTTTGTTGAGTGGATAGATTTTAGTTAGGGGTAGTCGTTCAACATTCTATCAGAACAACGAACCATGGAGTATGATTTCTCTGAAACCATGATAGATCTCAAATCGATCCTGACCAAGATGAGTCTGTGGTGTGAAATAATTTTTGTTGAGTGGATAGATTTTAATTTAGTTCAACATTCTACCAGAACTACGAACCATGGAGTATGATTTCTCTGAAACCATGATAGATTTCAAATCGATCCTGACCAAGATGAGTCTGTGGTGTGAAATAATTTTTGTTGAGTGGATAGATTTTAATTAGGGGTTCAACATTCTACCAGAACTACGGACCATGGAGTATGATTTCTCTGAAACCATGATAGATTTCAAATCGATCCTGACCAAGATGAGTCTGTGGTGTGAAATAATTTTTGTTGAGTGGATAGATTTTAGTTAGGGGTAGTCGTTCAATATTCTATCAGAACAACGAACCATGGAGTATGACTTCTCTGAAACCATGATAGATTTCAAACCGATCCTGACCAAGATGGGTCTGTGGTGTGAAATAATTTTTGCTTCACTGGATAGATTTTAGTTGGTATAGTTCAACATTCTATCAGAACAACGAACCATGGAGTATGATTTCTCTGAAACCATGATAGATTTCAGATCGATTCTGACCAAAATGAGTCTGTGGCGTGAAATAATTTTTGTTGAGTGGATAGATTTTAGTTAGGGGTAGTCTTTCAACATTCTATCAGAACAACGAATCATGGAGTATGATTTCTTTGAAACCATAATAGATCTCACATCGATCCTGACCAAGATGAGTCTGCGGTGTGAAATAAATTTTGCTTCGGTGGATAGATTTTAGTTATTGGTAGTCGTTCAATATTCTATCAGAACAACGAACCATGGAGTATGATTTCTCTGAAACCATGATAGATTTCAAATCGATCCTGACCAAGATGAGTCTGTGGTGTGAAATAATTTTTGTTGAGTGGATAGATTTTAGTTAGGGGTAGTCGTTCAACATTGTATCAGAACAACGAACCATGGAGTATGATTTCTCTGAAACCATGATAGATTTCAAATCGATCCTGACCAAGATGAGTCTGTGGTGTGAAATAATTTTTGTTGAGTGGATAGATTTTAGTTAGGGGTAGTCGTTCAATATTCTATCAGAACAACGAAATATGGAGTATGATTTTTCTGAAACCATGATACATTTCACATCGATCCTGACCAAGATGAGTCTGTGGTGTGAAATAATTTTTGTTGAGTGGATAGATTTTAATTAGGGGTTCAACATTCTACCAGAACTACGGACCATGGAGTATGATTTCTCTGAAACCATGATAGATTTCAAATCGATCCTGACCAAGATGAGTCTGTGGTGTGAAATAATTTTTGTTGAGTGGATAGATTTTAGTTAGGGGTAGTCGTTCAATATTCTATCAGAACAACGAACCATGGAGTATGATTTCTCTGAAACCATGATACATTTCACATCGATCCTGACCAAGATGAGTCTGCGGTGTGAAATAATTTTTGTCGAGTGGATAGATTTTAGTTATTGGTAGTCGTTCAGCATTCTATCAGAATAACGAATCATGGAGTACGATTTCTCTGAAACCATGATAGATTTCAAATCGATCCTGATCAAGATGAGTCTGTGGTGCGAAATAAGTTTTGCTTCGGTGGATAGATTTTATTTGGATTAGTCGTTCAACATTCTATCAGAACAACGAACCATGGAGTATGATTTCTCTGAAACCATGATAGATTTCAAATCGATTATGACCAAGATGAATCTGTGGTGTGAAATAATTTTTGTTGAGTGGATAGATTTTAGTTAGGGGTAGTCGTTCAATATTCTATCAGAACAACGAACCATGGAGTACGATTTCTCTGAAACCATGATAGATTTCAAATCGAGTGTGACCAATATGAGTCTGTGGTGTGAAATAATTTTTGTTGAGTGGATAGATTTTAGTTATTGGTAGTCGTTCAACATTCTATCAGAATAACGAATCATGGAGTACGATTTCTCTGAAACCATGATAGATTTCAAATCGATCCTGACCAAAATGAGTCTGTGGTGTGAAATAAGTTTTGCTTCGGTGGATAGATTTTAGTTGGGGTAGTCGTTCAACATTCTATCAGAACAACGAACCATGGAGTATGATTTCTCTGAAACCATGATAGATTTCAAATCGATCCTGACCAAGATGAGTCTGTGGTGTGAAATAATTTTTGTTGAGTGGATAGATTTTAATTTAATTCAACATTCTACCAGAACTACGAACCATGGAGTATGATTTCTCTGAAACCATGATAGATTTCAAATCGATAATGACCAAGATGAGTCTGTGGTGTGAAATAATTTTTGTTGAGTGGGTAGATTTTAATTAGGGGTTCAACATTCTACCAGAACTACGGAAAATGGAGTATGATTTCTCTGAAACCATGATAGATTTCAAATCGATCCTGACCAAGATGAGTCTGTGGTGTGAAATAATTTTTGTTGAGTGGATAGATTTTAATTAGGGGTTCAACATTCTACCAGAACTACGGACCATGGAGTATGATTTCTCTGAAACCATGATAGATTTCAAATCGATCCTGACCAAGATGAGTCTGTGGTGTGAAATAATTTTTGTTGAGTGGATAGATTTTAATTTAATTCAACATTCTACCAGAACTACGAACCATGGAGTATGATTTCTCTGAAACCATGATAGATTTCAAATCGATCCTGACCAAGATGAGTCTGTGGTGTGAAATAATTTTTGTTGAGTGGATAGATTTTAATTAGGGGTTCAACATTCTACCAGAACTACGGACCATGGAGTATGATTTCTCTGAAACCATGATAGATTTCAAATCGATCCTGACCAAGATGAGTCTGTGGTGTGAAATAATTTTTGTTGAGTGGATAGATTTTAGTTAGGGGTAGTCGTTCAATATTCTATCAGAACAACGAACCATGGAGTATGACTTCTCTGAAACCATGATAGATTTCAAACTGATCCTGACCAAGATGGGTCTGTGGTGTGAAATAATTATTGCTTCGGTGGATAGATTTTAGTTGGGGTAGTCGTCCAACATTCTATCAGAACAACGAACCATGAAGTATGATTTCTCTGAAACCATGATTGATTTCAAATCGATTTTAACCAAAATGAGTCTGTGGTGTAAAATAATTTGTGTTGAGTGGATAGATTTTAGTTGGGGTAGTCGTTCAACATTCTATCAGAACAACGAATCATGGGGTATGATTTCTCTGAAACCATAATAGATTTCAAATCGATCCTGACCAAAATGAGTCTGTGGTGTGAAATAATTTTTGCTTCGGTGGATAGATTTTAGTTAGGCGTAGTCGTTCAACATTCTATCAGAACAACGAACCATGAAGTATGATTCCTCTGAAACCATGATTGATTTCAAATCGATCCTGACCAAAATGAGTCTGTGGTGTGAAATAATTTTTGTTGAATGGATAGATTTTAGTTAGGGGTAGTCGTTCAACATTCTATCAGAACAACGAACCATGGAGTATGATTCCTCTGAAACCATGATTGATTTCAAATCGATCCTGACCAAAATGAGTCTGTGGTGTGAAATAATTTTTGTTGAGTGGATAGATTTTAGTTAGGGGTAGTCTTTCAACATTCTATCAGAACAACGAATCATGGGGTATGATTTCTCTGAAACCATAATAGATTTCAAATCGATCCTGACCAAAATGAGTCTGTGGTGTAAAATAATTTTTGTTGAGTGGATAGATTTTAGTTGGGGTAGTCGTTCAACATTCTATCAGAACAACGAACCATGGAGTATGATTTCTCTGAAACCATGATAGATTTCAAATCGATCCTGACCAAAATGAGTCTGCGGCGTGAAATAATTTTTGTCGAGTGGATAGATTTTAGTTAGGGGTAGTCGTTCAACAATCTATCAGAACAACGAAACATTAAGTATGATTTCTCTGAAACCATGATAAATTTCAAATCGATCCTGACCAAAATGAGTCTGTGGTGTGAAATAATTTTTGCTTCGGTGGATAGATTTAAGTTGGGGTAGTCGTTCAATAGTCCATCAGAACAACGAACCATGGAGTATGATTTCTCTGAAACCATGATAGACTTCAAATCGATCCTGACCAAGATGAGTCTGTGGTGTGAAATAATGTTTGCTTCGGTGGATAGATTTTAGTTAGGCGTAGTCGTTCAACATTCTATCAGAACAACGAACCATGAAGAATGATTCCTCTGAAACCATGATTGATTTCAAATCGATCCTGACCAAAATGAGTCTGTGGTGTGAAATAATTTTTGTTAAATGGATAGATTTTAGTTAGGGGTAGTCGTTCAACATTCTATCAGAACAACGAGCCATGGAGTATGATTTCTCTGAAACCATGATAGATTTCAAATCGATCCTGACCAAGATGAGTCTGTGGTGTGAAATAATTTTTGCTTCGGTGGATGGATTTTAGTTGGGGTAGTCGTCCAACATTCTATCAGAACAACGAACCATGAAGTATGATTTCTCTGAAACCATGATTGATTTCAAATCGATTTTAACCAAAATTAGTCTGTGGTGTGAAATAATTTTTGCTTCGGTTAATAGATTTTAGTTGGGGTAGTCGTTCAACATTCTATCAGAACAACGAACCATGAAGTATGATTTCTCTGAAACCATGATTGATTTCAAATCGATTTTAACCAAAATTAGTCTGTGGTGTGAAATAATTTTTGTTGAATGGATAGATTTTAATTAGGGGTAGTCGTTCAACATTCTATCAGAACAACGAGCCATGGAGTATGATTTCTCTGAAACCATGATAGATTTCAAATCGATCCTGCCCAAAATGAGTCTGTGGTGTGAAATAATTTTTGTTGAATGGATAGATTTTAGTTAGGGGTAGTCGTTCAATATTCTATCAGAACAACGAACCATGGAGTATGATTTCTCTGAAACCATGATAGATTTCAAATCGATCCTGACCAAGATGAGTCTGTGGTGTGAAATAATTTTTGCTTCGGTGGATAGATTTTAGTTGGGGTAGTCGTTCAACATTCTATCAGAACAACGAACCATAGAGTATGATTTCTCTGAAACCATGATTGATTTCAAATCGATTTTAACCAAAATGAGTCTGTGGTGTGAAATAATTTTTGTTGAATGGATAGATTTTAGTTAGGGGTAGTCGTTCAACATTCTATCAGAACAACGAACCATGGAGTATGATTCCTCTGAAACCATGATTGATTTCAAATCGATCCTGACCAAAATGAGTCTGTGGCGTGAAATAATTTTTGTTGAGTGGATAGATTTTAGTTAGGCGTAGTCGTTCAACATTCTATCAGAACAACGAACCATGAAGTATGATTCCTCTGAAACCATGATTGATTTCAAATCGATCCTGACCAAAATGAGTCTGTGGTGTGAAATAATTTTTGTTGAGTGGATAGATTTTAGTTAGGCGTAGTCGTTCAACATTCTATCAGAACAACGAACCATGAAGTATGATTCCTCTGAAACCATGATTGATTTCAAATCGATCCTGACCAAAATGAGTCTGTGGTGTGAAATAATTTTTGTTGAGTGGATAGATTTTAGTTAGGGGTAGTCTTTCAACATTCTATCAGAACAACGAATCATGGGGTATGATTTCTCTGAAACCATAATAGATTTCAAATCGATCCTGACCAAAATGAGTCTGTGGTGTAAAATAATTTTTGTTGAGTGGATAGATTTTAGTTGGGGTAGTCGTTCAACATTCTATCAGAACAACGAACCATGGAGTATGATTTCTCTGAAACCATGATAGATTTCAAATCGATCCTGACCAAAATGAGTCTGTGGTGTGAAATAATTTTTGCTTCGGTGGATAGATTTAAGTTGGGGTAGTCGTTCAATAGTCCATCAGAACAACGAACCATGGAGTATGATTTCTCTGAAACCATGATAGACTTCAAATCGATCCTGACCAAGATGAATCTGTGGTGTGAAATAATGTTTGCTTCGGTGGATAGATTTTAGTTAGGCGTAGTCGTTCAACATTCTATCAGAACAACGAACCATGAAGTATGATTCCTCTGAAACCATGATTGATTTCAAATCGATCCTGACCAAAATGAGTCTGTGGTGTGAAATAATTTTTGTTGAATGGATAGATTTTAGTTAGGGGTAGTCGTTCAACATTCTATCAGAACAACGAGCCATGGAGTATGATTTCTCTGAAACCATGATATATTTCAAATCGATCCTGACCAAGATGGGTCTGTGGTGTGAAATAATTTTTGCTTCGGTGGATAGATTTTAGTTGGGGTAGTCGTTCAACATTCTATCAGAACAACGAACCATGAAGTATGATTTCTCTGAAACCATGATTGATTTCAAATCGATTTTAACCAAAATTAGTCTGTGGTGTGAAATAATTTTTGTTGAATGGATAGATTTTAATTAGGGGTAGTCGTTCAACATTCTATCAGAACAACAAGCCATGGAGTATGATTTCTCTGAAACCATGATAGATTTCAAATCGATTTTGACCAAAATGAGTCTGCGGCGTGAAATA
Source organism: Xylota sylvarum (assembly GCA_905220385.1). Classification (NCBI taxonomy): domain Eukaryota; kingdom Metazoa; phylum Arthropoda; class Insecta; order Diptera; family Syrphidae; genus Xylota; species Xylota sylvarum. The sequence continues at coordinate 75,515 of CAJMZQ010000060.1, forward strand.
ATTTTTGTTCAGTGGATAGATTTTAGTTAGTGGTAGTCGTTCAACATTCTATCAGAACAACGAACCATGGAGTATGATTTCTCTGAAACCATGATAAATTTCAAATCGATCCTGACCAAAATGAGTCTGTGGTGTGAAATAATTTTTGCTTCGGTGGATAGATTTAAGTTGGGGTAGTCGTTCAATAGTCCATCAGAACAACGAACCATGGAGTATGATTTCTCTGAAACCATGATAGACTTCAAATCGATCCTGACCAAGATGAGTCTGTGGTGTGAAATAATGTTTGCTTCGGTGGATAGATTTTAGTTAGGCGTAGTCGTTCAACATTCTATCAGAACAACGAACCATGAAGTATGATTCCTCTGAAACCATGATTGATTTCAAATCGATCCTGACCAAGATGAGTCTGTGGTGTGAAATAATTTTTGCTTCGGTGGATAGATTTTAGTTGGGGTAGTCGTTCAACATTCTATCAGAACAACGAACCATGAAGTATGATTTCTCTGAAACCATGATTGATTTCAAATCGATTTTAACCAAAATTAGTCTGTGGTGTGAAATAATTTTTGTTGAATGGATAGATTTTAATTAGGGGTAGTCGTTCAACATTCTATCAGAACAACGAGCCATGGAGTATGATTTCTCTGAAACCATGATAGATTTCAAATCGATTTTGACCAAAATGAGTCTGTGGTGTGAAATAATTTTTGTTGAATGGATAGATTTTAGTTAGGGGTAGTCGTTCAATATTCTATCAGAACAACGAACCATGGAATATGATTTCTCTGAAACCATGATAGATTTCAAATCGATCCTGACCAAGATGAGTCTGTGGTGTGAAATAATTTTTGCTTCGGTGGATAGATTTAAGTTGGGGTAGTCGTTCAACATTCTATCAGAACAACGAACCATAGAGTATGATTTCTCTGAAACCATGATTGATTTCAAATCGATGTTAACCAAAATTAGTCTGTGGTGTGAAATAATTTTTGTTGAATGGATAGATTTTAATTAGGGGTAGTCGCTCAACATTCTATCAGAACAACGAGCCATGGAGTATGATTTCTCTGAAACCATGATAGATTTCAAATCGATTTTGACCAAAATGAGTCTGCGGCGTGAAATAATTTTTGTTGAGTGGATAGATTTTAGTTAGGGGTAGTCGTTCAACATTCTATCAGAACAACAACCATGGAGTATGATTTCTCTGAAACCATGATAAATTTCAAATCGATCCTGACCAAAATGAGTCTGTGGTGTGAAATAATTTTTGCTTCGGTGGATAGATTTAAGTTGGGGTAGTCGTTCAATAGTCCATCAGAACAACGAACCATGGAGTGTGATTTCTCTGAAACCATGATAGACTTCAAATCGATCCTGACCAAGATGAGTCTGTGGTGTGAAATAATGTTTGCTTCGGTGGATAGATTTTAGTTAGGCGTAGTCGTTCAACATTCTATCAGAACAACGAACCATGAAGTATGATTCCTCTGAAACCATGATTGATTTCAAATCGATCCTGACCAAAATGAGTCTGTGGTGTGAAATAATTTTTTCTTCGGTGGATAGATTTTAGTTAGGGGTAGTCGTTCAACATTCTATCAGAACAACGAAACATGGAGTATGATTTCTCTGAAACCATGATAGATTTCAAATCGATCCTGACCAAGATGAGTCTGTGGTGTGAAATAATTTTTGTTGAATGGATAGATTTTAGTTAGGGGTAGTCGTTCAATATTCTATCAGAACAACGAACCATGGAGTATGATTTCTCTGAAACCATGATAGATTTCAAATCGATCCTGACCAAGATGAGTCTGTGGTGTGAAATAATTTTTGCTTCGGTGGATAGATTTAAGTTGGGGTAGTCGTTCAATAGTCCATCAGAACAACGAACCATGGAGTATGATTTCTCTGAAACCATGATAGAATTCAAATCGATCCTGACCAAGATGAATCTGTGGTGTGAAATAATTTTTGCTTCGGTGGATAGATTTTAGTTAGGCGTAGTCTTTCAACATTCTATCAGAACAACGAACCATGAAGTATGATTCCTCTGAAACCATGATTGATTTCAAATCGATTATGACCAAAATGAGTCTGTGGTGTGAAATAATTTTTGTTGAATGGATAGATTTTAGTTAGGGGTAGTCGTTCAACATTCTATCAGAACAGCGAGGGATGGAGTATGATTTCTCTGAAACCATTATAGATTTCAAATCGATTTTGACCGAAATGAGTCTGTGGTGTGAAATAATTTTTGTTGAATGGATAGCTTTTAGTTAGGGGTAGTCGTTCAACATTCTGTCAGAACAACAAGCCATTTAGTATTATTCCTCTGAAACCATGATAGATTTCAAATCGATCCTGACCAAAATGAGTCTGTGGTGTGAAATAATTTTTGTTGAGTGGATAGATTTAAGTTTGGGGTAGTCGTTCAACATTCTATCAGAACAACGAACCATGGAGTATGATTTCTCTGAAACCATGATAGATTTCAAATCGATCCTGACCAAGATGAGTCTGTGGTGTGAAATAATTTTTGTTGAATGGATAGATTTTATTTAGGGGTAGTCGTTCAACATTCTATCAGAACAACGAGCCATGGAGTATGATTTCTCTGAAACCATTATAGATTTCAAATCGATTTTGACCGAAATGAGTCTGTGGTGTGAAATAATTTTTGTTGAGTGGATAGATTTTAGTTAGGGGTAGTCGTTCAATATTCTATCAGAATAGCGAACCATGGAGTATGATTTCTCTGAAACCATGATAGATTTCAAATCGATCCTGACCAAGATGAGTCTGTGGTGTGAAATAATTTTTGCTTCGGTGGATAGATTTTAGTTGGGGTAGTCGTTCAACATTCTATCGGAACAACGAACCATGGAGTATGATTTCTCTGAAACCATGATAGATTTCAAATCGATCCTGACCAAAACGAGAGTGTGGTGTGAAATAATTTTTGTTGAATGGATAGATTTTAGTTAGGGGTAGTCGTTCAACATTCTATCAGAACAACGAACCATGGAGTATGATTTCTCTGAAACCATGATAGATTTCAAATCGATCCTGACCAAGATGAGTCTGTGGTGTGAAATAATTTTTGTTGAGTGGATAGATTTTAGCTAGGGGTAGTCGTTCAATATTCTATCAGAACAACGAGCCATGGAGTATGATTTCTCTGAAACCATGATATATTTCAAATCGATTTCGACCAAGATGAGTCTGTGATGTGAAATAATTTTTGTTGAGTGGATAGATTTTAGTCAGGGGTAGTCGTTCAACATTCTATCAGAACAACGAACCATAGAGTATGATTTCTCTGAAACCATGATAGATTTCAAATCGATCCTGACCAAGATGAGTCTGTGGTGTGAAATAATTTTTGTTGAGTGGATAGATTTTAGCAAGGGGTAGTCGTTCAATATTCTGTCAGAACAACGAGCCATGGAGTATGATTTCTCTGAAACCATGATAGATTTCAAATCGATTTCGACCAAGATGAGTCTGTGATGTGAAATAATTTTTGTTGAGTGGATAGATTTTAGTCAGGGGTAGTCGTTCAACGTTCTATCAGAACAACAATCATGGAGTATGATTTCTCTGAAACCATGATAGATTTCAAATCGATCCTGACCAAGATGAGTCTGTGGTGTGAAATAATTTTTGCTTCGGTGGATAGATTTTAGTTGGGGTAGTCGTTCAACATTCTATCGGAACAACGAACCATGGAGTATGATTTCTCTGAAATCATGATAGATTTCAAATCGATCCTGACCAAAATGAGAGTGTGGTGTGAAATAATTTTTGTTGAATGGATAGATTTTAGTTAGGGGTAGTCGTTCAACATTCTATCAGAACAACGAACCATGGAGTATGATTTCTCTGAAACCATGATAGATTTCAAATCGATCCTGACCAAGATGAGTCTGTGGTGTGAAATAATTTTTGTTGAGTGGATAGATTTTAGCTAGGGGTAGTCGTTCAATATTCCATCAGAACAACGAGTCATGGAGTATGATTTCTCTGAAACCATGATAGATTTCAAATCGATTTCGACCAAGATGAGTCTGTGATGTGAAATAATTTTTGTTGAGTGGATAGATTTTAGTCAGGGGTAGTCGTTCAACATTCTATCAGTACAACGAACCATTGAATATGATTTCTCTGAAACCATGATAGATTTCAAATCGATCCTGACCAAGATGAGTCTGTGGTGTGAAATAATTTTTGTTGAGTGGATAGATTTTAGTTAGGGGTAGTCGTTCAACATTCTATCAGAACAACGAACCATAGAGTATGATTTCTCTGAAACCATGATAGATTTCAAATCGATCCTGACCAAGATGAGTCTGTGGTGTGAAATAATTTTTGTTGAGTGGATAGATTTTAGTTGGGATAGTCGTTCAACATTCTATCAGAACAACGAACCATAGAGTATGATTTCTCTGAAACCATGATAGATTTCAAATCGATCCTGACCAAGATGAGTCTGTGGTGTGAAATAATTTTTGTTGAGTGGATAGATTTTAGCAAGGGGTAGTCGTTCAATATTCTGTCAGAACAACGAGCCATGGAGTATGATTTCTCTGAAACCATGATAGATTTCAAATCGATTTCGACCAAGATGAGTCTGTGATGTGAAATAATTTTTGTTGAGTGGATAGATTTTAGTCAGGGGTAGTCGTTCAACATTCTATCAGAACAACGAATCATGGAGTATGATTTCTCTGAAACCATAATAGATTTCAAATCGATCCTGACCAAAATGAGTCTGTGGTGTAAAATAATTTTTGTTGAGTGGATAGATTTTAGTTGGAGTAGTCGTTCAACATTCTATCAGAACAACGAACCATGGAGTATGATTTCTCTGAAACCATGATAGATTTCAAATCGATCCTGACCAAAATGAGTCTGCGGCGTGAAATAATTTTTGTTGAGTGGATAGATTTTAGTTAGGGGTAGTCGTTCAACATTCTATCAGAACAACGAACCATGGAGTATGATTTCTCTGAAACCATGATAAATTTCAAATCGATCCTGACCAAAATGAGTCTGTGGTGTGAAATAATTTTTGCTTCGGTGGATAGATTTAAGTTGGGGTAGTCGTTCAATAGTAAATCAGAACAACGAACCATGGAGTATGATTTCTCTGAAACCATGATAGACTTCAAATCGATCCTGACCAAGATGAGTCTGTGGTGTGAAATAATTTTTGCTTCGGTGGATAGATTTTAGTTAGGCGTAGTCGTTCAACATTCTATCAGAGCAACGAACCATGAAGTATGATTCCTCTGAAACCATGATTGATTTCAAATCGATCCTGACCAAAATGAGTCTGTGGTGTGAAATAATTTTTGTTGAATGGATAGATTTTAGTTAGGGGTAGTCGTTCAACATTCTATCAGAACAACGAGCCATGGAGTATGATTTCTCTGAAACCATGATAGATTTCAAATCGATCCTGACCAAGATGAGTCTGTGGTGTGAAATAATTTTTGCTTCGGTGAATAGATTTTAGTTGGGGTAGTCGTTCAACATTCTATCAGAACAACGAATCATGGAGTATGATTTCTCTGAAACCATGATAGATTTCAAATCGATTTTGACCAAAATGAGTCTGTGGTGTGAAATAATTTTTGTTGAATGGATAGATTTTAGTTAGGGGTAGTCGTTCAATATTCTATCAGAACAACGAGCCATGGAGTATGATTTCTCTGAAACCATGATAGATTTCAAATCGATTTTGACCAAAATGAGTCTGTGGTGTGAAATAATTTTTGTTGAATGGATAGATTTTAGTTAGGGGTAGTCGTTCAATATTCTATCAGAACAACGAACCATGGAGTATGATTTCTCTGAAACCATGATAGATTTCAAATCGATCCTGACCAAGATGAGTCTGTGGTGTGAAATAATTTTTGCTTCGGTGGATAGATTTAAGTTGGGGTAGTCGTTCAATAGTCCATCAGAACAACGAAACATGGAGTACGATTTCTCTGAAACCATTATAGATTTCAAATCGATTTTGACCGAAATGAGTCTGTGGTGTGAAATAAGTTTTGTTGAATGGATAGCTTTTAGTTAGGGGTAGTCGTTCAACATTCTATCAGAACAACAAGCCATGGAGTATTATTTCTCTGAAACCATGATAGATTTCAAATCGATCCTGACCAAAATGAGTCTGTGGTGTGAAATAATTTTTGTTGAGTGGATAGATTTAAGTTTGAGGTAGTCGTTCAACATTCTATCAGAACAACGAACCATGGAGTATGATTTCTCTGAAACCATGATAGATTTCAAATCAATCCTGACCAAGATGAGTCTGTGGTGTGAAATAATTTTTGTTGAATGGATAGATTTTAGTTAAGGGTAGTCGTTCAACATTCTATCAGAACAACGAGCCATGGAGAATGATTTCTCTGAAACCATTATAGATTTCAAATCGATTTTGACCGAAATGAGTCTGTGGTGTGAAATAATTTTTGTTGAGTGGATAGATTTTAGTTAGGGGTAGTCGTTCAATATTCTATCAGAACAACGAACCATGGAGTATGATTTCTCTGAAACCATGATAGATTTCAAATCGATCCTAACCAAGATGAGTCTGTGGTGTGAAATAATTTTTGCTTCGGTGGATAGATTTTAGTTGGGGTAGTCGTTCAATATTCTATCAGAACAACGAACCATGGAGTATGATTTCTCTGAAACCATGATAGATTTCAAATCGATCCTGACCAAAATGAGCCTGTGGTGTGAAATAATTTTTGTTGAATGGATAGATTTTAGTTAGGGGTAGTCGTTCAACATTCTATCAGAACAACGAACCATGGAGTATGATTTCTCTGAAACCATGATAGATTTCAAATCGATCCTGACCAAGATGAGTCTGTGGTGGGAAATAATTTGTGTTGAGTGGATAGATTTTAGCTAGGGGTAGTCGTTCAATATTCTATCAGAACAACGAGCCATGGAGTATGATTTCTCTGAAACCATGATAGATTTCAAATCGATTTCGACCAAGATGAGTCTGTGATGTGAAATAATTTTTGTTGAGTGGATAGATTTTAGTCAGGGGTAGTCGTTCAACATTCTATCAGAACAACGAACCATTGAGTATGATTTCTCTGAAACCATAATAGATTTCAAATCGATCCTGACCAAGATGAGTCTGTGGTGTGAAATAATTTTTGTTGAGTGGATAGATTTTAGTTAGGGGTAGTCGTTCAACATTCTATCAGAACAACGAACCATAGAGTATGATTTCTCTGAAACCATGATAGATTTCAAATCGATCCTGACCAAGATGAGTCTGTGGTGTGAAATAATTTTTGTTGAGTGGATAGATTTCAGTTGGGGTAGTCGTTCAACATTCTATCAGAACAACGAACCATAGAGTATGATTTCTCTGAAACCATGATAGATTTCAAATCGATCCTGACCAAGATGAGTCTGTGGTGTGAAATAATTTTTGTTGAGTGGATAGATTTTAGCTAGGGGTAGTCGTTCAATATTCTATCAGAACAACAAGCCATGGAGTATGATTTCTCTGAAACCATGATAGATTTCAAATCGATTTCGACCAAGATGAGTCTGTGATATGAAATAATTTTTGTTGAGTGGATAGATTTTAGTCAGGGGTAGTCGTTCAACATTCTATCAGAACAACGAACCATTGAGTATGATTTCTCTGAAACCATGATAGATTTCAAATCGATCCTTACCAAGATGAGTCTGTGGTGTGAAATAATTTTTGTTGAGTGGATAGATTTTAGTTAGGGGTAGTCTTTCAACATTCTATCAGAACAACGAACCATGGAGTATGATTTCTCTGAAACCATGATAGATTTCAAATCGATCCTGACCAAAATGAGTCTGTGGCGTGAAATAATTTTTGTTGAGTGGATAGATTTTAGTTAGGGGTAGTCGTTCAACATTCTATCAGAACAACGAACCATGTAGTATGATTTCTCTGAAACCATGATAGATTTCAAATCGACTTCGACCAAGATGAGTCTGTGATGTGAAACAATTTTTGTTGAGTGGATAGTTTTTAGTCAGGGGTAGTCTTTCAACATTCTATCAGAACTACGAATCATGGAGTATGATTTCTCTAAAACCATAATAGATTGCAAATCGATCCTGACCAAAATGAGTCTGTGGCGTGAAATAATTTTTGTTGAGTGGATAGATTTTAGTTAGGGGTAGTCGTTCAACATTCTATCAGAACAACGAACCATGGAGTATGATTTCTCTGAAACCATGATAAATTTCAAATCGATCCTGACCAAAATGAGTCTGTGGTGTGAAATAATTTTTGTTGAGTGGATAGATTTAAGTTGGGGTAGTCGTTCAATAGTCCATCAGAACAACGAACCATGGAGTATGATTTCTCTGAAACCATGATAGACTTCAAATCGATCCTGACCAAGATGAGTCTGTGGTGTGAAATAATTTTTGCTTCGGTGGATAGATTTTGGTTAGGCGTAGTCGTTCAACATTCTATCAGAACAACGAACCATGAAGTATGATTCCTCTGAAACCATGATTGATTTCAAATCGATCCTGACCAAAATGAGTCTGTGGTGTGAAATAATTTTTGTTGAATGGATAGATTTTAGTTAGGGGTAGTCGTTCACCATTCTATCAGAACAACGAGCCATGGCGTATGATTTCTCTGAAACCATGATAGATTTCAAATCGATCCTGACCAAGATGAGTCTGTGGTGTGAAATAATTTTTGCTTCGGTGGATAGATTTTAGTTGGGGTAGTCGTTCAACATTCTATCAGAACAACGAAAAATGAGGTATGATTTCTCTGAAACCATGATTGATTTCAAATCGATTTTAACCAAAATGAGACTGTGGTGTGAAATAATTTTTGTTGAATGGATAGATTTTAGTTAGGGGTAGTCGTTCAACATTCTATCAGAACAACGAACCATGGAGTATGATTTCTCTGAAACCATGATAGATTTCAAATCGATCCCGACCAAAATGAGTCTGTGGTGTGAAATAATTTTTGTTGAATGGATAGATTTTAGTTAGGTTTAGTCGTTCAACATTCTATCAGAACAACGGGCCATGGAGTATGATTTCTCTGAAACCATGATAGATTTCAAATCGATCCAGACCAAGATGAGTCTGTGGTGTGAAATAATTTTTGCTTCGGTGGATAGATTTTAGTTGGGGTAGTCGTTCAACATTCTATCAGAACAACGAACCATGAAGTATGATTTCTCTGAAACCATGATTGATTTCAAATCGATTTTAACCAAAATGAGTCTGTGGTGTGAAATAATTTTTGTTGAATGGATAGATTTTAGTTAGGGGTAGTCGTTCAACATTCTATCAGAACAACGAGCCATGGAGTATGAATTCTCTGAAACCATGATAGATTTCAAATCGATTTTGACCAAAATGAGTCTGTGGTGTGAAATAATTTTTGTTGAATGGATAGATTTTAGTTAGGGGTAGTCGTTCAACACAACAACAACGAACCATGGAGTATGATTTCTCTGAAACCATGATAGAATTCAAATCGATCCTGACGAAGATGAATCTGTGGTGTGAAATAATTTTTGCTTCGGTGGATAGATTTTAGTTAGGCGTAGTCGTTCAACATTCTATCAGAACAACGAACCATGAAGTATGATTAATCTGAAACCATGATTGATTTCAAATCGATCCTGACCAAAATGAGTCTGTGGGGTGAAATAATTTTTGTTGAATGGATAGATTTTAGTTAGGGGTAGTCGTTCAACATTCTATCAGAACAACGAGCCATGGAGTATGATTTCTCTGAAACCATGATAGATTTCAAATCGATTTTGACCGAAATGAGTCTGTGGTGTGAAATAATTTTTGTTGAATGGATAGCTTTTAGTTAGGGGTAGTCGTTCAACATTCTATCAGAACAACAAGCCATGGAGTATGATTTCTCTGAAACCATGATAGATTTCAAATCGATTTTGACCGAAATGAGTCTGTGGTATGAAATAATTTTTGTTGAATGGATAGCTTTTAGTTAGGGGTAGTCGTTCAACATTCTATCAGAACAACGAGCCATGGAGTATGATTTCTCTGAAACCATGATAGATTTCAAATCGATTTTGACCGAAATGAGTCTGTGGTGTGAAATAATTTTTGTTGAATTGATAGCTTTTAGTTAGGGGTAGTCGTTCAACATTCTATCAGAACAACAAGCCATGGAGTATGATTTCTCTGAAACCATGATAGATTTCAAATCGATCCTGACCAAAATGAGTCTGTGGTGTGAAATAATTTTTGTTGAGTGGATAGATTTAAGTTTGGGGTAGTCGTTCAACATTCTATCAGAACAACGAGCCATGGAGTATGATTTCTCTGAAACCATGATAGATTTCAAATCGATTTTGACCAAATTGAGTCTGTGGTCTGAAATAATTTTTGTTGAATGGATAGATTTTAGTTAGGGGTAGTCGTTCAACATTCTATCAGAACAACGAACCATGGAGTATGATTTCTCTGAAACCATGATAGATTTTAAATCGATCCTGACCAAGATGAGTCTGTGGTGTGAAATAATTTTTGCTTCGGTGGATAGATTTTAGTTGGGGTAGTCGTTCAACATTCTATCAGAACAACGAACCATGGAGTATGATTTCTCTGAAACCATGATAGATTTCAAATCGATCCTGACCAAAATGAGCCTGTGGTGTGAAATATTTTTTGTTGAATGGATAGATTTTAGTTAGGGGTAGTCGTTCAACATTCTATCAGAACAACGAACCATGGAGTATGATTTCTCTGAAACCATGATAGATTTCAAATCGATCCTGACCAAGATAAGTCTGTGGTGTGAAATAATTTTTGTTGAGTGGATAGATTTTAGCCAGGGGTAGTCGTTCAACATTCTATCAGAACAACGAACCATAGAGTATGATTTCTCTGAAACCATGATAGATTTCAAATCGATCCTGACCAAAATGAGCCTGTGGTGTGAAATAATTTTTGTTGAATGGATAGATTTTAGTTAGGGGTAGTCGTTCAACATTCTATCAGAACAACGAACCATGGAGTATGATTTCTCTGAAACCATGATAGACTTCAAATCGATCCTGACCAAGATGAGTCTGTGGTGTGAAATAATTTTTGTTGAGTGGATAGATTTTAGCTAGGGGTAGTCGTTCAACATTCTATCAGAACAACGAACCATGGAGTATGATTTCTCTGAAACCATGATAGATTTCAAATCGATCCTGACCAAGATGAGTCTGTGGTGTGAAATAATTTTTGCTTCGGTGGATAGATTTTAGTTAGGGGTAGTCGTTCAATATTCTATCAGAACAACGATCCATGGAGTATGATTTCTCTAAAACCATAATAGATTTCAAATCGATCCTGACCAAAATGAGTCTGTGGCGTGAAATAATTTTTGTTGAGTGGATAGATTTTAGTTAGGGGTAGTCGTTCAACATTCTATCAGAACAACGAACCATGGAGTATGATTTCTCTGAAACCATGATAGATTTCAAATCGATCCTGACCAAGATGCGTCTGTGGTGTGAAATAATTTTTGCTTCGGTGGATAGATTTTAGTTAGGGGTAGTCGTTCAATATTCTATCAGAACAACGATCCATGGAGTATGATTTCTCTAAAACCATAATAGATTTCAAATCGATCCTGACCAAAATGAGTCTGTGGCGTGAAATAATTTTTGTTGAGTGGATAGATTTTAGTTAGGGGTAGTCGTTCAACATTCTATCAGAACAACGAACCATGGAGTATGATTTCTCTGAAACCATGATAGACTTCAAATCGATCCTGACCAAGATGAGTCTGTGGTGTGAAACAATTTTTGCTTCGGTGGATAGATTTTAGTTAGGCGTAGTCGTTCAACATTCTATCAGAACAACGAACCATGAAGTATGATTCCTCTGAAACCATGATTGATTTCAAATCGATCCTGACCAAAATGAGTCTGTGGTGTGAAATAATTTTTGTTGAATGGATAGATTTTAGTTAGGGGTAGTCGTTCAACATTCTATCAGAACAACGAGCCATGGCGTATGATTTCTCTGAAACCATGATAGATTTCAAATCGATCCTGACCAAGATGAGTCTGTGGTGTGAAATAATTTTTGCTTCGGTGGATAGATTTTAGTTGGGGTAGTCGTTCAACATTCTATCAGAACAACGAAAAATGAAGTATGATTTCTCTGAAACCATGATTGATTTCAAATCGATTTTAACCAAAATGAGTCTGTGGTGTGAAATAATTTTTGTTGAATGGATAGATTTTAGTTAGGGGTAGTCGTTCAACATTCTATCAGAACAACGAACCATGGAGTATGATTTCTCTGAAACCACGATAGATTTCAAATCGATTTTGACCAAAATGAGTCTGTGGTGTGAAATAATTTTTGTTGAATGGATAGATTTTAGTTAGGTTTAGTCGTTCAACATTCTATCAGAACAACGAGCCATGGAGTATGATTTCTCTGAAACAATGATAAATTTCAAATCGATCCAGACCAAGATGAGTCTGTGGTGTGAAATAATTTTTGTTGAGTGGATAGATTTTAGTTGGGGTAGTCGTTCAACATTCTATCAGAACAACGAACCATGAAGTATGATTTCTCTGAAACCATGATTGATTTCAAATCGATTTTAACCAAAATGAGTCTGTGGTGTGAAATAATTTTTGTTGAATGGATAGATTTTAGTTAGGGGTAGTCGTTCAACATTCTATCAGAACAACGAGCCATGGAGTATGAATTCTCTGAAACCATGATAGATTTCAAATCGATTTTGACCAAAATGAGTCTGTGGTGTGAAATAAGTTTTGTTGAATGGATAGATTTTAGTTAGGGGTAGTCGTTCAACATTCTATCAGAACAACGAACCATGGAGTATGATTTCTCTGAAACCATGATAGACTTCAAATCGATCCTGACCAAGATGAGTCTGTGGTGTGAAATAATTTTTGTTGAGTGGATAGATTTTAGTTGGGGTAGTCGTTCAACATTCTATCAGAACAACGAACCATAGAGTATGATTTCTCTGAAACCATGATAGATTTCAAATCGATCCTGACCAAATTGAGTCTGTGGGGTGAAATAATTTTTGTTGAATGGATAGATTTTAGTTAGGGGTAGTCGTTCAACATTCTATCAGAACAACGAGCCATGGAGTATGATTTCTCTGAAACCATGATAGATTTCAAATCGATTTTGACCGAAATGAGTCTGTGGTGTGAAATAATTTTTGTTGAATGGATAGATTTTAGTTAGGGGTAGTCGTTCAACATTCTATCAGAACAACGAGCCATGGAGTATGATTTCTCTGAAACCATGATAGATTTCAAATCGATTTTGACCGAAATGAGTCTGTGGTGTGAAATAATTTTTGTTGAATGGATAGCTTTTAGTTAGGGGTAGTCGTTCAACATTCTATCAGAACAACAAGCCATGGAGTATGATTTCTCTGAAACCATGATAGATTTCAAATCGATTTTGACCGAAATGAGTCTGTGGTGTGAAATAATTTTTGTTGAATGGATAGCTTTTAGTTAGGGGTAGTCGTTCAACATTCTCTCAGAACAGCGAGCCATGGAGTATGATTTCTCTGAAACCATGATAGATTTCAAATCGATCCTGACCAAAATGAGTCTGTGGTGTGAAATAATTTTTGTTGAGTGGATAGATTTAAGTTTGGGGTAGTCGTTCAACATTCTATCAGAACAACGAGCCATGGAGTATGATTTCTCTGAAACCACGATAGATTTCAAATCGATTTTGACCAAATTGAGTCTGTGGTCTGAAATAATTTTTGTTGAATGGATAGATTTTAGTTTGGGGTAGTCGTTCAACATTCTATCAGAACAACGAACCACGAAGTATGATTTCTCTGAAACCATGATAGATTTCAAATCGATCCTGACCAAGATGAGTCTGTGGTGTGAAATAATTTTTGCTTCGGTGGATAGATTTTAGTTGGGGTAGTCGTTCAACATTCTATCAGAACAACGAACCATGGAGTATGATTTCTCTGAAACCATGATAGATTTCAAATCGATCCTGACCAAAATGAGTATGTGGTGTGAAATAATTTTTGTTGAATGGATAGATTTTAGTTAGGGGTAGTCGTTCAACATTCTATCAGAACAACGAACCATGGAGTATGATTTCTCTGGAACCATGATAGATTTCAAATCGATCCTGACCAAGATAAGTCTGTGGTGTGAAATAATTTTTGTTGAGTGGATAGATTTTAGCCAGGGGTAGTCGTTCAACATTCTATCAGAACAACGAACCATAGAGTATGATTTCTCTGAAACCATGATAGATTTCAAATCGATCCTGACCAAGATGAGTCTGTGGTGTGAAATAATTTTTGCTTCGGTGGATAGGTTTTAGTTGGGGTAGTCGTTCAACATTCTATCAGAACAACGAACCATGGAGTATGATTTCTCTGAAACCATGATAGATTTCAAATCGATCCTGACCAAAATGAGCCTGTGGTGTGAAATAATTTTTGTTGAATGGATAGATTTTAGTTAGGGGTAGTCGTTCAACATTCTATCAGAACAACGAGCCATGGAGTATGATTTCTCTGAAACCATGATAGACTTCAAATCGATCCTGACCAAGATGAGTCTGTGGTGTGAAATAATTTTTGTTGAGTGGATAGATTTTAGCTAGGGGTAGTCGTTCAACATTCTATCAGAACAACGAACCATGGAGTATGATTTCTCTGAAACCATGATAGATTTCAAATCGATCCTGACCAAGATGAGTCTGTGGTGTGAAATAATTTTTGCTTCGGTGGATAGATTTTAGTTAGGGGTAGTCGTTCAATATTCTATCAGAACAACGATCCATGGAGTATGATTTCTCTGAAACCATGATAGATTTCAAATCGATCCTGACCAAGATAAGTCTGTGGTGTGAAATAATTTTTGTTGAGTGGATAGATTTTAGCCAGGGGTAGTCGTTCAACATTCTATCAGAACAACGAACCATAGAGTATGAGTTCTCTGAAACCATGATAGATTTCAAATCGATCCTGACCATCGATTTCTGTGGTGTGAAATAATTTTTCTTGATTGGATAGATTTTAGTTAGGGCTAGTCGTTCAATATTCTATCAGAACAACGAACCATGGAGTATGATTTCTCTGAAACCATGATAGATTTCAAATCGATCCTGACCAAAATGAGTCTGTGGTGTGGAATAATTTTTGTTGGGTGGATAGATTTTATTTGGGGTAGTCGTTCAACATTCTATCAGAACAACGAACCATGGAGTATGATTTCTGTGAAACCATGATAAATTTCAAATCGATCCCGACCAAGATGAGTCTGTGATGTGAAATAATTTTTGTTGAGTGGATAGATTTTAGTTTGGGGTAGTCGTTCAACATTCTATCAGAACAACGAACCATAGAGTATGATTTCTCTGAAACCATGATAGATTTCAAATCGATCCTGACCAAGATGAGTCTGTGGTGTGAAATAATTTTTGTTGAGTGGATAGATTTTAATTAGGGGTTCAACAATCTACCAGAGCTACGAACCATGGATTATGATTTCTCTGAAACCATGATAGATTTCAAATCGATCCTGACCAAGATGAGTCTGTGGTGTGAAATAATTTTTGTTGAGTGGATAGATTTTAGTTGGTGTAGTCGTTCAACATTCTATCAGAACAACGAACCATGGAGTATGATTTCTCTGAAACCATGATAGATTTCAAATCGATCCCGACCAAGATGAGTCTGTGATGTGAAATAATTTTTGCTTCCGTGGATAGATTTTAGTTGGGGTAGTCGTTCAACATTCTATCAGAACAACGAACCATGGAGTATGATTTCTCTGAAACCATGATAGATTTCAAATCGATCCTGACCAAGATGAGTCTGTGGTGTGAAATAATTTTTGTTGAGTGGATAGATTTTAGTTTGGGGTAGTCGTTCAACATTCTATCAGAACAACGAACCATGAAGTATGATTTCTCTGAAACCATGATAGATTTCAAATCGATCCCGACCAAGATGAGCCTGTGATGTGAAATAATTTTTGCTTCCGTGGATTGATTTTAGTTGGGGTAGTCGTTCAACATTCTATCAGAACAACGAACCATAGAGTATGATTTCTCTGAAACCATGATAGATTTCAAATCGATCCTGACCAAAATGAGTCTGTGGTGTGAAATAATTTTTGTTGAGTTAATAGATTTTAGTTATTGGTAGTCGTTCAACATTCTATCAGAACAACGAACCATGGAGTATGATTTCTCTGAAACCATGATAGATTTCAAATCGATCCCGACCAAGATGAGTCTGTGATGTGAAATAATTTTTGCTTCCATGGATAGATTTTAGTTGGGGTAGTCGTTCAACATTCTATCAGAACAACGAATCATAGAGTATGATTTCTCTGAAACCATGATAGATTTCAAATCGATCCTGACCAAGATAAGTCTGTGGTGTGAAATAATTTTTGTTGAGTGGATAGATTTTAGTCAGGGGTAGTCGTTCAACATTCTATCAGAACAACGAACCATAGAGTATGATTTCTCTGAAACCATGATAGATTTCAAATCGATCCTGACCAAGATGAGTCTGTGGTGTGAAATAATTTTTGTTGAGTGGATAGATTTTAGTTGGGGTAGTCGTTCAACATTCTATCAGAACAACGAACCATGGAGTATGATTTCTCTGAAACCATGATAGATTTCAAATCGATCCCGACCAAGATGAGTCTGTGATGTGAAATAATTTTTGCTTCCGTGGATAGATTTTAGTTGGGGTAGTCGTTCAACATTCTATCAGAACAACGAACCATGGAGTATGATTTCTCTGAAACCATGATAGATTTCAAATCGATCCTGACCAAGATGAGTCTGTGGTGTGAAATAATTTTTGTTGAGTTGATAGATTTTAGTTGGGGTAGTCGTTCAACATTCTATCAGAACAACGAACCATGGAGTATGATTTCTCTGAAACCATGATAGATTTCAAATCGATCCTGACCAAGATAGGTCTGTGGTGGGAAATAATTTTTGTTGAGTGGATAGATTTTAGTTGGGGTAGTCGTTCAACATTCTATCAGAACAAAGAACCATGGAGTATGATTTCTCTGAAACCATGATAGATTTCAAATCGATCCCGACCAAGATGAGTCTGTGATGTGAAATAATTTTTGCTTCCGTGGATAGATTTTAGTTGGGGTAGTCGTTCAACATTCTATCAGAACAACGAACCATGGAGTATGATTTCTGTGAAACCATGATAAATTTCAAATCGATCCCGACCAAGATGAGTCTGTGATGTGAAATAATTTTTGTTGAGTGGATAGATTTTAGTTTGGGGTAGTCGTTCAACATTCTAACAGAACAACGAACCATGGAGTATGATTTCTCTGAAACCATGATAGATTTCAAATCGATCCCGACCAAGATGAGTCTGTGATGTGAAATAATTTTTGGTTCCGTGGATAGATTTTAGTTGGGGTAGTCGTTCAACATTCTATCAGAACAACGAATCATAGAGTATGATTTCTCTGAAACCATGATAGATTTCAAATCGATCCTGACCAAGATAAGTCTGTGGTGTGAAATAATTTTTGTTGAGTGGATAGATTTTAGTCAGGGGTAGTCGTTCAACATTCTATCAGAACAACGAACCATAGAGTATGATTTCTCTGAAACCATGATAGATTTCAAATCGATCCTGAACAAGATGAGTCTGTGGTGTGAAATAATTTTTGTTGAGTGGATAGATTTTAGTTGGGGTAGTCGTTCAACATTCTATCAGAACAACGAACCATGGAGTATGATTTCTCTGAAACCATGATAGATTTCAAATCGATCCCGACCAAGATGAGTCTGTGATGTGAAATAATTTTTGCTTCCGTGGATAGATTTTAGATGGGGTAGTCGTTCAACATTCTATCAGAACAACGAACCATGGAGTATGATTTCTCTGAAACCATGATAGATTTCAAATCGATCCTGACCAAGATGAACCTGTGGTGTGAAATAATTTTTGTTGAGTGGATAGATTTTAGTTTGGGGTAGTCGTTCAACATTCTATCAGAACAACGAACCATGGAGTATGATTTCTCTGAAACCATGATAGATTTCAAATCGATCCTGACCAAGATAGGTCTGTGGTGTGAAATAATTTTTGTTGAGTTGATAGATTTTAGTTGGGGTAGTCGTTCAACATTCTATCAGAACAAAGAACCATGGAGTATGATTTCTCTGAAACCATGATAGATTTCAAATCGATCCCGACCAAGATGAGTCTGTGATGTGAAATAATTTTTGCTTCCGTGGATAGATTTTAGTTGGGGTAGTCGTTCAACATTCTATCAGAACAACGAATCATAGAGTATGATTTCTCTGAAACCATGATAGATTTCAAATCGATCCTGACCAAGATAAGTCTGTGGTGTGAAATAATTTTTGTTGAGTGGATAGATTTTAGTCAGGGGTAGTCGTTCAGCATTCTATCAGAACAACGAACCATAGAGTATGATTTCTCTGAAACCATGATAGATTTCAAATCGATCCTGAACAAGATGAGTCTGTGGTGTGAAATAATTTTTGTTGAGTGGATAGATTTTAATTAGGAGTTCAACATTCTACCAGAACAACGAACCATGGAGTATGATTTCTCTGAAACCATGATAGATTTCAAATCGATCCCGACCAAGATGAGTCTGTGATGTGAAATAATTTTTGCTTCCGTGGATAGATTTTAGTTGGGGTAGTCGTTCAACATTCTATCAGAACAACGAATCATAGAGTATGATTTCTCTGAAACCATGATAGATTTCAAATCGATCCTGACCAAGATAAGTCTGTGGTGTGAAATAATTTTTGTTGAGTGGATAGATTTTAGTCAGGGGTAGTCGTTCAGCATTCTATCAGAACAACGAACCATAGAGTATGATTTCTCTGAAACCATGATAGATTTCAAATCGATCCTGAACAAGATGAGTCTGTGGTGTGAAATAATTTTTGTTGAGTGGATAGATTTTAATTAGGAGTTCAACATTCAACCAGAACAACGAACCATGGAGTATGATTTCTCTGAAACCATGATAGATTTCAAATCGATCCCGACCAAGATGAGTCTGTGATGTGAAATAATTTTTGCTTCCGTGGATAGATTTTAGTTGGGGTAGTCGTTCAACATTCTATCAGAACAACGAACCATGGAGTATGATTTCTCTGAAACCATGATAGATTTCAAATCGATCCTGACCAAGATGAGTCTGTGGTGTGAAATAATTTTTGTTGAGTTGATAGATTTTAGTTGGGGTAGTCGTTCAACATTCTATCAGAACAACGAACCATGGAGTATGATTTCTCTGAAACCATGATAGATTTCAAATCGATCCTGACCAAGATAGGTCTGTGGTGTGAAATAATTTTTGTTGAGTTGATAGATTTTAGTTGGGGTAGTCGTTCAACATTCTATCAGAACAAAGAACCATGGAGTATGATTTCTCTGAAACCATGATAGATTTCAAATCGATCCCGACCAAGATGAGTCTGTGATGTGAAATAATTTTTGCTTCCGTGGATAGATTTTAGTTGGGGTAGTCGTTCAACATTCTATCAGAACAACGAACCATGGAGTATGATTTCTCTGAAACCATGATAGATTTCAAATCGATCCTGACCAAGATGAATCTGTGGTGTGAAATAATTTTTGTTGAGTGGATAGATTTTAATTTGGGGTAGTCGTTCAACATTCTATCAGAACAACGAACCATGAAGTATGATTTCTCTGAAACCATGATAGATTTCAAATCGATCCTGACCAAGATGAGTCTGTGGTGTGAAATAATTTTTGTTGAGTGGATAGATTTTAGTTGGGGTAGTCGTTCAATATTCTATCAGAACAACGAACCATGGAGTATGATTTCTCTGAAACCATGATAGATTTCAAATCGATCCTGACCAAGATGAGTCTGTGGTGTGAAATAATTTTTGTTGAGTGGATAGATTTTAGTTAGGGGTAGTCGTTCAATATTCTATCAGAACAACGAACCATGGAGTATGATTTCTCTGAAACCATGATAGATTTCAAATCGATCCTGACCAAGATGAGTCTGTGGTGTGAAATAATTTTTGTTGAGTGGATAGATTTTAGTTAGGGGTAGTCGTTTAACATTCCACCAGAACTACGAATCATGGAGTATGATGTCTCTGAAACCATGATAGATTTCAAATCGATCCTGACCAAGATGAGTCTGTGGTGTGAAATAATTTTTGTTGAGTGGATAGATTTTAGTTAGGGGTAGTCGTTCAATATTCTATCAGAACAACGAACCATGGAGTACGATTTCTCTGAAACCATGATAGATTTCAAATCGATCCTGACCAAGATGAGTCTGTGGTGTGAAATAATTTTTGTTGAGTGGATAGATTTTAGTTAGGGGTAGTCGTTTAACATTCCACCAGAACTACGAATCATGGAGTATGATGTCTCTGAAACCATGATAGATTTCAAATCGATCCTGACCAAGATGAGTCTGTGGTGTGAAATAATTTTTGTTGAGTGGATAGATTTTAGTTAGGGGTAGTCGTTCAATATTCTATCAGAACTACGAATCATGGAGTATGATTTCTCTGAAACCATGATAGATTTCAAATCGATCCTGACCAAGATGAGTCTGTGGTGTGAAATAATTTTTGTTGAGTGGATAGATTTTAGTTTGGGGTAGTCGTTCAATATTCTATCAGAGCAACGAACCATGGAGTATGATTTCTCTGAAACCATGATAGATTTCAAATCGATCCTGACCAAGATGAGTCTGTGGTGTGAAATAATTTTTGTTGAGTGGATAGATTTTAGTTAGGGGTAGTCGTTCAATATTCTATCAGAACAACGAACCATGGAGTATGATTTCTCTGAAAAAATGATAGACTTCAAATCGATCCTGACCAAGATGAGTCTGTGGTGTGAAATAATTTTTGTTGAGTGGATAGATTTTAGTTGGGGTAGTCGTTCAACATTCTATCAGAACAACGAACCATGGAGTATGATTTCTCTGAAACCATGATAGATTTCAAATCGATCCCGACCAAGATGAGTCTGTGATGTGAAATAATTTTTGCTTCCGTGGATAGATTTTAGTTGGGGTAGTCGTTCAACATTCTATCAGAACAACGAACCATGGAGTATGATTTCTCTGAAACCATGATAGATTTCAAATCGATCCTGACCAAGATGAGTCTGTGGTGTGAAATAATTTTTGTTGAGTGGATAGATTTTAGTTTG
Organism: Xylota sylvarum; assembly: GCA_905220385.1. Lineage (NCBI taxonomy): Eukaryota > Metazoa > Arthropoda > Insecta > Diptera > Syrphidae > Xylota > Xylota sylvarum. The sequence continues at coordinate 96,804 of CAJMZQ010000060.1, forward strand.
GGGTAGTCGTTCAACATTCTATCAGAACAACGAACCATGAAGTATGATTTCTCTGAAACCATGATAGATTTCAAATCGATCCCGATCAAGATGAGCCTGTGATGTGAAATAATTTTTGCTTCCGTGGATTGATTTTAGTTGGGGTAGTCGTTCAACATTCTATCAGAACAACGAACCATAGAGTATGATTTCTCTGAAACCATGATAGATTTCAAATCGATCCTGACCAAAATGAGTCTGTGGTGTGAAATAATTTTTGTTGAGTTAATAGATTTTAGTTATTGGTAGTCGTTCAACATTCTATCAGAACAACGAACCATGGAGTATGATTTCTCTGAAACCATGATAGATTTCAAATCGATCCCGACCAAGATGAGTCTGTGATGTGAAATAATTTTTGCTTCCATGGATAGATTTTAGTTGGGGTAGTCGTTCAACATTCTATCAGAACAACGAATCATAGAGTATGATTTCTCTGAAACCATGATAGATTTCAAATCGATCCTGACCAAGATAAGTCTGTGGTGTGAAATAATTTTTGTTGAGTGGATAGATTTTAGTCAGGGGTAGTCGTTCAACATTCTATCAGAACAACGAACCATAGAGTATGATTTCTCTGAAACCATGATAGATTTCAAATCGATCCTGACCAAGATGAGTCTGTGGTCTGAAATAATTTTTGTTGAGTGGATAGATTTTAGTTGGGGTAGTCGTTCAACATTCTATCAGAACAACGAACCATGGAGTATGATTTCTCTGAAACCATGATAGATTTCAAATCGATCCCGACCAAGATGAGTCTGTGATTTGAAATAATTTTTGCTTCCGTGGATAGATTTTAGTTGGGGTAGTCGTTCAACATTCTATCAGAACAACGAACCATGGAGTATGATTTCTCTGAAACCATGATAGATTTCAAATCGATCCTGACCAAGATGAGTCTGTGGTGTGAAATAATTTTTGTTGAGTTGATAGATTTTAGTTGGGGTAGTCGTTCAACATTCTATCAGAACAACGAACCATGGAGTATGATTTCTCTGAAACCATGATAGATTTCAAATCGATCCTGACCAAGATAGGTCTGTGGTGGGAAATAATTTTTGTTGAGTGGATAGATTTTAGTTGGGGTAGTCGTTCAACATTCTATCAGAACAAAGAACCATGGAGTATGATTTCTCTGAAACCATGATAGATTTCAAATCGATCCCGACCAAGATGAGTCTGTGATGTGAAATAATTTTTGCTTCCGTGGATAGATTTTAGTTGGGGTAGTCGTTCAACATTCTATCAGAACAACGAACCATGGAGTATGATTTCTGTGAAACCATGATAAATTTCAAATCGATCCCGACCAAGATGAGTCTGTGATGTGAAATAATTTTTGTTGAGTGGATAGATTTTAGTTTGGGGTAGTCGTTCAACATTCTATCAGAACAACGAACCATGGAGTATGATTTCTCTGAAACCATGATAGATTTCAAATCGATCCCGACCAAGATGAGTCTGTGATGTGAAATAATTTTTGGTTCCGTGGATAGATTTTAGTTGGGGTAGTCGTTCAACATTCTATCAGAACAACGAATCATAGAGTATGATTTCTCTGAAACCATGATAGATTTCAAATCGATCCTGACCAAGATAAGTCTGTGGTGTGAAATAATTTTTGTTGAGTGGATAGATTTTAGTCAGGGGTAGTCGTTCAACATTCCATCAGAACAACGAACCATAGAGTATGATTTCTCTGAAACCATGATAGATTTCAAATCGATCCTGAACAAGATGAGTCTGTGGTGTGAAATAATTTTTGTTGAGTGGATAGATTTTAGTTGGGGTAGTCGTTCAACATTCTATCAGAACAACGAACCATGGAGTATGATTTCTCTGAAACCATGATAGATTTTAAATCGATCCCGACCAAGATGAGTCTGTGATGTGAAATAATTTTTGCTTCCGTGGATAGATTTTAGTTGGGGTAGTCGTTCAACATTCTATCAGAACAACGAACCATGGAGTATGATTTCTCTGAAACCATGATAGATTTCAAATCGATCCTGACCAAGATGAACCTGTGGTGTGAAATAATTTTTGTTGAGTGGATAGATTTTAGTTTGGGGTAGTCGTTCAACATTCTATCAGAACAACGAACCATGGAGTATGATTTCTCTGAAACCATGATAGATTTCAAATCGATCCCGACCAAGATGAGTCTGTGATGTGAAATAATTTTTGCTTCCGTGGATAGATTTTAGTTGGGGTAGTCGTTCAACATTCTATCAGAACAACGAATCATAGAGTATGATTTCTCTGAAACCATGATAGATTTCAAATCGGTCCTGACCAAGATAAGTCTGTGGTGTGAAAAAATTTTTGTTGAGTGGATAGATTTTAGTCAGGGGTAGTCGTTCAACATTCTATCAGAACAACGAACCATAGAGTATGATTTCTCTGAAACCATGATAGATTTCAAATCGATCCTGAACAAGATGAGTCTGTGGTGTGAAATAATTTTTGTTGAGTGGATAGATTTTAATTAGGAGTTCAACATTCTACCAGAACAACGAACCATGGAGTATGATTTCTCTGAAACCATGATAGATTTCAAATCGATCCCGACCAAGATGAGTCTGTGATGTGAAATAATTTTTGCTTCCGTGGATAGATTTTAGTTGGGGTAGTCGTTCAACATTCTACCAGAACAACGAACCATGGAGTATGATTTCTCTGAAACCATGATAGATTTCAAATCGATCATGACCAAGATGAGTCTGTGGTGTGAAATAATTTTTGTTGAGTTGATAGATTTTAGTTGGGGTAGTCGTTCAACATTCTATCAGAACAACGAACCATGGAGTATGATTTCTCTGAAACCATGATAGATTTCAAATCGATCCTGACCAAGATAGGTCTGTGGTGTGAAATAATTTTTGTTGAGTGGATAGATTTTAGTTGGGGTAGTCGTTCAACATTCTATCAGAACAAAGAACCATGGAGTATGATTTCTCTGAAACCATGATAGATTTCAAATCGATCCCGACCAAGATGAGTCTGTGATGTGAAATAATTTTTGCTTCCGTGGATAGATTTTAGTTGGGGTAGTCGTTCAACATTCTATCAGAACAACGAACCATGGAGTATGATTTCTCTGAAACCATGATAGATTTCAAATCGATCCTGACCAAGATGAATCTGTGGTGTGAAATAATTTTTGTTGAGTGGATAGATTTTAATTTGGGGTAGTCGTTCAACATTCTATCAGAACAACGAACCATGAAGTATGATTTCTCTGAAACCATGATAGATTTCAAATCGATCCTGACCAAGATGAGTCTGTGGTGTGAAACAATTTTTGTTGAGTGGATAGATTTTAGTTGGGGTAGTCGTTCAATATTCTATCAGAACAACGAACCATGGAGTATGATTTCTCTGAAACCATGATAGATTTCAAATCGATCCTGACCAAGATGAGTCTGTGGTGTGAAATAATTTTTGTTGAGTGGATAGATTTTAGTTAGGGGTAGTCGTTTAACATTTCACCAGAACTACGAATCATGGAGTATGATTTCTCTGAAACCATGATAGATTTCAAATCGATCCTGACCAAGATGAGTCTGTGGTGTGAAATAATTTTTGTTGAGTGGATAGATTTTAGTTAGGGGTAGTCGTTCAATATTCTATCAGAACAACGAACCATGGAGTACGATTTCTCTGAAACCATGATAGATTTCAAATCGATCCTGACCAAGATGAGTCTGTGGTGTGAAATAATTTTTGTTGAGTGGATAGATTTTAGTTAGGGGTAGTCGTTTAACATTCCACCAGAACTACGAATCATGGAGTATGATGTCTCTGAAACCATGATAGATTTCAAATCGATCCTGACCAAGATGAGTCTGTGGTGTGAAATAATTTTTGTTGAGTGGATAGATTTTAGTTAGGGGTAGTCGTTCAATATTCTATCAGAACTACGAATCATGGAGTATGATTTCTCTGAAACCATGATAGATTTCAAATCGATCCTGACCAAGATGAGTCTGTGGTGTGAAATAATTTTTGTTGAGTGGATAGATTTTAGTTTGGGGTAGTCGTTCAATATTCTATCAGAGCAACGAACCATGGAGTATGATTTCTCTGAAACCATGATAGATTTCAAATCGATCCTGACCAAGATGAGTCTGTGGTGTGAAATAATTTTTGTTGAGTGGATAGATTTTAGTTAGGGGTAGTCGTTCAATATTCTATCAGAACAACGAACCATGGAGTATGATTTCTCTGAAAAAATGATAGACTTCAAATCGATCCTGACCAAGATGAGTCTGTGGTGTGAAATAATTTTGTTGAGTGTATAGATTTTAGTTGGGGTAGTCGTTCAACATTCTATCAGAACAACGAACTATGGAGTATGATTTCTCTGAAACCATGATAGATTTCAAATTGATCCTGACCAAAATGAGCCTGTGGTGTGAAATAATTTTTGTTGAGTGGATAGATTTTAATTATTGGTTCAACATTCTACCAGAACTACGAACCATGGAGTATGATTTCTCTGAAACCATGATAGATTTCAAATCGATCCTGACCAAGATGAGTCTGTGGTGTGAAATAATTTTTGTTGAGTGGATAGATTTTATTTAGGGGTTCAACATTCTACCAGAACTACGAACCATGGAGTATGATTTCTCTGAAACCATGATAGATTTCAAACCGATCCTGACCAAGTTGAGTCTGTGGTGTGAAATAATTTTTGTTGAGTGGATAGATTTTAATTAATGGTTCAACATTCTATCAGAACTACGAACCATGGAGTATGATTTCTCTGAAACCATGATAAATTTCAAATCGATCATGACCAAGATGAGTCTGTGGTGTGAAATAATTTTTGTTGAGTGGATAGATTTTAGTTAAGGGTAGTCGTTCAACATTCTATCAGAACAACGAACTATGGGGTATGATTTCTCTGAAACCATGATAGATTTCACATTGATCCTGACCAAAATGAGATTGTGGTGTGAAATAATTTTTGTTGAGTTGATAGATTTTAATTAGGTTTTCAATATTCTACCAGAACTACGAACCATGGAGTATGATTTCTCTGAAACCATGATAGATTTCAAATCGATCCTGACCAAGATGAGTCTGTGGTGTGAAATAATTTTTGTTGAGTGGATAGATTTTAGTTAAGGGTAGTCGTTCAACATTCTATCAGAACAACGAACCAAGGAGTATGATTTCTCTGAAAAAATGATAGACTTCAAATCGATCCTGACCAAGATGAGTCTGTGGTGTGAAATAATTTTTGTTGAGTGGATAGATTTTAGTTAAGGGTAGTCGTTCAACATTCTATCAGAACAACGAACTATGGAGTACGATTTCTCTGAAACCATGATAGATTTCAAATCGATCCTGACCAAGATAGGTCTGTGGTGGGAAATAATTTTTGTTGAGTGGATAGATTTTAGTTGGGGTACTCGTTCAACATTCTATCAGAACAACGAACCATGGAGTATGATTTCTCTGAAACCATGATGCATTTCACATCGATCCTGACCAAGATGAGTATTTGGTGTGAAATAATTTTTGTTGAGTGGATAGATTTTAATTAGGGGTTCAACATTCTACCAGAACTACGAACCATAGAGTATGATTTCTCTGAAAACATGATAGACTTCAAATCGATCCTGGCCAAGAAAAGTCTGTGGTGTGAAATAATTTTTGTTGAGTGGATAGATTTTAGTTAAGGGTAGTCGTTCAACATTCTATCAGAACAACGAACTATGGGGTATGATTTCTCTGAAACCATGATAGATTTCACATTGATCCTGACCAAAATGAGCCTGTGGTGTGAAATAATTTTTGTTGAGTGGATAGATTTTAATTAGGGGTTGAACATTCTACCAGAACTACGAAACATGGAGTATGATTTCTCTGAAACCATGATAGATTTCAAATAGATCCTGACCAAGACAGGTCTGTGGTGGGAAATAATTTTTGTTGAGTGGATAGATTTTAGTTGGGGTAGTCGTTCAACATTCTATCAGAACAACGAACCATGGAGTATGATTTCTCTGAAACCATGATGCATTTCACATCGATCCTGACCAAGATGAGTATTTGGTGTGAAATAATTTTTGTTGAGTGGATAGATTTTAATTAGGGGTTCAACATTCTACCAGAACTACGAACCATAGAGTATGATTTCTCTGAAAACATGATAGACTTCAAATCGATCCTGGCCAAGAAAAGTCTGTGGTGTGAAATAATTTTTGTTGAGTGGATAGATTTTAGTTAAGGGTAGTCGTTCAACATTCTATCAGAACAACGAACCATGGAGTACGATTTCTCTGAAACCATGATCGATTTCAAATCGATCCTGACCAAAATGAGTCTGTGGTGTAAAATAATTTTTGTTGAGCGGATAGATTTTAGTTGTGGTAGTCGTTCAACATTCTATCAGAACAACGAACCATGGAGTATGATTTCTCTGAAACCATGTTAAATTTCAAATCGATCCTTACCAAAATGAGTCTGTGGTGTGAAATAATTTTTGCTTCGGTGGATAGATTTAAGTTGGGGTAGTCGTTCAGCATTCTATCAGAACAACGAACCATGGAGTATGATTTCTCTGAAACCATGATAGATTTCAAATCGATCCTGACCAAGATGAGTCTGTGCTGTGAAATAATTTATGTTGAGTGGATAGATTTTAATTAGGGGTTCAACATTCTACCAGAACTACGAACCATGGAGTATGATTTCTCTGAAACCATGATAGATTTCAAATTGATCCTGACCAAGATGAGTCTGTGGTGTGAAATAATTTTTGTTGAGTGGATAGATTTTAATTAATGGTTCAACATTCTACCAGAACTACGAACGATGGAGTGTGATTTCTCTGAAACCATGATAGATTTCAAATCGATCCTGACCAAGATGAGTCTGTGGTGTGAAATAATTTTTGTTGAGTGGATAGATTTTAGTTGGGGGAACCATGGAGTATGATTTCTCTGAAACCATGATAGATTTCAAATCGATCCTGACCAAGATGAGTCGGTGGTGTGAAATAATTTTTGTTGAGTGGATAGATTTTAGTTGGGGTAGTCGTTCAACATTCTATCAGAACAACGAACCATGGAGTATGATTTCTCTGAAACCATGATAGATTTCAAATCGATCCCGACCAAGATGAGTCTGTGTTGTGAAATAATTTTTGTTTCCGTGGATAGATTTTAGTTGGGGTAGTCGTTCAACATTCTATCAGAACAACGAACCATGGAGTATGATTTCTCTGAAACCATGATAGATTTCAAATCGATCCTGACCAAGATGAATCTGTGGTGTGAAATAATTTTTGCTTCGGTTTATAGATTTAAGTTGGTTTAGTCGTTCAGCATTCTATCAGAACAACGAACCATGGAGTATGATTTCTCTGAAACCATGATAGATTTCAAATCGATCCTGACCAAGATGAGTCTGTGGTGTGAAATAATTTTTGTTGAGTGGATAGATTTTAGTTGGGGTAGTCGTTCAACATTCTATCAGAACAACGAACCATGGAGTATGATTTCTCTGAAAATATGATAGATTTCAAATCGATCCTGACCAAGATGAGTCTGTGGTGTGAAATAATTTTTGTTGAGTGGATAGATTTTAGTTGGGGTAGTCGTTCAACATTCTATCAGAACAACGAACCATGGAGTATGATTTCTCTGAAACCATGATAGATTTCAAATCGATCCTGACCAAGATGAATCTGTGGTGTGAAATAATTTTTGTTGAGTGGATAGATTTTAGTTTGGGGTAGTCGTTCAACATTCTATCAGAACAACGAACCATGAAGTATGATTTCTCTGAAACCCTGATAGATTTCAAATCGATCCTGACCAAGATGAGTCTGTGGTGTGAAATAATTTTTGTTGAGTGGATAGATTTTAGTTGGGGTAGTCGTTCAACATTCTATCAGAACAACGAACCATGGAGTATGATTTCTCTGAAACCATGATAGATTTCAAATCGATCCTGACCAAGATGAGTCTGTGGTGTGAAATAATTTTTGTTGAGTGCATAGATTTTAATTCGGGGTTCAACATTCTACCAGAACTACGAACCATGGAGTATGATTTCTCTGAAACCATGATAGATTTCAAATCGATCCTGACCAAGATGAGTCTGCGGTGTGAAATAATTTTTGTTGAGTGGATAGATTTTAGTTGGGGTAGTCGTTCAACATTCTATCAGAACAACGAAGCATGGAGTATGATTTCTCTGAAACCATGATAGATTTCAAATCGATCCTGACCAAGATGAGTCTGTGATGTGAAATAATTTTTGCTTCCGTGGATAGATTTTAGTTGGGGTAGTCGTTCAACATTCTATCAGAACAACGAAACATGGAGTATTATTTCTCTGAAACCATGATAGATTTCAAATCGATCCTGACCAAGATGAGTCTGTGATGTGAAATAATTTTTGTTGAGTGGATAGATTTTAGTATGGGTAGTCGTTCAACATTCTATCAGAACAACGAACCATGGAGTATGATTTCTCTGAAACCATCATAGATTTCAAATCGATCCTGACCAAGATAAGTCTGTGGTGTGAAATAATTTTTCTTCGTTGGATAGATTGTAATTGGGGTAGTCGTTCAACATTCTATCAGAACAACGAACCACGGAGTATGATTTCTCTGAAACCATGATAGATTTCAAATCGATCCTGACCAAGATGAATCTGTGGTGTGAAATAATATTTGTTGAGTGGATAGATTTTAGTTTGGGGTAGTCGTTCAACATTCTATCAGAACAACGAACCATGAAGTACGATTTCTCTGAAACCATGATAGATTTCAAATCGATCCTGACCAAGATGAGTCTGTGGTGTGAAATAATTTTTGTTGAGTGGATAGATTTTAGTTGGGGTAGTCGTTCAATATTCTATCAGAACAACGAACCATGGAGTACGATTTCTCTGAAACCATGGTAGATTTCAAATCGATCCTGACCAAGATGAGTCTGTGGTGTGAAATAATTTTTGTTGAGTGGATAGATTTTAGTTAGGGGTAGTCGTTTAACATTCCACCAGAACTACGAACCATGGAGTATGATTTCTCTGAAACCATGATAGATTTCAAATCGATCCTGACCAAGATGAGTCTGTGGTGTGAAATAATTTTTGTTGAGTGGATAGATTTTAATTAGGGGTTCAACATTCTACCAGAACTACGAATCATGGAGTTTAATTTCTCTGAAACCATGATAGATTTCAAATCGATCCTGACCAAGATGAGTCTGTGGTGTGAAATAAATTTTGTTGAGTGGATAGATTTTAGTTAGGGGTAGTCGTTCAATATTCTATCAGAACAACGAACCATGGAGTATGATTTCTCTGAAAAAATGATAGACTTCAAATCGATCCTGACCAAGACGAGTCTGTGGTGTGAAATAATTTTTGTTGAGTGGATAGATTTTAGTTAAGGGTAGTCGTTCATCATTCTATCAGAACAACGAACTATGGAGTATGATTTCTCTGAAACCGTCATAGATTTCAAATTGATCCTGACCAAGATGAGCCTGTGGTGTGAAATAATTTTTGTTGAGTGGATAGATTTTAGTTGGGGTAGTCGTTCAATATTCTATCAGAACAACGAACCATGGAGTACAATTTCTCTGAAACCATGGTAGATTTCAAATCGATCCTGACCAAGATGAGTCTGTGGTGTGAAATAATTTTTGTTGAGTGGATAGATTTTAGTTGGGGTAGTCGTTCAATATTCTATCAGAACAACGAACCATGGAGTACGATTTCTCTGAAACCATGGTAGATTTCAAATCGATCCTGACCAAGATGAATCTGTGGTGTGAAATAATATTTGTTGAGTGGATAGATTTTAGTTTGGGGTAGTCGTTCAACATTCTATCAGAACAACGAACCATGGAGTATGATTTCTCTGAAACCATGATAGATTTCAAATCGATCCTGACCAAGATGAGTCTGTGGTGTGAAATAATTTTTGTTGAGTGGATAGATTTTAATTAGGGGTTCAACATTCTACCAGAACTACGAATCATGGAGTTTGATTTCTCTGAAACCATGATAGATTTCAAATCGATCCTGACCAAGATGAGTCTGTGGTGTGAAATAAATTTTGTTGAGTGGATAGATTTTAGTTGGGGTAGTCGTTCAATATTCTATCAGAACAACGAACCATGGAGTACGATTTCTCTGAAACCATGGTAGATTTCAAATCGATCCTGACCAAAATGAATCTGTGGTGTGAAATAATATTTGTTGAGTGGATAGATTTTAGTTTGGGGTAGTCGTTCAACATTCTATCAGAACAACGAACCATGGAGTATGATTTCTCTGAAACCATGATAGACTTCAAATCGATCCTGACCAAGACGAGTCTGTGGTGTGAAATAATTTTTGTTGAGTGGATAGATTTTAGTTAAGGGCAGTCGTTCATCATTTTATCAGAACAACGAACTATGGAGTATGATTTCTCTGAAACCGTCATAGATTTCAAATTGATCCTGATCAAGATGAGTCTGTGGTGTGAAATAATTTTTGTTGAGTGGATAGATTTTAATTAGGGGTTCAACAATCTACCAGAGCTACGAACCATGGAGTATGATTTCTCTGAAACCATGATAGATTTCGAATTGATCCTGACCAAGATGAGTCTGTGGTGTGAAATAATTTTTGTTGAGTGGATAGATTTTAGTTGGGGTAGTCGTTCAATATTCTATCAGAACAACGAACCATGGAGTACGATTTCTCTGAAACCATGGTAGATTTCAAATCGATCCTGACCAAGATGAATCTGTGGTGTGAAATAATATTTGTTGAGTGGATAGATTTTAGTTTGGGGTAGTCGTTCAACATTCTATCAGAACAACGAACCATGGAGTATGATTTCTCTGAAACCATGATAGACTTCAAATCGATCCTGACCAAGACGAGTCTGTGGTGTGAAATAATTTTTGTTGAGTGGATAGATTTTAGTTAAGGGTAGTCGTTCAACATTCTATCAGAACAACGAACTATGGAGTATGATTTCTCTGAAACCGTCATAGATTTCAAATTGATCCTGACCAAGATGAGCCTGTGGTGTGAAATAATTTTTGTTGAGTGGATAGATTTTAGTTGGGGTAGTCGTTCAATATTCTATCAGAACAACGAACCATGGAGTACGATTTCTCTGAAACCATGGTAGATTTCAAATCGATCCTGACCAAGATGAATCTGTGGTGTGAAATAATATTTGTTGAGTGGATAGATTTTAGTTTGGGGTAGTCGTTCAACATTCTATCAGAACAACGAACCATGGAGTATGATTTCTCTGAAACCATGATAGATTTCAAATCGATCCTGACCAAGATGAGTCTGTGGTGTGAAATAATTTTTGTTGAGTGGATAGATTTTAATTAGGAGTTCAACATTCTACCAGAACTACGAACCATATAGTATGATTTCTCTGAAACCATGATAGATTTCAAATCGATCCTGACCAAGATGAGTCTGTGGTGTGAAATAATTTTTGTTGAGTGGATAGATTTTAATTATTGGTTCAACATTCTATCAGAACTACGAACCATTTAGTATGATTTCTCTGAAACCATGATAGATTTCAAATCGATCATGACCAAGATGAGTCTGTGGTGTGAAATAGTTTTTGTTGAGTGGATGGATTTTAGTTAAGGGTAGTCGTTCAACATTCTATCAGAACAACGAACCATGGAGTATGATTTCTCTGAAACCATGATAGATTTCAAATCGATCCTGACCAAGATGAATCTGTGGTGTGAAATAATATTTGTTGAGTGGATAGATTTTAGTTTGGGGTAGTCGTTCAACATTCTATCAGAACAACGAACCATGGAGTATGATTTCTCTGAAACCATGATAGATTTCAAATCGATCCTGACCAAGATGAGTCTGTGGTGTGAAATAATATTTGTTGAGTGGATAGATTTTAGTTTGGGATAGTCGTTCAACATTCTATCAGAACAACGAACCATGGAGTATGATTTCTCTGAAACCATGATAGATTTCAAATCGATCCTGACCAAGATGAGTCTGTGGTGTGAAATAATTTTTGTTGAGTGGATAGATTTTAGTTGGGGTAGTCGTTCAATATTCTATCAGAACAACGAACCATGGAGTACGATTTCTCTGAAACCATGGTAGATTTCAAATCGATCCTGACCAAGATGAGTCTGTGGTGTGAAATAATTTTTGTTGAGTGGATAGATTTTAGTTAGGGGTAGTCGTTTAACATTCCACCAGAACTACGAACCATGGAGTATGATTTCTCTGAAACCATGATAGATTTCAAATCGATCCTGACCAAGATGAGTCTGTGGTGTGAAATAATTTTTGTTGAGTGGATAGATTTTAATTAGGGGTTCAACATTCTACCAGAACTACGAATCATGGAGTTTGTTTTCTCTGAAACCATGATAGATTTCAAATCGATCCTGACCACGATGAATCTGTGGTGTGAAATAATATTTGTTGAGTGGATAGATTTTAGTTTGGGGTAGTCGTTCAACATTCTATCAGAACAACGAACCATGGAGTATGATTTCTCTGAAACCATGATAGATTTCAAATCGATCCTGACCAAGATGAGTCTGTGGTGTGAAATAATTTTTGTTGAGTGGATAGATTTTAGTTGGTTTAGTCGTTCAATATTCTATCAGAACAACGAACCATGGAGTACGATTTCTCTGAAACCATGGTAGATTTCAAATCGATCCTGACCAAGATGAGTCTGTGGTGTGAAATAATTTTTGTTGAGTGGATAGATTTTAGTTAGGGGTAGTCGTTTAACATTCCACCAGAACTACGAACCATGGAGTATGATTTCTCTGAAACCATGATAGATTTCAAATCGATCCTGACCAAGATGAGTCTGTGGTGTGAAATAATTTTTGTTGAGTGGATAGATTTTATTTAGAGGTTCAACATTCTACCAGAACTACGAACCATGGAGTATGATTTCTCTGAAACCATGATAGATTTCAAATCGATCCTGACCAGGATGAATCTGTGGTGTGAAATAATATTTGTTGAGTGGATAGATTTTAGTTTGGGGTAGTCGTTCAACATTCTATCAGAACAACGAACCATGGAGTATGATTTCTCTGAAACCATGATAGATTTCAAATCGATCCTGACCAAGATGAGTCTGTGGTGTGAAATAATTTTTGTTGAGTGGATAGATTTTAGTTGGGGTAGTCGTTCAATATTCTATCAGAACAACGAACCATGGAGTATGATTTCTCTGAAACCATGATCGATTTCAAATCGATCCTGACCAAGATGAGTCTGTGGTGTGAAATCATTTTTGTTGAGTGGATAGATTTTAGTTAGGGGTAGTCGTTTAACATTCCACCAGAACTACGAACCATGGAGTATGATTTCTCTGAAACCATGATAGATTTCAAATCGATCCTGACCAAGATGAGTCTGTGGTGTGAAATAATTTTTGTTGAGTGGATAGATTTTAATTAGGGGTTCAACATTCTACCAGAACTACGAATCATGGAGTTTGATTTCTCTGAAACCATGATAGATTTCAAATCGATCCTGACCAAGATGAGTCTGTGGTGTGAAATAAATTTTGTTGAGTGGATAGATTTTAGTTAGGGGTAGTCGTTTAACATTCCACCAGAACTACGAACCATGGAGTATGATTTCTCTGAAACCATGATAGATTTCAAATCGATCCTGACCAAGATGAGTCTGTGGTGTGAAATAATTTTTGTTGAGTGGATAGATTTTAATTAGGGGTTCAACATTCTACCAGAACTACGAATCATGGAGTTTGATTTCTCTGAAACCATGATAGATTTCAAATCGATCCTGACCAAGATGAGTCTGTGGTGTGAAATAATTTTTGTTGAGTGGATAGATTTTAATTAGGAGTTCAACATTCTACCAGAACTACGAACCATATAGTATGATTTCACTGAAACCATGATAGATTTCAAATCGATCCTGACCAAGAAGAGTCTGTGGTGTGAAATAATTTTTGTTGAGTGGATAGATTTTATTTAGAGGTTCAACATTCTACCAGAACTACGAACCATGGAGTATGATTTCTCTGAAACCATGATAGATTTCAAATCGATCCTGACCAAGATGAATCTGTGGTGTGAAATAATATTTGTTGAGTGGATAGATTTTAGTTTGGGGTAGTCGTTCAACATTCTATCAGAACAACGAACCATGGAGTATGATTTCTCTGAAACCATGATAGATTTCAAATCGATCATGACCAAGATGAGTCTGTGGTGTGAAATAGTTTTTGTTGAGTGGATGGATTTTAGTTAAGGGTAGTCGTTCAACATTCTATCAGAACAACGAACCATGGAGTATGATTTCTCTGAAACCATGATAGATTTCAAATCGATCCTGACCAAGATGAATCTGTGGTGTGAAATAATATTTGTTGAGTGGATAGATTTTAGTTTGGGGTAGTCGGTCAACATTCTATCAGAACAACGAACCATGGAGTATGATTTCTCTGAAACCATGATAGATTTCAAATCGATCCTGACCAAGATGAATCTGTGGTGTGAAATAATTTTTGTTGAGTGGATAGATTTTAGTTTGGGGTAGTCGTTCAACATTCTATCAGAACAACGAACCATGAAGTATGATTTCTCTGAAACCATGATAGATTTCAAATCGATTATGACCAAGATGAGTCTGTGGTGTGAAATAATTTTTGTTGAGTGGATAGATTTTAGTTGGGGTAGTCGTTCAACATTCTATCAGAACAACGAACCATGGAGTATGATTTCTCTGAAACCATGATAGATTTCAAATCGATCCTGACCAAGATGAATCTGTGGTGTGAAATAATATTTGTTGAGTGGATAGATTTTAGTTTGGGGTAGTCGGTCAACATTCTATCAGAACAACGAACCATGGAGTATGATTTCTCTGAAACCATGATAGATTTCAAATCGATCCTGACCAAGATGAATCTGTGGTGTGAAATAATTTTTGTTGAGTGGATAGATTTTAGTTTGGGGTAGTCGTTCAACATTCTATCAGAACAACGAACCATGGAGTATGATTTCTCTGAAACCATGATAGATTTCAAATCGATCCTGACCAAGATGAATCTGTGGTGTGAAATAATATTTGTTGAGTGGATAGATTTTAGTTTGGGGTAGTCGGTCAACATTCTATCAGAACAACGAACCATGGAGTATGATTTCTCTGAAACCATGATAGATTTCAAATCGATCCTGACCAAGATGAATCTGTGGTGTGAAATAATTTTTGTTGAGTGGATAGATTTTAGTTTGGGGTAGTCGTTCAACATTCTATCAGAACAACGAACCATGAAGTATGATTTCTCTGAAACCATGATAGATTTCAAATCGATTATGACCAAGATGAGTCTGTGGTGTGAAATAATTTTTGTTGAGTGGATAGATTTTAGTTGGGGTAGTCGTTCAACATTCTATCAGAACAACGAACCATGGAGTATGATTTCTCTGAAACCATGATAGATTTCAAATCGATCCAGACCAAGATGAGTCTGTGGTGTGAAATAATCTTTGTTGAGTGCATAGATTTTAATTAGGGGTTCAACATTCTACCAGAACTACGAACCATGGAGTATGATTTCTCCGAAACCATGATAGATTTCAAATCGATCCTGACCAAGATGAGTCTGTGGTGTGAAATAATTTTTGTTGAGTGGATAGATTTTAGTTGGGGGTTCAACAATCTACCAGAGCTACGAAACATGGAGTATGATTTCTCTGAAACCATGATAGATTTCAAATCGATCCTGACCAAGATGAGTCTGTGGTGTGAAATAATTTTTGTTGAGTGGATAGATTTTAGTTTGGGGTAGTCGTTCAACATTCTATCAGAACAACGAACCATGAAGTATGATTTCTCTGAAACCATGATAGATTTCAAATCGATTATGACCAAGATGAGTCTGTGGTGTGAAATAATTTTTGTTGAGTGGATAGATTTTAGTTGGGGTAGTCGTTCAACATTCTATCAGAACAACGAACCATGGAGTATGATTTCTCTGAAACCATGATAGATTTCAAATCGATCCAGACCAAGATGAGTCTGTGGTGTGAAATAATCTTTGTTGAGTGCATAGATTTTAATTAGGGGTTCAACATTCTACCAGAACTACGAACCATGGAGTATGATTTCTCCGAAACCATGATAGATTTCAAATCGATCCTGACCAAGATGAGTCTGTGGTGTGAAATAATTTTTGTTGAGTGGATAGATTTTAGTTGGGGGTTCAACAATCTACCAGAGCTACGAAACATGGAGTATGATTTCTCTGAAACCATGATAGATTTCAAATCGATCCTGACCAAGATGAGTCTGTGGTGTGAAATAATTTTTGTTGAGTGGATAGATTTTAATTAGGGGTTCAACATTCTACCAGAACTACGAATCATGGAGTATGATTTCTTTGACACCATGATAGATTTCAAATCGATCCTGACCAAGATGAGTCTGTGGTGTGAAATAATTTTTGTTGAGTGGATAGATTTTAGTGAGGGGTAGTCGTTCAATATTCTATCAGAACAACGAACCATGGAGTACGATTTCTCTGAAACCATGATAGATTTCAAATCGATCCTGACCAAGATGAGTGTGTGGTGTGAAATAATTTTTGTTGAGTGGATAGATTTTAGTTAGGGGTAGTCGTTTAACATTCCACCAGAACTACGAACCATGAAGTATGATTTCTCTGAAACCATGATAGATTTCAAATCGATCATGACCAAGATGAGTCTGTGGTGTGAAATAGTTTTTGTTGAGTGGATAGATTTTAGTTAAGGGTAGTCGTTCAACATTCTATCAGAACAACGAACCATGGAGTATGATTTCTCTGAAACCATGATAGATTTCAAATCGATCCAGACCAAGATGAATCTGTGGTGTGAAATAATATTTGTTGAGTGGATAGACTTTAGTTAGGGGTAGTCGTTCAACATTCTATTAGAACAACGAACCATGGAGTATGATTTCTCTGAAACCATGATAGATTTCAAATCGATCCTGACCAAGATGAATCTGTGGTGTGAAATAATTTTTGTTGAGTGGATAGATTTTAGTTTGGGGTAGTCGTTCAACATTCTATCAGAACAACGAACAATGAAGTATGATTTCTCTGAAACCATGATAGATTTCAAATCGATCCTGACCAAGATGAGTCTGTGGTGTGAAATAATTTTTGTTGAGTGGATAGATTTTAGTTGGGGTAGTCGTTCAACATTCTATCAGAACAACGAACCATGGAGTATGATTTCTCTGAAACCATGATAGATTTCAAATCGATCCTGACCAAGATGAGTCTGTGGTGTGAAATAATTTTTGTTGAGTGCATAGATTTTAATTAGGGGTTCAACATTCTACCAGAACTACGAACCATGGAGTATGATTTCTCTGAAACCATGATAGATTTCAAATCGATCCTGACCAAGATGAGTCTGTGGTGTGAAATAATTTTTGTTGAGTGGATAGATTTTAGTTGGGGTAGTCGTTCAACATTCTATCAGAACAACGAAGCATGGAGTATGATTTCTCTGAAACCATGATAGATTTCAAATCGATCCCGACCAAGATGAGTCTGTGATGTGAAATAATTTTTGCTTCCGTGGGTAGATTTTAGTTGGGGTAATCGTTCAACATTCTATCAGAACAACGAACCATGGGGTATGATTTCTCTGAAACCATGATAGATTTCAAATCGATCCTGACCAAGATGAGTCTGTGGTGTGAAATAATTTTTGTTGAGTGGATAGATTTTAGTTGGGGTAGTCGTTCAACATTCTATCAGAACAACGAACCATGGAGTATGATTTCTCTGAAACCATGATAGATTTCAAATCGATCCTGACCAAGATAAGTCTGTGGTGTGAAATAATTTTTGTTGAGTGGATAGATTTTAGTTGGGGTAGTCGTTCAACATTCTATCAGAACAACGAACCATGGAGTATGATTTCTCTGAAACCATGATAGATTTCAAATCGATCCCGACCAAGATGAGTCTGTGATGTGAAATAGTTTTTGCTTCCGTGGATAGATTTTAGTTGGGGTAGTCGTTCAACATTCTATCAGAACAACGAACCATGGAGTATGATTTCTCTGAAACCATGATAGATTTCAAATCGATCCTGACCAAGATGAATCTGTGGTGTGAAATAATATTTGTTGAGTGGATAGATTTTAATTTGGGGTAGTCGTTCAACATTCTATCAGAACAACGAACCATGAAGTACGATTTCTCTGAAACCATGATAGATTTCAAATCGATCCAGACCAAGATGAGTCTGTGGTGTGAAATAATTTTTGTTGAGTGGATAGATTTTAATTAGGGGTTCAACAATCTACCAGAGCTACGAACCATGGAGTATGATTTCTCTGAAACCATGATAGATTTCAAATCGATCCTGACCAAGATGAGTCTGTGGTGTGAAATAATTTTTGTTGAGTGGATAGATTTTAATTAGGGGTTCAACATTCTACCAGAACTACGAATCATGGAGTATGATTTCTCCGAAACCATGACAGATTTCAAATCGATCCTGACCAAGATGAGTCTGTGGTGTGAAATAATTTTTGTTGAGTGGATAGATTTTAGTTAGGGGTAGTCGTTTAACATTCCACCAGAACTACGAACCATGGAGTATGATTTCTCTGAAACCATGATAGATTTCAAATCGATACTGACCAAGATGAGTCTGTGGTGTGAAATAATTTTTGTTGAGTGGATAGATTCTAGTTAGGGGTAGTCGTTTAACATTCCACCAGAACTACGAACCATGGAGTATGATTTCTCTGAAACCATGATAGATTTCAAATCGATACTGACCAAGATGAGTCTGTGGTGTGAAATAATTTTTGTTGAGTGGATAGATTTTAATTAGGGGTTCAACATTCTACAAGAACTACGAATCATGGAGTATGATTTCTCTGAAACCATGATAGATTTCAAATCGATCCTGACCAAGATGAGTCTGTGGTGTGAAATAAATTTTGTTGAGTGGATAGATTTTAATTAGGGGTTCAACATTCTGCCAGAACTACGAATCATGGAGTATAATTTCTCTGAAACCACGATAGATTTCAAATCGATCCTGACCAAGATGAGTCTGTGGTGTGAAATAGTTTTTGTTGAGTGGATAGCTTTTAGTTAGGGGTAGTCGTTCAATATTCTATCAGAACAACGAACCATGGAGTACGATTTCTCTGAAACCATGATAGATTTCAAATCGATCCTGACCAAGATGAGTCTGTGGTGTGAAATAATTTTTGTTGAGTCAATAGATTATAGTTAGGGGTAGTCGTTCAATATTCTATCAGAACAACGAACCATGGGGTATGATTTCTCTGAAACCATGATAGATTTCAAACCGATCCTGACCAAGATGAGTCTGTGGTGTGAAATAATTTTTGTTGAGTGGATAGATTATAGTTAGGGGTAGTCGTTCAATATTCTATCAGAACAACGAACCATGTTGACTTCAAATCGATCCTGACCAAGACGAGTCTGTGGTGTGAAATAATTTTTGTTGAGTGGATAGATTTTAGTTAAGGGTAGTCGTTCATCATTCTATCAGAACAACGAACTATGGAGTATGATTTCTCTGAAACCGTGATAGATTTCAAATTGATCCTGACCAAAATGAGCCTGTGGTGTGAAATAATTTTTTTTGAGTGGATAGATTTTAGTTAAGGGTAGTCGTTCATCATTCTATCAGAACAACGAACTATGGAGTATGATTTCTCTGAAACCATGATAGATTTCAAACCGATCCTGACCAAGATGAGTCTGTGGTGTGAAATAATTTTTGTTGAGTGGATAGATTTTAGTTAAGGGTAGTCGTTCAACATTCTATCAGAACAACGAACTATGGAGTATGATTTCTCTGAAACCATGATAGATTTCAAATTGATCCTGACCAAAATGAGCCTGTGCTGTGAGATAATTTTTGTTGAGTGGATAGATTTTAATTAGGGGTTCAACATTCTACCAGAACTACGAACCATGGAGTATGATTTCTCTGAAACCATGATAGATTTCAAATCGATCCTGACCAAGATGAGTCTGTGGTGTGAAATAATTTTTGTTGAGTGGATAGATTTTAATTAGGGGTTCAACATTCTACCAGAACTACGAACCATGGACTATGATTTCTCTGAAACCATGATAGACTTCAAATCGATCCTGACTAAGAAGAGTCTGTGGTGTGAAATAATTTTTGTTGAGTGGATAGATTTTAGTTAAGGGTAGTCGTTCAACATTCTATCAGAACAACGAACCATGGAGTATGATTTCTCTGAAACCATGATCGATTTCAAATCGATCCTGACCAAAATGAGTCTGTGGTGTAAAATAATTTCTGTTGAGCGGATAGATTTTAATTGGGGTAGTCGTTCAACATTCTATCAGAACAACGAACTACGGAGTATGATTTCTCTGAAACCATGATAGATTTCAAATCGATCATGACCAAGATGAGTCTGTGGTGTGAAATAATTTTTGTTGAGTGGATAGATTTTAGTTAGGGGTAATCGTTCAATATTCTATCAGAACAACGCACCATGGAGTACGATTTCTCTGAAACCATGATAGATTTCAAATCGATCCTGACCAAAATGAGTCTGTGGTGTGAAATAATTTTTGTTGAGTGGGTAGATTTTAGTTAGGGGTAGTCGTTCAACATTCTATCAGAACAACGAACCATGGAGTATGATTTCTCTGAAACCATGATAGATTTCAAATCGATCCAGTCCAAAATGAGTCTGTGGTGTGAAATAATTTTTGTTGAGTGGATAGATCTTAGTTAGGGGTAGTCGTTCAACATTCTATCAGAACAACGAACCATGGAGTATGATTTCTCTGAAACCATGATCGATTTCAAATCGATCCTGACCAAAATGAGTCTGTGGTGTAAAATAATTTCTGTTGAGCGGATAGATTTTAATTGGGGTAGTCGTTCAACATTCTATCAGAACAACGAACTACGGAGTATGATTTCTCTGAAACCATGATAGATTTCAAATGGATCATGACCAAGATGAGTCTGTGGTGTGAAATAATTTTTGTTGAGTGGATAGATTTTAGTTAGGGGTAATCGTTCAATATTCTATCAGAACAACGAACCATGGAGTACGATTTCTCTGAAACCATGATAGATTTCAAATCGATCCTGACCAAGATGAGTCTGTGGTGTGAAATAATTTTTGTTGAGTGGATAGATTTTAGTTGGGGGTAGTCGTTCAATATTCTATCAGAACAGCGAACCATGGAGTATGACTTCTCTGAAACCATGATAGATTTCAAACCGATCCTGACCAAGATGGGTCTGTGGTGTGAAATAATTTTTGCTTCGGTGGATAGATTTTCGTTGGTATAGTTGTTCAACATTCTATCAGAACAACGAACCATGTATGATTTCTCTGAAACCATGATAGATTTCTAATCGATCCTGACCAAAGTGAGTCTGTGGTGTGAAATAATTTTTGTTGAGTGAATAGATTTTAGTTTGGGGTAGTCGTTCAACATTCTATCAGAACAACGAACCGTGGAGTATGATTTCTCTGAAACCATGATAGATTTCAAATCGATCCAGACCAAGATGAGTCTGTGGTGTGAAATAATTTTTGTTGAGTGGCTAGATTTTAATTAGGGGTTCAACAATCTACCAGAGCTACGAACCATGGAGTATGATTTCTCTGAAACCATGATAGATTTCAAACCGATCCTGACCAAGATGGGTCTGTGGTGTGAAATAATTTTTGCTTCGGTGGATAGATTTTCGTTGGTATAGTTGTTCAACATTCTATCAGAACAACGAACCATGTATGATTTCTCTGAAACCATGATAGATTTCAAATCGATCCTGACCAAGATGAATCTGTGGTGTGAAATAATATTTCTTGAGTGGATAGATTTTAGTTTGGGGTAGTCGTTCAACATTCTATCAGAACAACGAACCATGAAGTACGATTTCTCTGCAACCATGATAGATTTCAAATCGATCCAGACCAAGATGAGTCTGTGGTGTGAAATAATTTTTGTTGAGTGGATAGATTTTAATTAGGGGTTCAACAATCTACCAGAACTACGAATCATGGAGTATGATGTCTCTGAAACCATGATAGATTTCAAATCGATCCTGACCAAGATGAGTCTGTGGTGTGAAATAATTTTTGTTGAGTGGATAGATTTTAGTTAGGGGTAGTCGTTCAATATTCTATCAGAACTACGAATCATGGAGTACGATTTCTCTGAAACCATGATAGATTTCAAATCGATCCTGACCAAGATGAGTCTGTGGTGTGAAATAATTTTTGTTGAGTGGATAGATTCTAGTTAGGGGTAGTCGTTTAACATTCCACCAGAACTACGAACCATGGAGTATGATTTCTCTGAAACCATGATAGATTTCAAATCGATCCTGACCAAGATGAGTCTGTGGTGTGAAATAATTTTTGTTGAGTGGATAGATTTTAATTAGGGGTTCAACATTCTACCAGAACTACGAATCATGGAGTATGATTTCTCTGAAACCATGATAGATTTCAAATCGATCCTGACCAAGATGAGTCTGTGGTGTGAAATAAAATTTGTTGAGTGGATAGATTTTAATTAGGGGTTCAACATTCTGCCAGAACTACGAATCATGGAGTATAATTTCTCTGAAACCACGATAGATTTCAAATCGATCCTGACCAAGATGAGTCTGTGGTGTGAAATAGTTTTTGTTGAGTGGATAGCTTTTAGTTAGGGGTAGTCGTTCAATATTCTATCAGAACAACGAACCATGGAGTACGATTTCTCTGAAACCATGATAGATTTCAAATCGATCCTGACCAAGATGAGTCTGTGGTGTGAAATAATTTTTGTTGAGTGGATAGATTATAGTTAGGGGTAGTCGTTCAATATTCTATCAGAACAGCGAACCATGGAGTATGACTTCTCTGAAACCATGATAGATTTCAAACCGATCCTGACCAAGATGGGTCTGTGGTGTGAAATAATTTTTGCTTCGGTGGATAGATTTTCGTTGGTATAGTTCTTCAACATTCTATCAGAACAACGAACCATGTATGATTTCTCTGAAACCATGATAGATTTCAAATCGATCCTGACCAAGATGAATCTGTGGTGTGAAATAATATTTGTTGAGTGGATAGATTTTAGTTTGGGGTAGTCGTTCAACATTCTATCAGAACAACGAACCATGAAGTACGATTTCTCTGAAACCATGATAGATTTCAAATCGATCCAGACCAAGATGAGTCTGTGGTGTGAAATAATTTTTGTTGAGTGGATAGATTTTAATTAGGGGTTCAACAATCTACCAGAGCTACGAACCATGGAGTATGATTTCTCTGAAACCATGATAGGTTTCAAATCGATCCTGACCAAGATGAGTCTGTGGTGTGAAATAATTTTTGTTGAGTGGATAGATTTTAATTAGGGGTTCAACATTCTACCAGAACTACGAATCATGGAGTATGATTTCTCTGAAACCATGATAGATTTCAAATCGATCCTGACCAAGATGAGTCTGTGGTGTGAAATAATTTTTGTTGAGTGGATAGATTTTAGTTAGGGGTAGTCGTTCAATATTCTATCAGAACAACGAATCATGGAGTACGATTTCTCTGAAACCATGATAGATTTCAAATCGATCCTGACCAAGATGAGTCTGTGGTGTGAAATAATTTTTGTTGAGTGGATAGATTCTAGTTAGGGGTAGTCGTTTAACATTCCACCAGAACTACGAACCATGGAGTATGATTTCTCTGAAACCATGATAGATTTCAAATCGATCCTGACCAAGATGAGTCTGTGGTGTGAAATAATTTTTGTTGAGTGGATAGATTATAGTTAGGGGTAGTCGTTCAATATTCTATCAGAACAGCGAACCATGGAGTATGACTTCTCTGAAACCATGATAGATTTCAAACCGATCCTGACCAAGATGGGTCTGTGGTGTGAAATAATTTTTGCTTCGGTGGATAGATTTTCGTTGGTATAGTTCTTCAACATTCTATCAGAACAACGAACCATGTATGATTTCTCTGAAACCATGATAGATTTCAAATCGATCCTGACCAAGATGAATCTGTGGTGTGAAATAATATTTGTTGAGTGGATAGATTTTAGTTTGGGGTAGTCGTTCAACATTCTATCAGAACAACGAACCATGAAGTACGATTTCTCTGAAACCATGATAGATTTCAAATCGATCCAGACCAAGATGAGTCTGTGGTGTGAAATAATTTTTGTTGAGTGGATAGATTTTAATTAGGGGTTCAACAATCTACCAGAGCTACGAACCATGGAGTATGATTTCTCTGAAACCATGATAGGTTTCAAATCGATCCTGACCAAGATGAGTCTGTGGTGTGAAATAATTTTTGTTGAGTGGATAGATTTTAATTAGGGGTTCAACATTCTACCAGAACTACGAATCATGGAGTATGATTTCTCTGAAACCATGATAGATTTCAAATCGATCCTGACCAAGATGAGTCTGTGGTGTGAAATAATTTTTGTTGAGTGGATAGATTTTAGTTAGGGGTAGTCGTTCAATATTCTATCAGAACAACGAATCATGGAGTACGATTTCTCTGAAACCATGATAGATTTCAAATCGATCCTGACCAAGATGAGTCTGTGGTGTGAAATAATTTTTGTTGAGTGGATAGATTCTAGTTAGGGGTAGTCGTTTAACATTCCACCAGAACTACGAACCATGGAGTATGATTTCTCTGAAACCATGATAGATTTCAAATCGATCCTGACCAAGATGAGTCTGTGGTGTGAAATAATTTTTGTTGAGTGGATAGATTTTAATTAGGGGTTCAACATTCTACCAGAACTACGAATCATGGAGTATGATTTCTCTGAAACCATGATAGATTTCAAATCGATCCTGACCAAGATGAGTCTGTGGTGTGAAATAAATTTTGTTGAGTGGATAGATTTTAATTAGGGGTTCAACATTCTGCCAGAACTACGAATCATGGAGTATAATTTCTCTGAAACCACGATAGATTTCAAATCGATCCTGACCAAGATGAGTCTGTGGTGTGAAATAGTTTTTGTTGAGTGGATAGCTTTTAGTTAGGGGTAGTCGTTGAATATTCTATCAGAACAACGAAAAATGGAGTACGATTTCTCTGAAACCATGATAGATTTCAAATCGATCCTGACCAAGATGAGTCTGTGGTGTGAAATAATTTTTGTTGAGTGGATAGATTATAGTTAGGGGTAGTCGTTCAATATTCTATCAGAACAACGAACCATGGAGTATGATTTCTCTGAAAAAATGATAGACTTCAAATCGATCCTGACCAAGACGAGTCTGTGGTGTGAAATAATTTTTGTTGAGTGGATAGATTTTAGTTAAGGGTAGTCGTTCATCATTCTATCAGAACAACGAACTATGGAGTATGATTTCTCTGAAACCGTGATAGATTTCAAATTGATCCTGACCAAAATGAGCCTGTGGTGTGAAATAATTATTGTTGAGTGGATAGATTCTAATTAATGGTTCAACATTCTACCAGAACTACAAACCATATAGTATGATTTCTCTCAAACCATGATAGATTTCAAATCGATCCTGACCAAGATGAGTCTGTGGTGTGAAATAATTTTTGTTGAGTGGATAGATTTTATTTAGAGGTTCAACATTCTACCAGAACTACGAACCATGGAGTATGATTTCTCTGAAACCATGATAGATTTCATACCGATCCTGACCAAGATGAGTCTGTGGTGTGAAATAATTTTTGTTGAGTGGATAGATTTTAATTAGGGGTTCAACATTCTATCAGAACTACGAACCATGGAGTATGATTTCTCTGAAACCATGATAGATTTCAAATCGATCATGACCAAGATGAGTCTGTGGTGTGAAATAGTTGTTGTTGAGTGGATAGATTTTAGTTAAGGGTAGTCGTTCAACATTCTATCAGAACAACGAACTATGGAGTATGATTTCTCTGAAACCATGATAGATTTCAAATTGATCCTGACCAAAATGAGCCTGTGGTGTGAGATAATTTTTGTTGAGTGGATAGATTTTAATTAGGGGTTCAACATTCTACCAGAACTACGAACCATGGAGTATGATTTCTCTGAAACCATGATAGACTTCAAATCGATCCTGACCAAGAAGAGTCTGTGGTGTGAAATAATTTTTGTTGAGTGGATAGATTTTAGTTAAGGATAGTCGTTCAACATTCTATCAGAACAACGAACCATGGAGTATGATTTCTCTGAAACCATGATCGATTTCAAATCGATCCTGACCAAAATGAGTCTGTGGTGTAAAATAATTTCTGTTGAGCGGATAGATTTTAGTTGGGGTAGTCGTTCAACATTCTATCAGAACAACGAACTATGGAGTATGATTTCTCTGAAACCATGATAGATTTCAAATTGATCCTGACCAAAATGAGCCTGTGGTGTGAAATAATTTTTGTTGAGTGGATAGATTTTAATTAGGGGTTCAACATTCTACCAGAACTACGAACCATGGAGTATGATTTCTCTGAAACCATGATAGATTTCAAATCGATCATGACCAAGATGAGTCTGTGGTGTGAAATAATTTTTGTTGAGTGGATAGATTTTAGTTAGGGGTAATCGTTCAATATTCTATCAGAACAACGAACCATGGAGTACGATTTCTCTGAAACCATGATAGATTTCAAATCGATCCTGACCAAGATGAGTCTGTGGTGTGAAATAATTTTTGTTGAGTGGATAGATTTTAGTTGGGGGTAGTCGTTCAATATTCTATCAGAACAGCGAACCATGGAGTATGACTTCTCTGAAACCATGATAGATTTCAAACCGATCCTGACCAAGATGGGTCTGTGGTGTGAAATAATTTTTGCTTCGGTGGATAGATTTTCGTTGGTATAGTTGTTCAACATTCTATCAGAACAACGAACCATGTATGATTTCTCTGAAACCATGATAGATTTCTAATCTATCCTGACCAAAGTGAGTCTGTGGTGTGAAATAATTTTTGTTGAGTGAATAGATTTTAGTTTGCGGTAGTCGTTCAACATTCTATCAGAACAACGAACCGTGGAGTATGATTTCTCTGAAACCATGATAGATTTCAAATCGATCCTGACCAAGATGAGTCTGTGGTGTGAAATAATTTTTGTTGAGTGGATAGATTTTAATTAGGGGTTCGACATTCTTCCAGAACTACGAACCATGGAGTATGATTTCTCTGAAACCATGATAGATTTCAAATCGATATTGACCAAAAAGAGTCTGTGGTGTAAAATAATTTTTGCTTCGGTAAATAGATTTAAGTTGGGGTAGTCGTTCAACATTCTATCAGAACAACGAACCATGGAGTATGATTTCTCTGAAACCATGATAGACTTCAAATCGATCCTGACCAAGATGAGTCTGTGGTGTGAAATAATTTTTGTTGAGTGGATAGATTTTAGTTGGGGTAGTCGTTCAACATTCTATCAGAACAACGAACCATGGAGTATGATTCCTCTGAAACCATGATAGATTTCAAATCGATTATGACCAAAATGAGTCTGTGGTGTAAAATAATTTTTGTTGAGTGGATAGATTTTAGTTGGGGTAGTCGTTCAACATTCTATCAGAACAACGAACCATGGAGTATGATTTCTCTGAAACCATGATAAATTTCAATTCGTTCCTGACCAAAATGAGTCTGTGGTGTGAAATAATTTTTGTTGAGTGGATAGATTTTAGTTAAGTGTAATCGTTCAACATTCTATCAGAACAACGAACCATGGAGTATGATTTCTCTGAAACCATGATAGATTTCAAATCGATCCTGACCAAAATGAGTCTGTGGTGTAAAATAATTTTTGTTGAGTGGATAGATTTTAGTTGGGGTAGTCGTTCAACATTCTATCAGAACAACGAACCATGGAGTATGATTTCTCTGAAACCATGATAAATTTCAAATCGATCCTGACCAAAATGAGTCTGTAATGTGAAATAATTTTTGTTGAGTGGATAGATTTTAATTAGGGGTTCAACATTCTACCAGATCTACGAACCATGGAGTATGATTTCTCTGAAACCATGATAGATTTCAAATCGATCCTGACCAAAATGTGTCTGTGGTGTGAAATAATTTTTGCTTCGGTGGATAGATTTAAGTTGCGGTAGTCGTTCAATATTCTATCAGAACAACGAACCATGGAGTATGATTTCTCTGAAACCATGATAGACTTCAAATCGATCCTGACCAAGATGGGTCTGTGGTGTAAAATAATTTTTGCTTCGGTGGATAGATTTAAGTTGGGGTAGTCGTTCAACATTCTATCAGAACAACGAACCATGGAGTATGATTTCTCTGAAACCATGATAGATTTAAAATCGATCTTGACCAAGATGAGTCTGTAATGTGAAATAATTTTTGTTGAGTGGATAGATTTTAATTAGGGGTTCAACATTCTACCAGATCTACGAACCATGGAGTATGATTTCTCTGAAACCATGATAGATTTCAAATCGATCCTGACCAAAATGTGTCTGTGGTGTGAAATAATTTTTGCTTCGGTGGATAGATTTAAGTTGGGGTAGTCGTTCAATATTCTATCAGAACAACGAAACATGGAGTATGACTTCTCTGAAACCATGAAAGATTTCAAACCGATCCTGACCAAGATGGGTCTGTGGTGTGAAATAATTTTTGTTGAGTGGATAGTTTTTAATTAGGGGTTCAACATTCTACCAGAACTACTAACCATGGAGTATGATTTCTCTGAAACCATGATAGATTTCAAATCGATCCTGACCAAGATGAGTCTGTGGTGTGATATAATTTTTGTTGAGTGCATAGATTTTAATTAGGGGTTCAACATTCTACCAGAACTACGAACCATGGAGTATGATTTCTCTGAAACCATGATAGATTTCAAATCGATCCTGACCAAGATGAGTCTGTGGTGTGAAATAATTTTTGTTGAGTGGATAGATTTTAGTTGGGGTAGTCGTTCAACATTCTACCAGAACTACGAACCATGGAGTATGATTTCTCTGAAACCGTGATAGATTTCAAATCGATCCTGACCAAGATGAGTCTGTGGTGTGAAATAATTTTGTTGAGTGGATAGGTTTTAGTTAGGGGTAGTCGTTCAATATTCTATCAGAACAACGAACCATGGAGTATGACTTCTCTGAAACCATGATAGATTTCATGACCAAGATGAGTCTGTGGTGTGAAATAATTTTTGTTGAGTGGATAGATTTTAATTAGGGGTTCAACATTCTACCAGAACTACGAACCATGGAGTATGATTTCTCTGAAACCATGATAGATTTCAAATCGATCCTGACCAAGATGAGTCTGTGGTGTGAAATAATTTTTGTTGAGTGGATAGATTTTAATTAGGGGTTCAACATTCTACCAGAACTACGAACCATGGAGTATGATTTCTCTGAAACCCTGATAGATTTCAAATCGATCCTGACCAAGATGAGTCTGTGGTGTGAAATAATTTTTGTTGAGTGGATAGATTTTAGTTAGGGGTAGTCGTTCAATATTCTATCAGAACAACGAACCATGGAGTACGATTTCTCTGAAACCATGATAGATTTCAAATCGATCCTGACCAAGATGAGTCTGTGGTGTGAAATAATTTTTGTTGAGTGCATAGATTTTAATTAGGGGTTCAACATTCTACCAGAACTACGAACCATGGAGTATGATTTCTCTGAAACCATGATAGATTTCAAATCGATCCTGAAAAAGATGAGTCTGTGGTGTGAAATAATTTTTGTTGAGTAAATAGATTTTAATTAGGGGTTCAACATTCTACCAGAACTACGAACCATGGAGTACGATTTCTCTGAAACCATGATAGATTTCAAATCGATCCTGACCAAGATGAGTCTGTGGTGTGAAATAATTTTTGTTGAGTGCATAGATTTTAATTAGGGGTTCAACATTCTACCAGAACTACGAACCATGGAGTATGATTTCTCTGAAACCATGATAGATTTCAAATCGATCCTGACCAAGATGAGTCTGTGGTGTGAAATAATTTTTGTTGAGTGGATAGATTTTAATTAGGGGTTCAACATTCTACCAGAACTACGAACCATGGAGTATGATTTCTCTGAAACCATGATAGATTTCAAATCGATCATGACCAAGATGAGTCTGTGGTGTGAAATAATTTTTGTTGAGTGGATAGATTTTAGTTACTGGTAGTCGTTCAATATTCTATCAGAACAACGAACCATGGAGTACGATTTCTCTGAAACCATGATAGATTTCAAATCGATCCAGACCAAGATGAGTCTGTGGTGTGAAATAATTTTTGTTGAGTGCATAGATTTTAATTAGGTGTTCAACATTCTACCAGAACTACGAACCATGGAGTATGATTTCTCTGAAACCATGATAGATTTCAAATCGATCCTGACCAAAATGAGTCTGTGGTGTGAAATAATTTTTGTTGAGTGGATAGATTTTAATTAGGGGTTCAACATTCTACCAGAACTACGAACCATGGAGTATGATTTCTCTGAAACCATGATAGATTTCAAATCGATTTTGACCAAAAAGAGTCTGTGGTGTGAAATAATTTTTGTTGAGTGCATAGATTTTAATTAGGGGTTCAACATTCTACCAGAGCTACGAACCATGGAGTATGATTTCTCTGAAACCATGATAGATTTCAAACCGATCCTGACCAAGATGGGTCTGTGGTGTGAAATAATTTTTCTTGAGTGGATAGATTTTAATTAGGGGTTCAACATTCTACCAGAACTACGAACCATGGAGTATGATTTCTCTGAAACCATGATAGATTTCAAATCGATCCTGACCAAGATGAGTCTGTGGTGTGAAATAATTTTTGTTGAGTGCATAGATTTTAATTAGGGGTTTAACATTCTACCAGAACTACGAACCATGGAGTATGATTTCTCTGAAACCATGATAGATTTCAAATCGATCCTGACCAAGATGAGTCTGTGGTGTGAAATAATTTTTGTTGAGTGGATAGATTTTAATTAGGGGTTCAACATTCTAATAGAACTACGAACCATGGAGTATGATTTCTCTGAAACCATGATAGATTTCAAATCGATCCTGACCAAAATGAGTCTGTGGTGTGAAATAATTTTTGTTGAGTGGATAGATTTTAATTAGGGGTTCAACATTCTACCAGAACTACGAACCATGGAGTATGATTTCTCTGAAACCATGATAGATTTCAAATCGATCCTGACCAAGATGAGTCTGTAATGTGAAATAATTTTTGTTGAGTGGATAGATTTTAATTAGGGGTTCAACATTCTACCAGAACTACGAACCATGGAGTATGATTTCTCTGAAACCATGATAGATTTCAAATCGATCCTGACCAAGATGAGTCTGTGGTGTGAAATAATTTTTGTTGAGTGGATAGATTTTAATTATTGGTTCAACATTCTACCAGAACTACGAACCATGGAGTATGATTTCTCTGAAACCATGATAGATTTCAAATCGATCATGACCAAGATGAGTCTGTGGTGTGAAATAATTTTTGTTGAGTGGATAGATTTTAGTTTGGGGTAGTCGTTCAACATTCTATCAGAACAACGAACCATGGAGTACGATTTCTCTGAAACCATGATAGATTTCAAATCGATCCTCACAAAGATGAGTCTGTGGTGTGAAATAATTTTTGTTGAGTGGATAGATTTTAGTTAGGGGTAGTCGTTCAACATTCTATCAGAACAACGAACCATGGAGTATGACTTCTCTGAAACCATGATAGATTTCAAACCGATCCTGAAAAAGATGATTCTGTGGTGTGAAATAATTTTTGTTGAGTGGATAGATTTTCGTTGGCATAGTTGTTCAACATTCTATCAGAACAACGAACCATGTATGATTTCTCTGAAACCATGATAGATTTCTAATCGATTATGACCAAAATGAGTCTGTGGTGTGAAATAATTTTTGTTGAGTGGATAGATTTTAGTTTGGGGTAGTCGTTCAACATTCTATCAGAACAACGAGCCATGGAGTATGATTTCTCTGAAACCATGATAGATTTCAAATCGATCCTGACCAAGATGAGTCTGTGGTGTGAAATAATTTTTGTTGAGTGGATAGATTTTAATTAGGGGTTCGACATTCTACCAGAACTACGAACCATGGAGTATGATTTCTCTGAAACCATGATAGATTTCAAATCGATCCTGACCAAAAAGAGTCTGTGGTGTAAAATAATTTTTGCTTCGGTAAATAGACTTAAGTTGGGGTAGTCGTTCAACATTCTATCAGAACAACGAACCATGGAGTATGATTTCTCTGAAACCATGATAGACTTCAAATCGATCCTGACTAAGATGAGTCTGTGGTGTGAAATAATTTTTGCTTCGGTGGATAGATTTTAGTTGGGGTAGTCGTTCAACATTCTATCAGAACAACGAACCATGGAGTATGATTTCTCTGAAACCATGATAAATTTCAAATCGATCCTGACCAAAATGAGTCTGTGGTGTAAAATAATTTTTGTTGAGTGGATAGATTTTAGTTGGGGTAGTCGTTCAACATTCTATCAGAACAACGAACCATGGAGTATGATTTCTCTGAAACCATGATAAATTTTAAATCGATCCTGACCAAAATGAGTCTGTGGTGTGAAATAATTTTTGTTCAGTATATAGATTTTAGTTAGATGTAATCGTTCAACATTCTATCAGAACAACGAACCATGGAGTATGATTTCTCTGAAACCATGATAGATTTCAAATCGATCCTGACCAAAATGAGTCTGTGGTGTAAAATAATTTTTGTTGAGTGGATAGATTTTAGTTGGGGTAGTCGTTCAACATTCTATCAGAACAACGAACCATGGAGTATGATTTCTCTGAAACCATGATAAATTTCAAATCGATCCTGACCAAACTGAGTCTGTGGTGTGAAATAATTTTTGCTTCGGTTTATAGATTTAAGTTGGTTTAGTCGTTCAACATTCTATCAGAACAACGAACCATGGAGTATGATTTCTCTGAAACCATGATAGATTTAAAATCGATCTTGACCAAGATGAGTCTGTAATGTGAAATAATTTTTGTTGAGTGGATAGATTTTAATTAGGGGTTCAACATTCTACCAGATCTACGAACCATGGAGTATGATTTCTCTGAAACCATGATAGATTTCAAATCGATCCTGACCAAAATGCGTCTGTGGTGTGAAATAATTTTTGCTTCGGTGGATAGATTTAAGTTGGGGTAGTCGTTCAATATTTTATCAGAACAACGAACCATGGAGTATGATTTCTCTGAAACCATGATAGACTTCAAATCGATCTTGACCAAGATGGGTCTGTGGTGTGAAATAATTTTTGTTGAGTGGATAGATTTCAGTTGAGGTAGTCGTTCAACATTGTATCAGAACAACGAACCATGGAGTATGATTTCTCTGAAACCATGATAGATTTCGAATCGATCCTGACCAAAATGAGTCTGTAGTGTGAAATAATTTTTGTTCAGTGAATAGATTTTAGTTAGGGGTAGTCGTTCAACATTCTATCAGAACAACGAACCATGGAGTATGATTTCTCTGAAACCATGATAGATTTCAAATCGATCCTGACAAAAAGGAGTCTGTCATGTGAAATAATTTTTGTTGAATGGATAGATTTTAATTAGGGGTTCAACATTCTACCAGATCTACGAACCATGGAGTATGATTTCTCTGAAACCATGATAGATTTCAAATCGATCCTGACCAAAATGAGTCTGTGGTGTGAAATAATTTTTGCTTCGGTGGATAGATTTAAGTTGGGTTAGTCGTTCAATATTCTATCAGAACAACGAACCATGGAGCATGATTTCTCTGAAACCATGATAAATTTCAAATCGATCCAGACCAAGATGAGCCTGTGGTGTGAAATAATTTTTGCTACGGTGGATAGATTTTAGTTAGCCGTAGTCGTTCAACATTCTATCAGAACAACGAACCATGAAGTATGAATTCTCTGAAACCATGATTGATTTCAAATCGATCCTGACCAAAATGAGTCTGTGGTGTGAAATAATTTTTGTTGAGTGAATAGATTTTAGTTAGGAGTAGTCGTTCAACATTCTATCAGAACTACGAAACATGGAGTATGATTTCTCTGAAACCATGATAGATTTCAAATCGATCCTGACCAAGATGAGTCTGTGGTGTAAAATCATTTTTGTTGAGTGGATAGATTTTAGTTAGGGGTAGTCGTTCAATATTCTATCAGAACAACGAACCATGGAGTATGATTTCTCTGAAACCATGATAGATTTCAAATCGATCCTGACAAAATGAGTCTGTGGTGTGAAATTATTTTTGTTGAGTGGATAGATTTTAGTTAGGGGTAGTCGTTCAACATTCTATCAGAACAACGAGCTATGGAGTATGATTTCTCTGAAACCATGGTAGATTTCAAATCGATCCTGATCAAGATGAGTCTGTGGTGTAAAATCATTTTTGTTGAGTGGATAGATTTTAGTTAGGGGTAGTCGTTCAATATTCTATCAGAACAACGAACCATGGAGCATGATTTCTCTGAAACCATGATAGATTTCAAATCGATCCAGACCAAGATGAGTCTGTGGTGTGAAATAATTTTTGCTACGGTGGATAGATTTTAGTTAGGCGTAGTCGTTCAACATTCTATCAGAACAACGAACCATGAAGTATGAATTCTCTGAAACCATGATTGATTTCAAATCGATCCTGACCAAAATGAGTCTGTGGTGTGAAATAATTTTTGTTGAGTGAATAGATTTTAGTTAGGGGTAGTCGTTCAACATTCTATCAGAACTACGAAACATGGAGTATGATTTCTCTGAAACCATGATAGGTTTCAAATCGATCCTGACCAAGATGAGTCTGTGGTGTAAAATCATTTTTGTTGAGTGGATAGATTTTAGTTAGGGGTAGTCGTTCAATATTCTATCAGAACAACGAAACATGGAGCATGATTTCTCTGAAACCATGATAGATTTCAAATCGATCCAGACCAAGATGAGTCTGTGGTGTGAAATAATTTTTGCGACGGTGGATAGATTTTAGTTAGGCGTAGTCGTTCAACATTCTATCAGAACAACGAACCATGAAGTATGATTTCTCTGAAACCATGATTGATTTCAAATCGATCCTGACCAAAATGAGTCTGTGGTGTGAAATAATTTTTGTTGAGTGGATAGATTTTAGTTAGGGGTAGTCGTTCAACATTCTATCAGAACAACGAACCATGGAGTATGATTTCTCTGAAACCATGATAGATTTCAAATCGATTTTGACCAAAATGAGTCTGTGGTGTGAAATAATTTTTGCGACGGTGGATAGATTTTAGTTAGGCGTAGTCGTTCAACATTCTATCAGAACAACGAACCATGGAGTTTGATTTCTCTGAAACCATGATAGATTTCAGATCGATCCTGACCAAAATGAGTCTGTGGTATGAAATAATTTTTGTTGGGTGGATAGATTTTAGTTGGGGTAGTCGTTCAACATTCTATCAGAACAACGAACCATGGAGTATGATTTCTCTGAAACCATGATAGATTTCAAATCGATCCCGACCAAAATGAGTCTGTGGTGTGAAATAATTTTTGTTGAGTGGATAGATTTTAGTTGGGGTAGTCGTTCAACATTCTATCAGAACAAAGAACCATGGAGTATGAGTTCTCTGAAACCATGATAGATTTCAAATCGATCCTGACGAAGATGAGTCTGTTGTGTGAAATAATTTTTGTTGAGTGGATAGATTTTAGTTGGGGTAGTCGTTCAACATTCTATCAGAACAAAGAACCATGGAGTATGATTTCTCTGAAACCATGATAGATTTCAAATCGATCCTGACCAAGATGAATCTGTTGTGTGAAATAATTTTTGTTGAGTGGATAGATTTTAGTTAGGGGTAGTCGTTCAATATTCTATCAGAACAACGAACCATGGAGTATGATTTCTCTGAAACCATGATCGATTTCAAATCGATCCTGACCAAGATGAGTCTGTGGTGTGAAATAACTTTTGCTTCGGTGGATAGATTTTAGTTGGGGTACTCGTTCAACATTCTATCAGAACAACGAACCATGGAGTATGATTTCTCTGAAACCATGATAGACTTCAAATCGATCCTGACCAAGATGAGTCTGTTGTGTGCAATAATTTTTGTTGAGTGGATAGATTTTAGTTGGGGTAGTCGTTCAACATTCTATCAGAACAAAGAACCATGGAGTATGATTTCTCTGAAACCATGATAGACTTCAAATCGATCCTGCCCAAAATGAGTCTGTGGTGTGAAATAATTTTTCTTGAGTGGATAGATTTTAGTTGGGGTAGTCGTTCAACATTCTATCAGAACAAAGAACCATGGAGTATGATTTCTCTGAAACCATGATAGACTTCAAATCGATCCTGACCAAGATGAGTCTGTTGTGTGAAATAATTTTTGTTGAGTGGATAGATTTTAGTTAGGCGTAGTCGTTCAATATTCTATCAGAACAACGAACCATGAAGTATGATTTCTCTGAAACCATGATCGATTTCAAATCGATCCTGACCAAGATGAGTCTGTGGTGTGAAATAATTTTCGCTTCGGTGGATAGATTTTAGTTATTGGCAGTCGTTCAATATTCTATCAGAACAAAGAACTCTGGAGTATGATTTCTCTGAAACCATGATAGATTTCAAATCGATCCTGACCAAGATGAATCTGTTGTGTGAAATAATTTTTGTTGAATGGATAGATTTTAGTTAGGGGTAGTCGTTCAACATTCTGTCAGAACAACGAGCTATGGAGTATGATTTCTCTGAAACCATGGTAGATTTCAAATCGATCCTGACCAAGATGAGTCTGTGGTGTAAAATAATTTTTGTTGAGTGAATAGATTTTAGTTAGGGGTAGTCGTTCAACATTCTATCAGAACAACGAACCATGGAGTATGATTTCTCTGAAACCATGATAGATTTCAAATCGATCCTGACCAAAATGAGTCTGTCATGTGAAATAATTTTTGTTGAATGGATAGATTTTAGTTAGGGGTAGTCGTTCAATATTCTATCAGAACAACGAACCATGGAGCATGATTTCTCTGAAACCATGATAGATTTCAAATCGATCCAGACCAAGATGAGTCTGTGGTGTGAAATAATTTTTGCTACGGTGGATAGATTTTAGTTAGGCGTAGTCGTTCAACATTCTATCAGAACAACGAAACATGAAGTATGAATTCTCTGAAACCATGATTGATTTCAAATCGATCCTGACCAAAATGAGTCTGTGGTGTGAAATAATTTTTGTTGAGTGAATAGATTTTAGTTAGGGGTAGTCGTTCAACATTCTATCAGAACTACGAAACATGGAGTATGATTTCTCTGAAAAGATGATAGATTTCAAATCGATCCTGACCAAGATGAGTCTGTGGTGTAAAATCATTTTTGTTGAGTGGATAGATTTTAGTTAGGGGTAGTCGTTCAATATTCTATCAGAGCAACGAACCATGGAGTATGATTTCTCTGAAACCATGATAGATTTCAAATCGATCCTGACAAAATGAGTCTGTGGTGTGAAATAATTTTTGTTGAGTGGATAGATTTTAGTTAGGGGTAGTCGTTCAACATTCTATCAGAACAACGAGCTATGGAGTATGATTTCTCTGAAAGCATGGTAGATTTCAAATCGATCCTGACCAAGATGAGTCTGTGGTGTAAAATCATTTTTGTTGAGTGGATAGATTTTAGTTAGGGGTAGTCGTTCAATATTCTATCAGAACAGCGAACCATGGTGCATGATTTCTCTGAAACCATGATAGATTTCAAATCGATCCAGACCAAGATGAGTCTGTGGTGTGAAATAATTTTTGCTACGGTGGATAGATTTTAGTCAGGGGTAGTCGTTCAACATTCTATCAGAACAACGAACCATGAAGTATGAATTCTCTGAAACCATGATTGATTTCAAATCGATCCTGACCAAAATGAGTCTGTGGTGTGAAATCATTTTTGTTGAGTGGATAGATTTTAGTTAGGGGTAGTCGTTCAATATTCTATCAGAGCAACGAACCATGGAGTATGATTTCTCTGAAACCATGATAGATTTCAAATCGATCCTGACAAAATGAGTCTGTGGTGTGAAATAATTTTTGTTGAGTGGATAGATTTTAGTTAGGGGTAGTCGTTCAACATTCTATCAGAACAACGAGCTATGGAGTATGATTTCTCTGAAAGCATGGTAGATTTCAAATCGATCCTGACCAAGATGAGTCTGTGGTGTAAAATCATTTTTGTTGAGTGGATAGATTTTAGTTAGGGGTAGTCGTTCAATATTCTATCAGAACAACGAACCATGGAGCATGATTTCTCTGAAACCATGATAGATTTCAAATCGATCCAGACCAAGATGAGTCTGTGGTGTGAAATAATTTTTGCTACGGTGGATAGATTTTAGTTAGGCGTAGTCGTTCAACATTCTATCAGAACAACGAACCATGAAGTATGATTTCTCTGAAACCATGATTGATTTCAAATCGATCCTGACCAAAATGAGTCTGTGGTGTGAAATAATTTTTGTTGAGTGGATAGATTTTAGTTAGGGGTAGTCGTTCAACATTCTATCAGAACAACGAACCTTGGAGTATGATTTCTCTGAAACCATGAAAGATTTCAAATCGATTTTGACCAAAATGAGTCTGTGGTGTGAAATAATTTTTGTTGACTGGATAGATTTTAGTTAGGGTAGTCGTTCAACATTCTATCAAAACAACGAACCATGGAGTTTGATTTCTCTGAAACCATGATAGATTTCAGATCGATCCTGACCAAAATGAGTTTGTGGTATGAAATAATTTTTGTTGGGTGGATAGATTTTAGTTGGGGTAGTCGTTCAACATTCTATCAGAACAACGAACCATGGAGTATGATTTCTCTGAAACCATGATAGATTTCAAATCGATCCCGACCAAAATGAGTCTGTGGTGTGAAATAGTTTTTGTTGAGTGGATAGATTTTAGTTGGGGTAGTCGTTCAACATTCTATCAGAACAAAGAACCATGGAGTATGATTTCTCTGAAACCATGATAGATTTCAAATCGATCCTGACGAAGATGAGTCTGTTGTGTGAAATAATTTTTGTTGAGTGGATAGATTTTAGTTGGGGTAGTCGTTCAACATTCTATCAGAACAAAGAACCATGGAGTATGATTTCTCTGAAACCATGATAGATTTCAAATCGATCCTGACCAAGATGAATCTGTTGTGTGAAATAATTTTTGTTGAGTGGATAGATTTTAGTTAGGGGTAGTCGTTCAATATTCTATCAGAACAACGAACCATGGAGTATGATTTCTCTGAAACCATGATCGATTTCAAATCGATCCTGACCAAGATGAGTCTGTGGTGTGAAATAATTTTTGCTTCGGTTGATAGATTTTAGTTGGGGTACTCGTTCAACATTCTATCAGAACAACGAACCATGGAGTATGATTTCTCTGAAACCATGATAGGTTTCAAATCGATCCTGCCCAAAATGAGTCTGTGGTGTGAAATAATTTTTCTTGAGTGGATAGATTTTAGTTGGGGTAGTCGTTCAATATTCTATCAGAACAAAGAACCATGGAGTATGATTTCTCTGAAACCATGATAGATTTCAAATCGATCCTGACCAAGATGAGTCTGTTGTGTGAAATAATTTTTGTTGAGTGGATAGATTTTAGTTAGGCGTAGTCGTTCAACATTCTATCAGAACAACGAACCATGAAGTATGAATTCTCTGAAACGATGATTGATTTCAAATCGATCCTGACCAAAATGAGTCTGTGGTGTGAAATAATAGAGTGAATAGATTTTAGTTAGGGGTAGTCGTTCAACATTCTATCAGAACTACGAAACATGGAGTATGATTTCTCTGAAACCATGATAGATTTCAAATCGATCCTGACCAAGATGAGTCTGTGGTGTAAAATCATTTTTGTTGAGTGAATAGATTTTAGTTAGGGGTAGTCGTTCAATATTCTATCAGAACAACGAACCATGGAGCATGATTTCTCTGAAACCATGATAGATTTCAAATCGATCCAGACCAAGATGAGTCTGTGGTGTGAAATAATTTTTGCTACGGTGGATAGATTTTAGTTAGGCGTAGTCGTTCAACATTCTATCAGAACAACGAACCATGAAGTATGATTTCTCTGAAACCATGATTGATTTCAAATCGATCCTGACCAAAATGAGTCTGTGGTGTGAAATAATTTTTGTTGAGTGGATAGATTTTAGTTAGGGGTAGTCGTTCAACATTCTATCAGAACAACGAACCATGGAGTATGATTTCTCTGAAACCATGATAGATTTCAAATCGATTTTGACCAAAATGAGTCTGTGGTGTGAAATAATTTTTGTTGACTGGATAGATTTTAGTTAGGGTAGTCGTTCAACATTCTATCAAAACAACGAACCATGGAGTTTGATTTCTCTGAAACCATGATAGATTTCAGATCGATCCTGACCAAAATGAGTCTGTGGTATGAAATAATTTTTGTTGGGTGGATAGATTTTAGTTGGGGTAGTCGTTCAACATTCTATCAGAACAACGAACCATGGAGTATGATTTCTCTGAAACCATGATAGATTTCAAATCGATCCCGACCAAAATGAGTCTGTGGTGTGAAATAGTTTTTGTTGAGTGGATAGATTTTAGTTGGGGTAGTCGTTCAACATTCTATCAGAACAAAGAACCATGGAGTATGATTTCTCTGAAACCATGATAGATTTCAAATCGATCCTGACGAAGATGAGTCTGTTGTGTGAAATAATTTTTGTTGAGTGGATAGATTTTAGTTGGGGTAGTCGTTCAACATTCTATCAGAACAAAGAACCATGGAGTATGATTTCTCTGAAACCATGATAGATTTCAAATCGATCCTGACCAAGATGAATCTGTTGTGTGAAATAATTTTTGTTGAGTGGATAGATTTTAGTTAGGGGTAGTCGTTCAATATTCTATCAGAACAACGAACCATGGAGTATGATTTCTCTGAAACCATGATCGATTTCAAATCGATCCTGACCAAGATGAGTCTGTGGTGTGAAATAATTTTTGCTTCGGTGGATAGATTTTAGTTGGGGTACTCGTTCAACATTCTATCAGAACAACGAACCATGGAGTATGATTTCTCTGAAACCATGATAGGTTTCAAATCGATCCTGCCCAAAATGAGTCTGTGGTGTGAAATAATTTTTCTTGAGTGGATAGATTTTAGTTGGGGTAGTCGTTCAATATTTTATCAGAACAAAGAACCATGGAGTATGATTTCTCTGAAACCATGATAGATTTCAAATCGATCCTGACCAAGATGAGTCTGTTGTGTGAAATAATTTTTGTTGAGTGGATAGATTTTAGTTAGGCGTAGTCGTTCAACATTCTATCAGAACAACGAACCATGAAGTATGATTTCTCTGAAACCATGATCGATTTCAAATCGATCCTGACCAAGATGAGTCTGTGGT
This sequence comes from Xylota sylvarum, assembly GCA_905220385.1. NCBI lineage: Eukaryota > Metazoa > Arthropoda > Insecta > Diptera > Syrphidae > Xylota > Xylota sylvarum. The sequence goes on from CAJMZQ010000060.1 coordinate 138,350, forward strand.
GTGAAATAATTTTTGTTGAATGGATAGATTTTAGATAGGGGTAGTCGTTCAACATTCTATCAGAACAACGAGCTATGGAGTATGATTTCTCTGAAACCATGGTAGATTTCAAATCGATCCTGACCAAGATGAGTCTGTGGTGTAAAATCATTTTTCTTGAGTGGATAGATTTTAGTTAGGGGTAGTCGTTCAATATTCTGTCAGAACAACGAACCATGGAGCATGATTTCTCTGAAACCATGATAGATTTCAAATCGATCCAGACCAAGATGAGTCTGTGGTGTGAAATAATTTTTGCTACGGTGGATAGATTTTAGTTAGGCGTAGTCGTTCAACATTCTATCAGAACAACGAACCATGAAGTATGAATTCTCTGAAACCATGATTGATTTCAAATCGATCCTGAAAAAAATGAGTCTGTGGTGTGAAATAATTTTTGTTGAGTGAATAGATTTCAGTTAGGGGTAGTCGTTCAACATTCTATCAGAACTACGAAACATGGAGTATGATTTCTCTGAAACCATGATAGATTTCAAATCGATCCTGCCCAAAATGAGTCTGTGGTGTAAAATCATTTTTGTTGAGTGAATAGATTTTAGTTAGGGGTAGTCGTTCAATATTCTATCAGAACAACGAACCATGGAGCATGATTTCTCTGAAACCATGATAGATTTCAAATCGATCCAGACCAAGATGAGTCTGTGGTGTGAAATAATTTTTGTTGACTGGATAGATTTTAGTTAGGGTAGTCGTTCAACATTCTATCAAAACAACGAACCATGGAGTTTGATTTCTCTGAAACCATGATAGATTTCAGATCGATCCTGACCAAAATGAGTCTGTGGTATGAAATAATTTTTGTTGGGTGGATAGATTTTAGTTGGGGTAGTCGTTCAACATTCTATCAGAACAACGAACCATGGAGTATGATTTCTCTGAAACCATGATAGATTTCAAATCGATTTTGACCAAAATGAGTCTGTGGTGTGAAATAATTTTTGTTGACTGGATAGATTTTAGTTAGGGTAGTCGTTCAACATTCTATCAAAACAACGAACCATGGAGTTTGATTTCTCTGAAACCATGATAGATTTCAGATCGATCCTGACCAAAATGAGTCTGTGGTATGAAATAATTTTTGTTGGGTGGATAGATTTTAGTTGGGGTAATCGTTCAACATTCTATCAGAACAACGACCCATGGAGTATGATTTCTCTGAAACCATGATAGATTTCAAATCGATCCTGACAAAAATGAGTCTGTGGTGTGAAATAATTTTTGTTTCGGTGGATAGATTTTAGTTGGGGTACTCGTTCAACATTCTATCAGAACAACGAACCATGGAGTATGATTTCTCTGAAACCATGATAGGTTTCAAATCGATCCTGCCCAAAATGAGTCTGTGGTGTGAAATAATTTTTCTTGAGTGGATAGATTTTAGTTGGGGTAGTCGTTCAACATTCTATCAGAACAAAGAAACATGGAGTATGATTTCTCTGAAACCATGATAGATTTCAAATCGATCCTGACCAAGATGAGTCTGTTGTGTGAAATAATTTTTGTTGAGTGGATCGATTTTAGTTAGGGGTAGTCGTTCAATATTCTATCAGAACAACGAACCATGGAGTATGATTTCTCTGAAACCATGATCGATTTCAAATCGATCCTGACCAAGATGAGTCTGTGGTGTGAAATAATTTTCGCTTCGGTGGATAGATTTTAGTTATTGGTAGTTGTTCAATATTCTATCAGAACAAAGAACCATGGAGTATGATTTCTCTGAAACCATGATAGATTTCAAATCGATCCTGACCAAGATGAGTCTGTTGTGTGAAATAATTTTTGTTGAGTGGATAGATTTTAGTTAGGGGTAGTCGTTCAACATTCTATCAGAACATCGAGATATGGAGTATGATTTCTCTGAAACCATGATAGATTTCAAATCGATCCTGACCAAAATGAGTCTGTGGTGTGAAATAATTTTTCTTGAGTAGATAGATTTTAGTTGGGGTAGTCGTTCAACATTCTATCAGAACAAAGAACCATTCAGTATGATTTCTCTGAAACCATGATAGATTTCAAATCGATCCTGACCAAGATGAGTCTGTTGTGTGAAATAATTTTTGTTGAGTGGATAGATTTTAGTTAGGGGTAGTCGTTCAACATTCTATCAGAACAACGAACCATGGAGTATGATTTCTCTGAAACCATGATCGATTTCAAATCGATTATGACCAAGATGAGTCTGTGGTGTGAAATAATTTTTGCTTCGGTGGATAGATTTTAGTTATTGGTAGTCGTTCAATATTCTATCAGAACAACGAACCATGGAGTATGATTTCTCTGAAACCATGATAGATTTCAAATCGATCATGACCAAGATGAGTCTGTGGTGTGAAATAATTTTTGTTGAGTGGATAGATTTTAGTTAGGGGTAGTCGTTCAACATTCTATCAGAACAACGAACCATGGAGTATGATTTCTCTGAAACCATACTAGATTTCAAATCGATCCTGACCAAGATGAGTCTGTGGTGTGAAATAATTTTTGTTGAGTGGATATATTTTAGTTGAGGTAGTCGTTCAACATTCTATCAGAACAACGAACCATGGAGTATGATTTCTCTAAAACCATGATAGATTTCAAATCGATCCTGACCAAGATGAGTCTGTGGTGTAAAATCATTTTTGTTGAGTGGATAGATTTTAGTTAGGGGTAGTCGTTCAATATTCTATCAGAACAACGAACCATGGAGTATGATTTCTCTGAAACCATGATAGATTTCAAAGCGATCCTGACCAAGATGAGTCTGTGGTGTGAAATAATTTTTGTTGAGTGGATATATTTTAGTTGAGGTAGTCGTTCAACATTCTATCAGAACAACGAACCATGGAGTATGATTTCTCTGAAACCATGATAGATTTCAAATCGATCCTGACCAAGATGAGTCTGTGGTGTAAAATCATTTTTGTTGAGTGGATAGATTTTAGTTAGGGGTAGTCGTTCAACATTCTATCAGAACAAAGAACCATGGAGTATGATTTCTCTGAAACCATGATAGATTTCAAATCGATCCTGACCAAGATGAGTCTGTGGTGTGAAATAATTTTTGTTGAGTGGATATATTTTAGTTGAGGTAGTCGTTCAACATTCTATCAGAACAACGAACCATGGAGTATGATTTCTATGAAACCATGATAGATTTCAAATCGATCCTGACCAAGATGAGTCTGTGGTGTAAAATAATTTTTGTTGAGTGGATAGATTTTAGTTAGGGGTAGTCGTTCAATATTCTATCAAAACAACGAAACATGGAGTATGATTTCTCTGAAACCATGATAGATTTCAAATCGATCCTGACCAAGATGAGTCTGTGGTGTGAAATAATTTTTCTTGAGTGGATAGATTTTAGTTAGGGCTAGTCGTTCAATATTCTATAAGAACAACGAACCATGGAGTATGATTTCTCTGAAACCATGATAGATTTCAAATCGATCCTGACCAAGATGAGTCTGTTGTGTGAAATAATTTTTGTTGAGTGGATATATTTTAGTTGAGGTAGTCGTTCAACATTCTATCAGAACAACGAACCATGGAGTATGATTTCTCTGAAACCATGATAGATTTCAAATCGATCCTGACCAAGATGAGTCTGTAGTGTAAAATCATTTTTGTTGAGTGGATAGATTTTAGTTAGGGGTGGTCGTTCAATATTCTATCAAAACAACGAAACATGGAGTATGATTTCTCTGAAACCATGATAGATTTCAAATCGATCCTGACCAAAATAAGTCTGTGGTGTGAAATAATTTTTGTTGAGTGGATAGATTTTAGTTGGGGTAGTCGTTCAACATTCTATCAGAACAAAGAACCATGGAGTATGATTTCTCTGAAACCATGATAGATTTCAAATTTATCCTGACTAAAATGAATCTGTGCTGTGAAATAATTTTTGTTTAGTGGATAGATTTTAGTTAGGGGTAGTCGTTCAACATTCTATCAGAACAAAGAACCATGGAGTATGATTTCTCTGAAACCATGATAGATTTCAAATCCATTTTTACCAAAATGAGTCTGTGGTGTGAAATAATTTTTGTTGAGTTGATAGATTTTAGTTAGGGGTAGTCGTTCAATATTCTATCAAAACAACGAAACATGGAGTATGATTTCTCTGAAACCATGATAGATTTCAAATCGATCCTGACCAAGATGAGTCTGTGGTGTAAAATAATTTTTGTTGAGTGGATAGATTTTAGTTGGGGTAGTCGTTCAATATTCTATCAAAACAACGAAACATGGAGTATGATTTCTCTGAAACCATGATAGATTTCAAATCGATCCTGACCAAGATGAGTCTGTGGTGTGAAATAATTTTTCTTGAGTGGATAGATTTTAGTTAGGGCTAGTCGTTCAATATTCTATAAGAACAACGAACCATGGAGTATGATTTCTCTGAAACCATGATAGATTTCAAATCCATCCTGACCAAGATGAGTCTGTGGTGTGAAATAATTTTTGTTGAGTGGATATATTTTAGTTGAGGTAGTCGTTCAACATTCTATCGGAACAACGAACCATGGAGTATGATTTCTCTGAAACCATGATAGATTTCAAATCGATCCTGACCAAGATGAGTCTGTGGTGTAAAATCATTTTTGTTGAGTGGATAGATTTTAGTTAGGGGTAGTCGTTCAATATTCTATCAGAACAACGAACCATGGAGCATGATTTCTCTGAAACCATGATAGATTTCAAATCGATCCTGACCAAAATAAGTCTGTGGTGTGAAATAATTTTTGTTGAGTGGATAGATTTTAGTTGGGGTAGTCGTTCAACATTCTATCAGAACAAAGAACCATGGAGTATGATTTCTCTGAAACCATGATAGATTTCAAATTGATCCTGACCAAAATGAATCTGTGCTGTGAAATAATTTTTGTTTAGTGGATAGATTTTAGTTAGGGGTAGTCGTTCAACATTCTATCAGAACAACGAACCATGGAGTATGATTTCTCTGAAACCATGATAGATTTCAAATCCATTTTTACCAAAATGAGTCTGTGGTGTGAAATAATTTTTGTTGAGTTGATAGATTTTAGTTAGGGGTAGTCGTTCAATATTCTATCAAAACAACGAAACATGGAGTATGATTTCTCTGAAACCATGATAGATTTCAAATCGATCCTGACCAAAACGTGTCTGTGGTGTGAAATAATTTTTGTTGAGTGGATAGATTTTAGTTAGGGGTAGTCGCTCAACATTCTATCAGAACAACGAACCATGGAGTATGATTTCTCTGAAACCATGGTAGATTTCAAATCGATCCTGACCAAAATGAGTCTGTGGTGTGAAATAATTTTTGTTGAGTGAATAGATTTTAGTTAGATATAGTCGCTCAACATTCTATCAGAACAACGAACCATGGAGTATGGTTTCTCTGAAACCATGATAGATTTCAAATCGATCCTGACCAAAATGAGTCTGTGGTGTGAAATAATTTTTGTTGAGTGGATAGATTTTAGTTGGGGTAGTCGTTCAACATTCTATCAGAACAAAGAACCATGGAGTATGATTTCTCTGAAACCATGATAGATTTCAAATTGATCCTGACCAAAATGAATCTGTGCTGTGAAATAATTTTTGTTTAGTGGATAGATTTTAGTTAGGGGTAGTCGCTCAACATTCTATCAGAACAACGAACCATGGAGTATGATTTCTCTGAAACCATGGTAGATTTCAAATTGATCCTGACCAAAATGAATCTGTGCTGTGAAATAATTTTTGTTTAGTGGATAGATTTTAGTTAGGTGTAGTCGTTCAACATTCTATCAGAACAACGAACCATGGAGTATTATTTTCTCGGAAACCATGATAGATTTCAAATCCATTTTTACCAAAATGAGTCTGTGGTGTGAAATAATTTTTGTTGAGTTGATAGATTTTAGTTAGGGGTAGTCGTTCAATATTCTATCAAAACAACGAAACATGGAGTATGATTTCTCTGAAACCATGATAGATTTCAAATCGATCCTGACCAAGATGAGTCTGTGGTGTAAAATAATTTTTGTTGAGTGGATAGATTTTAGTTAGGGGTAGTCGTTCAATATTCTATCAAAACAACGAAACATGGAGTATGATTTCTCTGAAACCATGATAGATTTCAAATCGATCCTGACCAAGATGAGTCTGTGGTGTGAAATAATTTTTCTTGAGTGGATAGATTTTAGTTAGGGCTAGTCGCTCAACATTCTATCAGAACAACGAACCATGGAGTATGATTTCTCTGAAACCATGGTAGATTTCAAATTGATCCTGACCAAAATGAATCTGTGCTGTGAAATAATTTTTGTTTAGTGGATAGATTTTAGTTAGGGGTAGTCGTTCAACATTCTATCAGAACAACGAACCATGGAGTATTATTTTCTCGGAAACGATGATAGATTTCAAATCCATTTTTACCAAAATGAGTCTGTGGTGTGAAATAATTTTTGTTGAGTTGATAGATTTTAGTTAGGGGTAGTCGTTCAATATTCTATCAAAACAACGAAACATGGAGTATGATTTCTCTGAAACCATGATAGATTTCAAATCGATCCTGACCAAAATAAGTCTGTGGTGTGAAATAATTTTTGTTGAGTGGATAGATTTTAGTTGGGGTAGTCGTTCAACATTCTATCAGAACAACGAACCATGGAGTATGATTTCTCTGAAACCATGATAGATTTCAAATCGATCCTGACCAAAATAAGTCTGTGGTGTGAAATAATTTTTGTTGAGTGGATAGATTTTAGTTGGGGTAGTCGTTCAACATTCTATCAGAACAACGAACCATGGAGTATGATTTCTCTGAAACCATGATAGATTTCAAATCGATCCTGACCAAAATAAGTCTGTGGTGTGAAATAATTTTTGTTGAGTGGATAGATTTTAGTTAGGGCTAGTCGTTCAATATTCTATAAGAACAACGAACCATGGAGTATGATTTCTCTGAAACCATGATAGATTTCAAATCGATCCTGACCAAAATAAGTCTGTGGTGTAAAATCATTTTTGTTGAGTGGATAGATTTTAGTTAGGGGTAGTCGTTCAATATTCTATCAAAACAACGAAACATGGAGTATGATTTCTCTGAAACCATGATAGATTTCAAATCGATCCTGACCAAGATGAGTCTGTGGTGTGAAATAATTTTTCTTGAGTGGATAGATTTTAGTTAGGGCTAGTCGCTCAACATTCTATCAGAACAAAGGACCATGGAGTATGATTTCTCTGAAACCATGATAGAGTTCAAATTGATCCTGACCAAAATGAATCTGTGCTGTGAAATAATTTTTGTTTAGTTGATAGATTTTAGTTAGGTTTAGTCGTTCAACATTCTATCAGAACAACGAACCATGGAGTATGATTTCTCTGAAACCATGATAGATTTCAAATCGATCCTGACCAAAATAAGTCTGTGGTGTGAAATAATTTTTGTTGAGTGGATAGATTTTAGTTGGGGTAGTCGTTCAACATTCTATCAGAACAACGAACCATGGAGTATGATTTCTCTGAAACCATGATAGATTTCAAATCGATCCTGACCAAAATAAGTCTGTGGTGTGAAATAATTTTTGTTGAGTGGATAGATTTTAGTTAGGGCTAGTCGTTCAATATTCTATAAGAACAACGAACCATGGAGTATGATTTCTCTGAAACCATGATAGATTTCAAATCGATCCTGACCAAAATAAGTCTGTGGTGTAAAATCATTTTTGTTGAGTGGATAGATTTTAGTTAGGGGTAGTCGTTCAATATTCTATCAAAACAACGAAACATGGAGTATGATTTCTCTGAAACCATGATAGATTTCAAATCGATCCTGACCAAAATAAGTCTGTGGGGTGAAATAATTTTTGTTGAGTGGATAGATTTTATTTGGGGTAGTCGTTCAACATTCTATCAGAACAAAGAACCATGGAGTATGATTTCTCTGAAACCATGATAGATTTCAAATTGATCCTGACCAAAATGAATCTGTGCTGTGAAATAATTTTTGTTGAGTGGATAGATTTTAGTTAGGGGTAGTCGTTCAACATTCTATCAGAACAACGAACCATGGAGTATGATTTCTCTGAAACCATGATAGATTTCACATCCATTTTTACCAAAATGAGTCTGTGGTGTGAAATAATTTTTGTTGAGTTGATAGATTTTAGTTAGGGGTAGTCGTTCAACATTCTATCAGAACAACGAACTATGGAGTATGATTTCTCTGAATGCATGATAGATTTCAAATCGATCCTGACCAAGATGAGTCTGTGGTGTGAAATAATTTTTGTTGAGTGGAAAGATTTTAGTTAGGGGTAGTCGTTCAATATTCTATCAAAACAACGAAACATGGAGTATGATTTCTCTGAAACCATGATAGATTTCAAATCGATCCTGACCAAAATAAGTCTGTGGTGTAAAATCATTTTTGTTGAGTGGATAGATTTTAGTTAGGGGTAGTCGTTCAATATTCTATCAAAACAACGAAACATGGAGTATGATTTCTCTGAAACCATGATAGATTTCAAATCGATATTGACCAAAATAAGTCTGTGGTGTGAAATAATTTTTGTTGAGTGGATAGATTTTAGTTCGGGTAGTCGTTCAACATTCTATCAGAACAAAGAACCATGGAGTATGATTTCTCTGAAACCATGATAGATTTCAAATTGATCCTGACCAAAATGAACCTGTGCTGTGAAATAATTTTTGTTTAGTGGATAGATTTTAGTTATTGGTAGTCGTTCAACATTCTATCAGAACAACGAACCATGGAGTATGATTTCTCTGAAACCATGATAGATTTCAAATCCATTTTTACCAAAATGAGTCTGTGGTGTGAAATAATTTTTGTTGAGTTGATAGATTTTAGTTAGGGGTAGTCGTTCAACATTCTATCAGAACAACGAACTATGGAGTATGATTTCTCTGAATGCATGATAGATTTCAAATCGATCCTGACCAAGATGAGTCTGTGGTGTGAAATAATTTTTGTTGAGTGGAAAGATTTTAGTTAAGGGTAGTCGTTCAGTATTCTATCAGAACAACGAACCATGGAGTATGATTTCTCTGAAACCATGATCGATTTCAAATCGATCCTGACCAAGATGAGTCTGTGGTGTGAAATAATTTTTGCTTCGGTGGATAGATTTTAGTTATTGGTAGTCGTTCAATATTCTATCAGAACAACGAACCATGGAGTATGATTTCTCTGAAACCATGATAGATTTCAAATCGATCTTGACCAAGATGAGTCTGTGGTGTGAAATAATTTTTGTTGTGTGGATAGATTTTAGTTAGGGGTAGTCGTTCAACATTCTATCAGAACAACGAACCATGGAGTATGATTTCTCTGAAACTATGATAGATTTCAAATCGATCCTGACCGAGATGAGTCTGTGGTGTGAAATAATTTTTGTTGTGTGGATAGATTTTAGTTATTGGTAGTCGTTCAATATTCTATCAGAACAACGAACCATGGAGTATGATTTCTCTGAAACCATGATAGATTTCAAATCGATCTTGACCAAGATGAGTCTGTGGTGTGAAATAATTTTTGTTGAGTGGAAAGATTTTAGTTAAGGGTAGTCGTTCAGTATTCTATCAGAACAACGAACCATGGAGTATGATTTCTCTGAAACCATGATCGATTTCAAATCGATCCTGACCGAGATGAGTCTGTGGTGTGAAATAATTTTTGCTTCGGTGGATAGATTTTAGTTATTGGTAGTCGTTCAATATTCTATCAGAACAACGAACCATGGAGTATGATTTCTCTGAAACCATGATAGATTTCAAATCGATCCTGACCGAGATGAGTCTGTGGTGTGAAATAATTTTTCTTCGTTGGATAGATTGTAATTGGGGTAGTCGTTCAACATTCTATCAGAACAACGAACCATGGAGTATGATTTCTCTGAAACCATGATAGATTTCAAATCGATCCTGACCAAGATGAGTCTGTGGTGAGAAATAATTTTTCTTGAGTGGATAGATTTTAGTTAGGGCTAGTCGTTCAATATTCTATCAGAACAACGAACCATGGAGTATGATTTCTTTGAAACCATGATAGATTTCAAATCGATCGTGACCAAAATGAGTCTGTGGTGTGAAATAATTTTTGTTGAGTGGATAGATTTTAGTTGAGGTAGTCGTTCAACATTCTATCAGAACAGCGAACCATGGAGTATGATTTCTCTGAAACCATGATAGATTTCAAATCGATCCCGACCAAGATGAGTCTGTGATGTGAAATAATTTTTGTTGAGTGGATAGATTTTAGTCAGTTTTATTCGTTCAACATTCTATCAGAACAACGAACCATAGAGTATTATTTCTCTGAAACCATGATAGATTTCAAATCGATCCTGACCAAGATGAGTCTGTGGTGTGAAATAATTTTTGTTGAGTGGATAGATTTTAGTTAGGGGTAGTCGTTCAATATTCTATCAGAACAACGAGCCATGGAGTATGATTTCTCTGAAACCATGATAGATTTCAAATCGATCCTGACCAAGATGAGTCTGTGGTGTGAAATAATTTTTGTTGAGTGGATAGATTTTAGTTAGGGGTAGTCGTTCAACATTCTATCAGAACAACGAACCATGAAGTATGATTTCTCTGAAACCATGATAGATTTCAAATCGATCCTGGTCAGGATGAGTCTGTGGTGCGAAATAAATTTTGCTTCGGTGGATAGATTTTAGTTGGTTTAGTCGTTCAACATTCTATCAGAACAACGAACCATGGAGTATGATTTCTCTGAAACCATGATAGATTTCATATCGATCCTGACCAAGACGAATCTGTGGTGTGAAATAATTTTTGTTGAGTGGATAGATTTTAGTTAGGGGTAGTCGTTCAATATTCTATCAGAACAACGTACCACGGAGTATGATTTCTCTGAAACCATGATAGACTTCAAATCGATCCTGACCAAGATGAGTCTGTGGTATGAAATAATTTTTGTTGAGTGGATAGTTTTTAGTTGGAGTAGTCGTTCAACATTCTATCAGAACAACGAACCATGGAGTATGATTTCTCTGAAACCATGATAGATTTCAAATCGATCCTGACCAAGATGAGTCTGTGGTGTGAAATAATTTTTGTTGAGTGGATAGATTTTAATTAAGGGTAGTCGTTCAACATTCTATCAAAACAACGAACCATGGAGTATGATTTCTCTGAAACCATGATAGATTTCAAATCGATCCTGACCAAAATGAGTCTGTGGTGTGAAATAATTTTTGCTTCGGTAAATAGATTTAAGTTGGGGTAGTCGTTCAACATTCTATCAGAACAACGAACCATGGAGTATGATTTCTCTGAAACCATGATAGACTTCAAATCGATCCTGACCAAGATGAGTCTGTGGTGCGAAATAATTTTTGTTGAGTGGATAGATTTTTGTTAAGGGTAGTCGTTCAACATTCTATCAGAACAACGAACCATGGAGTATGATTTCTCTGAAAGCATGATAGACTTCCAATCGATCCTGACCAAGATGAGTCTGTGGTGCGAAATAATTTTTGTTGAGTGGATAGATTTTTGTTAATTGTAGTCGTTCAACATTCTATCAGAACAACGAACCATGGAGTATGATTTCTCTGAAACCATGATAGATTTCAAATTGATCCTGAACAAAATGAGCCTGTGGTGTGACATAATTTTTGTTGAGTGGATAGATTTTAGTTAAGGGTAGTCGTTCAACATTCTGTCAGAACAACGAACCATGGAGTATGATTTCTCTGAAACCATGATAGATTTCAAATCGATCCTGACCAAATTGAGTCTGTGGTGTGAAATAATTTTTGTTGAGTGGATAGACTTTAATTAGGGGTTCAACATTCTACCAGAACTACGAACCATGTAGTATGTTTTCTCTGAAACCATGATAGATTCCAAATTGATCCTGACCAAAATGAGTCTGTGGTGTGAAATAATTTTTACTTCGGTAAATAGATTTAAGTTGGGGTATTCGTTCAACATTCTATCAGAACAACGAACCATGGAGTATGATTTCTCTGAAACCATGATAGATTTCAAATCGATCCTGACCCAGATGAGTCTGTGGTGTGAAATAATTTTTGTTGAGTGGATAGATTTTAGTTAGGGGTAGTCGTTCAACATTCTATCAGAACAACGAACCATGGAGTGTGATTTCTCTGAAACCATGATAGATTTCAAATCGATCCTGACCAAGATGAGTCTGTGGTGTGAAATAATTTTTGTTGAGTGAATATATTTTAGTTGAGGTAGTCGTTCAACATTCTATCAGAACAACGAACCATGGAGTATGATTTCTCTGAAACCATAATAGATTTCAAATCGATCCTGACCAAGATGAGTCTGTGGTGTGAAATAATTATTGTTGAGTGGAAAGATTTTAGTTAGGGGTAGTCGTTCAGTATTCTATCAGAACAACGAACCATGGAGTATGATTTCTCTGAAACCATGATCGATTTCAAATCGATCCTGACCAAGATGAGTCTGTGGTGTGAAATAATTTTTGCTTCGGTGGATAGATTTAAGTTGGGGTAGTCGTTCAACATTCTATCAGAACAACGAACCATGGAGTATGATTTCTCTGGGGTATGATTTTAATTAGGGGTTCGACATTCTACCAGAACTACGAACCATGGAGTATGATTTCTCTGAAACCATGATAGACTTCAAATCGATCCTGACCAAGATGAGTCTGTGGTGTGAAATAATTTTTGCTTCGGTGGATAGATTTTAGTTGGTTTAGTCGTTCAACATTCTATCAGAACAACGAACCATGTAGTATGTTTTCTCTGAAACCATGATAGATTCCAAATTGATCCTGACCAAAATGAGTCTGTGGTGTGAAATAATTTTTACTTCGGTAAATAGATTTAAGTTGGGGTATTCGCTCAACATTCTATCAGAACAACGAACCATGGAGTATGATTTCTCTGAAACCATGATAGATTTCAAATCGATCCTGACCCAGATGAGTCTGTAATGTGAAATAATTTTTGTTGAGTGGATAGATTTTAATTAGGGGTTGAACATTCTATCAGATCTACGAACCATGGAGTATGATTTCTCTGAAACCATGATAGATTTCAAATCGATCCTGACCCAGATGAGTCTGTAATGTGAAATAATTTTTGTTGAGTGGATAGATTTTAATTAGGGGTTGAACATTCTACCAGAACTACGAACCATGGAGTATGATTTCTCTGAAACCATGATAGACTTCAAATCGATCCTGACCAAGATGAGTCTGTGGTGTGAAATAATTTTTGCTTCGGTGGATAGATTTTAGTTGGTTTAGTCGTTCAACATTCTATCAGAACAACGAACCATGGAGTATGATTTCTCTGAAACCATGATAGATTTCAAATCGATCCTGACCAAAATGAGTCTGTGGTGTGAAATAATTTTTGTTGAGTGGATAGATTTTAGTTAGGGGTAATCGTTCAACATTCTATCAGAACAACGAACCATGGAGTATGATTTCTCTGAAACCATGATAGATTTCAAATCGATCCTGACCAAAATGAGTCTGTGGTGTAAAATAATTTTTGTTGAGTGGATAGATTTTAGTTGGGGTAGTCGTTCAACATTCTATCAGAACAACGAACCATGGAGTATGATTTCTCTGAAACCATGATAGACTTCAAATCGATCCTGACCAAGATGAGTCTGTGGTGTGAAATAATTTTTGCTTCGGTGGATAGATTTTAGTTGGGGTAGTCGTTCAACATTCTATCAGAACAACGTACCATGGAGTATGATTTCTCTGAAACCATGATAGATTTCAAATCGATCCTGACCAAAATGAGTCTGTGGTGTGAAATAATTTTTGTTGAGTGGATAGATTTTAGTTAGGGGTAATCGTTCAACATTCTATCAGAACAACGAACCATGGAGTATGATTTCTCTGAAACCATGATAGATTTCAAATCGATCCTGACCAAAATGAGTCTGTGGTGTAAAATATTTTTTGTTGAGTGGATAGATTTTAGTTGGGGTAGTCGTTCAACATTCTATCAGAACAACGAACCATGGAGTATGATTTCTCTGAAACCATGATAGATTTCAAATCGATCCTGACCAAGATGAGTCTGTAGTGTGAAATAATTTTTCTTGAGTGGATAGATTTTAGTTATAGCTAGTCGTTCAATATTCTATAAGAACAACGAACCATGGAGCATGATTTCTCTGAAACCATGATAGATTTCAAATCGATCCTGACCAAGATGAGTCTGTGGTGTGAAATAATTTTTGTTGAGTGGATATATTTTAGTTGAGGTAGTCGTTCAACATTCTATTAGAACAACGAACCATGGAGTATGATTTCTCTGAAACCATGATAGATTTCAAATCGATCCTGACCAAGATGAGTCTGTGGTGTAAAATAATTTTTGTTGAGTGGATAGATTTTAGTTAGGGGTAGTCGTTCAATATTCTATCAAAACAACGAAACATGGAGTATGATTTCTCTGAAACCATGATAGATTTCAAATCGATCCTGACCAAAATAAGTCTGTGGTGTGAAATAATTTTTGTTGAGTGGATAGATTTTAGTTGGGGTAGTCGTTCAACATTCTATCAGAACAAAGAACCATGGAGTATGATTTCTCTGAAACCATGATAGATTTCAAATTGATCCTGACCAAGATGAGTCTGTGGTGTGAAATAATTTTTGTTGAGTGGATAGATTTTAGTTAAGGGTAGTCGTTCAACATTCTATCAGAACAACGAACCATGGAGTATGATTTCTCTGAAACCATGATAGATTTCAAATCGATCCTGACCAAGATGAGTCTGTGGTGTGAAATAATTTTTGTTGAGTGGATAGATTTTAGTTAAGGGTAGTCGTTCAACATTCTATCAGAACAACGAACCATGGAGTATGATTTCTCCGAAACCATGATAGATTTCAAATCGATCCTGACCAAGATGAGTCTGTGGTGTGAAATAATTTTTGTTGAGTGCATAGATTTTAGTTAAGGGTAGTCGTTCAACATTCTATCAGAACAACGAACCATGGAGTATGATTTCTCTGAAACCATGATAGATTTCAAATCGATCCTGACCAAGATGAGTCTGTGGTGTGAAATAATTTTTGTTGAGTGGATAGATTTTAGTTAAGGGTAGTCGTTCAACATTCTATCAGAACAACGAACCATGGAGTATGATTTCTCTGAAACCATGATAGACTTCAAATCGATCCTGACCAAGATGAGTCTGTGGTGCGAAATAATTTTTGTTGAGTGGATAGATTTTTGTTAAGGGTAGTCGTTCAACATTCTATCAGAACAACGAACCATGGAGTATGATTTCTCTGAAACCATGATAGATTTCAAATCGATCCTGACCAAAATGAGTCTGTGGTGTGAAATAATTTTTGTTGAGTGGATAGATTTTTGTTAAGGGTAGTCGTTCAACATTCTATCAGAACAACGAACCATGGAGTATGATTTCTCTGAAACCATGATAGACTTCCAATCGATCCTGACCAAGATGAGTCTGTGGTGCGAAATAATTTTTGTTGAGTGGATAGATTTTAGTTAGGGGTAGTCGTTCAATATTCTATCAAAACAACGAAACATGGAGTATGATTTCTCTGAAACCATGATAGATTTCAAATTGATCCTGAACAAAATGAGCCTGTGGTGTGACATAATTTTTGTTGAGTGGATAGATTTTAGTTAAGGGTAGTCGTTCAACATTCTGTCAGAACAACGAACCATGGAGTATGATTTCTCTGAAACCATGATAGATTTCAAATCGATCCTGACCAAAATGAGTCTGTGGTGTGAAATAATTTTTGTTGAGTGGATAGACTTTAATTAGGGGTTCAACATTCTACCAGAACTACGAACCATGTAGTATGTTTTCTCTGAAACCATGATAGATTCCAAATTGATCCTGACCAAAATGAGTCTGTGGTGTGAAATAATTTTTACTTCGGTAAATAGATTTAAGTTGGGGTATTCGTTCAACATTCTATCAGAACAACGAACCATGGAGTATGATTGCTTTGAAACCATAATAGATTTCAAATCGATCCTGACCAAGATGAGTCTGTGGTGTGAAATAATTTTTGTTGAGTGGATAGATTTTAGTTAAGGGTAGTCGTTCAACATTCTATCAGAACAACGAACCATGGAGTATGATTTCTCTGAAACCATGATAGATTTCAAATCGATCCTGACCCAGATGAGTCTGTGGTGTGAAATAATTTTTGTTGAGTGGATAGATTTTAGTTAGGGGTAGTCGTTCAACATTCTATCAGAACAACGAACCATGGAGTATGATTTCTCTGAAACCATGATAGATTTCAAATCGATCCTGACCAAGATGAGTCTGTGGTGTGAAATAATTTTTGTTGAGTGAATATATTTTAGTTGAGGTAGTTGTTCAACATTCTATCAGAACAACGAACCATGGAGTATGATTTCTCTGAAAATATAATAGATTTCAAATCGATCCTGACCAAGATGAGTCTGTGGTGTGAAATAATTATTGTTGAGTGGAAAGATTTTAGTTATGGGTAGTCGTTCAGTATTCTATCAGAACAACGAACCATGGAGTATGATTTCTCTGAAACCATGATCGATTTCAAATCGATCCTGACCAAGATGAGTCTGTGGTGTGAAATAATTTTTGCTTCGGTGGATAGATTTAAGTTGGGGTAGTCGTTCAACATTCTATCAGAACAACGAACCATGGAGTATGATTTCTCTGAAACCATGATAGATTTAGAATCGATCTTGACCAAGATGAGTCTGTAATGTGAAATAATTTTTGTTGAGTGGATAGATTTTAATTAGGGGTTGAACATTCTACCAGATCTACGAACCATGGAGTATGATTTCTCTGAAACCATGATAGATTTCAAATCGATCCTGACCAAAATGAGTCTGTGGTGTGAAATAATTTTTGCTTCGGTGGATAGATTTAAGTTGGGGTAGTCGTTCAATATTCTATCAGAACAACGAACCATGGAGTATGATTTCTCTGGAGTATGATTTTAATTAGGGGTTCGACATTCTACCAGGACTACGAACCATGGAGTATGATTTCTCTGAAACCATAATAGACTTCAAATCGATCCTGACCAAGATGAGTCTGTGGTGTGAAATAATTTTTGCTTCGGTGGATAGATTTTAGTTGGGGTAGTCGTTCAACATTCTATCAGAACAACGAACCATGGAGTATGATTTCTCTGAAACCATGATAGATTTCAAATCGATCCTGACCAAAATGAGTCTGTGGTGAAAAATAATTTTTGTTGAGTGGATAGATTTTAGTTAGGGGTAGTCGTTCAACATTCTATCAGAACAACGAATCATGGAGTATGATTTCTCTGAAACCATGATAGATTTCAAATCGATCCTGACCAAAATGAGTCTGTGGTGTAAAATAATTTTTGTTGAGTGGATAGATTTTAGTTGGGGTAGTCGTTCAACATTCTATCAGAACAACGAACCATGGAGTATGATTTCTCTGAAACCATGATAGATTTCAAATCGATCCTGACCAAGATGAGTCTGTAGTGTGAAATAATTTTTCTTGAGTGGATAGATTTTAGTTATAGCTAGTCGTTCAATATTCTATAAGAACAACGAACCATGGAGCATGATTTCTCTGAAACCATGATAGATTTCAAATCGATCCTGACCAAGATGAGTCTGTGGTGTGAAATAATTTTTGTTGAGTGGATATATTTTAGTTGAGGTAGTCGTTCAACATTCTATCAGAACAACGAACCATGGAGTATGATTTCTCTGAAACCATGATAGATTTCAAATCGATCCTGACCAAGATGAGTCTGTGGTGTAAAATAATTTTTGTTGAGTGGATAGATTTTAGTTAGGGGTAGTCGTTCAATATTCTATCAAAACAACGAAACATGGAGTATGATTTCTCTGAAACCATGATAGATTTCAAATCGATCCTGACCAAAATAAGTCTGTGGTGTGAAATAATTTTTGTTGAATGGATAGATTTTAGTTTTGGTAGTCGTTCAACATTCTATCAGAACAAAGAACCATGGAGTATGATTTCTCTGAAACCATGATAGATTTCAAATTGATCCTGACCAAAATGAGTCTGTGCTGTGAAATAATTTTTGTTGAGTGGATAGATTTTAGTTAGGGGTAGTCGTTCAACATTCTATCAGAACAACGAACCATGGAGTATGATTTCTCTGAAACCATGATAGATTTCAAATCGATCCTGACCAAAATGAGTCTGTGGTGTGAAATAATTTTTGCTTCGGTGGATAGATTTAAGTTGGGGTAGTCGTTCAATATTCTATCAGAACAACGAACCATGGAGTATGATTTCTCTGGAGTATGATTTTAATTAGGGGTTCGACATTCTACCAGGACTACGAACCATGGAGTATGATTTCTCTGAAACCATAATAGACTTCAAATCGATCCTGACCAAGATGAGTCTGTGGTGTGAAATAATTTTTGCTTCGGTGGATAGATTTTAGTTGGGGTAGTCGTTCAACATTCTATCAGAACAACGAACCATGGAGTATGATTTCTCTGAAACCATGATAGATTTCAAATCGATCCTGACCAAAATGAGTCTGTGGTGAAAAATAATTTTTGTTGAGTGGATAGATTTTAGTTAGGGGTAGTCGTTCAACATTCTATCAGAACAACGAATCATGGAGTATGATTTCTCTGAAACCATGATAGATTTCAAATCGATCCTGACCAAAATGAGTCTGTGGTGTAAAATAATTTTTGTTGAGTGGATAGATTTTAGTTGGGGTAGTCGTTCAACATTCTATCAGAACAACGAACCATGGAGTATGATTTCTCTGAAACCATGATAGATTTCAAATCGATCCTGACCAAGATGAGTCTGTAGTGTGAAATAATTTTTCTTGAGTGGATAGATTTTAGTTATAGCTAGTCGTTCAATATTCTATAAGAACAACGAACCATGGAGCATGATTTCTCTGAAACCATGATAGATTTCAAATCGATCCTGACCAAGATGAGTCTGTGGTGTGAAATAATTTTTGTTGAGTGGATATATTTTAGTTGAGGTAGTCGTTCAACATTCTATCAGAACAACGAACCATGGAGTATGATTTCTCTGAAACCATGATAGATTTCAAATCGATCCTGACCAAGATGAGTCTGTGGTGTAAAATAATTTTTGTTGAGTGGATAGATTTTAGTTAGGGGTAGTCGTTCAATATTCTATCAAAACAACGAAACATGGAGTATGATTTCTCTGAAACCATGATAGATTTCAAATCGATCCTGACCAAAATAAGTCTGTGGTGTGAAATAATTTTTGTTGAATGGATAGATTTTAGTTTTGGTAGTCGTTCAACATTCTATCAGAACAAAGAACCATGGAGTATGATTTCTCTGAAACCATGATAGATTTCAAATTGATCCTGACCAAAATGAGTCTGTGCTGTGAAATAATTTTTGTTGAGTGGATAGATTTTAGTTAGGGGTAGTCGTTCAACATTCTATCAGAACAACGAACCATGGAGTATGATTTCTCTGAAACCATGATAGATTCCAAATCCATTTTTACCAAAATGAGTCTGTGGTGTAAAATATTTTTTGTTGAGTTGATAGATTTTAGTTAGGGGTAGTCGTTCATCATTCTATCAGAACAACGAACCATATAGTATGATTTCTCTGAATGCATGATAGATTTCAAATCGATCCTGACCAAGATGAGTCTGTGGTGTGAAATAATTTTTGTTGAGTGGAAAGATTTTAGTTAGGGGTAGTCGTTGAGTATTCTATCAGAACAACGAACCATGGAGTATGATTTTTCTGAAACCGTGATCGATTTCAAATCGATCCTGACCAAGATGAGTCTGTGGTGTGAAATAATTTTTTCTTCGGTGGATAGATTTTAGTTATTGGTAGTCGTTCAATATTCTATCAGAACAACGAACCATGGAGTATGATTTCTCTGAAACCATGATAGATTTCAAATCGATCTTGACCAAGATGAGTCTGTGGTGTGAAATAATTTTTGTTGAGTGGATAGATTTTAGTTAGGGGTAGTCGTTCAACATTCTATCAGAACAACGAACCATGGAGTATGATTTCTCTGAAACCATGATAGATTTCAAATCGATCCTGACCGAGATGAGTCTGTGGTGTGAAATAATTTTTCTTCGTTGGATAGATTGTAATAGGGGTAGTCGTTCAACATTCTATCAGAACAACGAACCATGGAGTATGATTTCTCTGAAACCATGATAGATTTCAAATCGATCCTGACCAAGATGAGTCTGTGGTGTGAAATAATTTTTCTCGAGTGGATAGATTTTAGTTAGGGCTAGTCGTTCAATATTCTATCAGAACAACGAACCATGGAGTATGATTTCTTTGAAACCATGATAGATTTCAAATCGATCCTGACCAAAATGAGTCTGTGGTGTGAAATAATTTTTGTTGAGTGGATAGATTTTAGTTAGGGGTAGTCGTTCAACATTCTATCAGAACAGCGAACCATGGAGTATGATTTCTCTGAAACCATGATAGATTTCAAATCGATCCCGACCAAGATGAGTCTGTGATGTGAAATAATTTTTGTTGAGTGGATAGATTTTAGTCAGGGGTATTCGTTCAACATTCTATCAGAACAACGAAGCATAGAGTATGATTTCTCTGAAACCATGATAGATTTCAAATCGATCCTGACCAAGATGAGTCTGTGGTGTGAAATAATTTTTATTGAGTGGATAGATTTTAGTTAGGGGTAGTCGTTCAATATTCTATCAGAACAACGAGGCATGGAGTATGATTTCTCTGAAACCATGATAGATTTCAAATCGATCCTGACCAAGATGAGTCTGTGGTGTGAAATAGTTTTTGTTGAGTGGATAGATTTTAGTTAGGGGTAGTCGTTCAACATTCTATCAGAATAACGAATCATGGAGTACGATTTCTCTGAAACCATGATAGATTTCAAATCGATCCTGATCAGGATGAGTCTGTGGTGCGAAATAAATTTTGCTTCGGTGGATAGATTTTAGTTAAGGGTAGTCGTTCAACATTCTATCAGAACAACGAACCATGGAGTATGATTTCTCTGAAACCATGATAGACTTCAAATCGATCCTGACCAAGATGAGTCTGTGGTATGAAATAATTTTTGTTGAGTGGATAGATTTTAGTTAGGGGTATTCGTTCAACATTCTATCAGAACAACGAACCATGGAGTATGATTTCTCTGAAACCGTGATAGATTTCAAATCGATCCTGACCAAGATGAGTCTGTGGTGTGAAATAATTTTTGTTGAGTGGATAGATTTTAGTTAAGGGTAGTCGTTCAACATTCTATCAGAACAACGAACCATGGAGTATGATTTCTCTGAAACCATGATAGACTTCAAATCGATCCTGACCAAGATGAGTCTGTGGTGTGAAATAATTTTTGTTGAGTGGATAGATTTTAGTTGGGGTATTCGTTCAACATTCTATCAGAACAACGAAAAATGGAGTATGATTTCTCTGAAACCATGATAGACTTCAAATCGATCCTGACCAAGATGAGTCTGTGGTATGAAATAGTTTTTGTTGAGTGGATAGATTTTAGTTAGGGGTATTCGTTCAACATTCTATCAGAACAACGAACCATGGAGTATGATTTCTCTGAAACCATGATAGATTTCAAATCGATCCTGATCAGGATGAGTCTGTGGTGCGAAATAAATTTTGCTTCGGTTAATAGATTTTAGTTGGGGTAGTCGTTCAACATTCTATCAGAACAACGAACCATGGAGTATGATTTCTCTGAAACCATGATAGACTTCAAAGCGATCCTGACCAAGATGAGTCTGTGGTATGAAATAATTTTTGTTGAGTGGATAGATTTTAGTTAGGGGTATTCGTTCAACATTCTATCAGAACAACGAACCATGGAGTATGATTTCTCTGAAACCATGATAGATTTCAAATCGATCCTGACCAAGATGAATCTGTGGTGTGAAATAATTTTTGTTGAGTGGATAGATTTTAGTTAGGGGTAGTCGTTCAATATTCTATCAGAACAACGTACCACGGAGTATGATTTCTCTGAAACCATGATAGACTTCAAATCGATCCTGACCAAGATGAGTCTGTGGTATGAAATAATTTTTGTTGAGTGGATAGATTTTAGTTAGGGGTATTCGTTCAACATTCTATCAGAACAACGAACCATGGAGTATGATTTCTCTGAAACCATGATAGATTTCAAATCGATCCTGACCAAGATGAGTCTGTGGTGTGAAATAATTTTTGTTGAGTGGATAGATTTTAGTTAAGGGTAGTCGTTCAACATTCTATCAGAACAACGAACGATGGAATATGATTTCTCTGAAACCATGATAGATTTCAAATCGATCTTGACCAAAATGAGTCTGTGGTGTGAAATAATTTTTGCTTCGGTAAATAGATTTAAGTTGGGGTAGTCGTTCAACATTCTATCAGAACAACGAACCATGGAGTATGATTTCTCTGAAACCATGATAGACTTCAAATCGATCCTGACCAAGATGAGACTGTATTGTGAAATAATTTTTCTTGAGTGGATAGATTTTAGTTAAGGGTAGTCGTTCAACATTCTATCAGAACAACGAACCATGGAGTATGATTTCTCTGAAACCATGATAGACTTCAAATCGATCCTGACCAAGATGAGTCTGTGGTGTAACATAATTTTTGTTGAGTGGATAGATTTTAGTTAAGGGTATTCGTTCAACATTCTATCAGAACAACGAACCATGGAGTATGATTTCTCTGAAACCATGATAGATTTCAAATCGATCCTGACCAAAATGAGTCTGTGGTGTGAAATAATTTTTGTTGAGTGGATAGATTTTAATTAGGGGTTCAACATTCTACCAGAACTACGAGCCATGTAGTATGTTTTCTCTGAAACCATGATAGATTCCAAATCGATCCTGACCAAAATGAGTCTGTGGTGTGAAATAATTTTTGTTGAGTGGATAGATTTTAGTTAAGGGTAGTCGTTCAACATTCTATCAGAACAACGAACCATGGAGTATGATTTCTCTGAAACCATGATAGATTTCAAATCGATCCTGACCAAAATGAGTCTGTGGTGTAAAATAATTTTTGTTGAGTGGATAGATTTTAGTTGTTGTAGTCGTTCAACATTCTATCAGAACAACGAACCATGGAGTATGATTTCTCTGAAACCATGATAGACTTCAAATCGATCCTGACCAAGATGAGTCTGTGGTGTGAAATAATTTTTGTTGAGTGGATAGATTTCAGTTAAGGGTAGTCGCTCAACATTCTATCAGAACAACGAACCATGGAGTATGATTTCTCTGCAACCATGATAGATTTAAAATCGATCCTGAACAAAATGAGCCTGTGGTGTGAAATTATTTTTGGTTCGGTGGATAGATTTAAGTTATGGTAGTCGTTCAACATTCTATCAGAACAACGAACCATGGAGTATGATTTCTCTGAAACCATGATGGATTTCAAATCGATCCTGACCAAAATGAGTCTGTGCTGTGAAATAATTTTTGCTTCGGTAAATAGATTTAAGTTGGGGTAGTCGTTCAACATTCTATCAGAACAACGAACCATGGAGTATGATTTCTCTGAAACCATGATAGACTTCAAATCGATGATTTGACACCAAGATGAGTCTGTGGTGTGAAATAATTTTTGTTGAGTGGATAGATTTTAGTTAAGGGTAGTCGTTCAACATTCTATCAGAACAACGAACCATGGAGTATGATTTCTCTGAAACCAAGATAGACTTCAAATCGATCCTGACCAAGATGAGTCTGTGGTGTGAAATAATTTTTGTTGAGTGAGAACAACGAACCATTGAGTATGATTTCTCTGAAACCATGATAGATTTCAAATTGATCCTGACCAAAATGAGCCTGTGGTGTGAAATAATTTTTGTTGAGTGGATAGATTTTAGTTAGGGGTAGTCGTTCAACATTCTATCAGAACAACGAACCATGGAGTATGATTTCTCTGAAACCATGATAGATTTCAAATCGATCCTGACCAAAATGAGTCTGTGGTGTGAAATAATTTTTGTTGAGTGGATAGATTTTAATTAGGTGTTCAACATTCTACCAGAACTACGAACCATGTAGTATGTTTTCTCTGAAACCATGATAGATTCCAAATCGATCCTGACCAAGATGAGTCTGTCGTGTGAAATAATTTTTCCTTCGGTAAATAGATTTAAGTTGGGGTAGTCGTTCAACATTCTATCAGAACAACGAACCATGGAGTATGATTTCTCCGAAACCATGATAGACTTCAAGTCGATCCTGACCAAGATGAGTCTGTGGTGTGAAATAATTTTTGTTGAGTGAGAACAACGAAACATTGAGTATGATTTCTCTGAAACCATGATAGATTTCAAATTGATCCTGACCAAAATGAGCCTGTGGTGTGAAATAATTTTTGTTGAGTGGATAGATTTTAGTTAGGGGTAGTCGTTCAACATTCTATCAGAACAACGAACCATGGAGTATGATTTCTCTGAAACCATGATAGATTTCAAATTGATCCTGACCAAAATGAGCCTGTGGTGTGAAATAATTTTTGTTGAGTGGATAGATTTTAGTTAGGGGTAGTCGTTCAACATTCTATCAGAACAACGAACCATGGAGTATGATTTCTCTGAAACCATGATAGATTTCAAATCGATCTTGACCAAAATGAGCCTGTGGTGTGAAATAATTTTTGTTGAGTGGATAGATTTTAGTTATTGGTAATCGTTCAACATTCTATCAGAACAACGAACCATGGAGTATGATTTCTATGAAACCATGATAGATTTCAAATCGATCTTGACCAAAATGAGTCTGTGGTGTAAAATAATTTTTGTTGAGTGGATAGATTTGAGTTAGGGGTAGTCGTTCAACATTCTATCAGAACAACGAACCATGGAGTATGATTTCTCTGAAACCATGATAGATTTCAAATCGATCCTGACCAAAATGATTCTGTGGAGTGAAATAATTTTTGGTTCGGTGGATAGATTTAAGTTATATTAGTCGTTCAACATTCTATCAGAACAACGAACCATGGAGTATGATTTCTCTGAAACCACGATAGATTTCAAATCGATCCTGACCAAAATGAGTCTGTGGTGTGAAATAATTTTTGCTTCGGTAAATAGATTTAAGTTGGTATAGTCGTTCAACATTCTATCAGAACAACGAACCATGGAGTATGATTTCTCTGAAGCCATGATAGACTTCAAATCGATCCTGACCAAGATGAGTCTGTGGTGTGAAATAATTTTTGTTGAGTGGATAGATTTTAGTTAAGGGTAGTCGTTCAACATTCTATCAGAACAACGAACTATGGAGTATGATTTCTCTGAAACCATGATAGATTTCAAATTGATCCTGACCAAAATGAGCCTGTGGTGTGAAATAATTTTTGTTGAGTGGATAGATTTTAGTTAGGGGTAATCGTTCAACATTCTATCAGAACAACGAACCATGGAGTATGATTTCTCTGAAACCATGATAGATTTCAAATCGATCCTGACCAAAATGAGTCTGTGGTGTGAAATAATTTTTGCTTCGGTAAATAGATTTAAGTTGGTATAGTCGTTCAACATTCTATCAGAACAACGAACCATGGAGTATGATTTCTCTGAAGCCATGATAGACTTCAAATCGATCCTGACCAAGATGAGTCTGTGGTGTGAAATAATTTTTGTTGAGTGGATAGATTTTAGTTAAGGGTAGTCGTTCAACATTCTATCAGAACAACGAACCATGGAGTATGATTTCTCTGAAACCATGATAGACTTCAAATCGATCCTGACCAAGATGAGTCTGTGGTGTGACATAATTTTTGTTGAGTGGATAGATTTTAGTTAAGGGTAGTTGCTCAACATTCTATCAGAACAACGAACCATGGAATATGATTTCTCTGAAACCATGATAGATTTCAAATCGATCCTGACCAAAATGAGTCTGTGGTGTGAAATAATTTTTGTTGAGTGGATAGATTTTAATTAGGTGTTCAACATTCTACCAGAACTACGAACCATGTAGTATGTTTTCTCTGAAACCATGATAGATTCCAAATCGATCCTGACCAAGATGTGTCTGTCGTGTGAAATAATTTTTCCTTCGGTAAATAGATTTAAGTTGGGGTAGTCGTTCAACATTCTATCAGAACAACGAACCATGGAGTATGATTTCTCCGAAACCATGATAGACTTCAAGTCGATCCTGACCAAGATGAGTCTGTGGTGTGAAATAATTTTTGTTGCGTGAGAACAACGAACCATTGAGTATGATTTCTCTGAAACCATGATAGATTTCAAATCGATCCTGACCAAGATGAGTCTGTGATGTGAAATAATTTTTGTTGAGTGGATAGATTTTAGTTATTGGTAATCGTTCAACATTCTATCAGAACAACGAACCATGGAGTATGATTTCTATGAAACCATGATAGATTTCAAATCGATCTTGACCAAAATGAGTCTGTGGTGTAAAATAATTTTTGTTGAGTGGATAGATTTTAGTTAGGGGTAGTCGTTCAACATTCTATCAGAACAACGAACCATGGAGTATGATTTCTCTGAAACCATGATAGATTTCAAATCGATCCTGACCAAAATTATTCTGTGGAGTGAAATAATTTTTGGTTCGGTGGATAGATTTAAGTTATTTTAGTCGTTCAACATTCTATCAGAACAACGAACCATGGAGTATGATTTCTCTGAAACCATGATAGATTTCAAATCGATCCTGACCAAGATGAGTCTGTGGTGTGAAATAATTTTTCTTGAGTGGATAGATTTTAGTTAGTGCTAGTCGTTCAATATTCTATCAGAACAACGAACCATGGAGTATGATTTCTCTGAAACCATGATAGATTTCAAATCGATCCTGACCAAGATGAGTCTGTGGTGTGAAATAATTTTTGTTGAGTGGATATATTTTAGCTGAGGTAGTCGTTCAACATTTTATCAGAACAACGAAAAATGGAGTATGATTTCTCTGAAACCATGATAGATTTCAAATCGATCCTGACCAAAATGAGTCTGTGGTGTAAAATAATTTTTGTTGAGTGGATAGATTTTAGTTAGGGGTAGTCGTTCAACATTCTATCAGAACAACGAACCATGGAGTATGATTTCTCTGAAACCATGATAGACTTCAAATCGACCCTGACCAAAATGAGTCAGTGGTGTGAAATAATTTTTGTTGAGTGGATAGATTTTAGTTAAGGGTAGCCGCTCAACATTCTATCAGAACAACGAACCATGGAGTATGATTTCTCTGCAACCATGATAGATTTCAAATCGATCCTGAACAAAATGAGCCTGTGGTGTGAAATTATTTTTGTTGAGTGGATAGATTTTAGTTAGGGGTAATCGTTCAACATTCTATCAGAACAACGAACCATGGAGTATGATTTCTCTGAAACCATGATGGATTTCAAATCGATCCTGACCAAAATGAGTCTGTGGTGTGAAATAATTTTTGCTTCGGTAAATAGATTTAAGTTGGGGTATTCGTTCAACATTCTATCAGAACAACGAACCATGGAGTATGATTTCTCTGAAACCATGATAGATTTCAAATCGATCCTGACCAAGATGAGTCTGTGGTGTGAAATAATTTTTGTTGAGTGGATAGATTTTAGTTAAGGGTAGTCGTTCAACATTCTATCAGAACAACGAAACATGGAGTATGATTTCTCTGAAACCATGATAGATTTCAAATTGATCCTGACCAAAATGAGCCTGTGGTGTGAAATAATTTTTGTTGAGTGGATAGATTTTAGTTAGGGGTAATCGTTCAACATTCTATCAGAACAACGAACCATGGAGTATGATTTCTCTGAAACCATGATAGATTTCAAATCGATCCTGACCAAGATGAGTCTGTGGTGTGAAATAATTTTTCTTGAGTGGATAGATTTTAGTTAGGGCTAGTCGTTCAATATTCTATCAGAACAACGAACTATGGAGTATGATTTCTCTGAAACCATGATAGATTTCAAATCGATCCTGACCAAGATGAGTCTGTGGTGTGAAATAATTTTTGTTGAGTGGATATATTTTAGTTGAGGTAGTCAACGTTTTAACATTTTATCAGAACAACGAACCATGGAGTATGATTTCTCTGAAACCATGATAGACTTCAAATCGGTCCTGAGCACGATGAGCCTGTGGTGTGAAATAATTTTTGTTGAGTGGATAGATTTTAGTTAAGGGTAGTCGGTCAACATTCTATCAGAACAACGAACCATGGAGTATGATTTCTCTGAAACCATGATAGATTTCAAATCGATCCTGACCAAAATGAGTCTGTGGTGTAAAATAATTTTTGTTGAGTGGATAGATTTTAGTTGTTGTAGTCGTTCAACATTCTATCAGAACAACGAACCATGGAGTATGATTTCTCTGCAACCATGATAGATTTCAAATCGATCCTGAACAAAATGAGCCTGTGGTGTGAAATTATTTTTGTTGAGTGGATAGGTTTTAGTTAGGGGTAATCGTTCAACATTCTATCAGAACAACGAACCATGGAGTATGATTTCTCTGAAACCATGATGGATTTCAAATCGATCCTGACCAAAATGAGTCTGTGGTGTGAAATAATTTTTGCTTCGGTAAATAGATTTAAGTTGGGGTATTCGTTCAACATTCCATCAGAACAACGAACCATGGAGTATGATTTCTCTGAAACCATGATAGATTTCAAATCGATCCTGACCAAGATGAGTCTGTGGTGTGAAATAATTTTTATTGAGTGGATAGATTTTAGTTAGGGGTAATCGTTCAACATTCCATCAGAACAACGAACCATGGAGTATGATTTCTCTGAAACCATGATAGATTTCAAATTGATCCTGACCAAAATGAGCCTGTGGTGTGAAATAATTTTTGTTGAGTGGATAGATTTTAGTTAGGGGTAATCGTTCAACATTCTATCAGAACAACGAACCATGGAGTATGATTTCTCTGAAACCATGATAGATTTCAAATCGATCCTGACCAAAATGAGTCTGTGGTGTGAAATAATTTTTGCTTCGGTAAATAGATTTAAGTTGGGGTAGTCGTTCAACATTCTATCAGAACAAGGAACCATGGAGTATGATTTCTCTGAAACCATGATAGACTTCAAATCGATCCTGACCAAGATGAGTCTGTGGTGTGAAATAATTTTTGTTGAGTTAATAGATTTTAGTTGGGGTAGTCGTTCAACATTCTATCAGAACAACGAACCATGGAGTATGATTTCTCTGAAACCATGGTAGACTTCAAATCGATTCTGACCAAGATGAGTCTGTGGTGTGAAATAATTTTTGTTGAGTGGATAGATTTTAGGTAAGGGTAGTCGTTCAACATTCTATCAGAACAACGAACCATGGAGTATGATTTCTCTGAAACCATGATAGATTTCAAATCGATCCTGACCAAAATGAGTCTGTGGTGTGAAATAATGTTTGTTGAGTGGATAGATTTTAGTTAAGGGTAGTCGTTCAACATTCTATCAGAACAACGAACCATGGAGTATGATTTCTCTGAAACCATGATAGACTTCAAATCGATCCTGACCAGGATGAGTCTGTGGTGTGAAATAATTTTTGTTGAGTGGATAGATTTTAGTTAAGGGTAGTCGTTCAACATTCTATCAGAACAACGAACCATGGAGTAGATTTCTCTGAAACCACGATAGACTTCAAATCGATCCTGACCAAGATGAGTCTGTGGTGTGAAATAATTTTTGTTGAGTGGATATATTTTAGCTGAGGTAGTCGTTCAACATTTTATCAGAACAACGAAAAATGGAGTATGATTTCTCTGAAACCATGATAGATTTCAAATCGATCCTGACCAAAATGAGTCTGTGGTGTAAAATAATTTTTGTTGAGTGGATAGATTTTAGTTAGGGGTAGTCGTTCAACATTCTATCAGAACAACGAACCATGGAGTATGATTTCTCTGAAACCATGATAGACTTCAAATCGACCCTGACCAAAATGAGTCAGTGGTGTGAAATAATTTTTGTTGAGTGGATAGATTTTAGTTAAGGGTAGCCGCTCAACATTCTATCAGAACAACGAACCATGGAGTATGATTTCTCTGCAACCATGATAGATTTCAAATCGATCCTGAACAAAATGAGCCTGTGGTGTGAAATTATTTTTGTTGAGTGGATAGATTTTAGTTAGGGGTAATCGTTCAACATTCTATCAGAACAACGAACCATGGAGTATGATTTCTCTGAAACCATGATGGATTTCAAATCGATCCTGACCAAAATGAGTCTGTGGTGTGAAATAATTTTTGCTTCGGTAAATAGATTTAAGTTGGGGTATTCGTTCAATATTCTATCAGAACAACGAACCATGGAGTATGATTTCTCTGAAACCATGATAGATTTCAAATCGATCCTGACCAAGATGAGTCTGTGGTGTGAAATAATTTTTGTTGAGTGGATAGATTTTAGTTAAGGGTAGTCGTTCAACATTCTATCAGAACAACGAAACATGGAGTATGATTTCTCTGAAACCATGATAGATTTCAAATTGATCCTGACCAAAATGAGCCTGTGGTGTGAAATAATTTTTGTTGAGTGGATAGATTTTAGTTAGGGGTAATCGTTCAACATTCTATCAGAACAACGAACCATGGAGTATGATTTCTCTGAAACCATGATAGATTTCAAATCGATCCTGACCAAGATGAGTCTGTGGTGTGAAATAATTTTTCTTGAGTGGATAGATTTTAGTTAGGGCTAGTCGTTCAATATTCTATCAGAACAACGAACTATGGAGTATGATTTCTCTGAAACCATGATAGATTTCAAATCGATCCTGACCAAGATGAGTCTGTGGTGTGAAATAATTTTTGTTGAGTGGATATATTTTAGTTGAGGTAGTCAACGTTTTAACATTTTATCAGAACAACGAACCATGGAGTATGATTTCTCTGAAACCATGATAGACTTCAAATCGGTCCTGAGCACGATGAGCCTGTGGTGTGAAATAATTTTTGTTGAGTGGATAGATTTTAGTTAAGGGTAGTCGGTCAACATTCTATCAGAACAACGAACCATGGAGTATGATTTCTCTGAAACCATGATAGATTTCAAATCGATCCTGACCAAAATGAGTCTGTGGTGTAAAATAATTTTTGTTGAGTGGATAGATTTTAGTTGTTGTAGTCGTTCAACATTCTATCAGAACAACGAACCATGGAGTATGATTTCTCTGCAACCATGATAGATTTCAAATCGATCCTGAACAAAATGAGCCTGTGGTGTGAAATTATTTTTGTTGAGTGGATAGGTTTTAGTTAGGGGTAATCGTTCAACATTCTATCAGAACAACGAACCATGGAGTATGATTTCTCTGAAACCATGATGGATTTCAAATCGATCCTGACCAAAATGAGTCTGTGGTGTGAAATAATTTTTGCTTCGGTAAATAGATTTAAGTTGGGGTATTCGTTCAACATTCCATCAGAACAACGAACCATGGAGTATGATTTCTCTGAAACCATGATAGATTTCAAATCGATCCTGACCAAGATGAGTCTGTGGTGTGAAATAATTTTTATTGAGTGGATAGATTTTAGTTAGGGGTAATCGTTCAACATTCTATCAGAACAACGAACCATGGAGTATGATTTCTCTGAAACCATGATAGATTTCAAATTGATCCTGACCAAAATGAGCCTGTGGTGTGAAATAATTTTTGTTGAGTGGATAGATTTTAGTTAGGGGTAATCGTTCAACATTCTATCAGAACAACGAACCATGGAGTATGATTTCTCTGAAACCATGATAGATTTCAAATCGATCCTGACCAAAATGAGTCTGTGGTGTGAAATAATTTTTGCTTCGGTAAATAGATTTAAGTTGGGGTAGTCGTTCAACATTCTATCAGAACAAGGAACCATGGAGTATGATTTCTCTGAAACCATGATAGACTTCAAATCGATCCTGACCAAGATGAGTCTGTGGTGTGAAATAATTTTTGTTGAGTTAATAGATTTTAGTTAAGGGTAGTCGTTCAACATTCTATCAGAACAACGAACCATGGAGTATGATTTCTCTGAAACCATGGTAGACTTCAAATCGATTCTGACCAAGATGAGTCTGTGGTGTGAAATAATTTTTGTTGAGTGGATAGATTTTAGGTAAGGGTAGTCGTTCAACATTCTATCAGAACAACGAACCATGGAGTATGATTTCTCTGAAACCATGATAGATTTCAAATCGATCCTGACCAAAATGAGTCTGTGGTGTGAAATAATGTTTGTTGAGTGGATAGATTTTAGTTAAGGGTAGTCGTTCAACATTCTATCAGAACAACGAACCATGGAGTATGATTTCTCTGAAACCATGATAGACTTCAAATCGATCCTGACCAGGATGAGTCTGTGGTGTGAAATAATTTTTGTTGAGTGGATAGATTTTAGTTAAGGGTAGTCGTTCAACATTCTATCAGAACAACGAACCATGGAGTAGATTTCTCTGAAACCACGATAGACTTCAAATCGATCCTGACCAAGATGAGTCTGTGGTGTGAAATAATTTTTGTTGAGTGGATAGATTTTAGTTAAGGGTAGTCGTTCAACATTCTATCAGAACAACGAACCATGGAGTATGATTTCTCTGAAACCATGATAGACTTCAAATCGATCCTGACCAAGATGAGTCTGTGGTGTGAAATAATTTTTGTTGAGTGGATAGATTTTAGTTAAGGGTAGTCGTTCAACATTCTATCAGAACAACGAACCATGGAGTATGATTTCTCTGAAACCATGATAGACTTCAAGTCGATCCTGACCAAGATGAGTCTGTGGTGTGAAATAATTTTTGTTGAGTGGATAGATTTTAGTTAAGGCTAGTCGTTCAACATTCTATCAGAAAAACGAACCATGGAGTATGATTTCTCTGAAACCATGATAGATTTCAAATTGATCCTGACCAAAATGAGCCTGTGGTGTGAAATAATTTTTGTTGAGTGGATAGATTTTAGTTAGTTGTAATCGTTCAACATTCTATCAGAACAACGAACCATGGAGTATGAATTCTATGAAACCATGATAGATTTCAAATCGATCCTGACCAAAATGAGTCTGTGGTGTAAAATAATTTTTGTTGAGTGGATAGATTTTAGTTAGGGGTAGTCGTTCAACATTCTATCAGAACAACGAGCCATGGAGTATGATTTCTCTGAAACCATGATAGATTTCAAATCGATCCTGACCAAAATGATTCTGTGGTGTGAAATAATTTTTGGTTCGGTGGATAGATTTAAGTTATGGTAGTCGTTCAACATTCTATCAGAACAACGAACCATGGAGTATGATTTCTCTGAAACCATGATAGATTTCAAATCGATCCTGACCAAGATGAGTCTGTGGTGTGAAATAATTTTTCTTGAGTG
Source organism: Xylota sylvarum (assembly GCA_905220385.1). Taxonomy (NCBI): domain Eukaryota; kingdom Metazoa; phylum Arthropoda; class Insecta; order Diptera; family Syrphidae; genus Xylota; species Xylota sylvarum. Next base: position 171,799 of record CAJMZQ010000060.1, read on the forward strand.
GATAGATTTTAGTTGGGGTAGTCGTTCAACATTCTATCAGAACAACGAACCATGGAGTATGATTTCTCTGAAACCATGATAGATTTCAAATCGATCCTGACCAAGATGAGTCTGTGGTGTGAAATAATTTTTGTTGAGTGGATAGATTTTAGTTAGGGGTAGTCGTTCAACATTCTATCAGAACAACGAACCATGGAGTATGATTTCTCTGAAACCATGATAGATTTCAAATCGATCCTGACCAAGATGAGCCTGTGGTGTGAAATAATTTTTGCTTCGGTGGATAGATTTTAGTTAAGGCTAGTCGTTCAACATTCTATCAGAAAAACGAACCATGGAGTATGATTTCTCTGAAACCATGATAGATTTCAAATTGATCCTGACCAAAATGAGCCTGTGGTGTGAAATAATTTTTGTTGAGTGGATAGATTTTAGTTAGTTGTAATCGTTCAACATTCTATCAGAACAACGAACCATGGAGTATGAATTCTATGAAACCATGATAGATTTCAAATCGATCCTGACCAAAATGAGTCTGTGGTGTAAAATAATTTTTGTTGAGTGGATAGATTTTAGTTATTGGTAGTCGTTCAACATTCTATCAGAACAACGAGCCATGGAGTATGATTTCTCTGAAACCATGATATATTTCAAATCGATCCTGACCAAGATGAGTCTGTGGTGTGAAATAATTTTTGTTGAGTGGATATATTTTAGTTGAGGTAGTCGTTCAACATTCTATCAGAACAACGAACCATGGAGTATGATTTCTCTGAAACCATGATAGACTTCAAATCGTTCCTGAGCAAGATGAGTCTGTGGTGCGAAATAATTTTTGTTGAGTGGATAGATTTTAGTTAAGGGTAGTCGTTCAACATTCTATCAGAACAACGAACCATGGAGTATGATTTCTCTGAAACCATGATAAATTTCAAATCGATCCTGACCAAAATGAGTCTGTGGTGTAAAATAATTTTTGTTGAGTGGATAGATTTTAGTTGTTGTAGTCGTTCAACATTCTATCAGAACAACGAACCATGGAGTATGATTTCTCTGAAACCATGATAGATTTCAAATCGATCCTGACCAAGATGAGTCTGTGGTGTGAAATAATTTTTGTTGAGTGGATAGATTTTAGTTGGGGTAGTCGTTCAACATTCTATCAGAACAACGAACCATGGAGTATGATTTCTCTGAAACCATGATAGATTTCAAATCGATCCTGACCAAGATGAGTCTGTGGTGTGAAATAATTTTTGTTGAGTGGATAGATTTTAGTTAGGGGTAGTCGTTCAACATTCTATCAGAACAACGAACCATGGAGTATGATTTCTCTGAAACCATGATAGATTTCAAATCGATCCTGACCAAGATGAGTCTGTGGTGTGAAATAATTTTTGTTGAGTGGATAGATTTTAGTTGGGGTAGTCGTTCAACATTCTATCAGAACAACGAACCACGGAGTATGATTTCTCTGAAACCATGAAAGATTTCAAATCGATTCTGACCAAGATGAGTCTGTGGTGTGAAATAATTTTTGTTGAGTGGATAGATTTTAGTTAGGGGTAGTCGTTCAATATTCTATCAGAACAACGAACCATGGACTATGATTTCTCTGAAACCATGATAGATTTCAAATCGATCATGACCAAGATGAGTCTGTGGTGTGAAATAATTTTTGTTGAGTGGATAGATTTTAGTTAGGGCTAGTCGTTCAATATTCTATCAGAACAATGAACCATGGAGTATGATTTCTCTGAAACCATGATAGATTTCAAATCGATCCTGACCAAGATGAGTCTGTGGTGTGAAATAATTTTTGTTGAGTGGATAGATTTTAGTTGGGGTAGTCGTTCAACATTCTATCAGAACAAAGAACCACGCTGTATGATTTCTCTGAAACCATGATAGATTTCAAATCGATCCTGACCAAGATGAGTCTGTGGTGTGAAATAATTTTTGTTGAGTGGATAGATTTTATTTAGGGGTAGTCGTTCAACATTCTATCAGAATAACGAATCATGGAGTACGATTTCTCTGAAACCATGATAGATTTCAAATCGATCCTGATCAAGATGAGTCTGTGGTGCGAAATAAATTTTGCTTCGGTGGATAGATTTTAGTTGGGGTAGTCGTTCAACATTCTATCAGAACAACGAACCATGGAGTATGATTTCTCTGAAACAATGATAGATTTCAAATCGATCCTGACCCAGATGAATCTGTGGTGTGAAATAATTTTTGTTGAGTGGATAGATTTTAGTTAAGGGTAGTCGTTCAATATTCTATCAGAACAGCGTACCACGGAGTATGATTTCTCTGAAGCCATGATAGACTTCAAACCGATCCTGACCAAGATGAGTCTGTGGTATGAAATAATTTTTGTTGAGTGGATAGATTTTAGTTAGGGGTAGTCGTTCAACATTCTATCAGAACAACGAACCATGGAGTATGATTTCTGTGAAACCATGATAGATTTCAAATCGATCCTGACCAAGATGAGTCTGTTTTGTGAAATAATTTTTGTTGAGTGCATAGATTTTAGTTAAGGGTAGTCGTTCAACATTCTATCAGAACAACGAACCATGGAGTATGATTTCTCTAAAAAAATGATAGATTTCAAATCGATCCTGACCAAAATGAGTCTGTGGTGTGAAATAATTTTTGCTTCGGTAAATAGATTTAAGTTGGGGTTGTCGTTCAACATTCTATCAGAACAACGAAACATGGAGTATGATTTCTCTGAAACCATGATAGACTTCAAATCGATCCTGACCAAGATGAGTCTGTGGTGTGAAATAATTTTTGTTGAGTGGATAGATTTTAGTTAAGGGTAGTCGTTCAACATTTTATCAGAACAACGAACCATGGAGTATGATTTCTCTGAATCCATGATAGATTTCAAATTGATCCTGACCAAAATGAGTCTGTGGTGTGAAATAATTTTTGTTGAGTAGAGAGATTTTAGTTAGGGGTAATCGTTCAACATTCTATCAGAACAACGAACCATGGAGTATGATTTCTATGAATCCATGATAGATTTCAAATCGATCCTGACCAAAATGAGTCTGTGGTGTAAAATAATTTTTGCTTCGGTAATTAGATTTAAGTTGGGTTAGTCGTTCAACATTCTATCAGAACAACGAAACATGGAGTATGATTTCTCTGAAACCATGATAGACTTCAAATCGATCCTGACCGAGATGAGCCTGTGGTGTGAAATAATTTTTGTTGAGTGGATGGATTTTAGGTAAGGGTAGTCGTTCAACATTCTATCAGAACAACGAACCATGGAGTATGATTTCTCTGAAACCATGATAGATTTCAAATCGATCCTGACCAAAATGAGCCTGTGGTGTGAAATAATTTTTGTTGAGTGGATAGATTTTAGTTAGGGGTAATCGTTCAACATTCTATCAGAACAACGAACCATGGAGTATGATTTCTATGAAACCATGATAGATTTCAAATCGATCCTGACCAAAATGAGTCTGTGGTGTAAAATAATTTTTGTTGAGTGGATAGATTTTAGTTAGGGGTAGTCGTTCAATATTCTATCAGAACAACGAACCATGGAGTATGATTTCTCTGAAACCATGATAGATTTCAAATCGATCCTGACCAAAATGAGTCTGTGGTGTGAAATAATTTTTGTTGAGTGGATAGATTTTAATTAGGATTTCAACATTCTACCAGAACTACGAACCATGGAGTATGATTTCTCTGAAACCGTGATAGATTTCAAATCGATCCTGACCAAAATGAGTCTGTATTGTGAAATAATTTTTGCTTCGGTAAATAGATTTAAGTTGGGGTAGTCGTTCAACATTCTATCAGAACAACGAACCATGGAGTATGATTTCTCAGAAACCATGATAGACTTCAAATCGATCCTGACCAAGATGAGTCTGTGGTGTGAAATAATTTTTGTTGAGTGGATAGATTTTAGTTGGGGTAGTCGTTCAACATTCTATCAGAACAACGAACCATGGGGTATGATTTCTCTGAAACCATGATAGATTTCAAATTGATCCTGACCAAAATGAGCCTGTGGTGTGAAATAATTTTTGTTGAGTGGATAGATTTTAGTTGGGGTAGTCGTTCAACATTCTATCAGAACAACGAACCATGGAGTATGATTTCTCTGAAACCATGATAGATTTCAAATCGATCCTGACCAAAATGAGTCTGTGGTGTGAAATAATTTTTGGTTCGGTGGATAGATTTAATTTATGGTAGTCGTTCAACATTCTATCAGAACAACGAACCACGGAGTATGATTTCTCTGAAACCATGATAGATTTCAAATCGATCTTGACCAAGATGAGTCTGTGGTGTGAAATAATTTTTGTTGAGTGGATAGATTTTAATTAGGGGTTCAACATTATAACAGAACTGCGAACCATGGAGTATGATTTCTCTGAAACCATGATAGATTTCAAATTGATCCTGTCCAAAATGAGTCTGTGGTGTGAAATAAGTTTAGCTTCGGTGGATAGATTTAATTTGGGGTAGTCGTTCAATATTCTATCAGAACAACGAACCATGGAGTATGATTTCTCTGAAACCACGATAGATTTCAAATCGATCCTGACCAAAATGAATCTGTGGTGTGAAATAATTTTTGTTGAATGGATAGATTTTAGTTAGGGGTAGTCGTTCAATATTCTATCAGAACAACGAACCATGGAGTATGATTTCTCTGAAACCATGATAGACTTCAAATCGTTCCTGAGCAAGATGAGTCTGTGGTGTGAAATAATGTTTGTTGAGTGGATAGATTTTAGTTAAGGGTAGTCTTTCAACATTCTATCAGAACAGCGAATCATGGAGTATGATTTCTCTGAAACCATGATAGATTTCAAATCGATCCTGACCAAAATGAATCTGTGGTGTGAAATAATTTTTGTTGAGTGGATAGATTTTAATTAGGGGTAGTCGTTCAATATTCTATCAGAACAACGAACCATGGAGTATGATTTCTCTGAAACCATGATAGACTTCAAATCGTTCCTGAGCAAGATGAGTCTGTGGTGTGAAATAATTTTTGTTGAGTGGATAGATTTTAGTTGGGGTAGTCGTTCAACATTCTATCAGAACAACGAACCATGGAGTATGATTTCTCTGAAACCACGATAGATTTCAAATCGATCCTGACCAAAATGAATCTGTGGTGTGAAATAATTTTTGTTGAATGGATAGATTTTAGTTAGGGGTAGTCGTTCAATATTCTATCAGAACAACGAACCATGGAGTATGATTTCTTTGAAACCATGATAGATTTCAAATCGATCTTGACCAAGATGAGTCTGTGGTGTGAAATAATGTTTGTTGAGTGGATAGATTTTAGTTAAGGGTAGTCTTTCAACATTCTATCAGAACAGCGAATCATGGAGTATGATTTCTCTGAAACCATGTTAGATTTCAAATCGATCCTAACCAAAATGAATCTGTGGTGTGAAATAATTTTTGTTGAGTGGATAGATTTTAATTAGGGGTAGTCGTTCAATATTCTATCAGAACAACGAACCATGGAGTATGATTTCTCTGAAACCATGATAGATTACAAATCGATCCTGACCAAGATGAGTCTGTGGTGTGAAATAATTTTTTTTGAGTTCAACATTCTATCAGAAAAAGGAACCATGGAGTATGATTTCTCTGAAACCATGATAGATTTCAAATCGATCCTGACCAAATGAGTCTGTGGTGTAAAATAATTTTTGTTGAGTGGATAGATTTTAGTTGTTGTAGTCGTTCAACATTCTATCAGAACAACGAACCATGGAGTATAATTTCTCTGAAACCATGATAGATTTCAAATCGATCCTGACCAAAATGAGTTTTGGTGTGAAATAAATTTTGTTGAGTGGATTGATTTTAGTTAGGGGTAGTCGTTCAATATTCTATCAGAACAATGAATCATGGAGCATGATTTCTCTGAAACCATGATAGATTTCAAATCGATCCTGACCAAGATGAGTCTGTGGTGTGAAATAATTTTTGTTGAGTGGATAGATTTTAGTTGGGGTAGTCGTTCAACATTCTATCAGAACAACGAACCATGGAGTATGATTTCTCTGAAACCATGATAGATTTCAAATCGATCCTGACGAAGATGAGTCTGTGGTGTGAAATAATTTTTGTTGAGTGGATAGATTTTAGTTGGGGTAGTCGTTCAACATTCTATCAGAACAACGAACCCTGGAGTATGATTTCTCTGAAACCATGATAGATTTCAAATCGATCCTGACCAAATGAGTCTGTGGTGTAAAATAATTTTTGTTGAATGGATAGATTTTAGTTAGGGGTAGTCGTTCAATATTCTATCAGAACAGCGAACCATGGAGTATGATTTCTCTGAAACCATGATAGATTTCAAATCGATCCTGACCAAGATGAGTCTGTGGTGTGAAATAATTTTTGCTTCGGTGGATAGATTTTAGTTGGAGTAGTCGTTCAACATTCTATCAGAACAACGAACCATGGAGTATGATTTCTCTGAAACCATGATAGATTTCAAATCGATCCTGACGAAGAAGGGTCTGTGGTGTGAAATAATTTTTGTTGAGTGGATAGATTTTAGTTGGGGTAGTCGTTCAACATTCTATCAGAACAACGAACCCTGGAGTACGATTTCTCTGAAACCATGATAGATTTCAAATCGATCCTGACCAAATGAGTCTGTGGTGTAAAATAATTTTTGTTGAGTGGATAGATTTTAGTTAGGGGTAATCGTTCAACATTCTATCAGAACAACGAACCATGGAGTATGATTTCTATGAAACCATGATAGATTTCAAATCGATCCTGACCAAAATGAGTCTGTGGTGTAAAATAATTTTTGTTGAGTGGATAGATTTTAATTAGGATTTCAACATTCTACCAGAACTACGAACCATGGAGTATGATTTCTCTGAAACCGTGATAGATTTCAAATCGATCCTGACCAAAATGAGTCTGTATTGTGAAATAATTTTTGCTTCGGTAAATAGATTTAAGTTGGGGTAGTCGTTCAACATTCTATCAGAACAACGAATCATGGAGTATGATTTCTCAGAAACCATGATAGACTTCAAATCGATCCTGACCAAGATGAGTCTATGGTGTGAAATAATTTTTGTTGAGTGGATAGATTTTAGTTGGGGTAGTCGTTCAACATTCTATCAGAACAACGAACCATGGAGTATGATTTCTCTGAAACCATGATAGATTTCAAATTGATCCTGACCAAAATGAGCCTGTGGTGTGAAATAATTTTTGTTGAGTGGATAGATTTTAGTTAGGGGTAATCGTTCAACATTCTATCAGAACAACGAACCATGGAGTATGATTTCTATGAAACCATGATAGATTTCAAATCGATCCTGACCAAAATGCATCTGTGGTGTAAAATAATTTTTGTTGAGTGGATAGATTTTAGTTAGGGGTAGTCGTTCAACATTCTATCAGAACAACGAACCACGGAGTATGATTTCTCTGAAACCATGATAGATTTCAAATCGATCCTGACCAAGATGAGTCTGTGGTGTGAAATAATTTTTGTTGAGTGGATAGATTTTAATTAGGGGTTCAACATTATAACAGAACTGCGAACCATGGAGTATGATTTCTCTGAAACCATGATAGATTTCAAATTGATCCTGTCCAAAATGAGTCTGTGGTGTGAAATAAGTTTTGCTTCTTTGGATAGATTTAAGTTGGGATAGTCGTTCAATATTCTATCAGAACAACGAACCATGGAGTATGATTTCTCTGAAACCATGATAGACTTCAAATCGTTCCTGAGCAAGATGAGTCTGTGGTGTGAAATAATTTTTGTTGAGTGGATAGATTTTAGTTGGGGTAATCGTGCAACATTCTATCAGAACAACGAACCATGGAGTATGATTTCTCTGAAACCATGATAGATTTCAAATCGATCCTGACCAAAATGCATCTGTGGTGTAAAATAATTTTTGTTGAGTGGATAGATTTTAGTTAGGGGTAGTCGTTCAACATTCTATCAGAACAACGAACCATGGAGTATGATTTCTCTGAAACCATGATAGATTTCAAATCGATCCTGACCAAAATGAGTCTGTGGTGTGAAATAATTTTTGGTTCGGTGGATAGATTTAAGTTATGGTAGTCGTTCAACATTCTATCAGAACAACGAACCACGGAGTATGATTTCTCTGAAACCATGATAGATTTCAAATCGATCCTGACCAAGATGAGTCTGTGGTGTGAAATAATTTTTGTTGAGTGGATAGATTTTAATTAGGGGTTCAACATTATAACAGAACTGCGAACCATGGAGTATGATTTCTCTGAAACCACGATAGATTTCAAATCGATCCTGACCAAAATGAATCTGTGGTGTGAAATAATTTTTGTTGAATGGATAGATTTTAGTTATTGGTAGTCGTTCAATATTCTATCAGAACAACGAACCATGGAGTATGATTTCTCTGAAACCATGATAGACTTCAAATCGTTCCTGAGCAAGATGAGTCTGTGGTGTGAAATAATGTTTGTTGAGTGGATAGATTTTAGTTAAGGGTAGTCTTTCAACATTCTATCAGAACAGCGAATCATGGAGTATGATTTCTCTGAAACCATGATAGATTTCAAATCGATCCTGACCAAAATGAATCTGTGGTGTGAAATAATTTTTGTTGAGTGGATAGATTTTAGTTAGGGGTAGTCGTTCAATATTCTATCAGAACAACGAACCATGGAGTATGATTTCTCTGAAACCATGATAGATTACAAATCGATCCTGACCAAGATGAGTCTGTGGTGTGAAATAATTTTTTTTGAGTTCAACATTCTATCAGAAAAAGGAACCATGGAGTATGATTTCTCTGAAACCATGATAGATTTCAAATCGATCCTGACCAAATGAGTCTGTGGTGTAAAATAATTTTTGTTGAGTGGATAGAATTTAGTTGTTGTAGTCGTTCAACATTCTATCAGAACAACGAACCATGGAGTATAATTTCTCTGAAACCATGATAGATTTCAAATCGATCCTGACCAAAATGAGTCTTTGGTGTGAAATAAATTTTGTTGAGTGGATTGATTTTAGTTAGGGGTAGTCGTTCAATATTCTATCAGAACAATGAACCATGGAGCATGATTTCTCTGAAACCATGATAGATTTCAAATCGATCCTGACCAAGATGAGTCTGTGGTGTGAAATAATTTTTGTTGAGTGGATAGATTTTAGTTAGGGTAGTCGTTCAACATTCTATCAGAACAACGAACCATGGAGTATGATTTCTCTGAAACCATGATAGATTTCAAATCGATCCTGACGAAGATGAGTCTGTGGTGTGAAATAATTTTTGTTGAGTGGATAGATTTTAGTTGGGGTAGTCGTTCAACATTCTATCAGAACAACGAACCCTGGAGTATGATTTCTCTGAAACCATGATAGATTTCAAATCGATCCTGACCAAATGAGTCTGTGGTGTAAAATAATTTTTGTTGAATGGATAGATTTTAGTTAGGGGTAGTCGTTCAACATTCTATCAGAACAACGAACCATGGAGTATGATTTCTCTGAAACCATGATAGATTTCAAATCGATCCTGACCAAAATGAGTCTGTGGTGTGAAATAATTTTTGCTTTGGTTTATAGATTTTAGTTGGAGTAGTCGTTCAACATTCTATCAGAACAACGAACCATGGAGTATGATTTCTCTGAAACCATGATAGATTTCAAATCGATCCTGACCAAGATGAGTCTGTTTTGTGAAATAATTTTTGTTGAGTGCATAGATTTTAGTTAAGGGTAGTCGTTCAACATTCTATCAGAACAACGAACCATGGAGTATGATTTCTCTGAAACCATGATAGATTTCCAATCGATCCAGACCAAGATGAGTCTGTGGTGTGAACTAATTTTTGTTGAGTGGATATATTTTACTTAGGGGTAGTCGTTCAACATTCTATCAGAACAACGAACCATGGAGTATGATTTCTCTGAAACCATGATAGATTTCAAATCGATCCTGACCAAAATGAGTCTGTGGTGTGAAATAATTTTTGTTGAGTGGATAGATTTTAGTTGGGGTAGTCGTTCAACAATCTATCAGAACAACGAAGCATGGAGTATGATTTCTCTGAAACCATGATAGATTTCAAATCGATCCTGACCAAGATGAGTCTGTGGTGTGAAATAATTTTTGCTTCGGTGAATAGATTTTAGTTGGGGTAGTCGTTCAACATTCTATCAGAACAACGAACCATGGAGTATGATTTCTCTGAAACCATGATAGATTTCAAATCGATCCTGACCAAGATGAGTCTGTGGTGTGAAATAATTTTTGCTTCGGTGGATAGATTTTAGTTGGAGTAGTCGTTCAACATTCTATCAGAACAACGAACCATGGAGTATGATTTCTCTGAAACCATGATAGATTTCAAATCGATCCTGATGAAGATGGGTCTGTGGTGTGAAATAATTTTTGTTGAGTGGATAGATTTTAGTTGGGGTAGTCGTTCAACATTCTATCAGAACAACGAACCCTGGAGTATGATTTCTCTGAAACCATGATAGATTTCAAATCGATCCTGACCAAATGAGTCTGTGGTGTAAAATAATTTTTGTTGAGTGGATAGATTTTAGTTAGGGGTAATCGTTCAACATTCTATCAGAACAACGAACCATGGAGTATGATTTGTATGAAACCATGATAGATTTCAAATCGATCCTGACCAAAATGAGTCTGTGGTGTAAAATAATTTTTGTTGAGTGGATAGATTTTAGTTAGGGGTAGTCGTTCAATATTCTATCAGAACAACGAACCATGGAGTATGATTTCTCTGATACCATGATAGATTTCAAATCGATCCTGACCAAAATGAGTCTGTGGTGTGAAATAATTTTTGTTGAGTGGATAGATTTTAATTAGGATTTCAACATTCTACCAGAACTACGAACCATGGAGTATGATTTCTCTGAAACCGTGATAGATTTCAAATCGATCCTGACCAAAATGAGTCTGTATTGTGAAATAATTTTTGCTTCGGTAAATAGATTTAAGTTGGGGTAGTCGTTCAACATTCTATCAGAACAACGAACCATGGAGTATGATTTCTCAGAAACCATGATAGACTTCAAATCGATCCTGACCAAGATGAGTCTATGGTGTGAAATAATTTTTGTTGAGTGGATAGATTTTAGTTGGGGTAGTCGTTCAACATTCTATCAGAACAACGAACCATGGGGTATGATTTCTCTGAAACCATGATAGATTTCAAATTGATCCTGACCAAAATGAGCCTGTGGTGTGAAATAATTTTTGTTGAGTGGATAGATTTTAGTTAGGGGTAATCGTTCAACATTCTATCAGAACAACGAACCATGGAGTATGATTTCTATGAAACCATGATAGATTTCAAATCGATCCTGACCAAAATGCATCTGTGGTGTAAAATAATTTTTGTTGAGTGGATAGATTTTAGTTAGGGGTAGTCGTTCAACATTCTATCAGAACAACGAACCATGGAGTATGATTTCTCTGAAACCATGATAGATTTCAAATCGATCCTGACCAAAATGAGTCTGTGGTGTGAAATAATTTTTGGTTCGGTGGATAGATTTAAGTTATGGTAGTCGTTCAACATTCTATCAGAACAACGAACCACGGAGTATGATTTCTCTGAAAATATGATAGATTTCAAATCGATCCTGACCAAGATGAGTCTGTGGTGTGAAATAATTTTTGTTGAGTGGATAGATTTTAGTTGGGGTAGTCGTTCAACAATCTATCAGAACAACGAAGCATGGAGTATGATTTCTCTGAAACCATGATAGATTTCAAATCGATCCTGACCAAAATGAGTCTGTGGTGTGAAATAATTTTTGTTGATTGGATAGATTTTAGTTAGGTGTAGTCGCTCAACATTCTATCAGAACAACGAACCATGGAGTATGGTTTCTCTGAAACCATGATAGATTTCAAATCGATCCTGACCAAGATGAGTCTGTGGTGTGAAATAATTTTTGCTTCGGTGAATAGATTTTAGTTGGGGTAGTCGTTCAACATTCTATCAGAACAACGAACCATGGAGTATGATTTCTCTGAAACCATGATAGATTTCAAATCGATCCTGACCAAGATGAGTCTGTGGTGTGAAATAATTTTTGCTTCGGTGGATAGATTTTAGTTGGAGTAGTCGTTCAACATTCTATCAGAACAACGAACCATGGAGTATGATTTCTCTGAAACCATGATAGATTTCAAATCGATCCTGACGAAGATGGGTCTGTGGTGTGAAATAATTTTTGTTGAGTGGATAGATTTTAGTTGGGGTAGTCGTTCAACATTCTATCAGAACAACGAACCCTGGAGTATGATTTCTCTGAAACCATGATAGATTTCAAATCGATCCTGACCAAATGAGTCTGTGGTGTAAAATAATTTTTGTTGAGTGGATAGATTTTAGTTAGGGGTAATCGTTCAACATTCTATCAGAACAACGAACCATGGAGTATGATTTGTATGAAACCATGATAGATTTCAAATCGATCCTGACCAAAATGAGTCTGTGGTGTAAAATAATTTTTGTTGAGTGGATAGATTTTAGTTAGGGGTAGTCGTTCAATATTCTATCAGAACAACGAACCATGGAGTATGATTTCTCTGAAACCATGATAGATTTCCAATCGATCCAGACCAAGATGAGTCTGTGGTGTGAACTAATTTTTGTTGAGTGGATATATTTTACTTAGGGGTAGTCGTTCAACATTCTATCAGAACAACGAACCCTGGAGTATGATTTCTCTGAAACCATGATAGATTTCAAATCGATCCTGACCAAGATGAGTCTGTTTTGTGAAATAATTTTTGTTGAGTGCATAGATTTTAGTTAAGGGTAGTCGTTCAACATTCTATCAGAACAACGAACCATGGAGTATGATTTCTCTGAAACCATGATAGATTTCCAATCGATCCAGACCAAGATGAGTCTGTGGTGTGAACTAATTTTTGTTGAGTGGATATATTTTACTTAGGGGTAGTCGTTCAACATTCTATCAGAACAACGAACCATGGAGTATGATTTCTCTGAAACCATGATAGATTTCAAATCGATCCTGACCAAAATGAGTCTGTGGTGTGAAATAATTTTTGTTGAGTGGATAGATTTTAGTTGGGGTAGTCGTTCAACAATCTATCAGAACAACGAAGCATGGAGTATGATTTCTCTGAAACCATGATAGATTTCAAATCGATCCTGACCAAGATGAGTCTGTGGTGTGAAATAATTTTTGCTTCGGTGAATAGATTTTAGTTGGGGTAGTCGTTCAACATTCTATCAGAACAACGAACCATGGAGTATGATTTCTCTGAAACCATGATAGATTTCAAATCGATCCTGACCAAGATGAGTCTGTGGTGTGAAATAATTTTTGCTTCGGTGGATAGATTTTAGTTGGAGTAGTCGTTCAACATTCTATCAGAACAACGAACCATGGAGTATGATTTCTCTGAAACCATGATAGATTTCAAATCGATCCTGACGAAGATGGGTCTGTGGTGTGAAATAATTTTTGTTGAGTGGATAGATTTTAGTTGGGGTAGTCGTTCAACATTCTATCAGAACAACGAACCCTGGAGTATGATTTCTCTGAAACCATGATAGATTTCAAATCGATCCTGACCAAATGAGTCTGTGGTGTAAAATAATTTTTGTTGAGTGGATAGATTTTAGTTAGGGGTAATCGTTCAACATTCTATCAGAACAACGAACCATGGAGTATGATTTGTATGAAACCATGATAGATTTCAAATCGATCCTGACCAAAATGAGTCTGTGGTGTGAAATAATTTTTTGTTGAGTGGATAGATTTTAGTTAGGGGTAGTCGTTCAATATTCTATCAGAACAACGAACCATGGAGTATGATTTCTCTGATACCATGATAGATTTCAAATCGATCCTGACCAAAATGAGTCTGTGGTGTGAAATAATTTTTGTTGAGTGGATAGATTTTAATTAGGATTTCAACATTCTACCAGAACTACGAACCATGGAGTATGATTTCTCTGAAACCGTGATAGATTTCAAATCGATCCTGACCAAAATGAGTCTGTATTGTGAAATAATTTTTGCTTCGGTAAATAGATTTAAGTTGGGGTAGTCGTTCAACATTCTATCAGAACAACGAACCATGGAGTATGATTTCTCAGAAACCATGATAGACTTCAAATCGATCCTGACCAAGATGAGTCTATGGTGTGAAATAATTTTTGTTGAGTGGATAGATTTTAGTTGGGGTAGTCGTTCAACATTCTATCAGAACAACGAACCATGGGGTATGATTTCTCTGAAACCATGATAGATTTCAAATTGATCCTGACCAAAATGAGCCTGTGGTGTGAAATAATTTTTGTTGAGTGGATAGATTTTAGTTAGGGGTAATCGTTCAACATTCTATCAGAACAACGAACCATGGAGTATGATTTCTATGAAACCATGATAGATTTCAAATCGATCCTGACCAAAATGCATCTGTGGTGTAAAATAATTTTTGTTGAGTGGATAGATTTTAGTTAGGGGTAGTCGTTCAACATTCTATCAGAACAACGAACCATGGAGTATGATTTCTCTGAAACCATGATAGATTTCAAATCGATCCTGACCAAAATGAGTCTGTGGTGTGAAATAATTTTTGGTTCGGTGGATAGATTTAAGTTATGGTAGTCGTTCAACATTCTATCAGAACAACGAACCACGGAGTATGATTTCTCTGAAAATATGATAGATTTCAAATCGATCCTGACCAAGATGAGTCTGTGGTGTGAAATAATTTTTGTTGAGTGGATAGATTTTAGTTGGGGTAGTCGTTCAACAATCTATCAGAACAACGAAGCATGGAGTATGATTTCTCTGAAACCATGATAGATTTCAAATCGATCCTGACCAAAATGAGTCTGTGGTGTGAAATAATTTTTGTTGATTGGATAGATTTTAGTTAGGTGTAGTCGCTCAACATTCTATCAGAACAACGAACCATGGAGTATGGTTTCTCTGAAACCATGATAGATTTCAAATCGATCCTGACCAAGATGAGTCTGTGGTGTGAAATAATTTTTGCTTCGGTGAATAGATTTTAGTTGGGGTAGTCGTTCAACATTCTATCAGAACAACGAACCATGGAGTATGATTTCTCTGAAACCATGATAGATTTCAAATCGATCCTGACCAAGATGAGTCTGTGGTGTGAAATAATTTTTGCTTCGGTGGATAGATTTTAGTTGGAGTAGTCGTTCAACATTCTATCAGAACAACGAACCATGGAGTATGATTTCTCTGAAACCATGATAGATTTCAAATCGATCCTGACGAAGATGGGTCTGTGGTGTGAAATAATTTTTGTTGAGTGGATAGATTTTAGTTGGGGTAGTCGTTCAACATTCTATCAGAACAACGAACCCTGGAGTATGATTTCTCTGAAACCATGATAGATTTCAAATCGATCCTGACCAAATGAGTCTGTGGTGTAAAATAATTTTTGTTGAGTGGATAGATTTTAGTTAGGGGTAATCGTTCAACATTCTATCAGAACAACGAACCATGGAGTATGATTTGTATGAAACCATGATAGATTTCAAATCGATCCTGACCAAAATGAGTCTGTGGTGTAAAATAATTTTTGTTGAGTGGATAGATTTTAGTTAGGGGTAGTCGTTCAATATTCTATCAGAACAACGAACCATGGAGTATGATTTCTCTGAAACCATGATAGATTTCAAATCGATCCTGACCAAAATGAGTCTGTGGTGTGAAATAATTTTTGTTGAGTGGATAGATTTTAATTAGGATTTCAACATTCTACCAGAACTACGAACCATGGAGTATGATTTCTCTGAAACCGTGATAGATTTCAAATCGATCCTGACCAAAATGAGTCTGTATTGTGAAATAATTTTTGCTTCGGTAAATAGATTTAAGTTGGGGTAGTCGTTCAACATTCTATCAGAACAACGAAGCATGGAGTATGATTTCTCAGAAACCATGATAGACTTCAAATCGATCCTGACCAAGATGAGTCTATGGTGTGAAATAATTTTTGTTGAGTGGATAGATTTTAGTTGGGGTAGTCGTTCAACATTCTATCAGAACAACGAACCATGGGGTATGATTTCTCTGAAACCATGATAGATTTCAAATTGATCCTGACCAAAATGAGCCTGTGGTGTGAAATAATTTTTGTTGAGTGGATAGATTTTAGTTAGGGGTAATCGTTCAACATTCTATCAGAACAACGAACCATGGAGTATGATTTCTATGAAACCATGATAGATTTCAAATCGATCCTGACCAAAATGCATCTGTGGTGTAAAATAATTTTTGTTGAGTGGATAGATTTTAGTTAGGGGTAGTCGTTCAACATTCTATCAGAACAACGAACCATGGAGTATGATTTCTCTGAAACCATGATAGATTTCAAATCGATCCTGACCAAAATGAGTCTGTGGTGTGAAATAATTTTTGGTTCGGTGGATAGATTTAAGTTATGGTAGTCGTTCAACATTCTATCAGAACAACGAACCACGGAGTATGATTTCTCTGAAAATATGATAGATTTCAAATCGATCCTGACCAAGATGAGTCTGTGGTGTGAAATAAGTTTTGTTGAGTGGATAGATTTTAATTAGGGGTTCAACATTATATCAGAACTGCGAAATATGGAGTATGATTTCTCTGAAACCATGATAGATTTCAAATTGATCCTGTCCAAAATGAGTCTGTGGTGTGAAATAAGTTTTGATTCGGTGGATAGATTTAAGTTGGGGTAGTCGTTCAATATTCTATCAGAACAACGAACCATGGAGTATGATTTCTCTGAAACCATGATAGACTTCAAATCGTTCCTGAGCAAGATGAGTCTGTGGTGTGAAATAATTTTTGTTGAGTGGATAGATTTTAGTTGGGGTAGTCGTTCAACATTCTATCAGAACAACGAACCATGGAGTATGATTTCTCTGAAACCACGATAGATTTCAAATCGATCCTGACCAAAATGAATCTGTGGTGTGAAATAATTTTTGTTGAATGGATAGATTTTAGTTATTGGTAGTCGTTCAATATTCCATCAGAACAACGAACCATGGAGTATGATTTCTCTGAAACCATGATAGACTTCAAATCGTTCCTGAGCAAGATGAGTCTGTGGTGTGAAATAATGTTTGTTGAGTGGATAGATTTTAGTTAAGGGTAGTCTTTCAACATTCTATCAGAACAGCGAATCATGGAGTATGATTTCTCTGAAACCATGATAGATTTCAAATCGATCCTGACCAAAATGAATCTGTGGTGTGAAATAATTTTTGTTGAGTGGATAGATTTTAGTTAGGGGTAGTCGTTCAATATTCTATCAGAACAACGAACCATGGAGTATGATTTCTCTGAAACCATGATAGATTACAAATCGATCCTGACCAAGATGAGTCTGTGGTGTGAAATAATTTTTTTTGAGTTCAACATTCTATCAGAAAAAGGAACCATGGAGTATGATTTCTCTGAAACCATGATAGATTTCAAATCGATCCTGACCAAATGAGTCTGTGGTGTAAAATAATTTTTGTTGAGTGGATAGATTTTAGTTGTTGTAGTCGTTCAACATTCTATCAGAACAACGAACCATGGAGTATAATTTCTCTGAAACCATGATAGATTTCAAATCGATCCTGACCAAAATGAGTCTTTGGTGTGAAATAAATTTTGTTGAGTGGATTGATTTTAGTTAGGGGTAGTCGTTCAATATTCTATCAGAACAATGAACCATGGAGCATGATTTCTCTGAAACCATGATAGATTTCAAATCGATCCTGACCAAGATGAGTCTGTGGTGTGAAATAATTTTTGTTGAGTGGATAGATTTTAGTTAGGGTAGTCGTTCAACATTCTATCAGAACAACGAACCATGGAGTATGATTTCTCTGAAACCATGATAGATTTCAAATCGATCCTGACGAAGATGAGTCTGTGGTGTGAAATAATTTTTGTTGAGTGGATAGATTTTAGTTGGGGTAGTCGTTCAACATTCTATCAGAACAACGAACCCTGGAGTATGATTTCTCTGAAACCATGATAGATTTCAAATCGATCCTGATTTTTGTTGAATGGATAGATTTTAGTTAGGGGTAGTCGTTCAATATTCTATCAGAACAACGAACCATGGAGTATGATTTCTCTGAAACCATGATAGATTTCAAATCGATCCTGATCAAGATGAGTCTGTTTTGTGAAATAATTTTTGTTGAGTGCATAGATTTTAGTTAAGGGTAGTCGTTCAACATTCTATCAGAACAACGAACCATGGTGTATGATTTCTCTGAAACCATGATAGATTTCCAACCGATCCTGACCAAGATGAGTCTGTGGTGTGAAATAATGTTTGCTTCGGTGGATAGATTTTAGTTGGGGTAGTCCGTTCAACATTTTATCAGAACAACGAACCATGGAGTATGATTTCTCTGAAACCATGATAGATTTCAAATCGATCCTGACCAAAATGAGTCTGTGGTGTGAAATAATTTTTGTTGAGTGGATAGATTTTAGTTGGGGTAGTCGTTCAACATTCTATCAGAACAACGAACCATGGAGTATGATTTCTCTGAAACCATGATAGATTTCAAATCGATCCTGACCAAAATGAGTCTGTGGTGTGAAATAATTTTTGTTGAGTGGATAGATTTTAGTTGGGGTAGTCGTTCAACATTCTATCAGAACAACGAACCCTGGAGTATGATTTCTCTGAAACCATGATAGATTTCAAATCGATCCTGATTTTTGTTGAATGGATAGATTTTAGTTAGGGGTAGTCGTTCAATATTCTATCAGAACAACGAACCATGGAGTATGATTTCTCTGAAACCATGATAGATTTCAAATCGATCCTGATCAAGATGAGTCTGTTTTGTGAAATAATTTTTGTTGAGTGCATAGATTTTAGTTAAGGGTAGTCGTTCAACATTCTATCAGAACAACGAACCATGGTGTATGATTTCTCTGAAACCATGATAGATTTCAAATCGATCCTGACCAAAATGAGTCTGTGGTGTGAACTAATTTTTGTTGAGTGGATATATTTTACTTAGGGGTAGTCGTTCAACATTCTATCAGAACAATGAACCATGGAGCATGATTTCTCTGAAACCATGATAGATTTCAAATCGATCCTGACCAAAATGAGTCTGTGGTGTGAAATAATTTTTGTTGAGTGGATAGATTTTAGTTGGGGTAGTCGTTCAACATTCTATCAGAACAACGAACCATGGAGTATGATTTCTCTGAAACCATGATAGATTTCAAATCGATCCTGACCAAGATGAGTCTGTGGTGTGAAATAATGTTTGCTTCGGTGGATAGATTTTAGTTGGGGTAGTCCGTTCAACATTTTATCAGAACAACGAACCATGGAGTATGATTTCTCTGAAACCATGATAGATTTCAAATCGATCCTGACCAAAATGAGTCTGTGGTGTGAAATAATTTTTCTTGAGTGGATAGATTTTAGTTAGGGGTAGTCGTTCAACATTCTATCAGAACAACGAACCATGGAGTATGATTTCTCTGAAACCATGATAGATTTCAAATCGATCCTGACCAAAATGAGTCTGTGGTGTGAAATAATTTTTGCTTCGGAGGATAGATTTTAGTTGGGGTGGTCGTTCAACATTCTATCAGAACAACGAAACATGGAGTATGATTTCTCTGAAACCATGATAGATTTCAAATCGATCCTGACCAAGATGAGTCTGTGGTGTGAAATAATTTTTGCTTCGGTGGATAGATTTTAGTTGGGGTAGTCGTTCAACATTCTATCAGAACAACGAATCATGGAGTATGATTTCTCTGAAACCATGATAGATTTCAAATCGATCCTGACCAAGATGAGTCTGTGGTGTGAAATAATTTTTGTTGAGTGGATAGATTTTAGTTGGGGTAGTCGTTCAACAATCTATCAGAACAACGAACCATGGAGTATGATTTCTCTGAAACCATGATAGATTTCAAATCGATCCTGACCAAGATGAGTCTGTGGTGTGAAATAATGTTTGCTTCATTGGATAGATTATAGTTGGGGTAGTCGTTCAACATTTTATCAGAACAACGAACCATGGAGTATGATTTCTCTGAAACCATGATAGATTTCAAATCGATCCTGACCAAAATGAGTCTGTGGTGTGAAATAATTTTTGTTGAGTGGATAGATTTTAGTTGGGGTAGTCGTTCAACAATCTATCAGAACAACGAACCATGGAGTATGATTTCTCTGAAACCATGATAGATTTCAAATCGATCCTGACCAAGATGAGTCTGTGGTGTGAAATAATTTTTGTTGAGTGGATAGATTTTAGTTTTGGTAGTCGTTCAATATTCTATCAGAACAACGAAACATGGAGTATGATTTCTCTGAAACCAGGATAGATTTCAAATCGATCCTGACCAAGATGAGTCTCTGGTGTAAAATAATTTTTGTTGAGTGGATAGATTTTAGTTAGGGGTAGTCGATCAACATTCTATCAGAACAACGAACCATGGAGTATGATTTCTCTTAAACCACGTTAGATTTCAAATCGATCCTGACCAAGATGCGTCTGTGGTGTGAAATAATTTTGGCTTCGGTGGATAGATTTTAGTTGGAGTAGTCGTTCAACATTCTATCAGAACAACGAACAACGGAGTATGATTTCTCTGAAACCATGATAGTTTTCAAATCGATCCTGACCAAGATGAGTCTGTGGTGTGAAATAATTTTTGTTGAGTGGATAGATTTTAGTTAGGGGTAGTCGTTCAACATTCTATCAGAACAACGAACCATGGAGTATGATTTCTCTGAAACCATGATAGATTTCAAATCGATTCTGACCAAAATGAGTCTGTGGTGTGAAATAATTTTTGTTGAGTGGATAGATTTTAGTTGGAGTAGTCGTTTAACATTCTATCAGAACAACGAACCAAGGAGTATGATTTCTCTGAAACCATGATAGATTTCAAATCGATCTTGACCAAGATGAGTCTGTGGTGTGAAATAATTTTTGTTGAGTGGAAAGAGTTTATTTAGGGGTAGTCGTTCAATATTCTATCAGAACGACGAACCATGGAGTATGATTTCTCTGAAACCATGATAGATTTCAAATCGATCCTGACCAAGATGAGTCTGTGGTGTGAAATAATTTTTGTTGAGTAGATAGATTTTAGTTGGAGTAGTCGTTCAACATTCTATCAGAACAACGAACCATGGAGTCTGATTTCTCTGAAACCATGATAGATTTCAAATCGATCCTGACCAAGATGAGTCTGTGGTGTGAAATAATTTTTGTTGTGTGGAAAGAGTTTATTTAGGGGTAGTCGTTCAATATTCTATCAGAACGACGAACCATGGAGTATGATTTCTCTGAAACCATGATAGATTTCAAATCGATCCTGACCAAGATGAGTCTGTGGTGTGAAATAATTTTTGCTGAGTGGATAGATTTTAGTTAGGGGTAGTCGTTAAACATTCTATCAGAACAACGAACCACGGAGTATGATTTCTCCGAAACTATGATAGATTTCAAACCCATCCTGACCAAGATGAGTCTGTGGTGTGAAATAATTTTTGTTGAGTGGATAGATTTTAGTTAGGGGTAGTCGTTCAACATTTTATCAGAACAACGAACCATGGAGTATGATTTCTCTGAAACCATGATAGATTTCAAACCGATTCTGACCAAAATGAGTCTGTGGTGCGAAATAATTTTTGTTGAGTGGATAGATTTTAGTTAGGGGTAGTCGTTCAACATTCTATCAGAACAAGGAACCATGGAGTATGATTTCTCTGAAACCATGATAGATTTCAAATCGATCCTGACCAAGATGAGTCTGTGGTGTGAAATAATTTTTGCTTCGGTGGATAGATTTTAGTTAGGGGTAGTCGTTCAACATTCTATCAGAACAACGAACCATGGAGTATGATTTCTCTGAAACCATGATAGATTTCAAATCGATCCTGACCAAGATGAGTCTGTGGTGTGAAATAATTTTTGTTGAGTGGAAAGAGTTTATTTAGGGGTAGTCGTTCAATATTCTATCAGAACGACGAACCATGGAGTATGATTTCTCTGAAACCATGATAGGTTTCAAATCGATCCTGACCAAGATGAGTCTGTGGTGTGAAATGATTTTGGCTTTGGTGGATAGATTTTAGTTGGAGTAGTCATTCAACATTCTATCAGAACAACGAACCATGGAGTATGATTTCTCTGAAACCATGATAGATTTCAAATCGATCCTGACCAAAATGAGTCTGTGGTGGGAAATAATTTTTGCTTCGGTGGATAGATTTTAGTTTTAGTAGTCGTTCAACATTCTATCAGAACAACGAACCATGGAGTATGATTTCTCTGAAACCATGATAGATTTCAAATCGATCCTGACCAAAATGAGTCTGTGGTGTGAAATAATTTTTGTTGAGTGGATAGATTTTAGTTGGAGTAGTCGTTCAACATTCTATCAGAACAACGAACCATGGAGTATGATTTCTCTGAAACCATGATAGATTTCAAATCGATCCTGACCAAGATGAGTCTGTGGTGTGAAATAATTTTTGTTGAGTGGAAAGAGTTTATTTAGGGGTAGTCGTTCAATATTCTATCAGAACGACGAACCATGGAGTATGATTTCTCTGAAACCATGATAGATTTCAAATCGATCCTGACCAAAATGAGTCTGTGGTGTGAAATAATTTTTGTTGAGTAGATAGATTTTAGTTGGAGTAGTCGTTCAACATTCTATCAGAACAACGAACCATTTAGTCTGATTTCTCTGAAACCATGATAGATTTCAAATCGATCCGGACCAAGATGAGTCTGTGGTGTGAAATAATTTTTGTTAAGTGGAAAGAGTTTATTTAGGGGTAGTCGTTCAATATTCTATCAGAACGACGAACCATGGAGTATGATTTCTCTGAAACCATGATAGATTTCAAATCGATCCTGACCAAAATGAGTCTGTGGTGTGAAATAATTTTTGCTGAGTGGATAGCTTTTAGTTAATGGTAGTCGTTCAACATTCTATCAGAACAACGAACCATGGAGTATGATTTCTCTGAAACCATTATAGATTTCAAACCCATCCTGACCAAGATGAGTCTGTGGTGTGAAATAATTTTTGTTGAGTGGATAGATTTTAGTTAGGGGTAGTCGTTCAACATTCTATCAGAACAACGAACCATGGAGTATGATTTCTCTGAAACCATTATAGATTTCAAACCAATCCTGACCAAGATGAGTCTGTGGTGTGAACTAATTTTTGTTGAGTGGATAGATTTTAGTTAGGGGTAGTCGTTCAACATTCTATCAGAACAACGAACCATGGAGTATGATTTCTCTAAAACCATGATAGATTTCAAATCGATCCTGACCAAGATGAGTCCGTGGTGTGAAATAATTTTTGTTGAGTGGAAAGAGTTTATTTAGGGGTAGTCGTTCAATATTCTATCAGAACGACGAACCATGGAGTATGATTTCTCTGAAACCATGATAGATTTCAAATCGATCATGACCAAGATGAGTCTGTGGTGTGAAATAATTTTTGTTGAGTAGATAGATTTTAGTTGGGGTAGTCGTTCAACATTCTATCAGAACAACGAACCATGGAGTATGATTTCTCTGAAACCATGATAGATTTCAAATCGATCCTGACCAAGATGAGTCTGTGGTGTGAAATAATTTTTGTTGAGTGGAAAGAGTTTATTTAGGGGTAGTCGTTCAATATTCTATCAGAACGACGAACCATGGAGTATGATTTCTCTGAAACCATGATAGATTTCAAATCGATCCTGACCAAGATGAGTCTGTGGTGTGAAATAATTTTTGTTGAGTAGATAGATTTTAGTTGGAGTAGTCGTTCAACATTCTATCAGAACAACGAACCATTTAGTCTGATTTCTCTAAAACCATGATAGATTTCAAATCGATCTGGACCAAGATGAGTCTGTGGTGTGAAATAATTTTTGTTGAGTGGAAAGAGTTTATTTAGGGGTAGTCGTTCAATATTCTATCAGAACGACGAACCATGGAGTATGATTTCTCTGAAACCATGATAGATTTCAAATCGATCCTGACCAAAATGAGTCTGTGGTGTGAAATAATTTTTGCTGAGTGGATAGCTTTTAGTTAATGGTAGTCGTTCAACATTCTATCAGAACAACGAACCATGGAGTATGATTTCTCTGAAACCATTATAGATTTCAAACCCATCCTGACCAAGATGAGTCTGTGGTGTGAAATAATTTTTGTTGAGTGGATAGATTTTAGTTGGGGGTAGTCGTTCAACATTCTATCAGAACAACGAACCATGGAGTATGATTTCTCTGAAACCATTATAGATTTCAAACCAATCCTGACCAAGATGAGTCTGTGGTGTGAAATAATTTTTGTTGAGTGGATAGATTTTATTTAGGGGTAGTCGTTCAACATTCTATCAGAACAACGAACCATGGAGTATGATTTCTCTAAAACCATGATAGATTTCAAATCGATCCTGACCAAGATGAGTCCGTGGTGTGAAATAATTTTTGTTGAGTGGAAAGAGTTTATTTAGGGGCAGTCGTTCAATATTCTATCAGAACGACGAACCATGGAGTATGATTTCTCTGAAACCATGATAGATTTCAAATCGATCATGACCAAGATGAGTCTGTGGTGTGAAATAATTTTTGTTGAGTAGATAGATTTTAGTTGGGGTAGTCGTTCAACATTCTATCAGAACAACGAACCATGGAGTATGATTTCTCTGAAACCATGATAGATTTCAAATCGATCCTGACCAAAATGAGTCTGTGGTGTGAAATAATTTTTGCTTCGGTGGATAGATTTTAGTTGGGGCAGTGGTTCAACATTCTAGCAGAATATCGAACCATGGAGTATGATTTCTCTAAAACCGTGATAGATTTCAAATCGATCCTGACCAAGATGAGTCTGTGGTGTGAAATAATTTTTGTTGAGTAGATAGATTTTAGTTGGGGTAGTCGTTCAACATTCTTTAAGAACAACGAACCATGGAGTATGATTTCACTGAAATCATGATAGATTTCAAATCGATCCTGACCAAGATGAGTCTGTGGTGTGAAATAATTTTTGTTAAATGGATAGATTTTAGTTAGGGGTAGTCGTTCAACATTCTATCAGAACAACGAACCATGGAGTATGATTTCTCTGAAACCATGATAGATTTCAAATCGATCCTGACCAAATGAGTCTGTGGTGTGAAATAATTTTTGTTGAGTTAATAGATTTTAGTTGGGGCAGTCGTTCAACATTCTATCAGAACAACGAAACATGGAGTATGATTTCTCTGAAACCATGATAGATTTCAAATCGATCCTGACCAAGATGAGTCTGTGGTGTGAAATAATTTTTGTTGAGTGGATAGATTTTAGTTGGGGTAGTCGTTCAACATTCTATCAGAACAAAGAACCATGGAGTATGATTTCTCTGAAACCATGATAGATTTCAAATCGATCCTGACCAAGATGAGAAATAATTTTTGTTGAGTGGATAAATTTTAGTTAGGGGTAGGCGTTCCATATTCTATCAGAACAACGAACCATGGAGTATGATTTCTCTAAAACCATGATAGATTTCAAATCGATCCTGACCAAGATGAGTCTGTGGTGTGAAATAATTTTTGTTGAGTGGAAAGAGTTTATTTAGGGGTAGTCGTTCAATATTCTATCAGAACGACGAACCATGGAGTATGATTTCTCTGAAACCATGATAGATTTCAAATCGATCCTGACCAAGATGAGTCTGTGGTGTGAAATAATTTTTGTTGAGTGGATAGATTTTAGTTGGGGTAGTCGTTCAATATTCTATCAGAACAACGAACCATGGAGTATGATTTCTCTGAAACCATGATAGATTTCAAATCGATCCTGACCAAGATGAGTCTCTGGTGTAAAATAATTTTTGTTGAGTGGATAGATTTTAGTTAGGGGTAGTCGTTCAACATTCTATCAGAACAACGAATAATGGAGTATGATTTCTCTTAAACCACGATAGATTTCAAATCGATCCTGACCAAGATGCGTCTGTGGTGTGAAATAATTTTGGGTTCGGTGGATAGATTTTAGTTGGAGTAGTCATTCAACATTCTATCAGAACAACGAACCATGGAGTATGATTTCTCTGAAACCATGATAGATTTCAAATCGATCCTGAAAAAGATGAGTCTGTGGTGTGAAATAATTTTTGTTGAGTAGATAGATTTTAGGTAATGGTAGTCGTTCAACATTCTATCAGAACAACGAACCATGGAGTATGATTTCTCTGAAACCATGATAGATTTCAAATCGATCCTGACCAAAATGAGTCTGTGGTGTGAAATAATTTTTGTTGAGTGGATAGATTTTAGTTGGAGTAGTCGTTCAACATTCTATCAGAACAACGAACCATGGAGTATGATTTCTCTGAAACCATGATAGATTTCAAATCGATCCTGACCAAGATGAGTCTGTGGTGTGAAATAATTTTTGTTGAGTGGAAAGAGTTTATTTAGGGGTAGTCGTTCAATATTCTATCAGAACGACGAACCATGGAGTATGATTTCTCTGAAACCATGATAGATTTCAAATCGATCCTGACCAAGATGAGTCTGTGGTGTGAAATAATTTTTGTTGAGTAGATAGATTTTAGTTGGAGTAGTCGTTCAACATTCTATCAGAACAACGAACCATTTAGTCTGATTTCTCTAAAACCATGATAGATTTCAAATCGATCCTGACCAAGATGAGTCGGTGGTGTGAAATAATTTTTGTTGAGTGGAAAGAGTTTATTTAGGGGTAGTCGTTCAATATTCTATCAGAACGACGAACCATGGAGTATGATTTCTCTGAAACCATGATAGATTTCAAATCGATCCTGACCAAAATGAGTCTGTGGTGTGAAATAATTTTTGCTGAGTGGATAGCTTTTAGTTAGGGGTAGTCGTTCAACATTCTATCAGAACAACGAACCATGGAGTATGATTTCTCTAAAACCATGGTAGATTTCAAATCGATCCTGACCAAGATGAGTCTGTGGTGTGAAATAATTTTTGTTGAGTGGATAGATTTTAGTTAGGGGTAGTCGTTCAACATTCTTTCAGAACAACGAACCATGGAGTATGATTTCTCTGAAACCATTATAGATTTCAAACCAATCCTGACCAAGATGAGTCTGTGGTGTGAAATAATTTTTGTTGAGTGGATAGATTTTAGTTAGGGGTAGTCGTTCAACATTCTATCAGAACAACGAACCATGGAGTATGATTTCTCTGAAACCATGATACATTTAAAATCGATCCTGACCAAGATGAGTCTGTGGTGTGAAATAATTTTTGTTGAGTGGAAAGAGTTTATTTATAGGTAGTCGTTCAATATTCTATCAGAACGACGAACCATGGAGTATGATTTCTCTGAAACCATGATAGATTTCAAATCGATCATGACCAAGATGAGTCTGTGGTGTGAAATAATTTTTGTTGAGTAGATAGATTTTAGTTGGGGTATTCGTTCAACATTCTATCAGAACAACGAAACATGGAGTATGATTTCTCTGAAACCATGATAGATTTCAAATCGATCCTGACCAAAATGAGTCTGTGGTGTGAAATAATTTTTGCTTCGGTGGATAGATTTTAGTTGGGGCAGTGGTTCAACATTCTATCAGAATATCGAACCATGGAGTATGATTTCTCTAAAACCATGATAGATTTCAAATCGATCCTGACCAAGATGAGTCTGTGGTGTGAAATAATTTTTGTTGAGTAGATAGATTTTAGTTGGGGTAGTCGTTCAACATTCTATCAGAACAACGAACCGTGGAGTATGATTTCTCTGAAACCATGATAGATTTCAAATCGATCCTGACCAAGATGAGTCTGTGGTGTGAAATAATTTTTGTTGAGTGGATAGATTTTAGTTGGGGTAGTCGTTCAACATTCTATCAGAACAACGAACCATGGAGTATGATTTCTCTGAAACCATGATAGATTTCAAATCGATCCTGACCAAAATGAGTCTGTGGTGTGAAATAATTTTTGTTGAGTGGATAGATTTTAGTTAGGGGTAGTCGTTCAACATTCTATCAGAACAACGAACCATGGAGTACGATTTCTCTGAAACCATGATAGATTTCAAATCGATCCTGACCAAGATGAGTCTGTGGTGTGAAATAATTTTTGTTGAGTGGATAGATTTTAGTTGGGGTAGTCGTTCAACATTCTATCAGAACAACGAACCATGGAGTATGATTTCTCTGAAACCATGATAGATTTCAAATCGATCCTGACCAAAATGAGTCTGTGGTGTGAAATAATTTTTGTTGAGTGGATAGATTTTAGTTGGGGCAGTCGTTCAACATTCTATCAGAACAACGAATCATGGAGTACGATTTCTCTGAAACCATGATAGATTTCAAATCGATCCTGACCAAGATGAGTCTGTGGTGTGAAATAATTTTTGTTGAGTGGATAGATTTTAGTTGGGGTAGTTGTTCAACATTCTATCAGAACAAAGAACCATGGAGTATGATTTCTCTGAAACCATGATAGATTTCAAATCGATCCTGACCAAGATGAGTCCGTGGTGTGAAATAATTTTTGTTGAGTGGATAGATTTTAGTTAGGGGTAGTCGTTCAGCATTCTATCAGAACTACGAACCATGAAGTATGATTTCTCTGCAACCATGAAAGATTTCAAATCGATCCTGATCAAGATGAGTCTGTGGTGTGAAATAATTTTTGTTGAGTAGATAGATTTTAGTTGGGGTAGTCGTTCAACATTCTATCAGAACAACGAACCATGGAGTATGATTTCACTGAAATCATGATAGATTTCAAATCGATCCTGACCAAGATGAGTCTGTGGTGTGAAATAATTTTTGTTGAGTTAATAGATTTTAGTTGGGGTAGTCGTTCAACATTCTATCAGAACAACGAACCATGGAGTATGATTTCTCTGAAACCATGATAGATTTCAAATCGATCCTGACCAAAATGAGTCTGTGGTGTGAAATAATTTTTGTTGAGTGGATAGATTTTAGTTGGGGCAGTCGTTCAACATTCTATCAGAACAACGAACCATGGAGTATGATTTCACTGAAATCATGATAGATTTCAAATCGATCCTGACCAAGATGAGTCTGTGGTGTGAAATAATTTTTGTTGAGTGGATAGATTTTAGTTGGGGTAGTCGTTCAACATTCTATCAGAACAAAGAACCATGGAGTATGATTTCTCTGAAACCATGATAGATTTCAAATCGATCCTGACCAAGATGAGTCCGTGGTGTGAAATAATTTTTGTTGAGTGGATAGATTTTAGTTAGGGGTAGTCGTTCAGCATTCTATCAGAACTACGAACCATGAAGTATGATTTCTCTGCAACCATGAAAGATTTCAAATCGATCCTGATCAAGATGAGTCTGTGGTGTGAAATAATTTTTGTTGAGTAGATAGATTTTAGTTGGGGTAGTCGTTCAATATTCTATCAGAACAACGAACCATGGAGTATGATTTCACTGAAATCATGATAGATTTCAAATCGATCCTGACCAAGATGAGTCTGTGGTGTGAAATAATTTTTGTTGAGTGGATAGATTTTAGTTGGGGTAGTCGTTCAACATTCTATCAGAACAACGAACCATGGAGTATGATTTCTCTGAAACCATGATAGATTTCAAATCGATCCTGACCAAAATGAGTCTGTGGTGTGAAATAATTTTTGTTGAGTGGATAGATTTTAGTTGGGGCAGTCGTTCAACATTCTATCAGAACAACGAACCATGGAGTATGATTTCACTGAAATCATGATAGATTTCAAATCGATCCTGACCAAGATGAGTCTGTGGTGTGAAATAATTTTTGTTGAGTGGATAGATTTTAGTTGGGGTAGTCGTTCAACATTCTATCAGAACAAAGAACCATGGAGTATGATTTCTCTGAAACCATGATAGATTTCAAATCGATCCTGACCAAAATGAGTCTGTGGTGTGAAATAATTTTTGCTTCGGTGGATAGATTTTAGTTGGGGCAGTGGTTCAACATTCTATCAGAATATCGAACCATGGAGTATGATTTCTCTAAAACCATGATAGATTTCAAATCGATCCTGACCAAGATGAGTCTGTGGTGTGAAATAATTTTTGTTGAGTAGATAGATTTTAGTTGGGGTAGTCGTTCAACATTCTATCAGAACAACGAACCATGGAGTATGATTTCACTGAAATCATGATAGATTTCAAATCGATCCTGACCAAGATGAGTCTGTGGTGTGAAATAATTTTTGTTGAGTGGATAGATTTTAGTTGGGGTAGTCGTTCAACATTCTATCAGAACAACGAACCATGGAGTATGATTTCTCTGAAACCATGATAGATTTCAAATCGATCCTGACCAAAATGAGTCTGTGGTGTGAAATAATTTTTGTTGAGTGGATAGATTTTAGTTGGGGCAGTCGTTCAACATTCTATCAGAACAACGAACCATGGAGTACGATTTCTCTGAAACCATGATAGATTTCAAATCGATCCTGACCAAGATGAGTCTGTGGTGTGAAATATTTTTTGTTGAGTGGATAGATTTTAGTTGGGGTAGTCGTTCAACATTCTATCAGAACAAAGAACCATGGAGTATGATTTCTCTGAAACCATGATAGATTTCAAATCGATCCTGACCAAGATGAGTCCGTGGTGTGAAATAATTTTTGTTGAGTGGATAAATTTTAGTTAGGGGTAGGTGTTCAATATTCTATCAGAACAACGAACCATGGAGTATGATTTCTCTGAAACCATGATAGATTTCAAATGGATCCTGACCAAGATGAGTCTGTGGTGTGAAATAATTTTTGTTGAGTGGATAGATTTTAGTTGGGGTAGTCGTTCAACATTCTATCAGAACAAAGAACCATGGAGTATGATTTCTCTGAAACCATGATAGATTTCAAATCGATCCTGACCAAGATGAGTCCGTGGTGTGAAATAATTTTTGTTGAGTGGATAGATTTTAGTTAGGGGTAGTCGTTCAGCATTCTATCAGAACTACGAACCATGAAGTATGATTTCTCTGCAACCATGAAAGATTTCAAATCGATCCTGATCAAGATGAGTCTGTGGTGTGAAATAATTTTTGTTGAGTGGAAAGATTTTAGATAATGGTAGCCGTTCAACATTCTATCAGAACAACGAACCATGGAGTATGATTTCTCTGAAACCATGATAGATTTCAAATCGATCCTGACCAAAATGAATCTGTGGTGTGAAATAATTTTTGTTGAGTGGATAGATTTTAGTTGGGGTAGTCGTTCAACATTCTATCAGAACAACGAACCATGGAGTATGATTTCTCTGAAACCATGATAGATTTCAAATCGATCCTGACCAAGATGAGTCTGTGGTGTGAAATAATTTTTGCTTCGGTGGATAGATTTTAGTTGGGGTAGTCGTTCAACATTCTATCAGAACAACGAACCATGGAGTATGATTTCTCTGAAACCATGATAGATTTCAAATCGATCCTGACCAAAATGAATCTGTGGTGTGAAATAATTTTTGTTGAGTGTATAGATTTTAGTTGGGGTAGTCGTTCAACATTCTATTAGAACAACGAACCATATAGTATGATTTCTCTGAAACCATGATAGATTTCAAATCGATCCTGACCAAAATGAATCTGTGGTGTGAAATAATTTTTGTTGAGTGGATAGATTTTAGTTGGGGTAGTCGTTCAACATTCTATCAGAACAACGAACCATGGAGTATGATTTCTCTGAAACCATGATAGATTTCAAATCGATCCTGACCAAACTGAATCTGTGGTGTGAAATAATTTTTGTTGAGTGGATAGATTTTAGTTGGGGTAGTCGTTAAACATTCTATCAGAACAACGAACCATCAAACCATGATAGATTTCAAATCGATCCTGACCAAGATGAGTCTGTGGCGTGAAATAATTTTTGTTGAGTAGATAGATTTTAGTTCGGGTAGTCGTTCAACATTCTATCAGAACAACGAACCATGGAGTATGATTTCTCTGAAACCATGATAGATTTCAAATCGATCCTGACCAAAATGAATCTGTGGTGTGAAATAATTTTTGTTGAGTGGATAGATTTTAGTTGGGCTAGTCGTTCAACATTCTATCAGAACAACGAACCATGAAACCATGATAGATTTCAAATCGATCCTGACCAAGATGAGTCTGTGGCGTGAAATAATTTTTGTTGAGTAGATAGATTTTAGTTCGGGTAGTCGTTCAACATTCTATCAGAACAACGAACCATGGAGTATGATTTCTCTGAAACCATGATAGATTTCAAATCGATCCTGACCAAAATGAATCTGTGGTGTGAAATAATTTTTGTTGAGTGGATAGATTTTAGTTGGGGTAGTCGTTCAACATTCTATCAGAACAACGAACCATGGAGTATGATTTCTCTGAAACCATTATAGATTTCAAATCGATCCTGACCAAAATGAATCTGTGGTGTGAAATAATTTTTGTTGAGTGGATAGATTTTAGTTGGGCTAGTCGTTCAACATTCTATCAGAACAACGAACCATGAAACCATGACAGATTTCAAATCGATCCTGACCAAGATGAGTCTGTGGTGTGAAATAATTTTTGTTGAGTAGATAGATTTTAGTTCGGGTAGTCGTTCAACATTCTATCAGAACAACGAACCATGGAGTATGATTTCTCTGAAACCATGATAGATTTCAAATCGATCCTGACCAAAATGAATCTGTGGTGTGAAATAATTTTTGTTGAGTGGATAGATTTTAGTTGGGGTAGTCGTTCAACATTCTATCAGAACAACGAACCATGGAGTATGATTTCTCTGAAACCATGATACATTTCAAATCGATCTTGACCAAGATGAGTCTGTGGTGTGAAGTAATTTTTCTTGAGTGGATAGATTTTAGTTAGGGGTAGTCGTTCAATATTCTGTCGGAACAACGAATCATGGAGTATGATTTCTCTGAAACCATGATAGATTTCAAATCGATCCTGACCAAGATGAGTCTGTGGTGTGAAATAATTTTTCTTGAGTGGATAGATTTTAGTTAGGGGTAGTCGTTCAATATTCTATCGGAACAACGAACCATGGAGTATGATTTCTCTGAAACCATGATAGATTTCAAATCGATCCTGACCAAGATGAGTCTATGGTGTGAAATAATTTTTGCTTCGGTGGATAGATTTTATTTAGGGGTAGTCGTTCAACATTCTATCAGAACAACGAACCATGGAGTATGATTTCTCTGAAACCATGATACATTTCAAATCGATCCTGACCAAGATGAGTCTGTGGTGTGAAGTAATTTTTCTTGAGTGGATAGAGTTTAGTTGGGGTAGTCGTTCAACATTCTGTCAGAACAACGAACCATGGAATATGATTTCTCTGAAACCATGATAGATTTCAAATCGATCCTGACCAAGATGAGTCTGTGGTGTGAAATAATTTTTGCTTCGGTGGATAGATTTTAGTTAGGCGTAGTCGTTCAGCATTCTATCAGAACAACGAACCATGAAGTATGATTTCTCTGAAACCATGATAGATTTCAAATCGATCCTGACCAAGATGAGTCTGTGGTGTGAAATAATTTTTGTTGAGTGGATAGATTTTAGTTAGGGGTAGTCGTTCAACATTCTATCAGAACAAAGAACCACGGAGTATGATTTCTCTGAAACCATGATAGATTTCAAATCGATTTTGACCAAAACGAGTCTGAGGTGTGAAATAATTTTTGCTTCGGTGGATAGATTTTAGTTAGGGGTAGTCGTTCAACATTCTATCAGAACAACGAACCATGGAGTATGATTTCTCTGAAACCATGATAGATTTCAAATCGATCCTGACCAAAATGAGTCTGTGGTGCGAAATAATTTTTGTTGAGTGGATAGATTTTAGTTAGGGGTAGTCGCTCAACATTCTGTCAGAACAACGAACCATGGAGTATGATTTCTCTGAAACCATGATAGATTTCAAATCGATCCTGACCAAAATGAGTCTGTGGTGTGAAATAATTTTTGCTTCTGTGCATAGATTTTAGTTGGGGTAGTCGTTCAACATTCTATCAGAACAACGAACCATGGAGTATGATTTCTCTGAAACCATGATAGATTTCAAATCGATCCTGACCAAAATGAGTCTGTGGTGTGAAATAATTTTTGCTTCGGTGGATAGATTTTAGTTGGGGTAGTCGTTCAACATTCTATCAGAACAACGAACCATGGAGTATGATTTCTCTGAAACCATGATAGATTTCAAATCGATCCTGACCAAGATGAGTCTGTGGTGTGAAATAATTTTTCTTGAGTGGATAGATTTTAGTAAGGGTAGTCGTTCAACATTCTATCAGAACAACGAACCATGGAGTATGATTTCTCTGAAACCATGATAGATTTCAAATAGATCCTGACCAAAATGAGTCTGTGGTGTGAAATAATTTTTCTTGAGTGGATAGATTTTAGTTAGGGGTAGTCGTTCAACATTCTATCAGAACAACGAACCATGGAGTATGATTTCTCTGAAACCATGATAGATTTCAAATCGATCCTGACCAAGATGAGTCTGTGGTGTGAAATAATTTTTCTTGAGTGGATAGATTTTAGTAAGGGTAGGCGTTCAACATTCTATCAGAACAACGAACCATGGAGTATGATTTCTCTGAAACCATGATAGATTTCAAATCGATCCTGACCAAAATGAGTCTGTGGTGTGAAATAATTTTTGGTTCGGTGGATAGA
Source organism: Xylota sylvarum (assembly GCA_905220385.1). Classification (NCBI taxonomy): domain Eukaryota; kingdom Metazoa; phylum Arthropoda; class Insecta; order Diptera; family Syrphidae; genus Xylota; species Xylota sylvarum. The sequence continues at coordinate 206,578 of CAJMZQ010000060.1, forward strand.
TTTTAGTTGGAGTAGTCGTTCAACATTCTATCAGAACAACGAACCATGGAGTATGATTTCTCTGAAACCATGATAAATTTCAAATCGATCCTGACCAAAATGAGTCTGTGGTGTGAAATAATTTTTGCTTCGGTGGATAGATTTTAGTTTTGGTAGTCGTTCAACATTCTATCAGAACAACGAAGCATGGAGTATGATTTCTCCGAAACCATGATAGATTTCAAATCGATCCTGACCAAGATGAGTCTGTGGTGTGAACTAATTTTTGTTGAGTGGATAGATTTTAGTTAGGGGTAGTCGTTCAACATTCTATCAGAACAACGAACCATGGAGTATGATTTCTCTGAGACCATGAAAGATTTCAAATCGATCCTGACCAAAATGAGTCTGTGGTGCGAAATAATTTTTGTTGAGTGGATAGATTTTAGTTAGAGGTAGTCGTTCAACATTATATCAGAACAACGAACCATGGAGTATGATTTCTCTGAAACCATGATAGATTTCAAATCGATCCTGACCAAAATGAGTCTGTGGTGTGAAATAATTTTTGGTTCGCTGGATAGATTTTAGTTGGAGTAGTCGTTCAACATTCTATCAGAACAACGAAATATGGAGTATGATTTCTCTGAAACCATGATAAATTTCAAATCGATCCTGACCAAAATGAGTCTGTGGTGTGAAATAATTTTTGGTTCGGTGGATAGATTTTAGTTGGAGTAGTAGTTCAACATTCTATCAGAACAACGAACCATGGAGTATGATTTCTTTGAAACCATGATAAATTTCAAATCGATCTTGACCAAAATGAGTCTGTGGTGTGAAATAATTTTTGCTTCGGTGGATAGATTTTAGTTGGGGTAGTCGTTCAACATTCTATCAGAACAACGAACCACGGAGTATGATTTCTCTGAAACCATGATAGATTTCAAATCGATTTTGACCAAAATGAGTCTGTGTTGTGAAATAATTTTTGGTTCGGTGGATAGATTTTAGTTAGGGGTAGTCGTTCAACATTCTATCAGAACAACGAAAAACGGAATATGATTTCTCTGAAACCATGATAGATTTCAAATCGATCCTGACCAAGATGAGTCTGTGGTGTGAAATAATTTTTGTTGAGTGGATAGATTTTAGTTAGGGGTAGTCGTTCAATATTCTATCAGAACAACGAACCATGGGGTATGATTTCTCTGAAACCATGATCGATTTCAAATCGATCCTGACCAAGATGAGTCTGTGCTGTGAAATAATTTTTGGTTGAGTGGAAAGATTTTAGTTGGGGTAGTCCTTCAACATTCTGTCAGGACAACGAACCATGGAGTAAGATTTCTCTGAAACCATGATAGATTTCAAATCGATCCTGACCAAGATGAGTCTGTGGTGTGAAATAATTTTTCTTGAGTGGATAGATTTTAGGTAGGGGTAGTCGTTCAACATTCTATCAGAACAACGAACCATGGAGTATGATTTCTCTGAAACCATGATAGATTTCAAATCGATCCTGACCAAAATGAGTCTGTGGTGCGAAATAATTTTTGTTGAGTGGATAGATTTTAGTTAGGGGTAGTCGTTCAACATTCTATCAGAACAAGGAACCATGGAGTATGATTTCTCTGAAACCATGATAGATTTCAAATCGATCCTGACCAAGATGAGTCTGTGGTGTGAAATAATTTTTGTTCAGTGGATAGATTTTAGTTAGGGGTAGTCGTTCAATATTCTATCAGAACAACGAAATATGGAGTATGATTTCTCTGAAACCATGATAGATTTCAAATCGAGCCTGACCAAGATGAGTCAAATTCAAACAAGAATCCACAAACTTATACATCGCGTTAAGGCGGGGCAGCAGTACGATCGACGATATATCAGTAACCAGACGAAACTGCTTAACATCGAACAACTGCATAAGATGGAAGTTATTTCGAGATTTTGGGACGAAAATACTTATCAAATTCCAGTTCAACATAATTTTAACACACGAAGAAGACAGCAAGAAAGATATAATATTCCACGATACTGGAATGAGTACGGGCGAAGGCGATATGAAGTAGTAGTACCGAAAATATTTAACGAATTAACAAGCAATTTTAGAAGTCTTTCAAAACCTCTAATTTTAAAAAAAGCAAAACAGTATTTTTTCGACATAGAATAGAATAAACTAAACTAAATAGCAACATATGTATTTGTGCACATACTTATATCTATGTTCTTTTTAAATACAAGATTTTAACCTGGAGTTTAAATTAAATTAAAAATATATTATATATTCACCTCAACTCACTTAAAATTAAAAAAGAAATTTAAATAACTAGTCTTCTGCAGATAAGCCCCTAAGGCTTCGCAGATAATTATACCAAAATGTCAATTATTTATGATATCAATAAAGAAATTGAATTGAAATTGAATTGAATTGCTGTGAAATAATTTTTGTTGTATGGATAGATCTTATTTAGGGGTAGTCGTTCAACATTCTATCAGAACAACGGACCATGAAGTATGATTTCTCTGAAACCATGATAGATTTCAAATCGATCCTGACCAAAATGAGTCTGTATTGTGAAATGATTTTTGTTGAGTAGATAGATTTTAGTTAGGGGTAGTCGTTCAATATTCTATCAGAACAACGAACCATGGAGTATGATTTCTCTGAAACCAAGATAGGTTTCAAATCGATCCTGACCAAGATGAGTCTGTGGTGTGAAATAATTTTTGTTGAGTGGATAGATTTTAGTTAGGGGTAGTCGTTCAATATTCTATCAGAACAACGAACCATGGGGTATGATTTCTCTGAAACCATGATCGATTTCAAATCGATCCTGACCAAGATGAGTCTGTGCTGTGAAATAATTTCTGGTTCGGTGGAAAGATTTTAGTTGGGGTAGTCCTTCACCATTCTGTCGGGACAACGAACCATGGTGTATGATTTCTCTGAAACCATGATAGATTTCAAATCGATCCTGACCAAGATGAGTCTGTGGTGTGAAATAATTTTTGTTGAGTGGATAGATTTTAGTTGGGGTAATCGTTCAACATTCTATCAGAACAACGAACCATGGAGTATGATTTCTCTGAAACCATGATAGATTTCAAATCGATCCTGACCAAAATGAATCTGTGGTGTGAAATAATTTTTGCTTCGGTGGATAGATTTTAGTTGGGGTAGTCGTTCAACATTCTATCAGAACAACGAACCATGGAGTATGATTTCTTTGAAACCATGATAGATTTCAAATCGATCCTGACCAAGATGAGTCTGTGGTGTAAAATAATTTTTGTTGAGTGGATAGATTTTAGTTGGGGTAGTCGTTCAACATTCTATCAGAACAACGAACCATGGAGTATGATTTCTCTGAAACCATGATAGATTTCAAATCGATCCTGACCAAAATGAGTCTGTGGTGTGAAATAATTTTTGGTTCGGTGGATAGATTTTAGTTGGAGTAGTCGTTCAACATTCTATCAGAACAACGAACCATGGAGTATGATTTCTCTGAAACCATGATAAATTTCAAATCGATCCTGACCAAAATGAGTCTGTGGTGTGAAATAATTTTTGCTTCGGTGGATAGATTTTAGTTTTGGTAGTCGTTCAACATTCTATCAGAACAACGAAGCATGGAGTATGATTTCTCCGAAACCATGATAGATTTCAAATCGATCCTGACCAAGATGAGTCTGTGGTGTGAACTAATTTTTGTTGAGTGGATAGATTTTAGTTAGGGGTAGTCGTTCAACATTCTATCAGAACAACGAACCATGGAGTATGATTTCTCTGAAACCATGATAGATTTCAAATCGATCCTGACCAAAATGAGTCTGTGGTGCGAAATAATTTTTGTTGAGTGGATAGATTTTAGTTAGAGGTAGTCGTTCAACATTATATCAGAACAACGAACCATGGAGTATGATTTCTCTGAAACCATGATAGATTTCAAATCGATCCTGACCAAAATGAGTCTGTGGTGTGAAATAATTTTTGGTTCGCTGGATAGATTTTAGTTGGAGTAGTCGTTCAACATTCTATCAGAACAACGAAATATGGAGTATGATTTCTCTGAAACCATGATAAATTTCAAATCGATCCTGACCAAAATGAGTCTGTGGTGTGAAATAATTTTTGGTTCGGTGGATAGATTTTAGTTGGAGTAGTAGTTCAACATTCTATCAGAACAACGAACCATGGAGTATGATTTCTTTGAAACCATGATAAATTTCAAATCGATCTTGACCAAAATGAGTCTGTGGTGTGAAATAATTTTTGCTTCGGTGGATAGATTTTAGTTGGGGTAGTCGTTCAACATTCTATCAGAACAACGAACCACGGAGTATGATTTCTCTGAAACCATGATAGATTTCAAATCGATTTTGACCAAAATGAGTCTGTGTTGTGAAATAATTTTTGGTTCGGTGGATAGATTTTAGTTAGGGGTAGTCGTTCAACATTCTATCAGAACAACGAAAAACGGAATATGATTTCTCTGAAACCATGATAGATTTCAAATCGATCCTGACCAAGATGAGTCTGTGGTGTGAAATAATTTTTGTTGAGTGGATAGATTTTAGTTAGGGGTAGTCGTTCAATATTCTATCAGAACAACGAACCATGGGGTATGATTTCTCTGAAACCATGATCGATTTCAAATCGATCCTGACCAAGATGAGTCTGTGCTGTGAAATAATTTTTGGTTGAGTGGAAAGATTTTAGTTGGGGTAGTCCTTCAACATTCTGTCAGGACAACGAACCATGGAGTAAGATTTCTCTGAAACCATGATAGATTTCAAATCGATCCTGACCAAGATGAGTCTGTGGTGTGAAATAATTTTTCTTGAGTGGATAGATTTTAGTTAGGGGTAGTCGTTCAACATTCTATCAGAACAACGAACCATGGAGTATGATTTCTCTGAAACCATGATAGATTTCAAATCGATCCTGACCAAAATGAGTCTGTGGTGCGAAATAATTTTTGTTGAGTGGATAGATTTTAGTTAGGGGTAGTCGTTCAACATTCTATCAGAACAAGGAACCATGGAGTATGATTTCTCTGAAACCATGATAGATTTCAAATCGATCCTGACCAAGATGAGTCTGTGGTGTGAAATAATTTTTGTTCAGTGGATAGATTTTAGTTAGGGGTAGTCGTTCAATATTCTATCAGAACAACGAAATATGGAGTATGATTTCTCTGAAACCATGATAGATTTCAAATCGAGCCTGACCAAGATGAGTCAAATTCAAACAAGAATCCACAAACTTATACATCGCGTTAAGGCGGGGCAGCAGTACGATCGACGATATATCAGTAACCAGACGAAACTGCTTAACATCGAACAACTGCATAAGATGGAAGTTATTTCGAGATTTTGGGACGAAAATACTTATCAAATTCCAGTTCAACATAATTTTAACACACGAAGAAGACAGCAAGAAAGATATAATATTCCACGATACTGGAATGAGTACGGGCGAAGGCGATATGAAGTAGTAGTACCGAAAATATTTAACGAATTAACAAGCAATTTTAGAAGTCTTTCAAAACCTCTAATTTTAAAAAAAGCAAAACAGTATTTTTTCGACATAGAATAGAATAAACTAAACTAAATAGCAACATATGTATTTGTGCACATACTTATATCTATGTTCTTTTTAAATACAAGATTTTAACCTGGAGTTTAAATTAAATTAAAAATATATTATATATTCACCTCAACTCACTTAAAATAAAAAAAGAAATTTAAATAACTAGTCTTCTGCAGATAAGCCCCTAAGGCTTCGCAGATAATTATACCAAAATGTCAATTATTTATGATATCAATAAAGAAATTGAATTGAAATTGAATTGAATTGCTGTGAAATAATTTTTGTTGTATGGATAGATCTTATTTAGGGGTAGTCGTTCAACATTCTATCAGAACAACGGACCATGAAGTATGATTTCTCTGAAACCATGATAGATTTCAAATCGATCCTGACCAAAATGAGTCTGTATTGTGAAATGATTTTTGTTGAGTAGATAGATTTTAGTTAGGGGTAGTCGTTCAATATTCTATCAGAACAACGAACCATGGAGTACGATTTCTCTGAAACCAAGATAGGTTTCAAATCGATCCTGACCAAGATGAGTCTGTGGTGTGAAATAATTTTTGTTGAGTGGATAGATTTTAGTTAGGGGTAGTCGTTCAATATTCTATCAGAACAACGAACCATGGGGTATGATTTCTCTGAAACCATGATCGATTTCAAATCGATCCTGACCAAGATGAGTCTGTGCTGTGAAATAATTTCTGGTTCGGTGGAAAGATTTTAGTTGGGGTAGTCCTTCACCATTCTGTCGAGACAACGAACCATGGTGTATGATTTCTCTGAAACCATGATAGATTTCAAATCGATCCTGACCAAGATGAGTCTGTGGTGTGAAATAATTTTTGTTGAGTGGATAGATTTTAGTTGGGGTAATCGTTCAACATTCTATCAGAACAACGAACCATGGAGTATGATTTCTCTGAAACCATGATAGATTTCAAATCGATCCTGACCAAAATGAATCTGTGGTGTGAAATAATTTTTGCTTCGGTGGATAGATTTTAGTTGGGGTAGTCGTTCAACATTCTATCAGAACAACGAACCATGAAGTATGATTTCTCTGAAACCACGATAGATTTCAAATCGATCCTGATCAGGATGAGTCTGTGGTGTGAAATACTTTTTGTTGAGTGGATAGATTTTAGTAAGGGTAGTCGTTCAACATTCTATCAGAACAACGAACCATGGAGTATGACTTCTCTGAAACCATGATAGATTTCAAATCGATCCTGACCAAAATGAGTCCGTGGTGTGAAATAATTTTTGTTGAGTTAATAGATTTTATTTAGGGGTAGTCGTTCAACATTCTATCAGAACAACGAACCATGGAGTATGATTTCTTTGAAACCATGATAGATTTCAAATCGATCCTGACCAAGATGAGTCTGTGGTGTAAAATAATTTTTGTTGAGTGGATAGATTTTAGTTGGGGTAGTCGTTCAACATTCTATCAGAACAACGAACCATGGAGTATGATTTCTCTGAAACCATGATAGATTTCAAATCGATCCTGACCAAAATGAGTCTGTGGTGTGAAATAATTTTTGTTGAGTGGATAGATTTTAGTTGGGGTAGTCGTTCAATATTCTATCAGAACAACGAACCATGGAGTATGATTTCTCTGAAACTATGATAGATTTCGAATCGATCCTGACCAAGATGAGTCTGTGGTGTAAAATAATTTTTGTTCAGTGGATAGATTTTAGTTAGGGGTAGTCGTTCAACATTCTATCAGAACAACGAACCATGGAGTATGATTTCTCTGAAACCATGATAGATTTCAAATCGATCCTGACCAAAATGAGTCTGTGGTGTGAAATAATTTTTGTTGAGTGGATAGATTTTAGTTAGGGGTAGTCGTTCAACATTCTATCAGAACAACGAACCATGGAGTATAATTTCTCTGAAACCATGATAGATTTCAAATCGATCCTGACCAAGATGAGTCTGTGGTGTGAAATAATTTTTGCTTCGGTGGATAGATTTTAGTTGGCGTAGTCGTTCAACATTCTATCAGAACAACGAACCATGGAGTATGATTTCTCTGAAACCATGATAGATTTCAAATCGATCCTGACCAAAATGAGTCTGTGGTGTGAAATAATTTTTGCTTCGGTTAATAGATTTTAGTTGGAGTAGCCGTTCAACATTCTATCAGAACAACGAACCATGGAGTATGATTTCTCTGAAACCATGATAGATTTCAAATCGATCCTGACCAAAATGAGCCTGTGGTGTGAAATAATTTTTGTTGAGTGGACAGATTTTAGTTAGGGGTAGTCGTTCAACATTCTATCAGAACAACAAACCATGGAGTATGATTTCTCTGAAACCATGACAGATTTCAAATCGATCCTGACCAAAATGAGTCTGTGGTGTGAAATAATTTTTGTTGAGTGGATAGAATTTAGTTAGGGGTAGTCGTTCAACATTCTATCAGAACAACGAACCATGGAGTATGCTTTCTCTGAAACCATGATAGATTTCAAATCGATCCTGATCAGGATGAGTCTGTGGTGTGAAATACTTTTTGTTGAGTGGATAGATTTTAGTAAGGGTAGTCGTTCAACATTCTATCAGAACAACGAACCATGGAGTATGATTTCTCTGAAACCATGATAGATTTCAAATCGATCCTGACCAAGATGAGTCTGTGGTGTGAAATAATCTTTGTTGAGTGGATAGATTTTATTTAGGGGTAGTCGTTCAACATTCTATCAGAACAACGAACCATGGAGTATGATTTCTATGAAACCATGATAGATTTCAAATCGATCCTGACCAAGATGAGTCTGTGGTGTGAAATAATTTTTGTTGAGTGGATATATTTTAGTTGGGGTAGTCGTCCAACAATCTGTCAGAACAACGAACCATGGAGTATGATTTCTCTGAAACCATGATAGATTTCAAATCGATCCTGACCAAGATGAGTCTGTGGTGTGAAATAATTTTTGTTGAGTGGATAGATTTTAGTTGGGGTAGTCGTTCAACATTCTATCAGAACAACGAACCATGGAGTATGATTTCTCTGACACCATGATAGATTTCAAATCGATCCTGACCAAGATGGGTCTGTGGTGTGAAATAATTTTTGTTGAGTGGATAGATTTTATTTAGGGGTAGTCGTTCAACATTCTATCAGAACAGCGAACCATGAAGTATGATTTCTCTGAAACCATGATAGATTTCAAATCGATCCTGACCAAAATGAGTCTTTGGTGTGAAATAATTTTTGTTGAGTGGATAGATTTAATTAGGGGTAGTCGTTCAACATTCTATAAGAACAACGGACCATGGAGTATAATTTCTCTGAAACCATGATAGATTTCAAATCGATCCTGACCAAGATGAGTCTGTGGTGTGAAATAATTTTTGTTGAGTGGATAGATTTTAGTTGGGGTAGTCGTTCAATATTCTATCAGAACAACGAACCATGGAGTATGATTTCTCTGAAACTATGATAGATTTCGAATCGATCCTGACCAAGATGAGTCTGTGGTGTAAAATAATTTTTGTTCAGTGGATAGATTTTAGTTAGGTGTAGTCGTTCAACATTCTATCAGAACAACGAACCATGGAGTACGATTTCTCTGAAACCATGATAGATTTCAAATCGATCCTGACCAAAATGAGTCTGTGGTGTGAAATAATTTTTGTTGAGTGGATAGATTTTAGTTAGGGGTAGTCGTTCAACATTCTATCAGAACAACGAACCATGGAATATAATTTCTCTGAAACCATGATAGATTTCAAATCGATCCTGACCAAGATGAGTCTGTGGTGTGAAATAATTTTTGTTGAGTGGATAGATTTTAGTTGGCGTAGTCGTTCAACATTCTATCAGAACAACGAACCATGGAGTATGATTTCTCTGAAACCATGATAGATTTCAAATCGATCCTGACCAAAATGAGTCTGTGGTGTGAAATAATTTTTGCTTCGGTGGATAGATTTTAGTTGGAGTAGTCGTTCAACATTCTATCAGAACAACGAACCATGGAGTATGATTTCTCTGAAACCATGATAGATTTCAAATCGATCCTGAAAAAAAAGGAGCCTGTGGTGTGAAATAATTTTTGTTGAGTGGACAGATTTTAGTTAGGGGTAGTCGTTCAACATTCTATCAGAACAACAAACCATGGAGTATGATTTCTCTGAAACCATGACAGATTTCAAATCGAATTTGACCAAAATGAGTCTGTGGTGTGAAATAATTTTTGTTGAGTGGATAGAATTTAGTTAGGGGTAGTCGCTCAACATTCTATCAGAACAACGAACCATGGAGTATGCTTTCTCTGAAACCATGATAGATTTCAAATCGATCGTTATCAGGATGAGTCTGTGGTGTGAAATACTTTTTGTTGAGTGGATAGATTTTAGTAAGGGTAGTCGTTCAACATTCTATCAGAACAACGAACCATGGAGTATGATTTCTCTGAAACCATGATAGATTTCAAATCGATCCTGACCAAGATGAGTCTGTGGTGTGAAATAATCTTTGTTGAGTGGATAGATTTTATTTAGGGGTAGTCGTTCAACATTCTATCAGAACAACGAACCATGGAGTATGATTTCTATGAAACCATGATAGATTTCAAATCGATCCTGACCAAGATGAGTCTGTGGTGTGAAATAATTTTTGTTGAGTGGATAGATTTTAGTCGGGGTAGTCGTACAACAATCTGTCAGAACAACGAACCATGGAGTATGATTTCTCTGAAACCATGATAGATTTCAAATCAATCCTGACCAAGATGAGTCTGTGGTGTGAAATAATTTTTGTTGAGTGGATAGATTTTAGTTGTGGTAGTCGTTCAATATTCTATCAGAACAACGAACCATGGAGTATGATTTCTCTGAAACTATGATAGATTTCGAATCGATCCTGACCAAGATGAGTCTGTGGTGTAAAATAATTTTTGTTCAGTGGATAGATTTTAGTTAGGGGTAGTCGTTCAACATTCTATCAGAACAACGAACCATGGAGTATGATTTCTCTGAAACCATGATAGATTTCAAATCGATCCCGACCAAGATGAGTCTGTGGTGTGAAATAATTTTTGTTGAGTGGATAGATTTTATTTAGGGGTAGTCGTTCAACATTCTATCAGAACAACGAACCATGGAGTATGATTTCTATGAAACCATGATAGATTTCAAATCGATCCTGACCAAGATGAGTTTGTGGTGTGAAATAATTTTTGTTGAGTGGATAGATTTTAGTTGGGGTAGTCGTCCAACAATCTGTCAGAACAACGAACCATGGAGTATGATTTCTCTGAAACCATGATAGATTTCAAATCGATCCTGATCAGGATGAGTCTGTGGTGTGAAATACTTTTTGTTGAGTGGATAGATTTTAGTAATTGTAGTCGTTCAACATTCTATCAGAACAACGAACCATGGAGTATGATTTCTATGAAACCATGATAGATTTCAAATCGATCCTGACCAAGATGAGTTTGTGGTGTGAAATAATTTTTGTTGAGTGGATAGATTTTTGTTGGGGTAGTCGTTCAACATTCTATCAGAACAACGAACCATGGAGTATGATTTCTCTGAAACCATGATAGATTTCAAATCGATCCTGACCAAGATGAGTTTGTGGTGTGAAATAATTTTTGTTGAGTGGATAGATTTTATTTAGGGGTAGTCGTTCAATATTCTATCAGAACAACGAACCATGGAGTATGATTTCTCTGAAACCATGATAGACTTCAAATCGATCCTGACCAAAATGAGTCTGTGGTGTGAAATAATTTTTGCTTCGGTGGATAGATTTTAGTTGGGGTAGTCGTTCAATATTCTATCAGAACAACGAACCATGGAGTATTATTTCTCTGAAACAATGATAGATTTCAAATCGATCCTGACCAAGATGAGTCTGTGATGTAAAATAATTTTTGTTCAGTGGATAGATTTTAGTTAGGTGTAGTCGTTCAACATTCTATCAGAACAACGAACCATGGAGTATGATTTCTGTGAAACCATGATAGATTTCAAATCGATCCTGACCAAAATGAGTCTGTGGTGTGAAATAATTTTTGTTGAGTGGATAGATTTTAGTTAGGGGTAGTCGTTCAACATTCTATCAGAACAACGAACCATGGAGTATAATTTCTCTGAAACCATGATAGATTTCAAATCGATCCTGACCAAGATGAGTCTGTGGTGTGAAATAATTTTTGTTGAGTTAATAGATTTTAGTTGGCGTAGTCGTTCAACATTCTATCAGAACAACGAACCATGGAGTATGATTTCTCTGAAACCATGATAGATTTCAAATCGATCCTGACCAAAATGAGTCTGTGGTGTGAAATAATTTTTGCTTCGGTGGATAGATTTTAGTTGGAGTAGTCGTTCAACATTCTATCAGAACAACGAACCATGGAGTATGATTTCTCTGAAACCATGATAGATTTCAAATCGATCCTGACCAAAATGAGCCTGTGGTGTGAAATAATTTTTGTTGAGTGGACAGATTTTAGTTAGGGGTAGTCGTTCAACATTCTATCAGAACAACAAACCATGGAGTATGATTTCTCTGAAACCATGACAGATTTCAAATCGATTTTGACCAAAATGAGTCTGTGGTGTGAAATAATTTTTGTTGAGTGGATAGAATTTAGTTAGGGGTAGTCGCTCAACATTCTATCAGAACAACGAACCATGGAGTATGCTTTCTCTGAAACCATGATAGATTTCAAATCGATCCTGATCAGGATGAGTCTGTGGTGTGAAATACTTTTTGTTGAGTGGATAGATTTTAGTAAGGGTAGTCGTTCAACATTCTATCAGAACAACGAACCATGGAGTATGATTTCTCTGAAACCATGATAGATTTCAAATCGATCCTGACCAAGATGAGTCTGTGGTGTGAAATAATCTTTGTTGAGTGGATAGATTTTATTTAGGGGTAGTCGTTCAACATTCTATCAGAACAACGAACCATGGAGTATGATTTCTATGAAACCATGATAGATTTCAAATCGATCCTGACCAAGATGAGTCTGTGGTGTGAAATAATTTTTGTTGAGTGGATAGATTTTAGTTGGGGTAGTCGTCCAACAATCTGTCAGAACAACGAACCATGGAGTATGATTTCTCTGAAACCATGATTGATTTCAAATCAATCCTGACCAAGATGAGTCTGTGGTGTGAAATAATTTTTGTTGAGTGGATAGATTTTAGTTGTGGTAGTCGTTCAACATTCTATCAGAACAACGAACCATGGAGTATGATTTCTCTGAAACCATGACAGATTTCAAATCGATTTTGACCAAAATGAGTCTGTGGTGTGAAATAATTTTTGTTGAGTGGATAGAATTTAGTTAGGGGTAGTCGCTCAACATTCTATCAGAACAACGAACCATGGAGTATGCTTTCTCTGAAACCATGATAGATTTCAAATCGATCCTGATCAGGATGAGTTTGTGGTGTGAAATAATTTTTGTTGAGTGGATAGATTTTATTTAGGGGTAGTCGTTCAATATTCTATCAGAACAACGAACCATGGAGTATGATTTCTCTGAAACCATGATAGACTTCAAATCGATCCTGACCAAGATGAGTCTGTGGTGTGAAATAATTTTTGTTGAGTGGATAGATTTTAGTCGGGGTAGTCGTCCAACAATCTGTCAGAACAACGAACCATGGAGTATGATTTCTCTGAAACCATGATAGATTTCAAATCGATCCTGACCAAGATGAGTCCGTGGTGTGAAATAATTTTTGTTGAGTGGATAGATTTTAGTTATGGTAGTCGTTCAACATTCTATCAGAACAACGAACCATGGAGTATGATTTCTCTGAAACCATGATAGATTTCAAATCGATCCTGACCAAGATGAGTCTGTGGTGTGAAATAATTTTTGTTGAGTGGATAGATTTTATTTAGGGGTAGTCGTTCAACATTCTATCAGAACAACGAACCATGGAGTATGATTTCTATGAAACCATGATAGATTTCAAATCGATCCTGACCAAGATGAGTTTGTGGTGTGAAATAATTTTTGTTGAGTGGATAGATTTTAGTTGGGATAGTCGTCCAACAATCTGTCAGAACAACGAACCATGGAGTATGATTTCTCTGAAACCATGATAGATTTCAAATCGATCCTGATCAGGATGAGTCTGTGGTGTGAAATACTTTTTGTTGAGTGGATAGATTTTAGTGAGGGTAGTCGTTCAACATTCTATCAGAACAACGAACCATGGAGTATGATTTCTCTGAAACCATGATAGATTTCAAATCGATCCTGACCAAAATGAGTCTGTGGTGTGAAATAATTTTTGTTGAGTGGATAGATTTTAGTTAGGGGTAGTCGTTCAACATTCTATCAGAACAACGAACCATGGAGTATAATTTCTCTGAAACCATGATAGATTTCAAATCGATCCTGACCAAGATGAGTCTGTGGTGTGAAATAATTTTTGCTTCGGTGGATAGATTTTAGTTGGCGTAGTCGTTCAACATTCTATCAGAACAACGAACCATGGAGTATGATTTCTCTGAAACCATGATAGATTTCAAATCGATCCTGACCAAAATGAGTCTGTGGTGTGAAATAATTTTTGCTTCGGTTAATAGATTTTAGTTGGAGTAGTCGTTCAACATTCTATCAGAACAACGAACCATGGAGTATGATTTCTCTGAAACCATGATAGATTTCAAATCGATCCTGACCAAAATGAGCCTGTGGTGTGAAATAATTTTTGTTGAGTGGACAGATTTTAGTTAGGGGTAGTCGTTCAACATTCTATCAGAACAACAAACCATGGAGTATGATTTCTCTGAAACAATGACAGATTTCAAATCGATTTTGACCAAAATGAGTCTGTGGTGTGAAATAATTTTTGTTGAGTGGATAGAATTTAGTTAGGGGTAGTCGTTCAACATTCTATCAGAACAACGAACCATGGAGTATGCTTTCTCTGAAACCATGATAGATTTCAAATCGATCCTGATCAGGATGAGTCTGTGGTGTGAAATACTTTTTGTTGAGTGGATAGATTTTAGTAAGGGTAGTCGTTCAACATTCTATCAGAACAACGAACCATGGAGTATGATTTCTCTGAAACCATGATAGATTTCAAATCGATCCTGACCAAGATGAGTCTGTGGTGTGAAATAATCTTTGTTGAGTGGATAGATTTTATTTAGGGGTAGTCGTTCAACATTCTATCAGAACAACGAACCATGGAGTATGATTTCTATGAAACCATGATAGATTTCAAATCGATCCTGACCAAGATGAGTCTGTGGTGTGAAATAATTTTTGTTGAGTGGATAGATTTTAGTTAGGGGTAGTCGTTCAACATTCTATCAGAACAACGAACCATGGAGTATAATTTCTCTGAAACCATGATAGATTTCAAATCGATCCTGACCAAGATGAGTCTGTGGTGTGAAATAATTTTTGCTTCGGTGGATAGATTTTAGTTGGCGTAGTCGTTCAACATTCTATCAGAACAACGAACCATGGAGTATGATTTCTCTGAAACCATGATAGATTTCAAATCGATCCTGACCAAAATGAGTCTGTGGTGTGAAATAATTTTTGCTTCGGTTAATAGATTTTAGTTGGAGTAGTCGTTCAACATTCTATCAGAACAACGAACCATGGAGTATGATTTCTCTGAAACCATGATAGATTTCAAATCGATCCTGACCAAAATGAGCCTGTGGTGTGAAATAATTTTTGTTGAGTGGACAGATTTTAGTTAGGGGTAGTCGTTCAACATTCTATCAGAACAACAAACCATGGAGTATGATTTCTCTGAAACCATGACAGATTTCAAATCGATTTTGACCAAAATGAGTCTGTGGTGTGAAATAATTTTTGTTGAGTGGATAGAATTTAGTTAGGGGTAGTCGTTCAACATTCTATCAGAACAACGAACCATGGAGTATGCTTTCTCTGAAACCATGATAGATTTCAAATCGATCCTGATCAGGATGAGTCTGTGGTGTGAAATACTTTTTGTTGAGTGGATAGATTTTAGTAAGGGTAGTCGTTCAACATTCTATCAGAACAACGAACCATGGAGTATGATTTCTCTGAAACCATGATAGATTTCAAATCGATCCTGACCAAGATGAGTCTGTGGTGTGAAATAATCTTTGTTGAGTGGATAGATTTTATTTAGGGGTAGTCGTTCAACATTCTATCAGAACAACGAACCATGGAGTATGATTTCTATGAAACCATGATAGATTTCAAATCGATCCTGACCAAGATGAGTCTGTGGTGTGAAATAATTTTTGTTGAGTGGATATATTTTAGTTGGGGTAGTCGTCCAACAATCTGTCAGAACAACGAACCATGGAGTATGATTTCTCTGAAACCATGATAGATTTCAAATCGATCCTGACCAAGATGAGTCTGTGGTGTGAAATAATTTTTGTTGAGTGGATAGATTTTAGTTGGGGTAGTCGTTCAACATTCTATCAGAACAACGAACCATGGAGTATGATTTCTCTGACACCATGATAGATTTCAAATCGATCCTGACCAAGATGGGTCTGTGGTGTGAAATAATTTTTGTTGAGTGGATAGATTTTATTTAGGGGTAGTCGTTCAACATTCTATCAGAACAACGAACCATGGAGTATGATTTCTCTGAAACCATGATAGATTTCAAATCGATCCTGACCAAAATGAGTCTGTGGTGTGAAATAATTTTTGTTGAGTGGATAGATTTTAGTTAGGGGTAGTCGTTCAACATTCTATAAGAACAACGAACCATGGAGTATAATTTCTCTGAAACCATGATAGATTTCAAATCGATCCTGACCAAGATGAGTCTGTGGTGTGAAATAATTTTTGTTGAGTGGATAGATTTTAGTTGGGGTAGTCGTTCAATATTCTATCAGAACAACGAACCATGGAGTATGATTTCTCTGAAACTATGATAGATTTCGAATCGATCCTGACCAAGATGAGTCTGTGGTGTAAAATAATTTTTGTTCAGTGGATAGATTTTAGTTAGGTGTAGTCGTTCAACATTCTATCAGAACAACGAACCATGGAGTATGATTTCTCTGAAACCATGATAGATTTCAAATCGATCCTGACCAAAATGAGTCTGTGGTGTGAAATAATTTTTGTTGAGTGGATAGATTTTAGTTAGGGGTAGTCGTTCAACATTCTATCAGAACAACGAACCATGGAGTATAATTTCTCTGAAACCATGATAGATTTCAAATCGATCCTGACCAAGATGAGTCTGTGGTGTGAAATAATTTTTGTTGAGTGGATAGATTTTAGTTGGCGTAGTCGTTCAACATTCTATCAGAACAACGAACCATGGAGTATGATTTCTCTGAAACCATGATAGATTTCAAATCGATCCTGACCAAAATGAGCCTGTGGTGTGAAATAATTTTTGTTGAGTGGACAGATTTTAGTTAGGGGTAGTCGTTCAACATTCTATCAGAACAACAAACCATGGAGTATGATTTCTCTGAAACCATGACAGATTTCAAATCGATTTTGACCGAAATGAGTCTGTGGTGTGAAATAATTTTTGTTGAGTGGATAGAATTTAGTTAGGGGTAGTCGCTCAACATTCTATCAGAACAACGAACCATGGAGTATGCTTTCTCTGAAACCATGATAGATTTCAAATCGATCCTGATCAGGATGAGTCTGTGGTGTGAAATACTTTTTGTTGAGTGGATAGATTTTAGTAAGGGTAGTCGTTCAACATTCTATCAGAACAACGAACCATGGAGTATGATTTCTCTGAAACCATGATAGATTTCAAATCGATCCTGACCAAGATGAGTCTGTGGTGTGAAATAATTTTTGTTGAGTGGATAGATTTTATTTAGGGGTAGTCGTTCAACATTCTATCAGAACAACGAACCATGGAGTATGATTTCTATGAAACCATGATAGATTTCAAATCGATCCTGACCAAGATGAGTCTGTGGTGTGAAATAATTTTTGTTGAGTGGATAGATTTTAGTCGGGGTAGTCGTCCAACAATCTGTCAGAACAACGAACCATGGAGTATGATTTCTCTGAAACCATGATAGATTTCAAATCAATCCTGACCAAGATGAGTCTGTGGTGTGAAATAATTTTTGTTGAGTGGATAGATTTTAGTTGTGGTAGTCGTTCAACATTCTATCAGAACAACGAACCATGGAGTATGATTTCTCTGAAACCATGATAGATTTCAAATCGATCCTGACCAAGATGAGTCTGTGGTGTGAAATAATTTTTGTTGAGTGGATAGATTTTATTTAGGGGTAGTCGTTCAACATTCTATCAGAACAACGAACCATGGAGTATGATTTCTATGAAACCATGATAGATTTCAAATCGATCCTGACCAAGATGAGTTTGTGGTGTGAAATAATTTTTGTTGAGTGGATAGATTTTAGTTGGGGTAGTCGTCCAACAATCTGTCAGAACAACGAACCATGGAGTATGATTTCTCTGAAACCATGATAGATTTCAAATCGATCCTGATCAGGATGAGTCTGTGGTGTGAAATACTTTTTGTTGAGTGGATAGATTTTAGTAAGGGTAGTCGTTCAACATTCTATCAGAACAACGAACCATGGAGTATGATTTCTATGAAACCATGATAGATTTCAAATCGATCCTGACCTAGATGAGTTTGTGGTGTGAAATAATTTTTGTTGAGTGGATAGATTTTTGTTGGGGTAGTCGTTCAACATTCTATCAGAACAACGAACCATGGAGTATGATTTCTCTGAAACCATGATAGATTTCAAATCGATCCTGACCAAGATGAGTTTGTGGTGTGAAATAATTTTTGTTGAGTGGATAGATTTTATTTAGGGGTAGTCGTTCAATATTCTATCAGAACAACGAACCATGGAGTATGATTTCTCTGAAACCATGATAGACTTCAAATCGATCCTGACCAAAATGAGTCTGTGGTGTGAAATAATTTTTGCTTCGGTGGATAGATTTTAGTTGGGGTAGTCGTTCAATATTCTATCAGAACAACGAACCATGGAGTATTATTTCTCTGAAACCATGATAGATTTCAAATCGATCCTGACCAAGATGAGTCTGTGATGTAAAATAATTTTTGTTCAGTGGATAGATTTTAGTTAGGTGTAGTCGTTCAACATTCTATCAGAACAACGAACCATGGAGTATGATTTCTCTGAAACCATGATAGATTTCAAATCGATCCTGACCAAAATGAGTCTGTGGTGTGAAATAATTTTTGTTGAGTGGATAGATTTTAGTTAGGGGTAGTCGTTCAACATTCTATCAGAACAACGAAAAATGGAGTATAATTTCTCTGAAACCATGATAGATTTCAAATCGATCCTGACCAAGATGAGTCTGTGGTGTGAAATAATTTTTGTTGAGTGGATAGATTTTAGTTGGCGTAGTCGTTCAACATTCTATCAGAACAACGAACCATGGAGTATGATTTCTCTGAAACCATGATAGATTTCAAATCGATCCTGACCAAAATGAGTCTGTGGTGTGAAATAATTTTTGCTTCGGTGGATAGATTTTAGTTGGAGTAGTCGTTCAACATTCTATCAGAACAACGAACCATGGAGTATGATTTCTCTGAAACCATGATAGATTTCAAATCGATCCTGACCAAAATGAGCCTGTGGTGTGAAATAATTTTTGTTGAGTGGACAGATTTTAGTTAGGGGTAGTCGTTCAACATTCTATCAGAACAACAAACCATGGAGTATGATTTCTCTGAAACCATGACAGATTTCAAATCGATTTTGACCAAAATGAGTCTGTGGTGTGAAATAATTTTTGTTGAGTGGATAGAATTTAGTTAGGGGTAGTCGCTCAACATTCTATCAGAACAACGAACCATGGAGTATGCTTTCTCTGAAACCATGATAGATTTCAAATCGATCCTGATCAGGATGAGTCTGTGGTGTGAAATACTTTTTGTTGAGTGGATAGATTTTAGTAAGGGTAGTCGTTCAACATTCTATCAGAACAACGAACCATGGAGTATGATTTCTCTGAAACCATGATAGATTTCAAATCGATCCTGACCAAGATGAGTCTGTGGTGTGAAATAATCTTTGTTGAGTGGATAGATTTTATTTAGGGGTAGTCGTTCAACATTCTATCAGAACAACGAACCATGGAGTATGATTTCTATGAAACCATGATAGATTTCAAATCGATCCTGACCAAGATGAGTCTGTGGTGTGAAATAATTTTTGTTGAGTGGATAGATTTTAGTTGGGGTAGTCGTCCAACAATCTGTCAGAACAACGAACCATGGAGTATGATTTCTCTGAAACCATGATAGATTTCAAATCAACCCTAACCAAGATGAGTCTGTGGTGTGAAATAATTTTTGTTGAGTGGATAGATTTTAGTTGTGGTAGTCGTTCAACATTCTATCAGAACAACGAACCATGGAGTATGATTTCTCTGAAACCATGATAGATTTCAAATCGATCCTGACCAAGATGAGTCTGTGGTGTGAAATAATTTTTGTTGAGTGGATAGATTTTATTTAGGGGTAGTCGTTCAACATTCTATCAGAACAACGAACCATGGAGTATGATTTCTATGAAACCATGATAGATTTCAAATCGATCCTGACCAAGATGAGTTTGTGGTGTGAAATAATTTTTGTTGAGTGGATAGATTTTAGTTGGGGTAGTCGTCCAACAATCTATCAGAACAACGAACCATGGAGTATGATTTCTCTGAAACCATGATAGATTTCAAATCGATCCTGATCAGGATGAGTCTGTGGTGTGAAATACTTTTTGTTGAGTGGATAGATTTTAGTAAGGGTAGTCGTTCAACATTCTATCAGAACAACGAACCATGGAGTATGATTTCTATGAAACCATGATAGATTTCAAATCGATTGTGACCAAGATGAGTTTGTGGTGTGAAATAATTTTTGTTGAGTGGATAGATTTTAGTTGGGGTAGTCGTTCAACATTCTATCAGAACAACGAACCATGGAGTATGATTTCTCTGAAACCATGATAGATTTCAAATCGATCCTGACCAAGATGAGTTCGTGGTGTGAAATAATTTTTGTTGAGTGGATAGATTTTATTTAGGGGTAGTCGTTCAATATTCTATCAGAACAACGAACCATGGAGTATGATTTCTCTGAAACCATGATAGACTTCAAATCGATCCTGACCAAAATGAGTCTGTGGTGTGAAATAATTTTTGCTTCGGTGGATAGATTTTAGTTGGGGTAGTCGTTCAATATTCTATCAGAACAACGAACCATGGAGTATTATTTCTCTGAAACCATGATAGATTTCAAATCGATCCTGACCAAGATGAGTCTGTGATGTGAAATAATTTTTGTTGAGTTGATAGATTTTAGTTGGGGTAGTCGTTCAATATTCTATCAGAACAACGAACCATGGAGTATGATTTCTCTGAAACCATGATAGATTTCAAATCGATCCTGACCAAGATGAGTCTGTGGTGTAAAATAATTTTTGTTGAGTGGATAGATTTTAGTTAGGGGTAGTCGTTCAACATTCTATCAGAACAACGAACCATGGAGTATGATTTCTCTGAAACCATGATTGATTTCAAATCGATCCTGACCAAGATGAGTCTGTGGTGTGAAATAATTTTTGTTGAGTGGATAGATTTTAGTTGGGGTAGTCGTTCAATATTCTATCAGAACAACGAACCATGGAGTATGATTTCTCTGAAACCATGATAGATTTCAAATCGATCCTGACCAAGATGAGTCTGTGGTGTAAAATAATTTTTGTTGAGTGGATAGATTTTAGTTGGGGTAGTCGTTCAATATTCTATCAGAACAACGAACCATGGAGTATGATTTCTCTGAAACCATGATAGATTTCAAATCGATCCTGACCAAGATGAGTCTGTGGTGTAAAATAATTTTTGTTGAGTGGATAGATTTTAGTTAGGGGTAGTCGTTCAACATTCTATCAGAACAACGAACCATGGAGTATGATTTCTCTGAAACCATGATAGATTTCAAATCGATCCTGACCAAAATGAGGCTGTGGTGTGAAATAATTTTTGTTGAGTGGATAGATTTTAGTTAGGGGTAGTTGTTCAACATTCTATCAGAACAACGAACCATGGAGTATGATTTCTCTGAAACCATGATAGATTTCAAATCGATCCTGACCAAGATGAGTCTGTGGTGTGAAATAATTTTTGCTTCGGTGGACAGATTTTAGTCGGCGTAGTCGTTCAACATTCTATCAGAACAACGAACCATGGAGTATGATTTCTCTGAAACCATGATAGATTTCAAATCGATCCTGACCAAAATGAGTCTGTGGTGGGAAATAATTTTTACTTCGGTGGATAGATTTTAGTTGGAGTAGTCGTTCAACATTCTATCAGAACAACGAACCATGGAGTATGATTTCTCTGAAACCATGATAGATTTCAAATCGATCCTGACCAAAATGAGAATGTGGTGTGAAATAATTTTTGTTGAGTGGACAGATTTTAGCTAGGGGTAGTCGTTCAACATTCTATCAGAACAACGAACCATGGAGTATGATTTCTCTGAAACCATGATAGATTTCAAATCGATCCTGACCAAAATGAGTCTGTGGTGTGAACTAATTTTTGTTGAGTGGATAGATTTTAGTTAGGGGTAGTTGTTCAACATTCTATCAGAACAACGAACCATGGAGTATGATTTCTCTGAAACCATGATAGATTTCAAATCGATCCTGACCAAGATGAGTCTGTGGTGTGAAATAATTTTTGCTTCGGTGGATAGATTTTAGTTGGCGTAGTCGTTCAACATTCTATCAGAACAACGAACCATGGAGTATGATTTCTCTGAAACCATGATAGATTTCAAATCGATCCTGACCAAAATGAGTCTGTGGTGTGAAATAATTTTTGCTTCCGTGGATAGATTTTAGTTGGAGTAGTCGTTCAACATTCTATCAGAACAACGAACCATGGAGTATGATTTCTCTGAAACCATGATAGATTTCAAATCGATCCTGACCAAAATGAGTCTGTGGTGTGAAATAATTTTTGTTGAGTGGATAGATTTTAGTTAGGGGTAGTTGTTCAACATTCTATCAGAACAACGAACCATGGAGTATGATTTCTCTGAAACCATGATAGATTTCAAATCGATCCTGACCAAGATGAGTCTGTGGTGTGAAATAATTTTTGCTTCGGTGGATAGATTTTAGTTGGGGTAGTCGTTCAACATTCTATCAGAACAACGAACCATGGAGTATGATTTCTCTGACACCATGATAGATTTCAAATCGATCCTGACCAAAATGAGTCTGTGGTGGGAAATAATTTTTGCTTCGGCGGATAGATTTTAGTTGGAGTAGTCGTTCAACATTCTATCAGAACAACGAACCATGGAGTATGATTTCTCTGAAACCATGATAGATTTCAAATCGATCCTGACCAAGATGAGTCTGTGGTGGGAAATAATTTTTGCTTCGGTGGATAGATTTTAGTTGGCGTAGTCGTTCAACATTCTATCAGAACAACGAACCATGGAGTATGATTTCTCTGAAACCATGATAGATTTCAAATCGATCCTGACCAAGATGAGTCTGTGGTGTGAAAATTAATTTTTGTTGAGTGGATAGATTTTAGTTAGGGGTAGTCGTTCAACATTCTATCAGAACAACGAACCATGGAGTATGATTTCTCTGAAACCATGATAGATTTCAAATCGATCCTGACCAAGATGAGTCTGTGGTGTGAAATAATTTTTGCTTCGGTGGATAGATTTTAGTTGGCGTAGTCGTTCAACATTCTATCAGAACAACGAACCATGGAGTATGATTTCTCTGAAACCATGATAGATTTCAAATCGATCCTGACCAAACTGAGTCTGTGGTGTGAAATAATTTTTGTTGAGTGGATAGATTTTAGTTAGGGGTAGTTGTTCAACATTCTATCAGAACAACGAATCATGGAGTATGATTTCTCTGAAACCATGATAGATTTCAAATCGATCCTGACCAAGATGAGTCTGTGGTGTGAAATAATTTTTGCTTCGGTGGATAGATTTTAGTTGGCGTAGTCGTTCAACATTCTATCAGAACAACGAACCATGGAGTATGATTTCTCTGAAACCATGATAGATTTCAAATCGATCCTGACCAAAATGAGTCTGTGTTGGGAAATAATTTTTGCTTCGGTGGATAGATTTTAGTTGGCGTAGTCGTTCAACATTCTATCAGAACAACGAACCATGGAGTATGATTTCTCTGAAACCATGATAGATTTCAAATCGATCCTGACCAAGATGAGTCTGTGGTGTGAAAATTAATTTTTGTTGAGTGGATAGATTTTAGTTAGGGGTAGTCGTTCAACATTCTATCAGAACAACGAACCATGGAGTATGATTTCTCTGAAACCATGATAGATTTCAAATCGATCCTGACCAAGATGAGTCTGTGGTGTGAAATAATTTTTGCTTCGGTGGATAGATTTTAGTTGGCGTAGTCGTTCAACATTCTATCAGAACAACGAACCATGGAGTATGATTTCTCTGAAACCATGATAGATTTCAAATCGATCCTGACCAAGATGAGTCTGTGGTGGGAAATAATTTTTGCTTCGGTGGATAGATTTTAGTTGGCGTAGTCGTTCAACATTCTATCAGAACAACGAACCATGGAGTATGATTTCTCTGAAACCATGATAGATTTCAAATCGATCCTGACCAAGATGAGTCTGTGGTGTGAAAATTAATTTTTGTTGAGTGGATAGATTTTAGTTAGGGGTAGTCGTTCAACATTCTATCAGAACAACGAACCATGGAGTATGATTTCTCTGAAACCATGATAGATTTCAAATCGATCCTGACCAAACTGAGTCTGTGGTGTGAAATAATTTTTGTTGAGTGGATAGATTTTAGTTAGGGGTAGTTGTTCAACATTCTATCAGAACAACGAACCATGGAGTATGATTTCTCTGAAACCATGATAGATTTCAAATCGATCCTGACCAAGATGAGTCTGTGGTGTGAAATAATTTTTGCTTCGGTGGATAGATTTTAGTTGGCGTAGTCGTTCAACATTCTATCAGAACAACGAACCATGGAGTATGATTTCTCTGAAACCATGATAGATTTCAAATCGATCCTGACCAAAATGAGTCTGTGGTGGGAAATAATTTTTGCTTCGGTGGATAGATTTTAGTTATAGTAGTTGTTCAACATTCTATCAGAACAACGAACCATGGAGTATGATTTCTCTGAAACCATGATAGATTTCAAATCGATCCTGACCAAAATGAGTCTGTGGTGTGAAATAATTTTTGTTGAGTGGATAGATTTTAGTTAGGGGTAGTTGTTCAACATTCTATCAGAACAACGAACCATGGAGTATGATTTCTCTGAAACCATGATAGATTTCAAATCGATCCTGACCAAGATGAGTCTGTGGTGTAAAATAATTTTTGTTGAGTGGATAGATTTTAGTTAGGGGTAGTCGTTCAACATTCTATCAGAACAACGAACCATGGAGTATGATTTCTCTGAAACCATGATAGATTTCAAATCGATCCTGACCAAGATGAGTCTGTGGTGTGAAATAATTTTTGTTGAGTGGATAGATTTTAGTTGGAGTAGTCGTTCAACATTCTATCAGAACAACGAACCATGGAGTATGATTTCTCTGAAACCATGATAGATTTCAAATCGATCCTGACCAAAATGAGAATGTGGTGTGAAATAATTTTTGTTGAGTGGACAGATTTTAGCTAGGGGTAGTCGTTCAACATTCTATCAGAACAACGAACCATGGAGTATGATTTCTCTGAAACCATGATAGATTTCAAATCGATCCTGACCAAAATGAGTCTTTGGTGTGAACTAATTTTTGTTGAGTGGATAGATTTTAGTTAGGGGTAGTTGTTCAACATTCTATCAGAACAACGAACCATGGAGTATGATTTCTCTGAAACCATGATAGATTTCAAATCGATCCTGACCAAGATGAGTCTGTGGTGTGAAATAATTTTTGTTGAGTGGATAGATTTTAGTTGGGGTAGTCGTTCAACATTCTATCAGAACAACGAACCATGGAGTATGATTTCTCTGAAACCATGATAGATTTCAAATCGATCCTGACCAAGATGAGT
This sequence comes from Xylota sylvarum, assembly GCA_905220385.1. Classification (NCBI taxonomy): domain Eukaryota; kingdom Metazoa; phylum Arthropoda; class Insecta; order Diptera; family Syrphidae; genus Xylota; species Xylota sylvarum. Next base: position 232,261 of record CAJMZQ010000060.1, read on the forward strand.
CTGTGGTGTGAAATAATTTTTGTTGAGTGGATAGATTTTAGTTGGGGTAGTCGTTCAACATTCTATCAGAACAACGAACCATGGAGTATGATTTCTCTGAAACCATGATAGATTTCAAATCGATCCTGACCAAGATGAGTCTGTGGTGTGAAATAATTTTTGTTGAGTGGATAGATTTTATTTAGGGGTAGTCGTTCAACATTCTATCAGAACAACGAACCATGGAGTATGATTTCTCTGAAACCATGATAGATTTCAAATCGATCCTGACCAAAATGAGTCTGTGGTGTGAAATAATTTTTGCTTCGGTGGATAGATTTTAGTTGGAGTAGTCGTTCAACATTCTATCAGAACAACGAACCATGGAGTATGATTTCTCTGAAACCATGATAGATTTCAAATCGATCCTGACCAAAATGAGCCTGTGGTGTGAAATAATTTTTGTTGAGTGGACAGATTTTAGTTAGGGGTAGTCGTTCAACATTCTATCAGAACAACAAACCATGGAGTATGATTTCTCTGAAACCATGATAGATTTCAAATCGATTTTGACCAAAATGAGTCTGTGGTGTGAAATAATTTTTGTTGAGTGGATAGAATTTAGTTAGGGGTAGTCGCTCAACATTCTATCAGAACAACGAACCATGGAGTATGCTTTCTCTGAAACCATGATAGATTTCAAATCGATCCTGATCAGAATGAGTCTGTGGTGTGAAATACTTTTTGTTGAGTGGATAGATTTTAGTAAGGGTAGTCGTTCAACATTCTATCAGAACAACGAACCATGGAGTATGATTTCTCTGAAACCATGATAGATTTCAAATCGATCCTGACCAAGATGAGTCTGTGGTGTGAAATAATCTTTGTTGAGTGGATAGATTTTATTTAGGGGTAGTCGTTCAACATTCTATCAGAACAACGAACCATGGAGTATGATTTCTATGAAACCATGATAGATTTCAAATCGATCCTGACCAAGATGAGTCTGTGGTGTGAAATAATTTTTGTTGAGTGGATAGATTTTAGTTGGGGTAGTCGTCCAACAATCTGTCAGAACAACGAACCATGGAGTATGATTTCTCTGAAACCATGATAGATTTCAAATCGATCCTGACCAAGATGAGTCTGTGGTGTGAAATAATTTTTGTTGAGTGGATAGATTTTAGTTGTGGTAGTCGTTCAACATTCTATCAGAACAACGAACCATGGAGTATGATTTCTCTGAAACCATGATAGATTTCAAATCGATCCTGACCAAGATGAGTCTGTGGTGTGAAATAATTTTTGTTGAGTGGATAGATTTTAGTTGGGGTAGTCGTCCAACAATCTGTCAGAACAACAAACCATGGAGTATGATTTCTCTGAAACCATGATAGATTTCAAATCGATCCTGATCAGGATGAGTCTGTGGTGTGAAATACTTTTTGTTGAGTGGATAGATTTTAGTAAGGGTAGTCGTTCAACATTCTATCAGAACAACGAAAAATGGAGTATGATTTCTATGAAACCATGATAGATTTCAAATCGACCCTGACCAAGATGAGTTTGTGGTGTGAAATAATTTTTGTTGAGTGGATAGATTTTAGTTGGGGTAGTCGTTCAACATTCTATCTTAACAACGAACCATGGAGTATGATTTCTCTGAAACCATGATAGATTTCAAATCGATCCTGACCAAGATGAGTTTGTGGTGTGAAATAATTTTTGTTGAGTGGATAGATTTTATTTAGGGGTAGTCGCTCAATATTCTATCAGAACAACGAACCATGGAGTATGATTTCTCTGAAACCATGATAGACTTCAAATCGATCCTGACCAAAATGAGTCTGTGGTGTGAAATAATTTTTGCTTCGGTGGATAGATTTTAGTTGGGGTAGTCGTTCAATATTCTATCAGAACAACGAACCATGGAGTATGATTTCTCTGAAACCATGATAGATTTCAAATCGATCCTGACCAAGATGAGTCTGTGATGTGAAATAATTTTTGTTGAGTTGATAGATTTTAGTTGGGGTAGTCGTTCAATATTCTATCAGAACAACGAACCATGGAGTATGATTTCTCTGAAACCATGATAGATTTCAAATCGATCCTGACCAAGATGAGTCTGTGGTGTAAAATAATTTTTGTTGAGTGGATAGATTTTAGTTGGGGTAGTCGTTCAACATTCTATCAGAACAACGAACCATGGAGTATGATTTCTGTGAAACCATGATTGATTTCAAATCGATCCTGACCAAAATGAGTCTGTGGTGTGAACTAATTTTTGTTGAGTGGATAGATTTTAGTTAGGTTTAGTTGTTCAACATTCTATCTTAACAACGAACCATGGAGTATGATTTCTCTGAAACCATGATAGATTTCAAATCGATCCTGACCAAGATGAGTTTGTGGTGTGAAATAATTTTTGTTGAGTGGATAGATTTTATTTAGGGGTAGTCGTTCAATATACTATCAGAACAACGAACCATGGAGTATGATTTCTCTGAAACCATGATAGACTTCAAATCGATCCTGACCAAAATGAGTTTGTGGTGTGAAATAATTTTTGCTTCGGTGGATAGATTTTAGTTGGGGTAGTCGTTCAATATTCTATCAGAACAACGAACCATGGAGTATGATTTCTCTGAAACCATGATAGATTTCAAATCGATCCTGACCAAGATGAGTCTGTGATGTGAAATAATTTTTGTTGAGTTGATAGATTTTAGTTGGGGTAGTCGTTCAATATTCTATCAGAACAACGAACCATGGAGTATGATTTCTCTGAAACCATGATAGATTTCAAATCGATCCTGACCAAGATGAGTCTGTGGTGTAAAATAATTTTTGTTGAGTGGATAGATTTTAGTTAGGGGTAGTCGTTCAATATTCTATCAGAACAACGAACCATGGAGTATGATTTCTCTGAAACCATGATTGATTTCAAATCGATCCTGACCAAGATGAGTCTGTGGTGTGAAATAATTTTTGTTGAGTGGATAGATTTTAGTTGGGGTAGTCGTTCAATATTCTATCAGAACAACGAACCATGGAGTATGATTTCTCTGAAACCATGATAGATTTCAAATCGATCCTGACCAAGATGAGTCTGTGGTGTAAAATAATTTTTGTTGAGTGGATAGATTTTAGTTGGGGTAGTCGTTCAATATTCTATCAGAACAACGAACCATGGAGTATGATTTCTCTGAAACCATGATAGATTTCAAATCGATCCTGACCAAGATGAGTCTGTGGTGTAAAATAATTTTTGTTGAGTGGATAGATTTTAGTTAGGGGTAGTCGTTCAACATTCTATCAGAACAACGAACCATGGAGTATGATTTCTCTGAAACCATGATAGATTTCAAATCGATCCTGACCAAAATGAGTCTGTGGTGTGAAATAATTTTTGTTGAGTGGATAGATTTTAGTTAGGGGTAGTCGTTCAACATTCTATCAGAACAACGAACCATGGAGTATGATTTCTCTGAAACCATGATAGATTTCAAATCGATCCTGACAAAGATGAGTCTGTGGTGTGAAATAATTTTTGCTTCGGTGGATAGATTTTAGTTGGCGTAGTCGTTCAACATTCTATCAGAACAACGAACCATGGAGTATGATTTCTCTGAAACCATGATAGATTTCAAATCGATCCTGACCAAAATGAGTCTGTGGTGGGAAATAATTTTTACTTCGGTGGATAGATTTTAGTTGGAGTAGTCGTTCAACATTCTATCAGAACAACGAACCATGGAGTATGATTTCTCTGAAGCCATGATAGATTTCAAATCGATCCTGACCAAAATGAGAATGTGGTGTGAAATAATTTTTGTTGAGTGGACAGATTTTAGCTAGGGGTAGTCGTTCAACATTCTATCAGAACAACGAACCATGGAGTATGATTTCTCTGAAACCATGATAGATTTCAAATCGATCCTGACCAAAATGAGTCTGTGGTGTGAACTAATTTTTGTTGAGTGGATAGATTTTAGTTAGGTTTAGTTGTTCAACATTCTATCAGAACAACGAACCATGGAGTATGATTTCTCTGAAACCATGATAGATTTCAAATCGATCCTGACCAAAATGAGTCTGTGGTGTGAAATAATTTTTGCTTCCGTGGATAGATTTTAGTTGGAGTAGTCGTTCAACATTCTATCAGAACAACGAACCATGGAGTATGATTTCTCTGAAACCATGATAGATTTCAAATCGATCCTGACCAAGATGAGTCTGTGGTGTGAAATAATTTTTGTTGAGTGGATAGATTTTAGTTAGGGGTAGTTGTTCAACATTCTATCAGAACAACGAACCATGGAGTATGATTTCTCTGAAACCATGATAGATTTCAAATCGATCCTGACCAAGATGAGTCTGTGGTGTAAAATAATTTTTGTTGAGTGGATAGATTTTAGTTAGGGGTAGTCGTTCAACATTCTATCAGAACAACGAACCATGGAGTATGATTTCTCTGAAACCATGATAGATTTCAAATCGATCCTGACCAAAATGAGTCTGTGGTGTGAAATAATTTTTGTTGAGTGGATAGATTTTAGTTAGGGGTAGTTGTTCAACATTCTATCAGAACAACGAACCATGGAGTATGATTTCTCTGAAACCATGATAGATTTCAAATCGATCCTGACCAAAATGAGTCTGTGGTGTGAACTAATTTTTGTTGAGTGGATAGATTTTAGTTAGGTTTAGTTGTTCAACATTCTATCAGAACAACGAACCATGGAGTATGATTTCTCTGAAACCATGATAGATTTCAAATCGATCCTGACCAAAATGAGGCTGTGGTGTGAAATAATTTTTGTTGAGTGGATAGATTTTAGTTAGGGGTAGTTGTTCAACATTCTATCAGAACAACGAACCATGGAGTATGATTTCTCTGAAACCATGATAGATTTCAAATCGATCCTGACCAAGATGAGTCTGTGGTGTAAAATAATTTTTGTTGAGTGGATAGATTTTAGTTAGGGGTAGTTGTTCAACATTCTATCAGAACAACGAACCATGGAGTATGATTTCTCTGAAACCATGATAGATTTCAAATCGATCCTGACCAAAATGAGTCTGTGGTGTGAAATAATTTTTGTTGAGTGGATAGATTTTAGTTAGGGGTAGTTGTTCAACATTCTATCAGAACAACGAACCATGGAGTATGATTTCTCTGAAACCATGATAGATTTCAAATCGATCCTGACCAAAATGAGTCTGTGGTGTGAACTAATTTTTGTTGAGTGGATAGATTTTAGTTAGGTTTAGTTGTTCAACATTCTATCAGAACAACGAACCATGGAGTATGATTTCTCTGAAACCATGATAGATTTCAAATCGATCCTGACCAAAATGAGTCTGTGGTGTGAAATAATTTTTGCTTCCGTGGATAGATTTTAGTTGGAGTAGTCGTTCAACATTCTATCAGAACAACGAACCATGGAGTATGATTTCTCTGAAACCATGATAGATTTCAAATCGATCCTGACCAAAATGAGTCTGTGGTGTGAAATAATTTTTGTTGAGTGGATAGATTTTAGTTGGGGTAGTCGTTCAATATTCTATCAGAACAACGAACCATGGAGTATGATTTCTCTGAAACCATGATAGATTTCAAATCGATCCTGACCAAGATGAGTCTGTGGTGTAAAATAATTTTTGTTGAGTGGATAGATTTTAGTTAGGGGTAGTCGTTCAACATTCTATCAGAACAACGAACCATGGAGTATGATTTCTCTGAAACCATGATAGATTTCAAATCGATCCTGACCAAAATGAGTCTGTGGTGTGAAATAATTTTTGTTGAGTGGATAGATTTTAGTTAGGGGTAGTTGTTCAACATTCTATCAGAACAACGAACCATGGAGTATGATTTCTCTGAAACCATGATAGATTTCAAATCGATCCTGACAAAGATGAGTCTGTGGTGTGAAATAATTTTTGCTTCGGTGGATAGATTTTAGTTGGCGTAGTCGTTCAACATTCTATCAGAACAACGAACCATGGAGTATGATTTCTCTGAAACCATGATAGATTTCAAATCGATCCTGACCAAAATGAGTCTGTGGTGGGAAATAATTTTTACTTCGGTGGATAGATTTTAGTTGGAGTAGTCGTTCAACATTCTATCAGAACAACGAACCATGGAGTATGATTTCTCTGAAGCCATGATAGATTTCAAATCGATCCTGACCAAAATGAGAATGTGGTGTGAAATAATTTTTGTTGAGTGGACAGATTTTAGCTAGGGGTAGTCGTTCAACATTCTATCAGAACAACGAACCATGGAGTATGATTTCTCTGAAACCATGATAGATTTCAAATCGATCCTGACCAAAATGAGTCTGTGGTGTGAACTAATTTTTGTTGAGTGGATAGATTTTAGTTAGGTTTAGTTGTTCAACATTCTATCAGAACAACGAACCATGGAGTATGATTTCTCTGAAACCATGATAGATTTCAAATCGATCCTGACCAAAATGAGTCTGTGGTGTGAAATAATTTTTGCTTCCGTGGATAGATTTTAGTTGGAGTAGTCGTTCAACATTCTATCAGAACAACGAACCATGGAGTATGATTTCTCTGAAAGCATGATAGATTTCAAATCGATCCTGACCAAAATGAGTCTGTGGTGTGAACTAATTTTTGTTGAGTGGATAGATTTTAGTTAGGGGTAGTTGTTCAACATTCTATCAGAACAACGAACCATGGAGTATGATTTCTCTGAAACCATGATAGATTTCAAATCGATCCTGACCAAGATGAGTCTGTGGTGTAAAATAATTTTTGTTGAGTGGATAGATTTTAGTTAGGGGTAGTCGTTCAACATTCTATCAGAACAACGAACCATGGAGTATGATTTCTCTGAAACCATGATAGATTTCAAATCGATCCTGACCAAAATGAGTCTGTGGTGGGAAATAATTTTTGCTTCGGCGGATAGATTTTAGTTGGAGTAGTCGTTCAACATTCTATCAGAACAACGAACCATGGAGTATTATTTCTCTGAAACCATGATAGATTTCAAATCGATCCTGACCAAAATGAGAATGTGGTGTGAAATAATTTTTGTTGAGTGGACAGATTTTAGCTAGGGGTAGTCGTTCAACATTCTATCAGAACAACGAACCATGGAGTATGATTTCTCTGAAACCATGATAGATTTCAAATCGATCCTGACCAAAATGAGTCTGTGGTGTGAACTAATTTTTGTTGAGTGGATAGATTTTAGTTAGGGGTAGTTGTTCAACATTCTATCAGAACAACGAACCATGGAGTATGATTTCTCTGAAACCATGATAGATTTCAAATCGATCCTGACCAAGATGAGTCTGTGGTGTGAAATAATTTTTGCTTCGGTGGATAGATTTTAGTTGGCGTAGTCGTTCAACATTCTATCAGAACAACGAACCATGGAGTATGATTTCTCTGAAACCATGATAGATTTCAAATCGATCCTGACCAAAATGAGTCTGTGGTGGGAAATAATTTTTGCTTCGGTGGATAGATTTTAGTTTTAGTAGTCGTTCAACATTCTATCAGAACAACGAACCATGGAGTATGATTTCTCTGAAACCATGATAGATTTCAAATCGATCCTGACCAAAATGAGTCTGTGGTGTGAAATAATTTTTGTTGAGTGGATAGATTTTAGTTAGGGGTAGTTGTTCAACATTCTATCAGAACAACGAACCATGGAGTATGATTTCTCTGAAACCATGATAGATTTCAAATCGATTCTTACCAAGATGAGTCTGTGGTGTAAAATAATTTTTGTTGAGTGGATAGATTTTAGTTAGGGGTAGTCGTTCAACATTCTATCAGAACAACGAACCATGGAGTATAATTTCTCTGAAACCATGATTGATTTCAAATCGATCCTGACCAAGATGAGTCTGTGGTGTGAAATAATTTTTGTTGAGTGGATAGATTTTAGTTGGGGTAGTCGTTCAATATTCTATCAGAACAACGAACCATGGAGTATGATTTCTCTGAAACCATGATAGATTTCAAATCGATCCTGACCAAGATGAGTCTGTGGTGTAAAATAATTTTTGTTGAGTGGATAGATTTTAGTTGGGGTAGTCGTTCAATATTCTATCAGAACAACGAACCATGGAGTATGATTTCTCTGAAACCATGATAGATTTCAAATCGATCCTGACCAAGATGAGTCTGTGGTGTAAAATAATTTTTGTTGAGTGGATAGATTTTAGTTAGGGGTAGTCGTTCAACATTCTATCAGAACAACGAACCATGGAGTATGATTTCTCTGAAACCATGATAGATTTCAACTCGGTCCTGACCAAAATGAGTCTGTGGTGTGAAATAATTTTTGTTGAGTGGATAGATTTTAGTTAGGGGTAGTTGTTCAACATTCTATCAGAACAACGAACCATGGTGTATGATTTCTCTGAAACCATGATAGATTTCAAATCGATCCTGACAAAGATGAGTCTGTGGTGTGAAATAATTTTTGCTTCGGTGGATAGATTTTAGTTGGCGTAGTCGTTCAACATTCTATCAGAACAACGAACCATGGAGTATGATTTCTCTGAAACCATGATAGATTTCAAATCGATCCTGACCAAAATGAGTCTGTGGTGGGAAATAATTTTTACTTCGGTGGATAGATTTTAGTTGGAGTAGTCGTTCAACATTCTATCAGAACAACGAACCATGGAGTATGATTTCTCTGAAGCCATGATAGATTTCAAATCGATCCTGACCAAAATGAGAATGTGGTGTGAAATAATTTTTGTTGAGTGGACAGATTTTAGCTAGGGGTAGTCGTTCAACATTCTATCAGAACAACGAACCATGGAGTATGATTTCTCTGAAACCATGATAGATTTCAAATCGATCCTGACCAAGATGAGTCTGTGATGTGAAATAATTTTTGTTGAGTTGATAGATTTTAGTTGGGGTAGTCGTTCAATATTCTATCAGAACAACGAACCATGGAGTATGATTTCTCTGAAACCATGATAGATTTCAAATCGATCCTGACCAAGATGAGTCTGTGGTGTAAAATAATTTTTGTTGAGTGGATAGATTTTAGTTAGGGGTAGTCGTTCAATATTCTATCAGAACAACGAACCATGGAGTATGATTTCTCTGAAACCATGATTGATTTCAAATCGATCCTGACCAAGATGAGTCTGTGGTGTGAAATAATTTTTGTTGAGTGGATAGATTTTAGTTGGGGTAGTCGTTCAATATTCTATCAGAACAACGAACCATGGAGTATGATTTCTCTGAAACCATGATAGATTTCAAATCGATCCTGACCAAGATGAGTCTGTGGTGTAAAATAATTTTTGTTGAGTGGATAGATTTTAGTTGGGGTAGTCGTTCAATATTCTATCAGAACAACGAACCATGGAGTATGATTTCTCTGAAACCATGATAGATTTCAAATCGATCCTGACCAAGATGAGTCTGTGGTGTAAAATAATTTTTGTTGAGTGGATAGATTTTAGTTAGGGGTAGTCGTTCAACATTCTATCAGAACAACGAACCATGGAGTATGATTTCTCTGAAACCATGATAGATTTCAAATCGATCCTGACCAAAATGAGTCTGTGGTGTGAAATAATTTTTGTTGAGTGGATAGATTTTAGTTAGGGGTAGTTGTTCAACATTCTATCAGAACAACGAACCATGGAGTATGATTTCTCTGAAACCATGATAGATTTCAAATCGATCCTGACAAAGATGAGTCTGTGGTGTGAAATAATTTTTGCTTCGGTGGATAGATTTTAGTTGGCGTAGTCGTTCAACATTCTATCAGAACAACGAACCATGGAGTATGATTTCTCTGAAACCATGATAGATTTCAAATCGATCCTGACCAAAATGAGTCTGTGGTGGGAAATAATTTTTACTTCGGTGGATAGATTTTAGTTGGAGTAGTCGTTCAACATTCTATCAGAACAACGAACCATGGAGTATGATTTCTCTGAAGCCATGATAGATTTCAAATCGATCCTGACCAAAATGAGAATGTGGTGTGAAATAATTTTTGTTGAGTGGACAGATTTTAGCTAGGGGTAGTCGTTCAACATTCTATCAGAACAACGAACCATGGAGTATGATTTCTCTGAAACCATGATAGATTTCAAATCGATCCTGACCAAAATGAGTCTGTGGTGTGAACTAATTTTTGTTGAGTGGATAGATTTTAGTTAGGTTTAGTTGTTCAACATTCTATCAGAACAACGAACCATGGAGTATGATTTCTCTGAAACCATGATAGATTTCAAATCGATCCTGACCAAAATGAGTCTGTGGTGTGAAATAATTTTTGCTTCTGTGGATAGATTTTAGTTGGAGTAGTCGTTCAACATTCTATCAGAACAACGAACCATGGAGTATGATTTCTCTGAAACCATGATAGATTTCAAATCGATCCTGACCAAAATGAGTCTGTGGTGTGAACTAATTTTTGTTGAGTGGATAGATTTTAGTTAGGGGTAGTTGTTCAACATTCTATCAGAACAACGAACCATGGAGTATGATTTCTCTGAAACCATGATAGATTTCAAATCGATCCTGACCAAGATGAGTCTGTGGTGTAAAATAATTTTTGTTGAGTGGATAGATTTTAGTTAGGGGTAGTCGTTCAACATTCTATCAGAACAACGAACCATGGAGTATGATTTCTCTGAAACCATGATAGATTTCAAATCGATCCTGACCAAAATGAGTCTGTGGTGGGAAATAATTTTTGCTTCGGCGGATAGATTTTAGTTGGAGTAGTCGTTCAACATTCTATCAGAACAACGAACCATGGAGTATTATTTCTCTGAAACCATGATAGATTTCAAATCGATCCTGACCAAAATGAGAATGTGGTGTGAAATAATTTTTGTTGAGTGGACAGATTTTAGCTAGGGGTAGTCGTTCAACATTCTATCAGAACAACGAACCATGGAGTATGATTTCTCTGAAACCATGATAGATTTCAAATCGATCCTGACCAAAATGAGTCTGTGGTGTGAACTAATTTTTGTTGAGTGGATAGATTTTAGTTAGGGGTAGTTGTTCAACATTCTATCAGAACAACGAACCATGGAGTATGATTTCTCTGAAACCATGATAGATTTCAAATCGATCCTGACCAAGATGAGTCTGTGGTGTGAAATAATTTTTGCTTCGGTGGATAGATTTTAGTTGGCGTAGTCGTTCAACATTCTATCAGAACAACGAACCATGGAGTATGATTTCTCTGAAACCATGATAGATTTCAAATCGATCCTGACCAAAATGAGTCTGTGGTGGGAAATAATTTTTGCTTCGGTGGATAGATTTTAGTTTTAGTAGTCGTTCAACATTCTATCAGAACAACGAACCATGGAGTATGATTTCTCTGAAACCATGATAGATTTCAAATCGATCCTGACCAAAATGAGTCTGTGGTGTGAAATAATTTTTGTTGAGTGGATAGATTTTAGTTAGGGGTAGTTGTTCAACATTCTATCAGAACAACGAACCATGGAGTATGATTTCTCTGAAACCATGATAGATTTCAAATCGATTCTTACCAAGATGAGTCTGTGGTGTAAAATAATTTTTGTTGAGTGGATAGATTTTAGTTAGGGGTAGTCGTTCAACATTCTATCAGAACAACGAACCATGGAGTATGATTTCTCTGAAACCATGATAGATTTCAAATCGATCCTAACCAAAATGAGTCTGTGGTGGGAAATAATTTTTGCTTCGGTGGATAGATTTTAGTTGGCGTAGTCGTTCAACATTCTATCAGAACAACGAACCATGGAGTATGATTTCTCTGAAACCATGATAGATTTCAAATCGATCCTGACCAAGATGAGTCTGTGGTGTAAAATAATTTTTGTTGAGTGGATAGATTTTAGTTAGGGGTAGTCGTTCAACATTCTATCAGAACAACGAACCATGGAGTATGATTTCTCTGAAACCATGATAGATTTCAAATCGATCCTGACCAAAATGAGTCTGTGGTGTGAAATAATTTTTGTTGAGTGGATAGATTTTAGTTAGGGGTAGTTGTTCAACATTCTATCAGAACAACGAACCATGGAGTATGATTTCTCTGAAACCATGATAGATTTCAAATCGATCCTGACCAAGATGAGTCTGTGGTGTGAAAAAATTTTTGCTTCGGTGGATAGATTTTAGTTGGCGTAGTCGTTCAACATTCTATCAGAACAACGAACCATGGAGTATGATTTCTCTGAAACCATGATAGATTTCAAATCGATCCTGACCAAAATGAGTCTGTGGTGGGAAATAATTTTTGCTTCGGTGGATAGATTTTAGTTGGAGTAGTTGTTCAACATTCTATCAGAACAACGAACCATGGAGTATGATTTCTCTGAAACCATGATAGATTTCAAATCGATCCTGACCAAAATGAGTCTGTGGTGTGAAATAATTTTTGTTGAGTGGATAGATTTTAGTTAGGGGTAGTTGTTCAACATTCTATCAGAACAACGAACCACGGAGTATGATTTCTCTGAAACCATGATAGATTTCAAATCGATCCTGACCAAGATGAGTCTGTGGTGTGAAATAATCTTTGTTGAGTGGATAGATTTTATTTAGGGGTAGTCGTTCAACATTCTATCAGAACAACGAACCATGGAGTATGATTTCTATGAAACCATGATAGATTTCAAATCGATCCTGACCAAGATGAGTCTGTGGTGTGAAATAATTTTTGTTGAGTGGATATATTTTAGTTGGGGTAGTCGTCCAACAATCTGTCAGAACAACGAACCATGGAGTATGATTTCTCTGAAACCATGATAGATTTCAAATCGATCCTGACCAAGATGAGTCTGTGGTGTGAAATAATTTTTGTTGAGTGGATAGATTTTAGTTGGGGTAGTCGTTCAACATTCTATCAGAACAACGAACCGTGGAGTATGATTTCTCTGACACCATGATAGATTTCAAATCGATCCTGACCAAGATGGGTCTGTGGTGTGAAATAATTTTTGTTGAGTGGATAGATTTTATTTAGGGGTAGTCGTTCAACATTCTATCAGAACAACGAACCATGGAGTATGATTTCTATGAAACCATGATAGATTTCAAATCGATCCTGACCAAAATGAGTCTGTGGTGTGAAATAATTTTTGTTGAGTGGATAGATTTTAGTTAGGGGTAGTCGTTCAACATTCTATAAGAACAACGAACCATGGAGTATAATTTCTCTGAAACCATGATAGATTTCAAATCGATCCTGACCAAGATGAGTCTGTGGTGTGAAATAATTTTTGTTGAGTGGATAGATTTTAGTTGGGGTAGTCGTTCAATATTCTATCAGAACAACGAACCATGGAGTATGATTTCTCTGAAACTATGATAGATTTCGAATCGATCCTGACCAAGATGAGTCTGTGGTGTAAAATAATTTTTGTTCAGTGGATAGATTTTAGTTAGGTGTAGTCGTTCAACATTCTATCAGAACAACGAACCATGGAGTACGATTTCTCTGAAACCATGATAGATTTCAAATCGATCCTGACCAAAATGAGTCTGTGGTGTGAAATAATTTTTGTTGAGTGGATAGATTTTAGTTAGGGGTAGTCGTTCAACATTCTATCAGAACAACGAACCATGGAATATAATTTCTCTGAAACCATGATAGATTTCAAATCGATCCTGACCAAGATGAGTCTGTGGTGTGAAATAATTTTTGTTGAGTGGATAGATTTTAGTTGGCGTAGTCGTTCAACATTCTATCAGAACAACGAACCATGGAGTATGATTTCTCTGAAACCATGATAGATTTCAAATCGATCCTGACCAAAATGAGTCTGTGGTGTGAAATAATTTTTGCTTCGGTGGATAGATTTTAGTTGGAGTAGTCGTTCAACATTCTATCAGAACAACGAACCATGGAGTATGATTTCTCTGAAACCATGATAGATTTCAAATCGATCCTGAAAAAAAAGGAGCCTGTGGTGTGAAATAATTTTTGTTGAGTGGACAGATTTTAGTTAGGGGTAGTCGTTCAACATTCTATCAGAACAACAAACCATGGAGTATGATTTCTCTGAAACCATGACAGATTTCAAATCGATTTTGACCAAAATGAGTCTGTGGTGTGAAATAATTTTTGTTGAGTGGATAGAATTTAGTTAGGGGTAGTCGCTCAACATTCTATCAGAACAACGAACCATGGAGTATGCTTTCTCTGAAACCATGATAGATTTCAAATCGATCGTTATCAGGATGAGTCTGTGGTGTGAAATACTTTTTGTTGAGTGGATAGATTTTAGTAAGGGTAGTCGTTCAACATTCTATCAGAACAACGAACCATGGAGTATGATTTCTCTGAAACCATGATAGATTTCAAATCGATCCTGACCAAGATGAGTCTGTGGTGTGAAATAATCTTTGTTGAGTGGATAGATTTTATTTAGGGGTAGTCGTTCAACATTCTATCAGAACAACGAACCATGGAGTATGATTTCTATGAAACCATGATAGATTTCAAATCGATCCTGACCAAGATGAGTCTGTGGTGTGAAATAATTTTTGTTGAGTGGATAGATTTTAGTCGGGGTAGTCGTACAACAATCTGTCAGAACAACGAACCATGGAGTATGATTTCTCTGAAACCATGATAGATTTCAAATCAATCCTGACCAAGATGAGTCTGTGGTGTGAAATAATTTTTGTTGAGTGGATAGATTTTAGTTGTGGTAGTCGTTCAATATTCTATCAGAACAACGAACCATGGAGTATGATTTCTCTGAAACTATGATAGATTTCGAATCGATCCTGACCAAGATGAGTCTGTGGTGTAAAATAATTTTTGTTCAGTGGATAGATTTTAGTTAGGGGTAGTCGTTCAACATTCTATCAGAACAACGAACCATGGAGTATGATTTCTCTGAAACCATGATAGATTTCAAATCGATCCCGACCAAGATGAGTCTGTGGTGTGAAATAATTTTTGTTGAGTGGATAGATTTTATTTAGGGGTAGTCGTTCAACATTCTATCAGAACAACGAACCATGGAGTATGATTTCTATGAAACCATGATAGATTTCAAATCGATCCTGACCAAGATGAGTTTGTGGTGTGAAATAATTTTTGTTGAGTGGATAGATTTTAGTTAGGGTAGTCGTCCAACAATCTGTCAGAACAACGAACCATGGAGTATGATTTCTCTGAAACCATGATAGATTTCAAATCGATCCTGATCAGGATGAGTCTGTGGTGTGAAATACTTTTTGTTGAGTGGATAGATTTTAGTAATTGTAGTCGTTCAACATTCTATCAGAACAACGAACCATGGAGTATGATTTCTATGAAACCATGATAGATTTCAAATCGATCCTGACCAAGATGAGTTTGTGGTGTGAAATAATTTTTGTTGAGTGGATAGATTTTTGTTGGGGTAGTCGTTCAACATTCTATCAGAACAACGAACCATGGAGTATGATTTCTCTGAAACCATGATAGATTTCAAATCGATCCTGACCAAGATGAGTTTGTGGTGTGAAATAATTTTTGTTGAGTGGATAGATTTTATTTAGGGGTAGTCGTTCAATATTCTATCAGAACAACGAACCATGGAGTATGATTTCTCTGAAACCATGATAGACTTCAAATCGATCCTGACCAAAATGAGTCTGTGGTGTGAAATAATTTTTGCTTCGGTGGATAGATTTTAGTTGGGGTAGTCGTTCAATATTCTATCAGAACAACGAACCATGGAGTATTATTTCTCTGAAACAATGATAGATTTCAAATCGATCCTGACCAAGATGAGTCTGTGATGTAAAATAATTTTTGTTCAGTGGATAGATTTTAGTTAGGTGTAGTCGTTCAACATTCTATCAGAACAACGAACCATGGAGTATGATTTCTGTGAAACCATGATAGATTTCAAATCGATCCTGACCAAAATGAGTCTGTGGTGTGAAATAATTTTTGTTGAGTGGATAGATTTTAGTTAGGGGTAGTCGTTCAACATTCTATCAGAACAACGAACCATGGAGTATAATTTCTCTGAAACCATGATAGATTTCAAATCGATCCTGACCAAGATGAGTCTGTGGTGTGAAATAATTTTTGTTGAGTTAATAGATTTTAGTTGGCGTAGTCGTTCAACATTCTATCAGAACAACGAACCATGGAGTATGATTTCTCTGAAACCATGATAGATTTCAAATCGATCCTGACCAAAATGAGTCTGTGGTGTGAAATAATTTTTGCTTCGGTGGATAGATTTTAGTTGGAGTAGTCGTTCAACATTCTATCAGAACAACGAACCATGGAGTATGATTTCTCTGAAACCATGATAGATTTCAAATCGATCCTGACCAAAATGAGCCTGTGGTGTGAAATAATTTTTGTTGAGTGGACAGATTTTAGTTAGGGGTAGTCGTTCAACATTCTATCAGAACAACAAACCATGGAGTATGATTTCTCTGAAACCATGACAGATTTCAAATCGATTTTGACCAAAATGAGTCTGTGGTGTGAAATAATTTTTGTTGAGTGGATAGAATTTAGTTAGGGGTAGTCGCTCAACATTCTATCAGAACAACGAACCATGGAGTATGCTTTCTCTGAAACCATGATAGATTTCAAATCGATCCTGATCAGGATGAGTCTGTGGTGTGAAATACTTTTTGTTGAGTGGATAGATTTTAGTAAGGGTAGTCGTTCAACATTCTATCAGAACAACGAACCATGGAGTATGATTTCTCTGAAACCATGATAGATTTCAAATCGATCCTGACCAAGATGAGTCTGTGGTGTGAAATAATCTTTGTTGAGTGGATAGATTTTATTTAGGGGTAGTCGTTCAACATTCTATCAGAACAACGAACCATGGAGTATGATTTCTATGAAACCATGATAGATTTCAAATCGATCCTGACCAAGATGAGTCTGTGGTGTGAAATAATTTTTGTTGAGTGGATAGATTTTAGTTGGGGTAGTCGTCCAACAATCTGTCAGAACAACGAACCATGGAGTATGATTTCTCTGAAACCATGATTGATTTCAAATCAATCCTGACCAAGATGAGTCTGTGGTGTGAAATAATTTTTGTTGAGTGGATAGATTTTAGTTGTGGTAGTCGTTCAACATTCTATCAGAACAACGAACCATGGAGTATGATTTCTCTGAAACCATGACAGATTTCAAATCGATTTTGACCAAAATGAGTCTGTGGTGTGAAATAATTTTTGTTGAGTGGATAGAATTTAGTTAGGGGTAGTCGCTCAACATTCTATCAGAACAACGAACCATGGAGTATGCTTTCTCTGAAACCATGATAGATTTCAAATCGATCCTGATCAGGATGAGTTTGTGGTGTGAAATAATTTTTGTTGAGTGGATAGATTTTATTTAGGGGTAGTCGTTCAATATTCTATCAGAACAACGAACCATGGAGTATGATTTCTCTGAAACCATGATAGACTTCAAATCGATCCTGACCAAGATGAGTCTGTGGTGTGAAATAATTTTTGTTGAGTGGATAGATTTTAGTCGGGGTAGTCGTCCAACAATCTGTCAGAACAACGAACCATGGAGTATGATTTCTCTGAAACCATGATAGATTTCAAATCGATCCTGACCAAGATGAGTCCGTGGTGTGAAATAATTTTTGTTGAGTGGATAGATTTTAGTTATGGTAGTCGTTCAACATTCTATCAGAACAACGAACCATGGAGTATGATTTCTCTGAAACCATGATAGATTTCAAATCGATCCTGACCAAGATGAGTCTGTGGTGTGAAATAATTTTTGTTGAGTGGATAGATTTTATTTAGGGGTAGTCGTTCAACATTCTATCAGAACAACGAACCATGGAGTATGATTTCTATGAAACCATGATAGATTTCAAATCGATCCTGACCAAGATGAGTTTGTGGTGTGAAATAATTTTTGTTGAGTGGATAGATTTTAGTTGGGATAGTCGTCCAACAATCTGTCAGAACAACGAACCATGGAGTATGATTTCTCTGAAACCATGATAGATTTCAAATCGATCCTGATCAGGATGAGTCTGTGGTGTGAAATACTTTTTGTTGAGTGGATAGATTTTAGTGAGGGTAGTCGTTCAACATTCTATCAGAACAACGAACCATGGAGTATGATTTCTCTGAAACCATGATAGATTTCAAATCGATCCTGACCAAAATGAGTCTGTGGTGTGAAATAATTTTTGTTGAGTGGATAGATTTTAGTTAGGGGTAGTCGTTCAACATTCTATCAGAACAACGAACCATGGAGTATAATTTCTCTGAAACCATGATAGATTTCAAATCGATCCTGACCAAGATGAGTCTGTGGTGTGAAATAATTTTTGCTTCGGTGGATAGATTTTAGTTGGCGTAGTCGTTCAACATTCTATCAGAACAACGAACCATGGAGTATGATTTCTCTGAAACCATGATAGATTTCAAATCGATCCTGACCAAAATGAGTCTGTGGTGTGAAATAATTTTTGCTTCGGTTAATAGATTTTAGTTGGAGTAGTCGTTCAACATTCTATCAGAACAACGAACCATGGAGTATGATTTCTCTGAAACCATGATAGATTTCAAATCGATCCTGACCAAAATGAGCCTGTGGTGTGAAATAATTTTTGTTGAGTGGACAGATTTTAGTTAGGGGTAGTCGTTCAACATTCTATCAGAACAACAAACCATGGAGTATGATTTCTCTGAAACAATGACAGATTTCAAATCGATTTTGACCAAAATGAGTCTGTGGTGTGAAATAATTTTTGTTGAGTGGATAGAATTTAGTTAGGGGTAGTCGTTCAACATTCTATCAGAACAACGAACCATGGAGTATGCTTTCTCTGAAACCATGATAGATTTCAAATCGATCCTGATCAGGATGAGTCTGTGGTGTGAAATACTTTTTGTTGAGTGGATAGATTTTAGTAAGGGTAGTCGTTCAACATTCTATCAGAACAACGAACCATGGAGTATGATTTCTCTGAAACCATGATAGATTTCAAATCGATCCTGACCAAGATGAGTCTGTGGTGTGAAATAATCTTTGTTGAGTGGATAGATTTTATTTAGGGGTAGTCGTTCAACATTCTATCAGAACAACGAACCATGGAGTATGATTTCTATGAAACCATGATAGATTTCAAATCGATCCTGACCAAGATGAGTCTGTGGTGTGAAATAATTTTTGTTGAGTGGATAGATTTTAGTTAGGGGTAGTCGTTCAACATTCTATCAGAACAACGAACCATGGAGTATAATTTCTCTGAAACCATGATAGATTTCAAATCGATCCTGACCAAGATGAGTCTGTGGTGTGAAATAATTTTTGCTTCGGTGGATAGATTTTAGTTGGCGTAGTCGTTCAACATTCTATCAGAACAACGAACCATGGAGTATGATTTCTCTGAAACCATGATAGATTTCAAATCGATCCTGACCAAAATGAGTCTGTGGTGTGAAATAATTTTTGCTTCGGTTAATAGATTTTAGTTGGAGTAGTCGTTCAACATTCTATCAGAACAACGAACCATGGAGTATGATTTCTCTGAAACCATGATAGATTTCAAATCGATCCTGACCAAAATGAGCCTGTGGTGTGAAATAATTTTTGTTGAGTGGACAGATTTTAGTTAGGGGTAGTCGTTCAACATTCTATCAGAACAACAAACCATGGAGTATGATTTCTCTGAAACCATGACAGATTTCAAATCGATTTTGACCAAAATGAGTCTGTGGTGTGAAATAATTTTTGTTGAGTGGATAGAATTTAGTTAGGGGTAGTCGTTCAACATTCTATCAGAACAACGAACCATGGAGTATGCTTTCTCTGAAACCATGATAGATTTCAAATCGATCCTGATCAGGATGAGTCTGTGGTGTGAAATACTTTTTGTTGAGTGGATAGATTTTAGTAAGGGTAGTCGTTCAACATTCTATCAGAACAACGAACCATGGAGTATGATTTCTCTGAAACCATGATAGATTTCAAATCGATCCTGACCAAGATGAGTCTGTGGTGTGAAATAATCTTTGTTGAGTGGATAGATTTTATTTAGGGGTAGTCGTTCAACATTCTATCAGAACAACGAACCATGGAGTATGATTTCTATGAAACCATGATAGATTTCAAATCGATCCTGACCAAGATGAGTCTGTGGCGTGAAATAATTTTTGTTGAGTGGATATATTTTAGTTGGGGTAGTCGTCCAACAATCTGTCAGAACAACGAACCATGGAGTATGATTTCTCTGAAACCATGATAGATTTCAAATCGATCCTGACCAAGATGAGTCTGTGGTGTGAAATAATTTTTGTTGAGTGGATAGATTTTAGTTGGGGTAGTCGTTCAACATTCTATCAGAACAACGAACCATGGAGTATGATTTCTCTGACACCATGATAGATTTCAAATCGATCCTGACCAAGATGGGTCTGTGGTGTGAAATAATTTTTGTTGAGTGGATAGATTTTATTTAGGGGTAGTCGTTCAACATTCTATCAGAACAACGAACCATGGAGTATGATTTCTATGAAACCATGATAGATTTCAAATCGATCCTGACCAAAATGAGTCTGTGGTGTGAAATAATTTTTGTTGAGTGGATAGATTTTAGTTAGGGGTAGTCGTTCAACATTCTATAAGAACAACGAACCATGGAGTATAATTTCTCTGAAACCATGATAGATTTCAAATCGATCCTGACCAAGATGAGTCTGTGGTGTGAAATAATTTTTGTTGAGTGGATAGATTTTAGTTGGGGTAGTCGTTCAATATTCTATCAGAACAACGAACCATGGAGTATGATTTCTCTGAAACTATGATAGATTTCGAATCGATCCTGACCAAGATGAGTCTGTGGTGTAAAATAATTTTTGTTCAGTGGATAGATTTTAGTTAGGTGTAGTCGTTCAACATTCTATCAGAACAACGAACCATGGAGTATGATTTCTCTGAAACCATGATAGATTTCAAATCGATCCTGACCAAAATGAGTCTGTGGTGTGAAATAATTTTTGTTGAGTGGATAGATTTTAGTTAGGGGTAGTCGTTCAACATTCTATCAGAACAACGAACCATGGAGTATAATTTCTCTGAAACCATGATAGATTTCAAATCGATCCTGACCAAGATGAGTCTGTGGTGTGAAATAATTTTTGTTGAGTGGATAGATTTTAGTTGGCGTAGTCGTTCAACATTCTATCAGAACAACGAACCATGGAGTATGATTTCTCTGAAACCATGATAGATTTCAAATCGATCCTGACCAAAATGAGCCTGTGGTGTGAAATAATTTTTGTTGAGTGGACAGATTTTAGTTAGGGGTAGTCGTTCAACATTCTATCAGAACAACAAACCATGGAGTATGATTTCTCTGAAACCATGACAGATTTCAAATCGATTTTGACCGAAATGAGTCTGTGGTGTGAAATAATTTTTGTTGAGTGGATAGAATTTAGTTAGGGGTAGTCGCTCAACATTCTATCAGAACAACGAACCATGGAGTATGCTTTCTCTGAAACCATGATAGATTTCAAATCGATCCTGATCAGGATGAGTCTGTGGTGTGAAATACTTTTTGTTGAGTGGATAGATTTTAGTAAGGGTAGTCGTTCAACATTCTATCAGAACAACGAACCATGGAGTATGATTTCTCTGAAACCATGATAGATTTCAAATCGATCCTGACCAAGATGAGTCTGTGGTGTGAAATAATCTTTGTTGAGTGGATAGATTTTATTTAGGGGTAGTCGTTCAACATTCTATCAGAACAACGAACCATGGAGTATGATTTCTATGAAACCATGATAGATTTCAAATCGATCCTGACCAAGATGAGTCTGTGGTGTGAAATAATTTTTGTTGAGTGGATAGATTTTAGTCGGGGTAGTCGTCCAACAATCTGTCAGAACAACGAACCATGGAGTATGATTTCTCTGAAACCATGATAGATTTCAAATCAATCCTGACCAAGATGAGTCTGTGGTGTGAAATAATTTTTGTTGAGTGGATAGATTTTAGTTGTGGTAGTCGTTCAACATTCTATCAGAACAACGAACCATGGAGTATGATTTCTCTGAAACCATGATAGATTTCAAATCGATCCTGACCAAGATGAGTCTGTGGTGTGAAATAATTTTTGTTGAGTGGATAGATTTTATTTAGGGGTAGTCGTTCAACATTCTATCAGAACAACGAACCATGGAGTATGATTTCTATGAAACCATGATAGATTTCAAATCGATCCTGACCAAGATGAGTTTGTGGTGTGAAATAATTTTTGTTGAGTGGATAGATTTTAGTTGGGGTAGTCGTCCAACAATCTGTCAGAACAACGAACCATGGAGTATGATTTCTCTGAAACCATGATAGATTTCAAATCGATCCTGATCAGGATGAGTCTGTGGTGTGAAATACTTTTTGTTGAGTGGATAGATTTTAGTAAGGGTAGTCGTTCAACATTCTATCAGAACAACGAACCATGGAGTATGATTTCTATGAAACCATGATAGATTTCAAATCGATCCTGACCTAGATGAGTTTGTGGTGTGAAATAATTTTTGTTGAGTGGATAGATTTTTGTTGGGGTAGTCGTTCAACATTCTATCAGAACAACGAACCATGGAGTATGATTTCTCTGAAACCATGATAGATTTCAAATCGATCCTGACCAAGATGAGTTTGTGGTGTGAAATAATTTTTGTTGAGTGGATAGATTTTATTTAGGGGTAGTCGTTCAATATTCTATCAGAACCACGAACCATGGAGTATGATTTCTCTGAAACCATGATAGACTTCAAATCGATCCTGACCAAAATGAGTCTGTGGTGTGAAATAATTTTTGCTTCGGTGGATAGATTTTAGTTGGGGTAGTCGTTCAATATTCTATCAGAACAACGAACCATGGAGTATTATTTCTCTGAAACCATGATAGATTTCAAATCGATCCTGACCAAGATGAGTCTGTGATGTAAAATAATTTTTGTTCAGTGGATAGATTTTAGTTAGGTGTAGTCGTTCAACATTCTATCAGAACAACGAACCATGGAGTATGATTTCTCTGAAACCATGATAGATTTCAAATCGATCCTGACCAAAATGAGTCTGTGGTGTGAAATAATTTTTGTTGAGTGGATAGATTTTAGTTAGGGGTAGTCGTTCAACATTCTATCAGAACAACGAAAAATGGAGTATAATTTCTCTGAAACCATGATAGATTTCAAATCGATCCTGACCAAGATGAGTCTGTGGTGTGAAATAATTTTTGTTGAGTGGATAGATTTTAGTTGGCGTAGTCGTTCAACATTCTATCAGAACAACGAACCATGGAGTATGATTTCTCTGAAACCATGATAGATTTCAAATCGATCCTGACCAAAATGAGTCTGTGGTGTGAAATAATTTTTGCTTCGGTGGATAGATTTTAGTTGGAGTAGTCGTTCAACATTCTATCAGAACAACGAACCATGGAGTATGATTTCTCTGAAACCATGATAGATTTCAAATCGATCCTGACCAAAATGAGCCTGTGGTGTGAAATAATTTTTGTTGAGTGGACAGATTTTAGTTAGGGGTAGTCGTTCAACATTCTATCAGAACAACAAACCATGGAGTATGATTTCTCTGAAACCATGACAGATTTCAAATCGATTTTGACCAAAATGAGTCTGTGGTGTGAAATAATTTTTGTTGAGTGGATAGAATTTAGTTAGGGGTAGTCGCTCAACATTCTATCAGAACAACGAACCATGGAGTATGCTTTCTCTGAAACCATGATAGATTTCAAATCGATCCTGATCAGGATGAGTCTGTGGTGTGAAATACTTTTTGTTGAGTGGATAGATTTTAGTAAGGGTAGTCGTTCAACATTCTATCAGAACAACGAACCATGGAGTATGATTTCTCTGAAACCATGATAGATTTCAAATCGATCCTGACCAAGATGAGTCTGTGGTGTGAAATAATCTTTGTTGAGTGGATAGATTTTATTTAGGGGTAGTCGTTCAACATTCTATCAGAACAACGAACCATGGAGTATGATTTCTATGAAACCATGATAGATTTCAAATCGATCCTGACCAAGATGAGTCTGTGGTGTGAAATAATTTTTGTTGAGTGGATAGATTTTAGTTGGGGTAGTCGTCCAACAATCTGTCAGAACAACGAACCATGGAGTATGATTTCTCTGAAACCATGATAGATTTCAAATCAACCCTAACCAAGATGAGTCTGTGGTGTGAAATAATTTTTGTTGAGTGGATAGATTTTAGTTGTGGTAGTCGTTCAACATTCTATCAGAACAACGAACCATGGAGTATGATTTCTCTGAAACCATGATAGATTTCAAATCGATCCTGACCAAGATGAGTCTGTGGTGTGAAATAATTTTTGTTGAGTGGATAGATTTTATTTAGGGGTAGTCGTTCAACATTCTATCAGAACAACGAACCATGGAGTATGATTTCTATGAAACCATGATAGATTTCAAATCGATCCTGACCAAGATGAGTTTGTGGTGTGAAATAATTTTTGTTGAGTGGATAGATTTTAGTTGGGGTAGTCGTCCAACAATCTGTCAGAACAACGAACCATGGAGTATGATTTCTCTGAAACCATGATAGATTTCAAATCGATCCTGATCAGGATGAGTCTGTGGTGTGAAATACTTTTTGTTGAGTGGATAGATTTTAGTAAGGGTAGTCGTTCAACATTCTATCAGAACAACGAACCATGGAGTATGATTTCTATGAAACCATGATAGATTTCAAATCGATCCTGACCAAGATGAGTTTGTGGTGTGAAATAATTTTTGTTGAGTGGATAGATTTTAGTTGGGGTAGTCGTTCAACATTCTATCAGAACAACGAACCATGGAGTATGATTTCTCTGAAACCATGATAGATTTCAAATCGATCCTGACCAAGATGAGTTCGTGGTGTGAAATAATTTTTGTTGAGTGGATAGATTTTATTTAGGGGTAGTCGTTCAATATTCTATCAGAACAACGAACCATGGAGTATGATTTCTCTGAAACCATGATAGACTTCAAATCGATCCTGACCAAAATGAGTCTGTGGTGTGAAATAATTTTTGCTTCGGTGGATAGATTTTAGTTGGGGTAGTCGTTCAATATTCTATCAGAACAACGAACCATGGAGTATTATTTCTCTGAAACCATGATAGATTTCAAATCGATCCTGACCAAGATGAGTCTGTGATGTGAAATAATTTTTGTTGAGTTGATAGATTTTAGTTGGGGTAGTCGTTCAATATTCTATCAGAACAACGAACCATGGAGTATGATTTCTCTGAAACCATGATAGATTTCAAATCGATCCTGACCAAGATGAGTCTGTGGTGTAAAATAATTTTTGTTGAGTGGATAGATTTTAGTTAGGGGTAGTCGTTCAACATTCTATCAGAACAACGAACCATGGAGTATGATTTCTCTGAAACCATGATTGATTTCAAATCGATCCTGACCAAGATGAGTCTGTGGTGTGAAATAATTTTTGTTGAGTGGATAGATTTTAGTTGGGGTAGTCGTTCAATATTCTATCAGAACAACGAACCATGGAGTATGATTTCTCTGAAACCATGATAGATTTCAAATCGATCCTGACCAAGATGAGTCTGTGGTGTAGAATAATTTTTGTTGAGTGGATAGATTTTAGTTGGGGTAGTCGTTCAATATTCTATCAGAACAACGAACCATGGAGTATGATTTCTCTGAAACCATGATAGATTTCAAATCGATCCTGACCAAGATGAGTCTGTGGTGTAAAATAATTTTTGTTGAGTGGATAGATTTTAGTTAGGGGTAGTCGTTCAACATTCTATCAGAACAACGAACCATGGAGTATGATTTCTCTGAAACCATGATAGATTTCAAATCGATCCTGACCAAAATGAGGCTGTGGTGTGAAATAATTTTTGTTGAGTGGATAGATTTTAGTTAGGGGTAGTTGTTCAACATTCTATCAGAACAACGAACCATGGAGTATGATTTCTCTGAAACCATGATAGATTTCAAATCGATCCTGACCAAGATGAGTCTGTGGTGTGAAATAATTTTTGCTTCGGTGGACAGATTTTAGTCGGCGTATTCGTTCAACATTCTATCAGAACAACGAACCATGGAGTATGATTTCTCTGAAACCATGATAGATTTCAAATCGATCCTGACCAAAATGAGTCTGTGGTGGGAAATAATTTTTACTTCGGTGGATAGATTTTAGTTGGAGTAGTCGTTCAACATTCTATCAGAACAACGAACCATGGAGTATGATTTCTCTGAAACCATGATAGATTTCAAATCGATCCTGACCAAAATGAGAATGTGGTGTGAAATAATTTTTGTTGAGTGGACAGATTTTAGCTAGGGGTAGTCGTTCAACATTCTATCAGAACAACGAACCATGGAGTATGATTTCTCTGAAACCATGATAGATTTCAAATCGATCCTGACCAAAATGAGTCTGTGGTGTGAACTAATTTTTGTTGAGTGGATAGATTTTAGTTAGGGGTAGTTGTTCAACATTCTATCAGAACAACGAACCATGGAGTATGATTTCTCTGAAACCATGATAGATTTCAAATCGATCCTGACCAAGATGAGTCTGTGGTGTGAAATAATTTTTGCTTCGGTGGATAGATTTTAGTTGGCGTAGTCGTTCAACATTCTATCAGAACAACGAACCATGGAGTATGATTTCTCTGAAACCATGATAGATTTCAAATCGATCCTGACCAAAATGAGTCTGTGGTGTGAAATAATTTTTGCTTCCGTGGATAGATTTTAGTTGGAGTAGTCGTTCAACATTCTATCAGAACAACGAACCATGGAGTATGATTTCTCTGAAACCATGATAGATTTCAAATCGATCCTGACCAAAATGAGTCTGTGGTGTGAAATAATTTTTGTTGAGTGGATAGATTTTAGTTAGGGGTAGTTGTTCAACATTCTATCAGAACAACGAACCATGGAGTATGATTTCTCTGAAACCATGATAGATTTCAAATCGATCCTGACCAAGATGAGTCTGTGGTGTGAAATAATTTTTGCTTCGGTGGATAGATTTTAGTTGGGGTAGTCGTTCAACATTCTATCAGAACAACGAACCATGGAGTATGATTTCTCTGACACCATGATAGATTTCAAATCGATCCTGACCAAAATGAGTCTGTGGTGGGAAATAATTTTTGCTTCGGCGGATAGATTTTAGTTGGAGTAGTCGTTCAACATTCTATCAGAACAACGAACCATGGAGTATGATTTCTCTGAAACCATGATAGATTTCAAATCGATCCTGACCAAGATGAGTCTGTGGTGGGAAATAATTTTTGCTTCGGTGGATAGATTTTAGTTGGCGTAGTCGTTCAACATTCTATCAGAACAACGAACCATGGAGTATGATTTCTCTGAAACCATGATAGATTTCAAATCGATCCTGACCAAGATGAGTCTGTGGTGTGAAAATTAATTTTTGTTGAGTGGATAGATTTTAGTTAGGGGTAGTCGTTCAACATTCTATCAGAACAACGAACCATGGAGTATGATTTCTCTGAAACCATGATAGATTTCAAATCGATCCTGACCAAGATGAGTCTGTGGTGTGAAATAATTTTTGCTTCGGTGGATAGATTTTAGTTGGCGTAGTCGTTCAACATTCTATCAGAACAACGAACCATGGAGTATGATTTCTCTGAAACCATGATAGATTTCAAATCGATCCTGACCAAACTGAGTCTGTGGTGTGAAATAATTTTTGTTGAGTGGATAGATTTTAGTTAGGGGTAGTTGTTCAACATTCTATCAGAACAACGAATCATGGAGTATGATTTCTCTGAAACCATGATAGATTTCAAATCGATCCTGACCAAGATGAGTCTGTGGTGTGAAATAATTTTTGCTTCGGTGGATAGATTTTAGTTGGCGTAGTCGTTCAACATTCTATCAGAACAACGAACCATGGAGTATGATTTCTCTGAAACCATGATAGATTTCAAATCGATCCTGACCAAAATGAGTCTGTGGTGGGAAATAATTTTTGCTTCGGTGGATAGATTTTAGTTGGCGTAGTCGTTCAACATTCTATCAGAACAACGAACCATGGAGTATGATTTCTCTGAAACCATGATAGATTTCAAATCGATCCTGACCAAGATGAGTCTGTGGTGTGAAAATTAATTTTTGTTGAGTGGATAGATTTTAGTTAGGGGTAGTCGTTCAACATTCTATCAGAACAACGAACCATGGAGTATGATTTCTCTGAAACCATGATAGATTTCAAATCGATCCTGACCAAGATGAGTCTGTGGTGTGAAATAATTTTTGCTTCGGTGGATAGATTTTAGTTGGCGTAGTCGTTCAACATTCTATCAGAACAACGAACCATGGAGTATGATTTCTCTGAAACCATGATAGATTTCAAATCGATCCTGACCAAGATGAGTCTGTGGTGGGAAATAATTTTTGCTTCGGTGGATAGATTTTAGTTGGCGTAGTCGTTCAACATTCTATCAGAACAACGAACCATGGAGTATGATTTCTCTGAAACCATGATAGATTTCAAATCGATCCTGACCAAGATGAGTCTGTGGTGTGAAAATTAATTTTTGTTGAGTGGATGGATTTTAGTTAGGGGTAGTCGTTCAACATTCTATCAGAACTACGAACCATGGAGTATGATTTCTCTGAAACCATGACAGATTTCAAATCGATCCTGACCAAACTGAGTCTGTGGTGTGAAATAATTTTTGTTGAGTGGATAGATTTTAGTTAGGGGTAGTTGTTCAACATTCTATCAGAACAACGAACCATGGAGTATGATTTCTCTGAAACCATGATAGATTTCAAATCGATCCTGACCAAGATGAGTCTGTGGTGTGAAATAATTTTTGCTTCGGTGGATAGATTTTAGTTGGCGTAGTCGTTCAACATTCTATCAGAACAACGAACCATGGAGTATGATTTCTCTGAAACCATGATAGATTTCAAATCGATCCTGACCAAAATGAGTCTGTGGTGGGAAATAATTTTTGCTTCGGTGGATAGATTTTAGTTATAGTAGTTGTTCAACATTCTATCAGAACAACGAACCATGGAGTATGATTTCTCTGAAACCATGATAGATTTCAAATCGATCCTGACCAAAATGAGTCTGTGGTGTGAAATAATTTTTGTTGAGTGGATAGATTTTAGTTAGGGGTAGTTGTTCAACATTCTATCAGAACAACGAACCATGGAGTATGATTTCTCTGAAACCATGATAGATTTCAAATCGATCCTGACCAAGATGAGTCTGTGGTGTAAAATAATTTTTGTTGAGTGGATAGATTTTAGTTAGGGGTAGTCGTTCAACATTCTATCAGAACAACGAACCATGGAGTATGATTTCTCTGAAACCATGATAGATTTCAAATCGATCCTGACCAAGATGAGTCTGTGGTGTGAAATAATTTTTGTTGAGTGGATAGATTTTAGTTGGAGTAGTCGTTCAACATTCTATCAGAACAACGAACCATGGAGTATGATTTCTCTGAAACCATGATAGATTTCAAATCGATCCTGACCAAAATGAGAATGTGGTGTGAAATAATTTTTGTTGAGTGGACAGATTTTAGCTAGGGGTAGTCGTTCAACATTCTATCAGAACAACGAACCATGGAGTATGATTTCTCTGAAACCATGATAGATTTCAAATCGATCCTGACCAAAATGAGTCTTTGGTGTGAACTAATTTTTGTTGAGTGGATAGATTTTAGTTAGGGGTAGTTGTTCAACATTCTATCAGAACAACGAACCATGGAGTATGATTTCTCTGAAACCATGATAGATTTCAAATCGATCCTGACCAAGATGAGTCTGTGGTGTGAAATAATTTTTGTTGAGTGGATAGATTTTAGTTGGGGTAGTCGTTCAACATTCTATCAGAACAACGAACCATGGAGTATGATTTCTCTGAAACCATGATAGATTTCAAATCGATCCTGACCAAGATGAGTCTGTGGTGTGAAATAATTTTTGTTGAGTGGATAGATTTTAGTTGGGGTAGTCGTTCAACATTCTATCAGAACAACGAACCATGGAGTATGATTTCTCTGAAACCATGATAGATTTCAAATCGATCCTGACCAAGATGAGTCTGTGGTGTGAAATAATTTTTGTTGAGTGGATAGATTTTATTTAGGGGTAGTCGTTCAACATTCTATCAGAACAACGAACCATGGAGTATGATTTCTCTGAAACCATGATAGATTTCAAATCGATCCTGACCAAAATGAGTCTGTGGTGTGAAATAATTTTTGCTTCGGTGGATAGATTTTAGTTGGAGTAGTCGTTCAACATTCTATCAGAACAACGAACCATGGAGTATGATTTCTCTGAAACCATGATAGATTTCAAATCGATCCTGACCAAAATGAGCCTGTGGTGTGAAATAATTTTTGTTGAGTGGACAGATTTTAGTTAGGGGTAGTCGTTCAACATTCTATCAGAACAACAAACCATGGAGTATGATTTCTCTGAAACCATGATAGATTTCAAATCGATTTTGACCAAAATGAGTCTGTGGTGTGAAATAATTTTTGTTGAGTGGATAGAATTTAGTTAGGGGTAGTCGCTCAACATTCTATCAGAACAACGAACCATGGAGTATGCTTTCTCTGAAACCATGATAGATTTCAAATCGATCCTGATCAGAATGAGTCTGTGGTGTGAAATACTTTTTGTTGAGTGGATAGATTTTAGTAAGGGTAGTCGTTCAACATTCTATCAGAACAACGAACCATGGAGTATGATTTCTCTGAAACCATGATAGATTTCAAATCGATCCTGACCAAGATGAGTCTGTGGTGTGAAATAATCTTTGTTGAGTGGATAGATTTTATTTAGGGGTAGTCGTTCAACATTCTATCAGAACAACGAACCATGGAGTATGATTTCTATGAAACCATGATAGATTTCAAATCGATCCTGACCAAGATGAGTCTGTGGTGTGAAATAATTTTTGTTGAGTGGATAGATTTTAGTTGGGGTAGTCGTCCAACAATCTGTCAGAACAACGAACCATGGAGTATGATTTCTCTGAAACCATGATAGATTTCAAATCGATCCTGACCAAGATGAGTCTGTGGTGTGAAATAATTTTTGTTGAGTGGATAGATTTTAGTTGTGGTAGTCGTTCAACATTCTATCAGAACAACGAACCATGGAGTATGATTTCTCTGAAACCATGATAGATTTCAAATCGATCCTGACCAAGATGAGTCTGTGGTGTGAAATAATTTTTGTTGAGTGGATAGATTTTAGTTGGGGTAGTCGTCCAACAATCTGTCAGAACAACAAACCATGGAGTATGATTTCTCTGAAACCATGATAGATTTCAAATCGATCCTGATCAGGATGAGTCTGTGGTGTGAAATACTTTTTGTTGAGTGGATAGATTTTAGTAAGGGTAGTCGTTCAACATTCTATCAGAACAACGAAAAATGGAGTATGATTTCTATGAAACCATGATAGATTTCAAATCGACCCTGACCAAGATGAGTTTGTGGTGTGAAATAATTTTTGTTGAGTGGATAGATTTTAGTTGGGGTAGTCGTTCAACATTCTATCTTAACAACGAACCATGGAGTATGATTTCTCTGAAACCATGATAGATTTCAAATCGATCCTGACCAAGATGAGTTTGTGGTGTGAAATAATTTTTGTTGAGTGGATAGATTTTATTTAGGGGTAGTCGCTCAATATTCTATCAGAACAACGAACCATGGAGTATGATTTCTCTGAAACCATGATAGACTTCAAATCGATCCTGACCAAAATGAGTCTGTGGTGTGAAATAATTTTTGCTTCGGTGGATAGATTTTAGTTGGGGTAGTCGTTCAATATTCTATCAGAACAACGAACCATGGAGTATGATTTCTCTGAAACCATGATAGATTTCAAATCGATCCTGACCAAGATGAGTCTGTGATGTGAAATAATTTTTGTTGAGTTGATAGATTTTAGTTGGGGTAGTCGTTCAATATTCTATCAGAACAACGAACCATGGAGTATGATTTCTCTGAAACCATGATAGATTTCAAATCGATCCTGACCAAGATGAGTCTGTGGTGTAAAATAATTTTTGTTGAGTGGATAGATTTTAGTTGGGGTAGTCGTTCAACATTCTATCAGAACAACGAACCATGGAGTATGATTTCTCTGAAACCATGATTGATTTCAAATCGATCCTGACCAAAATGAGTCTGTGGTGTGAACTAATTTTTGTTGAGTGGATAGATTTTAGTTAGGTTTAGTTGTTCAACATTCTATCTTAACAACGAACCATGGAGTATGATTTCTCTGAAACCATGATAGATTTCAAATCGATCCTGACCAAGATGAATTTGTGGTGTGAAATAATTTTTGTTGAGTGGATAGATTTTATTTAGGGGTAGTCGTTCAATATTCTATCAGAACAACGAACCATGGAGTATGATTTCTCTGAAACCATGATAGACTTCAAATCGATCCTGACCAAAATGAGTTTGTGGTGTGAAATAATTTTTGCTTCGGTGGATAGATTTTAGTTGGGGTAGTCGTTCAATATTCTATCAGAACAACGAACCATGGAGTATGATTTCTCTGAAACCATGATAGATTTCAAATCGATCCTGACCAAGATGAGTCTGTGATGTGAAATAATTTTTGTTGAGTTGATAGATTTTAGTTGGGGTAGTCGTTCAATATTCTATCAGAACAACGAACCATGGAGTATGATTTCTCTGAAACCATGATAGATTTCAAATCGATCCTGACCAAGATGAGTCTGTGGTGTAAAATAATTTTTGTTGAGTGGATAGATTTTAGTTAGGGGTAGTCGTTCAATATTCTATCAGAACAACGAACCATGGAGTATGATTTCTCTGAAACCATGATTGATTTCAAATCGATCCTGACCAAGATGAGTCTGTGGTGTGAAATAATTTTTGTTGAGTGGATAGATTTTAGTTGGGGTAGTCGTTCAATATTCTATCAGAACAACGAACCATGGAGTATGATTTCTCTGAAACCATGATAGATTTCAAATCGATCCTGACCAAGATGAGTCTGTGGTGTAAAATAATTTTTGTTGAGTGGATAGATTTTAGTTGGGGTAGTCGTTCAATATTCTATCAGAACAACGAACCATGGAGTATGATTTCTCTGAAACCATGATAGATTTCAAATCGATCCTGACCAAGATGAGTCTGTGGTGTAAAATAATTTTTGTTGAGTGGATAGATTTTAGTTAGGGGTAGTCGTTCAACATTCTATCAGAACAACGAACCATGGAGTATGATTTCTCTGAAACCATGATAGATTTCAAATCGATCCTGACCAAAATGAGTCTGTGGTGTGAAATAATTTTTGTTGAGTGGATAGATTTTAGTTAGGGGTAGTTGTTCAACATTCTATCAGAACAACGAACCATGGAGTATGATTTCTCTGAAACCATGATAGATTTCAAATCGATCCTGACAAAGATGAGTCTGTGGTGTGAAATAATTTTTGCTTCGGTGGATAGATTTTAGTTGGCGTAGTCGTTCAACATTCTATCAGAACAACGAACCATGGAGTATGATTTCTCTGAAACCATGATAGATTTCAAATCGATCCTGACCAAAATGAGTCTGTGGTGGGAAATAATTTTTACTTCGGTGGATAGATTTTAGTTGGAGTAGTCGTTCAACATTCTATCAGAACAACGAACCATGGAGTATGATTTCTCTGAAGCCATGATAGATTTCAAATCGATCCTGACCAAAATGAGAATGTGGTGTGAAATAATTTTTGTTGAGTGGACAGATTTTAGCTAGGGGTAGTCGTTCAACATTCTATCAGAACAACGAACCATGGAGTATGATTTCTCTGAAACCATGATAGATTTCAAATCGATCCTGACCAAAATGAGTCTGTGGTGTGAACTAATTTTTGTTGAGTGGATAGATTTTAGTTAGGTTTAGTTGTTCAACATTCTATCAGAACAACGAACCATGGAGTATGATTTCTCTGAAACCATGATAGATTTCAAATCGATCCTGACCAAAATGAGTCTGTGGTGTGAAATAATTTTTGCTTCCGTGGATAGATTTTAGTTGGAGTAGTCGTTCAACATTCTATCAGAACAACGAACCATGGAGTATGATTTCTCTGAAACCATGATAGATTTCAAATCGATCCTGACCAAAATGAGTCTGTGGTGTGAAATAATTTTTGTTGAGTGGATAGATTTTAGTTAGGGGTAGTTGTTCAACATTCTATCAGAACAACGAACCATGGAGTATGATTTCTCTGAAACCATGATAGATTTCAAATCGATCCTGACCAAGATGAGTCTGTGGTGTAAAATAATTTTTGTTGAGTGGATAGATTTTAGTTAGGGGTAGTCGTTCAACATTCTATCAGAACAACGAACCATGGAGTATGATTTCTCTGAAACCATGATAGATTTCAAATCGATCCTGACCAAAATGAGTCTGTGGTGTGAAATAATTTTTGTTGAGTGGATAGATTTTAGTTAGGGGTAGTTGTTCAACATTCTATCAGAACAACGAACCATGGAGTATGATTTCTCTGAAACCATGATAGATTTCAAATCGATCCTGACCAAAATGAGTCTGTGGTGTGAACTAATTTTTGTTGAGTGGATAGATTTTAGTTAGGTTTAGTTGTTCAACATTCTATCAGAACAACGAACCATGGAGTATGATTTCTCTGAAACCATGATAGATTTCAAATCGATCCTGACCAAAATGAGTCTGTGGTGTGAAATAATTTTTGTTGAGTGGATAGATTTTAGTTAGGGGTAGTTGTTCAACATTCTATCAGAACAACGAACCATGGAGTATGATTTCTCTGAAACCATGATAGATTTCAAATCGATCCTGACCAAGATGAGTCTGTGGTGTAAAATAATTTTTGTTGAGTGGATAGATTTTAGTTAGGGGTAGTTGTTCAACATTCTATCAGAACAACGAACCATGGAGTATGATTTCTCTGAAACCATGATAGATTTCAAATCGATCCTGACCAAAATGAGTCTGTGGTGTGAAATAATTTTTGTTGAGTGGATAGATTTTAGTTAGGGGTAGTTGTTCAACATTCTATCAGAACAACGAACCATGGAGTATGATTTCTCTGAAACCATGATAGATTTCAAATCGATCCTGACCAAAATGAGTCTGTGGTGTGAACTAATTTTTGTTGAGTGGATAGATTTTAGTTAGGTTTAGTTGTTCAACATTCTATCAGAACAACGAACCATGGAGTATGATTTCTCTGAAACCATGATAGATTTCAAATCGATCCTGACCAAAATGAGTCTGTGGTGTGAAATAATTTTTGCTTCCGTGGATAGATTTTAGTTGGAGTAGTCGTTCAACATTCTATCAGAACAACGAACCATGGAGTATGATTTCTCTGAAACCATGATAGATTTCAAATCGATCCTGACCAAAATGAGTCTGTGGTGTGAAATAATTTTTGTTGAGTGGATAGATTTTAGTTGGGGTAGTCGTTCAATATTCTATCAGAACAACGAACCATGGAGTATGATTTCTCTGAAACCATGATAGATTTCAAATCGATCCTGACCAAGATGAGTCTGTGGTGTAAAATAATTTTTGTTGAGTGGATAGATTTTAGTTAGGGGTAGTCGTTCAACATTCTATCAGAACAACGAACCATGGAGTATGATTTCTCTGAAACCATGATAGATTTCAAATCGATCCTGACCAAAATGAGTCTGTGGTGTGAAATAATTTTTGTTGAGTGGATAGATTTTAGTTAGGGGTAGTTGTTCAACATTCTATCAGAACAACGAACCATGGAGTATGATTTCTCTGAAACCATGATAGATTTCAAATCGATCCTGACAAAGATGAGTCTGTGGTGTGAAATAATTTTTGCTTCGGTGGATAGATTTTAGTTGGCGTAGTCGTTCAACATTCTATCAGAACAACGAACCATGGAGTATGATTTCTCTGAAACCATGATAGATTTCAAATCGATCCTGACCAAAATGAGTCTGTGGTGGGAAATAATTTTTACTTCGGTGGATAGATTTTAGTTGGAGTAGTCGTTCAACATTCTATCAGAACAACGAACCATGGAGTATGATTTCTCTGAAGCCATGATAGATTTCAAATCGATCCTGACCAAAATGAGAATGTGGTGTGAAATAATTTTTGTTGAGTGGACAGATTTTAGCTAGGGGTAGTCGTTCAACATTCTATCAGAACAACGAACCATGGAGTATGATTTCTCTGAAACCATGATAGATTTCAAATCGATCCTGACCAAAATGAGTCTGTGGTGTGAACTAATTTTTGTTGAGTGGATAGATTTTAGTTAGGTTTAGTTGTTCAACATTCTATCAGAACAACGAACCATGGAGTATGATTTCTCTGAAACCATGATAGATTTCAAATCGATCCTGACCAAAATGAGTCTGTGGTGTGAAATAATTTTTGCTTCCGTGGATAGATTTTAGTTGGAGTAGTCGTTCAACATTCTATCAGAACAACGAACCATGGAGTATGATTTCTCTGAAAGCATGATAGATTTCAAATCGATCCTGACCAAAATGAGTCTGTGGTGTGAACTAATTTTTGTTGAGTGGATAGATTTTAGTTAGGGGTAGTTGTTCAACATTCTATCAGAACAACGAACCATGGAGTATGATTTCTCTGAAACCATGATAGATTTCAAATCGATCCTGACCAAGATGAGTCTGTGGTGTAAAATAATTTTTGTTGAGTGGATAGATTTTAGTTAGGGGTAGTCGTTCAACATTCTATCAGAACAACGAACCATGGAGTATGATTTCTCTGAAACCATGATAGATTTCAAATCGATCCTGACCAAAATGAGTCTGTGGTGGGAAATAATTTTTGCTTCGGCGGATAGATTTTAGTTGGAGTAGTCGTTCAACATTCTATCAGAACAACGAACCATGGAGTATTATTTCTCTGAAACCATGATAGATTTCAAATCGATCCTGACCAAAATGAGAATGTGGTGTGAAATAATTTTTGTTGAGTGGACAGATTTTAGCTAGGGGTAGTCGTTCAACATTCTATCAGAACAACGAACCATGGAGTATGATTTCTCTGAAACCATGATAGATTTCAAATCGATCCTGACCAAAATGAGTCTGTGGTGTGAACTAATTTTTGTTGAGTGGATAGATTTTAGTTAGGGGTAGTTGTTCAACATTCTATCAGAACAACGAACCATGGAGTATGATTTCTCTGAAACCATGATAGATTTCAAATCGATCCTGACCAAAATGAGTCTGTGGTGTGAAATAATTTTTGCTTCGGTGGATAGATTTTAGTTGGCGTAGTCGTTCAACATTCTATCAGAACAACGAACCATGGAGTATGATTTCTCTGAAACCATGATAGATTTCAAATCGATCCTGACCAAAATGAGTCTGTGGTGGGAAATAATTTTTGCTTCGGTGGATAGATTTTAGTTTTAGTAGTCGTTCAACATTCTATCAGAACAACGAACCATGGAGTATGATTTCTCTGAAACCATGATAGATTTCAAATCGATCCTGACCAAAATGAGTCTGTGGTGTGAAATAATTTTTGTTGAGTGGATAGATTTTAGTTAGGGGTAGTTGTTCAACATTCTATCAGAACAACGAACCATGGAGTATGATTTCTCTGAAACCATGATAGATTTCAAATCGATTCTTACCAAGATGAGTCTGTGGTGTAAAATAATTTTTGTTGAGTGGATAGATTTTAGTTAGGGGTAGTCGTTCAACATTCTATCAGAACAACGAACCATGGAGTATGATTTCTCTGAAACCATGATTGATTTCAAATCGATCCTGACCAAGATGAGTCTGTGGTGTGAAATAATTTTTGTTGAGTGGATAGATTTTAGTTGGGGTAGTCGTTCAATATTCTATCAGAACAACGAACCATGGAGTATGATTTCTCTGAAACCATGATAGATTTCAAATCGATCCTGACCAAGATGAGTCTGTGGTGTAAAATAATTTTTGTTGAGTGGATAGATTTTAGTTGGGGTAGTCGTTCAATATTCTATCAGAACAACGAACCATGGAGTATGATTTCTCTGAAACCATGATAGATTTCAAATCGATCCTGACCAAGATGAGTCTGTGGTGTAAAATAATTTTTGTTGAGTGGATAGATTTTAGTTAGGGGTAGTCGTTCAACATTCTATCAGAACAACGAACCATGGAGTATGATTTCTCTGAAACCATGATAGATTTCAAATCGATCCTGACCAAAATGAGTCTGTGGTGTGAAATAATTTTTGTTGAGTGGATAGATTTTAGTTAGGGGTAGTTGTTCAACATTCTATCAGAACAACGAACCATGGAGTATGATTTCTCTGAAACCATGATAGATTTCAAATCGATCCTGACAAAGATGAGTCTGTGGTGTGAAATAATTTTTGCTTCGGTGGATAGATTTTAGTTGGCGTAGTCGTTCAACATTCTATCAGAACAACGAACCATGGAGTATGATTTCTCTGAAACCATGATAGATTTCAAATCGATCCTGACCAAAATGAGTCTGTGGTGGGAAATAATTTTTACTTCGGTGGATAGATTTTAGTTGGAGTAGTCGTTCAACATTCTATCAGAACAACGAACCATGGAGTATGATTTCTCTGAAGCCATGATAGATTTCAAATCGATCCTGACCAAAATGAGAATGTGGTGTGAAATAATTTTTGTTGAGTGGACAGATTTTAGCTAGGGGTAGTCGTTCAACATTCTATCAGAACAACGAACCATGGAGTATGATTTCTCTGAAACCATGATAGATTTCAAATCGATCCTGACCAAGATGAGTCTGTGATGTGAAATAATTTTTGTTGAGTTGATAGATTTTAGTTGGGGTAGTCGTTCAATATTCTATCAGAACAACGAACCATGGAGTATGATTTCTCTGAAACCATGATAGATTTCAAATCGATCCTGACCAAGATGAGTCTGTGGTGTAAAATAATTTTTGTTGAGTGGATAGATTTTAGTTAGGGGTAGTCGTTCAATATTCTATCAGAACAACGAACCATGGAGTATGATTTCTCTGAAACCATGATTGATTTCAAATCGATCCTGACCAAGATGAGTCTGTGGTGTGAAATAATTTTTGTTGAGTGGATAGATTTTAGTTGGGGTAGTCGTTCAATATTCTATCAGAACAACGAACCATGGAGTATGATTTCTCTGAAACCATGATAGATTTCAAATCGATCCTGACCAAGATGAGTCTGTGGTGTAAAATAATTTTTGTTGAGTGGATAGATTTTAGTTGGGGTAGTCGTTCAATATTCTATCAGAACAACGAACCATGGAGTATGATTTCTCTGAAACCATGATAGATTTCAAATCGATCCTGACCAAGATGAGTCTGTGGTGTAAAATAATTTTTGTTGAGTGGATAGATTTTAGTTAGGGGTAGTCGTTCAACATTCTATCAGAACAACGAACCATGGAGTATGATTTCTCTGAAACCATGATAGATTTCAAATCGATCCTGACCAAAATGAGTCTGTGGTGTGAAATAATTTTTGTTGAGTGGATAGATTTTAGTTAGGGGTAGTTGTTCAACATTCTATCAGAACAACGAACCATGGAGTATGATTTCTCTGAAACCATGATAGATTTCAAATCGATCCTGACAAAGATGAGTCTGTGGTGTGAAATAATTTTTGCTTCGGTGGATAGATTTTAGTTGGCGTAGTCGTTCAACATTCTATCAGAACAACGAACCATGGAGTATGATTTCTCTGAAACCATGATAGATTTCAAATCGATCCTGACCAAAATGAGTCTGTGGTGGGAAATAATTTTTACTTCGGTGGATAGATTTTAGTTGGAGTAGTCGTTCAACATTCTATCAGAACAACGAACCATGGAGTATGATTTCTCTGAAGCCATGATAGATTTCAAATCGATCCTGACCAAAATGAGAATGTGGTGTGAAATAATTTTTGTTGAGTGGACAGATTTTAGCTAGGGGTAGTCGTTCAACATTCTATCAGAACAACGAACCATGGAGTATGATTTCTCTGAAACCATGATAGATTTCAAATCGATCCTGACCAAAATGAGTCTGTGGTGTGAACTAATTTTTGTTGAGTGGATAGATTTTAGTTAGGTTTAGTTGTTCAACATTCTATCAGAACAACGAACCATGGAGTATGATTTCTCTGAAACCATGATAGATTTCAAATCGATCCTGACCAAAATGAGTCTGTGGTGTGAAATAATTTTTGCTTCCGTGGATAGATTTTAGTTGGAGTAGTCGTTCAACATTCTATCAGAACAACGAACCATGGAGTATGATTTCTCTGAAACCATGATAGATTTCAAATCGATCCTGACCAAAATGAGTCTGTGGTGTGAACTAATTTTTGTTGAGTGGATAGATTTTAGTTAGGGGTAGTTGTTCAACATTCTATCAGAACAACGAACCATGGAGTATGATTTCTCTGAAACCATGATAGATTTCAAATCGATCCTGACCAAGATGAGTCTGTGGTGTAAAATAATTTTTGTTGAGTGGATAGATTTTAGTTAGGGGTAGTCGTTCAACATTCTATCAGAACAACGAACCATGGAGTATGATTTCTCTGAAACCATGATAGATTTCAAATCGATCCTGACCAAAATGAGTCTGTGGTGGGAAATAATTTTTGCTTCGGCGGATAGATTTTAGTTGGAGTAGTCGTTCAACATTCTATCAGAACAACGAACCATGGAGTATTATTTCTCTGAAACCATGATAGATTTCAAATCGATCCTGACCAAAATGAGAATGTGGTGTGAAATAATTTTTGTTGAGTGGACAGATTTTAGCTAGGGGTAGTCGTTCAACATTCTATCAGAACAACGAACCATGGAGTATGATTTCTCTGAAACCATGATAGATTTCAAATCGATCCTGACCAAAATGAGTCTGTGGTGTGAACTAATTTTTGTTGAGTGGATAGATTTTAGTTAGGGGTAGTTGTTCAACATTCTATCAGAACAACGAACCATGGAGTATGATTTCTCTGAAACCATGATAGATTTCAAATCGATCCTGACAAAGATGAGTCTGTGGTGTGAAATAATTTTTGCTTCGGTGGATAGATTTTAGTTGGAGTAGTCGTTCAACATTCTATCAGAACAACGAACCATGGAGTATGATTTCTCTGAAACCATGATAGATTTCAAATCGATCCTGACCAAAATGAGTCTGTGGTGGGAAATAATTTTTGCTTCGGTGGATAGATTTTAGTTTTAGTAGTCGTTCAACATTCTATCAGAACAACGAACCATGGAGTATGATTTCTCTGAAACCATGATAGATTTCAAATCGATCCTGACCAAAATGAGTCTGTGGTGTGAAATAATTTTTGTTGAGTGGATAGATTTTAGTTAGGGGTAGTTGTTCAACATTCTATCAGAACAACGAACCATGGAGTATGATTTCTCTGAAACCATGATAGATTTCAAATCGATTCTTACCAAGATGAGTCTGTGGTGTAAAATAATTTTTGTTGAGTGGATAGATTTTAGTTAGGGGTAGTCGTTCAACATTCTATCAGAACAACGAACCATGGAGTATGATTTCTCTGAAACCATGATAGATTTCAAATCGATCCTAACCAAAATGAGTCTGTGGTGGGAAATAATTTTTGCTTCGGTGGATAGATTTTAGTTGGCGTAGTCGTTCAACATTCTATCAGAACAACGAACCATGGAGTATGATTTCTCTGAAACCATGATAGATTTCAAATCGATCCTGACCAAGATGAGTCTGTGGTGTAAAATAATTTTTGTTGAGTGGATAGATTTTAGTTAGGGGTAGTCGTTCAACATTCTATCAGAACAACGAACCATGGAGTATGATTTCTCTGAAACCATGATAGATTTCAAATCGATCCTGACCAAAATGAGTCTGTGGTGTGAAATAATTTTTGTTGAGTGGATAGATTTTAGTTAGGGGTAGTTGTTCAACATTCTATCAGAACAACGAACCATGGAGTATGATTTCTCTGAAACCATGATAGATTTCAAATCGATCCTGACCAAGATGAGTCTGTGGTGTGAAAAAATTTTTGCTTCGGTGGATAGATTTTAGTTGGCGTAGTCGTTCAACATTCTATCAGAACAACGAACCATGGAGTATGATTTCTCTGAAACCATGATAGATTTCAAATCGATCCTGACCAAAATGAGTCTGTGGTGGGAAATAATTTTTGCTTCGGTGGATAGATTTTAGTTGGAGTAGTTGTTCAACATTCTATCAGAACAACGAACCATGGAGTATGATTTCTCTGAAACCATGATAGATTTCAAATCGATCCTGACCAAAATGAGTCTGTGGTGTGAAATAATTTTTGTTGAGTGGATAGATTTTAGTTAGGGGTAGTTGTTCAACATTCTATCAGAACAACGAACCACGGAGTATGATTTCTCTGAAACCATGATAGATTTCAAATCGATCCTGACCAAGATGAGTCTGTGGTGTAAAATAATTTTTGTTGAGTGGATAGATTTTAGTTAGGGGTAGTCGTTCAACATTCTATCAGAACAACGAACCATGGAGTATGATTTCTCTGAAACCGTGATAGATTTCAAATCGATCCTGACCAAGATGAGTCTGTGGTGTGAAATAATTTTTGTTGAGTGGATAGATTTTAGTTGGAGTAGTCGTTCAACATTCTATCAGAACAACGAACAATGGAGTATGATTTCTCTGAAACCATGATAGATTTCAAATCGATCCTGACCAAAATGAGAATGTGGTGTGAAATAATTTTTGTTGAGTGGACAGATTTTAGCTAGGGGTAGTCCTTCAACATTCTATCAGAACAACGAACCATGGAGTATGATTTCTCTGAAACCATGATAGATTTCAAATCGATCCTGACCAAAATGAGTCTGTGGTGTGAACTAATTTTTGTTGAGTGGATAGATTTTAGTTAGGGGTAGTTGTTCAACATTCTATCAGAACAACGAACCATGGAGTATGATTTCTCTGAAACCATGATAGATTTCAAATCGATCCTGACCAAGATGAGTCTGTGGTGTGAAATAATTTTTGCTTCGGTGGATAGATTTTAGTTGGCGTAGTCGTTCAACATTCTATCAGAACAACGAACCATGGAGTATGATTTCTCTGAAACCATGATAGATTTCAAATCGATCCTGACCAAAATGAGTCTGTGGTGGGAAATAATTTTTGCTTCGGTGGATAGATTTTAGTTGGAGTAGTCGTTCAACATTCTATCAGAACAACGAACCATGGAGTATGATTTCTCTGAAACCATGATAGATTTCAAATCGATCCTGACCAAAATGAGTCTGTGGTGTGAAATAATTTTTGTTGAGTGGATAGATTTTAGTTAGGGGTAGTTGTTCAACATTCTATCAGAACAACGAACCATGGAGTATGATTTCTCTGAAACCATGATAGATTTCAAATCGATCCTGACCAAGATGAGTCTGTGGTGTAAAATAATTTTTGTTGAGTGGATAGATTTTAGTTAGGGGTAG
This sequence comes from Xylota sylvarum, assembly GCA_905220385.1. NCBI lineage: Eukaryota > Metazoa > Arthropoda > Insecta > Diptera > Syrphidae > Xylota > Xylota sylvarum. The sequence goes on from CAJMZQ010000060.1 coordinate 275,809, forward strand.
TCGTTCAACATTCTATCAGAACAACGAACCATGGAGTATGATTTCTCTGAAACCATGATAGATTTCAAATCGATCCTAACCAAAATGAGTCTGTGGTGGGAAATAATTTTTGCTTCGGTGGATAGATTTTAGTTGGCGTAGTCGTTCAACATTCTATCAGAACAACGAACCATGGAGTATGATTTCTCTGAAACCATGATAGATTTCAAATCGATCCTGACCAAGATGAGTCTGTGGTGTAAAATAATTTTTGTTGAGTGGATAGATTTTAGTTAGGGGTAGTCGTTCAACATTCTATCAGAACAACGAACCATGGAGTATGATTTCTCTGAAACCATGATAGATTTCAAATCGATCCTGACCAAAATGAGTCTGTGGTGTGAAATAATTTTTGTTGAGTGGATAGATTTTAGTTAGGGGTAGTTGTTCAACATTCTATCAGAACAACGAACCATGGAGTATGATTTCTCTGAAACCATGATAGATTTCAAATCGATCCTGACCAAAATGAGTCTGTGGTGGGAAATAATTTTTGCTTCGGTGGATAGATTTTAGTTGGAGTAGTTGTTCAACATTCTATCAGAACAACGAACCATGGAGTATGATTTTTCTGAAACCATGATAGATTTCAAATCGATCCTGACCAAAACGAGCCTGTGGTGTGAAATAATTTTTGTTGAGTGGACAGATTTTAGTTAGGGGTAGTCGTTCAACATTCTATCAGAACAACGAACCATGGAGTATGATTTCTCTGAAACCATGATAGATTTCAAATCGATCCTGACCAAAATGAGTCTGTGGTGTGAAATAATTTTTGTTGAGTGGATAGATTTTAGTTAGGGGTACTCGTTCAACATTCTATCAGAACAACGAACCATGGAGTATGATTTCTCTGAAACCATGATAGATTTCAAATCGATCCTGACCAAAATGAGTCTGTGGTGGGAAATAATTTTTGCTTCGGTGGATAGATTTTAGTTGGAGTAGTCGTTCAACATTCTATCAGAACGACGAACCATGGAGTATGATTTCTCTGAAACCATGATAGATTTCAAATCGATCCTGACCAAGATGAGTCTGTGGTGTGAACTAATTTTTGTTGAGTGGGTAGATTTTAGTTGGGGTAGTCGTTCAACATTCTATCAGAACAACGAACCATGGAGTATGATTTCTCTGAAACCAAGATAGATTTCAAATCGATCCTGACCAAGATGAGTCTGTGGTGTGAAATAATTTTTGCTTCGGTGGATAGATTTTAGTAAGGGTAGTCTTTCAACATTCTATCAGAACGACGAACCATGGAGTATGATTTCTCTGAAACCATGATAGATTTCAAATCGATCCTGACCAAGATGAGTCTGTGGTGTGAACTAATTTTTGTTGAGTGGGTAGATTTTAGTTGGGGTAGTCGTTCAACAATCTATCAGAACAACGAACCATGGAGTATGATTTCTCTGAAACCATGATAGATTTCAAATCGATCCTGACCAAGATGAGTCTGTGGTGTGAAATAATTTTTGTTGAGTGGATAGATTTTATTTAGGGGTAGTCGTTCAACATTCTATCAGAACAACGAACCATGGAGTATGATTTCTTTGAAACCATGATAGATTTCAAATCGATCCTGACCAAGATGAGTCTGTGGTGTGAAATAATTTTTGTTGAGTGGATAGATTTTAGTTGGGGTAGTCGTTCAACAATCTGTCAGAACAACGAACCATGGAGTATGATTTCTCTGAAACCATGATAGATTTCAAATCGTTCCTGAGCAAGATGAGTCTGTGGTGTGAAATAATTTTTGTTGAGTGGATAGATTTTAGTTGGGGTAGTCGTTCAACATTCTATCAGAACAACGAACCATGGAGTATGATTTCTCTGAAACCATGATAGATTTCAAATCGTTCCTGAGCAAGATGAGTCTGTGGTGTGAAATAATTTTTGTTGAGTGGATAGATTTTAGTTGGGGTAGTCGTTCAACATTCTATCAGAACAACGAACCATGGAGTATGATTTCTCTGAAACCATGATAGATTTCAAATCGATCCTGACCAAAATGAGTCTGTGGTGGGAAATAATTTTTGCTTCGGTGGATAGATTTTAGTTGGAGTAGTCGTTCAACATTCTATCAGAACAACGAACCATGGAGTATGATTTCTCTGAAACCATGATAGATTTCAAATCGATCCTGACCAAAATGAGCCTGTGGTGTGAAATAATTTTTGTTGAGTGGATAGATTTTAGTTAGGGGTAGTCGTTCAACATTCTATCAGAACAACAAACCATGGAGTATGATTTCTCTGAAACCATGATAGATTTCAAATCGATTTTGACCAAAATGAGCCTGTGGTGTGAAATAATTTTTGTTGAGTGGATAGATTTTAGTTAGGGGTAGTCGTTCAACATTCTATCAGAACAACGAACCATGGAGTATGATTTCTCTGAAACCATGATAGATTTCAAATCGATCCTGACCAAGATGAGTCTGTGGTGTGAAATAATTTTTGCTTCGGTGGATAGATTTTAGTAAGGGTAGTCGTTCAACATTCTATCAGAACGACGAACCATGGAGTATGATTTCTCTGAAACCATGATAGATTTCAAATCGATCCTGACCAAGATGAGTCTGTGGTGTGAAATAATTTTTGCTTCGGTGGATAGATTTTAGTAAGGGTAGTCGTTCAACATTCTATCAGAACGACGAACCATGGAGTATGATTTCTCTGAAACCATGATAGATTTCAAATCGATCCTGACCAAGATGAGTCTGTGGTGTGAACTAATTTTTGTTGAGTGGGTAGATTTTAGTTGGGGTAGTCGTTCAACAATCTATCAGAACAACGAACCATGGAGTATGATTTCTCTGAAACCATGATAGATTTCAAATCGATCTTGACCAAGATGAGTCTGTGGTGTGAAATAATTTTTGCTTCGGTGGATAGATTTTAGTAAGGGTAGTCGTTCAACATTCTATCAGAACGACGAACCATGGAGTATGATTTCTCTGAAACCATGATAGATTTCAAATCGATCCTGACCAAGATGAGTCTGTGGTGTGAAATAATTTTTGCTTCGGTGGATAGATTTTAGTAAGGGTAGTCGTTCAACATTCTATCAGAACGACGAACCATGGAGTATGATTTCTCTGAAACCATGATAGATTTCAAATCGATCCTGACCAAGATGAGTCTGTGGTGTGAACTAATTTTTGTTGAGTGGGTAGATTTTAGTTGGGGTAGTCGTTCAACATTCTATCAGAGCAACGAACCATGGAGTATGATTTCTCTGAAACCAAGATAGATTTCAAATCGATCCTGACCAAGATGAGTCTGTGGTGTGAAATAATTTTTGCTTCGGTGGATAGATTTTAGTAAGGGTAGTCGTTCAACATTCTATCAGAACGACGAACCATGGAGTATGATTTCTCTGAAACCATGATAGATTTCAAATCGATCCTGACCAAGATGAGTCTGTGGTGTGAACTAATTTTTGTTGAGTGGGTAGATTTTAGTTGGGGTAGTCGTTCAACAATCTATCAGAACAACGAACCATGGAGTATGATTTCTCTGAAACCATGATAGATTTCAAATCGATCCTGACCAAGATGAGTCTGTGGTGTGAAATAATTTTTGTTGAGTGGATAGATTTTATTTAGGGGTAGTCGTTCAACATTCTATCAGAACAACGAACCATGGAGTATGATTTCTTTGAAACCATGATAGATTTCAAATCGATCCCGACCAAGATGAGTCTGTGGTGTGAAATAATTTTTGTTGAGTGGATAGATTTTAGTTGGGGTAGTCGTTCAACAATCTGTCAGAACAACGAACCATGGAGTATGATTTCTCTGAAACCATGATAGATTTCAAATCGTTCCTGAGCAAGATGAGTCTGTGGTGTGAAATAATTTTTGTTGAGTGGATAGATTTTAGTTGGGGTAGTCGTTCAACATTCTATCAGAACAACGAACCATGGAGTATGATTTCTCTGAAACCATGATAGATTTCAAATCGATCCTGACCAAAATGAGTCTGTGGTGTGAAATAATTTTTGCTTCGGTGGATAGATTTTAGTTGGGGCAGTCGTTCAATATTCTATCAGAACAACGAACCATGGAGTATGATTTCTCCAAAACCATGATAGATTTCAAATCGATCCTGACCAAAATGAGTCTGTGGTGTGAAATAATTTTTGTTGAGTGGATAGATTCTAGTTGGGGTAGTCGTTCAACAATCTATCAGAACAACGAACCATGGAGTATGATTTCTCTGAAACCATGACAGATTTCAAATCAATTTTAACCAAGATGAGTCTGTGGTGTGAAATAATTTTTGTTGAGTGGATAGATTTTATTTAGGGGTAGTCGTTCAACATTCTATCAGAACAACGAACCATGGAGTATGATTTCTCTGAAACCATGATAGATTTCAAATCGCTCCTGACCACGATGAGTCTGTGGTGTGAAATACTTTTTGTTGAGTGGATAGATTTTAGTAAGGGTAGTCGTTCAACATTCTATCAGAACAACGAAGCATGGAGTATGATTTCTCTGAAACCATGATAGATTTCAAATCGATCCTGACCAAGATGAGTCTGTGGTGTGAACTAATTTTTGTTGAGTGGATAGATTTTATTTAGGGGTAGTCGTTCAACATTCTATCAGAACAACGAACCATGGAGTATGATTTCTCTGAAACCATGATAGATTTCAAATCGATCCTGACCAAGATGAGTCTGTGGTGTGAAATAATTTTTGTTGAGTGGATAGATTTTAGTTAGGGGTAGTCGTTCAATATTCTATCAGAACAACGAACCATGGAGTATGATTTCTCTGAAACCATGATAGATTTCAAATCGATCCTGACCAAGATGAGTCTGTGGTGTGAAATAATTTTTCTTGAGTGGATAGATTTTAGTAAGGGTAGTCGTTCAACATTCTATCAGAACAACGAACCATGGAGTATGATTTCTCTGTTCAGTGGATAGATTTTAGTTAGGGGTAGTCGTTCAATATTCTATCAGAACAACGAAACATGGAGTATGATTTCTCTGAAACCATGATAGATTTCAAATCGATCCTGACCAAGATGAGTCTGTGGTGTGAAATAATTTTTGTTGAGTGGATAGATTTTAGTAAGGGTAGTCGTTCAACATTCTATCAGAACAACGAACCATGGAGTATGATTTCTCTGAAACCATGACAGATTTCGAATCGATCCTGACCAAGATGAGTCTGTGGTGAGAAATAATTTTTGTTCAGTGGATAGATTTTAGTTAGGGGTAGTCGTTCAATATCCTATCAGAACAACGAAACATGGAGTATGATTTCTCTGAAACCATGATAAATTTCAAATCGATCCTGACCAAGATGAGTCTGTGGTGTGAAATAAGTTTTGTTGAGTGGATAGATTTTATTTAGGGGTAGTCGTTCAACATTCTATCAGAACAACGAACCATGGAGTATGATTTCTCTGAAACCATGATAGATTTCAAATCGATCCTGACCAAAATGAATCTGTGGTGTGAAATAATTTTTGCTTCGGTGGATAGATTTTAGTTGGGGTAGTCGTTCAACATTCTATCAGAACAACGAACCATGGAGTATGATTTCTCTGAAACCATGATAGATTTCAAATCGATCCTGACCAAGATGAGTCTGTGGTGTGAAATAATTTTTGTTGAGTGGATAGATTTTAGTTAGGGGTAGTCGTTCAACATTCTATCAGAACAACGAACCATGGAGTATGATTTCTCTGAAACCATGACAGATTTCAAATCGATCCTGACCAAGATGAGTCTGTGGTGTGAAATAATTTTTGTTCAGTGGATAGATTTTAGTTAGGGGTAGTCGTTCAATATTCTATCAGAACAACGAAACATGGAGTGTGATTTCTCTGAAACCATGATAGATTTCAAATCGATCCTGACCAAGATGAGTCTGTGGTGTGAAATAATTTTTGTTGAGTGGATAGATTTTATTAAGGGGTAGTCGTTCAACATTCTATCAGAACAACGAACCATGGAGTATGATTTCTCTGAAACCATGATAGATTTCAAATCGATCCTGACCAAAATGAGTCTGTGGTGTGAAATAATTTTTGTTGAGTGGATAGATTTTAGTTAAGGGTAGTCGTTCAACATTCTATCAGAACAACGAACCATGGAGTATGATTTCTCTGAAACCATGATAGATTTCAAATCGATCCTGACCACGATGAGTCTGTGGTGTGAAATACTTTTTGTTGAGTGGATAGATTTTAGTTGGGGTAGTCGTTCAACATTCTATCAGAACAACGAATCATGGAGTATGATTTCTCTGAAACCATGATAGATTTCAAATCGATCCTGACCAAGATGAGTCTGTGGTGTGAACTAATTTTTGTTGAGTGGATAGATTTTATTTAGGGGTAGTCGTTCAACATTCTATCAGAACAACGAACCATGGAGTATGATTTCTCTGAAACCATGATAGATTTCAAATCGATCCTGACCAAGATGAGTCTGTGGTGTGAAATAATGTTTGTTGAGTGGATAGATTTTATTTAGGGGTAGTCGTTCAACATTCTATCAGAACAACGAACCATGGAGTATGATTTCTCTGTTCAGTGGATAGATTTTAGTTAGGGGTAGTCGTTCAATATTCTATCAGAACAACGAACCATGGAGTATGATTTCTTTGAAACCATGATAGATTTCAAATCGATCCTGACCAAGATGACCCTGTGGTGTGAAATAATTTTTGTTGAGTGGATAGATTTTATTTAGGGGTAGTCGTTCAACATTCTATCAGAACAACGAACCGTGGAGTATGATTTCTCTGAAACCATGATAGATTTCAAATCGATCCTGACCAAGATGAGTCTGTGGTGTGAAATAATTTTTGCTTCGGTGGATAGATTTTAGTTGGGGTAGTCGTTCGACATTCTATCAGAACAACGAACCATGGAGTATGATTTCTCTGAAACCATGATAGATTTCAAATCGATCCTGACCAAGATGAGTCTGTGGTGTGAACTAATTTTTGTTGAGTGGATAGATTTTAGTTTTGGTAGTCGTTCAACAATCTATCAGAACAACGAACCATGGAGTATGATTTCTTTGAAACCATGATAGATTTCAAATCGATCCTGACCAAGATGACTCTGTGGTGTGAAATAATTTTTGTTGAGTGGATAGATTTTATTTAGGGGTAGTCGTTCAACATTCTATCAGAACAACGAACCGTGGAGTATGATTTCTCTGAAACCATGATAGATTTCAAATCGATCCTGACCAAAATGAATCTGTGGTGTGAAATAATTTTTGCTTCGGTAAATAGATTTTAGTTGGGGTAGTCGTTCAACATTCTATCAGAACAACGAACTATGGAGTATGATTTCTCTGAAACCATGATAGATTTCAAATCGATCCTGACCAAGATGAGTCTGTGGTGTGAAATACTTTTCGTTGAGTGGATAGATTTTAGTAAGGGTAGTCGTTCAACATTCTATCAGAACAACGAACCATGGAGTATGATTTCTCTGAAACCATGATAGATTTCAAATCAATCCTAACCAAGATGAGTCTGTGGTGTGAAATAATTTTTGCTTCGGTGGATAGATTTTAGTTGGGGTAGTCGTTCGACATTCTATCAGAACAACGAACCATGGAGTATGATTTCTCTGAAACCATGATAGATTTCAAATCGATCCTGACCAAGATGAGTCCGTGGTGTGAACTAATTTTTGTTGAGTGGATAGATTTTAGTTGGGGTAGTCGTTCAACAATCTATCAGAACAACGAACCATGGAGTATGATTTCTTTGAAACCATGATAGATTTCAAATCGATCCTGACCAAGATGACTCTGTGGTGTGAAATAATTTTTGCTTCGGTGGATAGATTTTAGTTGGGGTAGTCGTTCGACATTCTATCAGAACAACGAACCATGGAGTATGATTTCTCTGAAACCATGATAGATTTCAAATCGATCCTGACCAAGATGAGTCTGTGGTGTGAACTAATTTTTGTTGAGTGGATAGATTTTAGTTGGGGTAGTCGTTCAACAATCTATCAGAACAACGAACCATGGAGTATGATTTCTTTGAAACCATGATAGATTTCAAATCGATCCTGACCAAGATGACTCTGTGGTGTGAAATAATTTTTGTTGAGTGGATAGATTTTATTTAGGGGTAGCCGTTCAACATTCTATCAGAACAACGAACCGTGGAGTATGATTTCTCTGAAACCATGATAGATTTCAAATCGATCCTGACCAAAATGAATCTGTGGTGTGAAATAATTTTTGCTTCGGTAAATAGATTTTAGTTGGGGTAGTCGTTCAACATTCTATCAGAACAACGAACTATGGAGTATGATTTCTCTGAAACCATGATAGATTTCAAATCGATCCTGACCAAGATGAGTCTGTGGTGTGAAATACTTTTCGTTGAGTGGATAGATTTTAGTAAGGGTAGTCGTTCAACATTCTATCAGAACAACGAACCATGGAGTATGATTTCTCTGAAACCATGATAGATTTCAAATCAATCCTAACCAAGATGAGTCTGTGGTGTGAAATAATTTTTGCTTCGGTGGATAGATTTTAGTTGGGGTAGTCGTTCAACATTCTATCAGAACAACGAACCATTTAGTATGATTTCTCTGAAACCATGATAGATTTCAAATCGATCCTGACCAAGATGAGTCTGTGGTGTGAAATACTTTTCGCTGAGTGGATAGATTTTAGTAAGGGTAGTCGTTCACTATTCTATCAGAACAACGAAACATGGAGTATGATTTCTCTGAAACCATGATAGATTTCAAATCAATCCTAACCAAGATGAGTCTGTGGTGTGAAATAATTTTTGCTTCGGTGGATAGATTTTAGTTGGGGTAGTCGTTCAACATTCTATCAGAACAACGAACCATGGAGTATGATTTCTCTGAAACCATGATAGATTTCAAATCGATCCTGACCAAGATGAGTCTGTGGTGTGAAATACTTTTCGTTGAGTGGATAGATTTTAGTATGGGTAGTCGTTCAACATTCTATCAGAACAACGAACCATGGAGTATGATTTCTCTGAAACCATGACAGATTTCAAACCGATCCTGACCAAGATGAGTCTGTGGTGTGAAATAATTTTTGTTCAGTGGATAGATTTTAGTAAGGGTAGTCGTTCAACATTCTATCAGAACAACGAACCATGGAGTATGATTTCTCTGAAACCATGATAGATTTCAAATCGATCCTGACCAAGATAAGTCTGTGGTGTGAACTAATTTTTGTTGAGTGGATAGATTTTAGTTGGGGTAGTCGTTCAACAATCTATCAGAACAACGAACCATGGAGTATGATTTCTTTGAAACCATGATAGATTTCAAATCAATCCTAACCAAGATGAGTCTGTGATGTGAAATAGTTTTTGTTGAGTGGATAGATTTTATTTAGGGGTAGTCGTTCAACATTCTATCAGAACAACGAACCATGGAGTATGATTTCTCTGAAACCATGATTGATTTCAAATCGATCCTGACCACGATTAGTCTGTGGTGGGAAATACTTTTTGTTGAGTGGATAGATTTTAGTAAGGGTAGTCGTTCAACATTCTATCAGAACAACGAAGAATGGAGTATGATTTCTCTGAAACCATAATAGATTTCAAATCGATCCTGACCAAGATGAGTCTGTGGTGTGAACTAATTTTTGTTGAGTGGATATATTTTATTTAGGGGTAGTCGTTCAATATTCTATCAGAACAACGAAACATGGAGTATGATTTCTCTGAAACCATGATAGATTTCAAATCAATCCTAACCAAGATGAGTCTGTGGTGTGAAATAATTTTTGTTGAGTGGATAGATTTTATTTAGGGGTAGTCGTTCAACATTCTATCAGAACAACGAACCATGGAGTATGATTTCTCTGTTCAGTGGATAGATTTTAGTTAGGGGTAGTCGTTCAATATTCTATCAGAACAACGAAACATGGAGTATAATTTCTCTGAAACCATGATAGATTTCAAATCAATCCTAACCAAGATGAGTCTGTGGTGTGAAATAATTTTTGTTGAGTGGATAGATTTTATTTAGGGGTAGTCGTTCAACATTCTATCAGAACAACGAACCATGGAGTATGATTTCTCTGAAACCATGATAGATTTCAAATCATTCCTAACCAAGATGAGTCTGTGGTGTGAAATAATTTTTGTTGAGTGGATAGATTTTATTTAGGGGTAGTCGTTCAACATTCTATCAGAACAACGAACCATGGAGTATGATTTCTCTGAAACCATGATAGATTTCAAATCGATCCTGACCACGATGAGTCTGTGGTGTGAAATAATTTTTGTTGAGTGGATAGATTTTAGTTAGGGGTACTCGTTCAACATTCTATCAGAACAACGAACCATGGAGTATGATTTCTCTGAAACCATGATAGATTTCAAATCGATCCTGGCCAAGATGAGTCTGTGGTGTGAAATAATGTTTGTTGAGTGGATAGATTTTATTTAGGGGTAGTCGTTCAACATTCTATCAGAACAACGAACCATGGAGTATGATTTCTCTGTTCAGTGGATAGATTTTAGTTAGGGGTAGTCGTTCAATATTCTATCAGAACAACGAAACATGGAGTATGATTTCTCTGAAACCATGATAGATTTCAAATCAATCCTAACGAAGATGAGTCTGTGGTGTGAAATAATTTTTGTTGAGTATATAGATTTTATTTAGGGGTAGTCGTTCAACATTCTATCAGAACAACGAACCATGGAGTATGATTTCTCTGAAACCATGATAGATTTCAAATCGATCCTGACCAAGATGAGTCTGTGGTGTGAAATACTTTTTGTTGAGTGGATAGATTTTAGTAAGGGTAGTCGTTCAACATTCTATCAGAACAACGAAGCATGGAGTATGATTTCTCTGAAACCATGAATGATTTCAAATCGATCCTGACCAAGATGAGTCTGTGTTGTGATCTAATTTTTGTTGAGTTAATAGAATTTATTTAGGGGTAGTCGTTCAACATTCTATCAGAACAACGAACCATGGAGTATGATTTCTCTGAAACCATGATAGATTTCAAATCGATCCTGACCAAGATGAGTCTGTGGTGTGAAATAATTTTTGTTGAGTGGATAGATTTTATTTAGGGGTAGTCGTTCAACATTCTATCAGAACAACGAAGCATGGAGTATGATTTCTCTGAAGCCATGATAGATTTCAAATCGATCCTGACCAAGATGAGTCTGTGTTGTGAACTAATTTTTGTTGAGTGGATAGATTTTATTTAGGGGTAGTCGTTCAACATTCTATCAGAACAACGAACCATGGAGTATGATTTCTCTGAAACCATGATAGATTTCAAATCGATCCTGACCAAGATGAGTCTGTGGTGTGAAATAATTTTTGTTGAGTGGATAGATTTTAGTTAGGGGTACTCGTTCAACATTCTCTCAGAACAACGAACCATGGAGTATGATTTCTCTGAAACCATGATAGATTTCAAATCGATCCTGACCAAGATGAGTCTGTGGTGTGAAATAATGTTTGTTGAGTGGATAGATTTCATTTAGGGGTAGTCGTTCAACATTCTATCAGAACAACGAACCATGGAGTATGATTTCTCTGAAACCATGACAGATTTCAAATCGATCCTGACCAAAATGAGTCTGTGGTGTGAAATAATTTTTGTTCAGTGGATAGATTTTATTTATCGGTAGTCGTTCAACATTCTATCAGAACAACGAACCGTGGAGTATGATTTCTCTGAAACCATGATAGATTTCAAATCGATCCTGACCAAAATGAGTCTGTGGTGTGAAATAATTTTTGTTCAGTGGATACATTTTATTTACCGGTAGTCGTTCAATATTCTATCAGAACAACGAAACATGGAGTATGATTTCTCTGAAACCATGATAGATTTCAAATCGATCCTGACCAAGATGAGTCTGCGGTGTGAACTAATTTTTGTTGAGTGGATAGATTTTAGTTGGGGTAGTCGTTCAACAATCTATCAGAACAACGAATCATGGAGTATGATTTCTCTGAAACCATGATAGATTTCAAATCAATCCTAACCAAGATGTGTCTGCGGTGTGAAATAATTTTTGTTGAGTGGATAGATTTTATTTAGGGGTAGTCGTTCAACATTCTATCAGAACAACGAACCATGGAGTATGATTTCTCTGAAACCATGATAGATTTCAAATCGATCCTGACCACGATGAGTCTGTGGTGTGAAATACTTTTTGTTGAGTGGATAGATTTTAGTAAGGGTAGTCGTTCAACATTCTATCAGAACAACGAATCATGGAGTATGATTTCTCTGAAACCATGATAGATTTCAAATCAATCCTAACCAATATGAGTCTGTGGTGTGAAATAATTTTTGTTGAGTATATAGATTTTATTTAGGGGTAGTCGTTCAACATTCTATCAGAACAACGAACCATGGAGTATGATTTCTCTGAAACCATGATAGATTTCAAATCGATCCTGACCAAAATGAGTCTGTGGTGTGAAATAATTTTTGTTCAGTGGATAGATTTTATTTAGGGGTAGTCGTTCAATATTCTATCAGAACAACGAAACATGGAGTATGATTTCTCTGAAACCATGATAGATTTCAAATCGATCCTGACCAAGATGAGTCTGTGGTGTGAACTAATTTTTGTTGAGTGGATAGATTTTAGTTGGCGTAGTCGTTCAACAATCTATCAGAACAACGAATCATGGAGTATGATTTCTCTGAAACCATGATAGATTTCAAATCAATCCTAACCAAGATGAGTCTGTGGTGTGAAATAATTTTTGTTGAGTGGATAGATTTTAGTTGGGGTAATCGTTCAACAATCTATCAGAACAACGAAGCATGGAGTATGATTTCTCTGAAACCATGATAGATTTCAAATCGATCCTGTCCAAGATGAGTCTGTGGTGTGAACTAATTTTTGTTGAGTGGATAGATTTTAGTTGGGGTAGTCGTTCAACAATCTATCAGAACAACGAATCATGGAGTATGATTTCTCTGAAACCATGATAGATTTCAAATCAATCCTAACCAAGATGTGTCTGTGGTGTGAAATAATTTTTGTTGAGTGGATAGATTTTATTTAGGGGTAGTCGTTCAACATTCTATCAGAACAACGAACCATGGAGTATGATTTCTCTGAAACCATGATAGATTTCAAATCGATCCTGACCACGATGAGTCTGTGGTGTGAAATACTTTTTGTTGAGTGGATAGATTTTAGTAAGGGTAGTCGTTCAACATTCTATCAGAACAACGCAGCATGGAGTATGATTTCTCTGAAACCATGATAGATTTCAAATCGATCCTGACCAAGATGAGTCTGTGGTGTGAACTCATTTTTGTTGAGTGGATAGATTTTATTTACGGGTAGTCGTTCAACAAGCTATCAGAACAACGAAGCATGGAGTATGATTTCTCTGAAACCATGATAGATTTCAAATCGATCCTGACCAAGATGAGTCTGTGTTGTGAACTAATTTTTGTTGAGTGGATAGATTTTATTTAGGGGTAGTCGTTCAACATTCTATCAGAACAACGAACCATGGAGTATGATTTCTCTGAAACCATGATAGATTTCAAATCGATCCTGACCAAGATGAGTCTGTGGTGTGAAATAATTTTTGTTGAGTGGATAGATTTTAGTTAGGGGTACTCGTTCAACATTCTCTCAGAACAACGAACCATGGAGTATGATTTCTCTGAAACCATGATAGATTTCAAATCGATCCTGACCAAGATGAGTCTGTGGTGTGAAATAATGTTTGTTGAGTGGATAGATTTTATTTAGGGGTAGTAGTTCAACATTCTATCAGAACAACGAACCATGAAGTATGAATTCTCTGTTCAGTGGATAGATTTTAGTTAGGGGTAGTCGTTCAATATTCTATCAGAACAACGAAACATGGAGTATGATTTCTCTGAAACCATGATAGATTTCAAATCAATCCTAATTAAGATGAGCCTGTGGTGTGAAATAATTTTTGTTGATTGGATAGATTTTATTTAGGGGTAGTCGTTCAACATTGTATCAGAACAACGAACCATGGAGTATGATTTCTCTGAAACCATGATAGATTTCAAATCGATCCTGACCAAAATGAGTCTGTGGTGTGAAATACTTTTTGTTGAGTGGATAGATTTTAGTAAGGGTAGTCGTTCAACATTCTATCAGAACAACGAACCATGGAGTGTGATTTCTGTGAAACCATGACAGATTTCAAATCGATCCTGACCAAGATGAGTCTGTGGTGTGAAATAATTTTTGTTCAGTGGATAGATTTTATTTATCGGTAGTCGTTCAACATTCTATCAGAACAACGAACCATGGAGTATGATTTCTCTGAAACCATGATAGATTTCAAATCGATCCTGACCAAAATGAGTCTGTGGTGTGAAATAATTTTTGTTCAGTGGATAGATTTTATTTAGGGGTAGTCGTTCAATATTCTATCAGAACAACGAAACATGGAGTATGATTTCTCTGAAACCATGATAGATTTCAAATCGATCCTGACCAAGATGAGTCTGTGGTGTGAAATACTTTTTGTTGAGTGGATAGATTTTAGTAAGGGTAGTCGTTCAACATTCTATCAGAACAACGAACCATGGAGTATGATTTCTCTGAAACCATGACAGATTTCAAATCGATCCTGAACAAAATGAGTCTGTGGTGTGAAATAATTTTTGTTCAGTGGATAGATTTTAGTTAGGGGTAGTCGTTCAATATTCTATCAGAACAACGAAACATGGAGTATGATTTCTCTGAAACCATGATAGATTTTAAATCGATCCTGACCAAGATGAGTCTGTTATGTGAAATAATTTTTGTTCAGTGCATAGATTTTATTTATGGGTAGTCGTTCAACATTCTATCAGAACAACGAACCATGGAGTATGATTTCGCTGAAACCATGATAGATTTCAAATCGATCCTGACCAAAATGAGTCTGTGGTGTGAAATAATTTTTGCTTCGGTGGATAGATTTTAGTTGGGGTAGTCGTTCAACATTCTATCAGAACAACGAACCATGGAGTATGATTTCTCTGAAACCATGATAGATTTCAAATCGATCCTGACCAAAATGAGTCTGTGGTGTGAAATAATTTTTGCTTCGGTGGAGAGATTTTAGTTGGGGTAGTCGTTCAACATTCTATCAGAACAACGAACCATGGAGTATGATTTCTCTGAAACCATGATAGATTTCAAATCGATCCTGACCAAGATGAGTCTGTGGTGTGAAATAATTTTTCTTGAGTGGATAGATTTTAGTATGGGTAGTCGTTCAACATTCTATCAGAACAACGAACCATGGAGTATGATTTCTCTGAAACCATGATAGATTTCAAATCGATCCTGACCAAAATGAGTCTGTGGTGTGAAATAATTTTTGCTTCGGTGGATAGATTTTAGTTGGGGTAGTCGTTCAACATTCTATCAGAACAACGAACCATGGAATATGATTTCTCTGAAACCATGATAGATTTCAAATCGATTGTGACCAAGATGAGTCTGTGGTGTGAAATAATTTTTCTTGAGTGGATAGATTTTAGTAAGGGTAGTCGTTCAACATTCTATCAGAAAAACGAAAAACGGAATATGATTTCTCTGAAACCATGATAGATTTCAAATCGATCCTGACCAAAATGAGTCTGTGGTGTGAAATAATTTTTGCTTCGGTGGATAGATTTTAGTTGGAGTAGTCGTTCAACATTCTATCAGAACAACGAACCATGGAGTATGATTTCTCTGAAACCATGATAGATTTCAAATCGATCCTGACCAAGATGAGTCTGTGGTGTGAAATAATTTTTGTTCAGTGGATAGATTTTAGTTAGGGGTAGTCGTTCAATATTCTATCAGAACAACGAACCGTGGAGTATGATTTCCCTGAAACCATGATAGATTTCACATCGATCTTGACCAAGATGAGTCTGTTTTATGAAATAATTTTTGTTGTGTGGATAGATTTTATTTAGGGGTAGTCGTTCAACATTCTATCAGAACAACGAACCATGGAGTATGATTTCTCTGAAACCATGATAGATTTAAAATCGATCCTGACCAAAATGAGTCTGTGGTGTGAAATAATTTTTGCTTCGGTGGATAGATTTTAGTTGGGGTAGTCGTTCAACATTCTATCAGAACAACGAACCATGGAGTATGATTTCACTGAAACCATGATAGATTTCAAATCGATCCTGACCAAAATGAGTCTGTGGTGTGACATGATTTTTGTTGAGTGGATAGATTTTAGTTAGGGGTAGTCGTTCAACATTCTATCAGAACAACGAACCATGGAGTATGAAACCAAGATAGATTTCAAATCGATCCTGACCAAGATCAGTCTGTGGTGTGAAATAATTTTTGTTGAGTGGATAGATTTTAGTAAGGGTAGTCGTTCAACATTCTATCAGAAAAACGAAAAACGGAATATGATTTCTCTGAAACCATGATAGATTTTAAATCGATCCTGACCAAAATGAGTTTGTGGTGTGAAATAATTTTTGCTTCGGTGGATAGATTTTAGTAAGGGTAGTCGTTCAACATTCTATCAGAACAACGAACCATGGAGTATGATTTCTCTGAAACCATGATAGATTTCAAATCGATCCTGACCAAAATGAGTCTGTGGTGTGAAATAATTTTTGCTTCGGTGGATAGATTTTAGTTGGAGTAGTCGTTCAACATTCTATCAGAACAACGAACCATGGAGTATGATTTCTCTGAAACCATGGTAGATTTCAAATCGATCCTGATCAAGATGAGACTGTGGTGTGAAATAATTTTTGTTGAGTGGATAGATTTTAGTTGGGGTAATCGTTCAACATTCTATCAGAACAACGAACCATGGAGTATGATTTCTCTGAAACCATGATAGATTTCAAATCGATCCTGACCAAGATGAGTCTGTGGTGTGAAATACTTTTTATTGAGTGGATAGATTTTAGTAAGGGTAGTCGTTCAACATTCTATCAGAACAACGAACCATGGAGTATGATTTCTCTGAAACCATGATAGATTTCAAATCGATCCTGACCAAGATGAGTCTGTGGTGTGAACTAATTTTTGTTGAGTGGATAGATTTTATTTAGGGGTAGTCGTTCAACATTCTATCAGAACAACGAACCATGGAGTATGATTTCTCTGAAACCATGATAGATTTCAAATCCATCCTGACCAAGATGAGTCTGTGGTGTGAAATAATTTTTGTTGAGTGGATAGATTTTAGTTAGGGGTAATCGTTCAACATTCTATCAGAACAACGAACCATGGAGTATGATTTCTCTGAAACCATGATAGATTTCAAATCGATCCTGACCAAAATGAGTCTGTGGTGTGAAATCATTTTTGCTTTTAGGATAGCTTTTAGTTGGGGTAGTCGTTCAACATTCTATCAGAACAACGAACCATGAAGTATGATTTCTCTGAAACCATGATAGATTTCAAATCGATCCTGACCAAGATGAGTGTGTGGTGTGAAATAATTTTTGCTTCGGTGGATAGATTTTAGTTGGGGTAGTCGTTCAACATTCTATCAGAACAACGAACCATGGAGTATGATTTCTCTGAAACCATGATAGATTTCAAATCGATCCTGACCAAATGAGTCTGTGGTGTGAAATAATTTTTTTGAGTGGATAGATTTCAGTTGGGGTAGTCGTTCAACATTCTATCAGAACAACGAACCATGAAGTATGATTTCTCTGAAACCATGATAGATTTCAAATCGATCCTGACCAAGATGAGTCTGTGGTGTGAAATAATGTTTGCTTCGGTGGATAGATTTTAGTAAGGGTAGTCGTTCAACATTCTATCAGAACAACGAACCATGGAGTATGATTTCTCTGAAACCATGATAGATTTCAAATCGATCCTGACCAAGATGAGTCTGTGGTGTAAAATAATTTTTGTTGAGTGCATAGATTTTAGTTGGGGTAGTCGTTCAACATTCTATCAGAACAACGAACCATGGAGTATGATTTCTCTGAAACCATGATAGATTTCAAATCGATCCTGACCAAAATGAGTCTGTGGTGTGAAATAATTTTTGCTTCGGTGGATAGATTTTAGTTAGGGGTAGTCGTTCAACATTCTATCAGAACAACGAACCATGGAGTATGATTTCTCTGAAACCATGATAGATTTCAAATCGATCCTGACCACGATGAGTCTGTTTTGTGAAATACTTTTTGTTAAGTGGATAGATTTTAGTAAGGGTAGTCGTTCAACATTCTATCAGAACAACGAACCATGGAGTATGATTTCTCTGAAACCATGAGAGATTTCAAATCGATCCTGACCAAAATGGGTCTTTGGTGTGAAATAATTTTTGTTGAGTGGATAGATTTTAGTTAGGGGTAGTCGTTCAACATTCTATCAGGACAACGAACCATGGAGTATGATTTCTCTGAAACCATGATAGATTTCAAATCGATCCTGACCAAGATGAGTCTGTGGTGTGCAATAATTTTTGTTCAGTGGATAGATTTTAGTTAGGGGTAGTCGTTCAACATTTTATCAGAACAACGAACCATGGAGTATGATTTCTCTGAAACCATGATAGATTTCAAATCGATCCTGACCAAAATGAGTCTGTGGTTTGAAATAATTTTTGCTTCGGTGGATAGATTTTAGTTGGGGTAGTCTTTCAAAATTCTATCAGAACAACGAACCATGGAGTATGATTTCTCTGAAACCATGATAGATTTCAAATCGATCCTGACCAAAATGATTTTTGTTGAGTGGATAGATTTTAGTTAGGGGTAGTCGTTCAACATTCTATCAGAACAACGAACCATGGAGTATGATTTCTCTGAAACCAAGATAGATTTCAAATCGATCCTGACCAAGATGAGTCTGTGGTTGAAATAATTTTTCTTGAGTGGATAGATTTTAGTAAGGGTAGTCGTTCAACATTCTATCAGAACAACGAACCATGGAGTATGATTTCTCTGAAACCATGATATATTTCAAATCGATCCTGACCAAGATGAGTCTGTGGTGTGAAATAATTTTTGCTTCGGTGGATAGATTTTAGTTGGCGGAGTCGTTCAACATTCTATCAGAACAACGAACCATGGAGTATGATTTCTCTGAAACCATGATAGATTTCAAATCGATCCTGACCAAAATGAGTCTGTGGTGTGAAATAATTTTTGCTTCGGAGGATAGATTTTAGTTGGAGTAGTCGTTCAACATTCTATCAGAACAACGAACTATGGAGTATGATTTCTCTGAAACCATGATAGATTTCAAATCGATTTTGACAAAGATCAGTCTGTGGTGTGAAATACTTTTTGTTGAGTGGTTAGATTTTAGTTGGGGTAATCGTTCAACATTTTATCAGAACAACGAACCATGGAGTATGATTTCTCTGAAACCATGATAGATTTCAAATCGATCCTGACCAAGATGAGTCTCTGGTGTGAAATACTTTTTATTGACTGGATAGATTTTAAAAAGTGTAGCCGTTCAACATTCTATCAGAACAACGAACCATGGAGTATGATTTCTCTGAAACCATGATAGATTTCAAATCTATCCTGAATAAGATGAGTCTGTGGTGTGAAATAATTTTTGTTGAGTGGATAGATTTTATTTACGGGTACTCGTTCAACATTCTATCAGAACAACGAACCATGGAGTATGATTTCTCTGAAACCATGATAGATTTCAAATCGATCCTGACAAAAATGAGTCTGTGGTGTGAAATAATTTTTGCTTCGGTTAATAGATTTTAGTTGGGGTAGTCGTTCAACATTCTATCAGAACAACGAACCATGAAGTATGATTTCACTGAGACCATGATAGATTTCAAATCGATCCTGACCAAAATGAGTCTGTGGTGTGAAATAATTTTTGGTTCGGTGGATAGATTTTAGTTGGGGTAATCGTTCAACATTCTATCAGAACAACGAACCATGGAGTATGATTTCTCTGAAACCATGATAGATTTCAAATCGATCCTGACCAAATGAGTCTGTTGTGTGAAATAATTTTTGATTCGGTGGATAGATTTTAGTTGGGGTAGTCGTTCAACATTCTATCAGAACAACGAACCATGAAGTATGATTTCTCTGAAACCATGATAGATTTCAAATCGATCCTGACCAAGATGAGTCTGTGGTGGGAAATAATTTTTGCTTCGGTGGATAGATTTTAGTAAGGGTAGTCGTTCAACATTCTATCAGAACAACGAACCATGGAGTATGATTTCTCTGAAACCATGATAGATTTCAAATCGATCCTGACCAAATGAGTCTGTTGTGTGAAATAATTTTTGCTTCGGTGGATAGATTTTAGTAAGGGTAGTCGTTCAACATTCTATCAGAACAACGAACCATGGAGTATGATTTCTCTGAAACCATGATAGATTTCAAATCGATCCTGACCAAAATGAGTCTGTGGTGTGAAATAATTTTTGCTTCGGAGGATAGATTTTAGTTGGGGTAGTCGTTCAACATTCTATCAGAACAACGAACCATGGAGTATGATTTCTCTGAAACCATGATAGATTTCAAATCGATCCTGACCAAAATGAGTCTGTGGTGTGAACTAATTTTTGCTTCGGTGGATAGATTTTAGTTGGGGTAGTCGTTCAACATTCTATCAGAACAACGAACCATGGAGTATGATTTCTCTGAAACCATGATAGATTTCAAATCGATCCTGACCAAATGAGTCTGTTGTGTGAAATAATTTTTGCTTCGGTGGATAGATTTTAGTAAGGGTAGTCGTTCAACATTCTATCAGAACAACGAACCATGGAGTATGATTTCTCTGAAACCATGATAGATTTCAAATCGATCCTGACCAAGATGAGTCTGTGGTGTAAAATAATTTTTGTTGAGTGGATAGATTTTAGTTGGGGTAGTCGTTCAACATTCTATCAGAACAACGAACCATGGAGTATGATTTCTCTGAAACCATGATAGATTTCAAATCGATCCTGACCAAATTGAGTCTGTGGTGTGAAATAATTTTTGCTTCGGAGGATAGATTTTAGTTGGGGTAGTCATTCAACATTCTATCAGAACAACGAACCATGAAGTATGATTTCTCTGAAACCATGATAGATTTCAAATCGATCCTGACCAAAATGAGTCTGTGGTGTGAAATAATTTTTGCTTCGGTGGATAGATTTTAGTTGGGGTAGTCGTTCAACATTCTATCAGAACAACGAACCATGGAGTATGATTTCTCTGAAACCATGATAGATTTCAAATCGATCCTGACCAAAATGAGTCTGTGGTGTGAAATAAGTTTTGCTTCGGTGGATAGATTTTAGTTTTGGTAGTCGTTCAACATTCTATCAGAACAACGAACCATGGAGTATGATTTTTCTGAAACCATGATAGATTTCAAATCGATCCTGACCAAAATGAGTCTGTGGTGTGAAATAATTTTTGCTTCGGTGGATAGATTTTAGTTGGGGTAGTCGTTCAACATTCTATCAGAACAACGAACCATGAAGTATGATTTCTCTGAAACCATGATAGATTTCAAATCGATCCTGACCAAAATGAGTCTGTGGTGTGAAATAATTTTTGCTTCGGTGGATAGATTTTAGTTGGGGTAGTCGTTCAACATTCTATCAGAACAACGAACCATGAAGTATGATTTCTCTGAAACCATGATAGATTTCAAATCGATCCTGACCAAAATGAGTCTGTGGTGTGAAATACTTTTTGTTGAGTGGATAGATTTTAGTTAGATGTGGTCGTTCAACATTCTATCAGAACAACGAACCATGGAATATGATTTCTCTGAAACCATGATAGATTTCAAATCGATCCTGACCAAGATGAGTCTGTGGTGTAAAATAATTTTTGTTGAGTGGATAGATTTTAGTTGGGGTAGTCGTTCAACATTCTATCAGAACAACGAACCATGAAGTATGATTTCTTTGAAACCATGATAGATTTCAAATCGATCCTGACCAAAATGAGTCTGTGGTGTGAAATAATTTTTGCTTCGGTGGATAGATTTCAGTTGGGGTAGTCGTTCAACATTCTATCAGAACAACGAACCATGGAGTATGATTTCAAATCGATCCTGACCAAGATGAGTCTGTGGTGTGAACTAATTTTTGTTGAGTGGATAGATTTTATTTAGGGGTAGTCGTTCAACATTCTATCAGAACCACGAACCATGGAGTATGATTTCTCTGAAACCATGATAGATTTCAAATCGATCCTGACCAAGATGAGTCTGTGGTGTGAAATAATTTTTGTTGACTGGATAGATTTTAGTTAGGGGTACTCGTTCAACATTCTATCAGAACAACGAACCATGGAGTGTGATTTCTCTGAAACCATGATAGATTTCAAATCGATCCTGACCAAAATGAGTCTGTGGTGTGAAATAATTTTTGCTTCGGAGGATAGATTTTAGTTGGGGTAGTCGTTCAACATTCTATCAGAACAGCGAACCATGGAGTATGATTTCTCTGAAACCATGATAGATTTCAAATCGATCCTGACCAAATGAGTCTGTGGTGTGAAATAATTTTTGTTTCGGTGGATAGATTTTAGTTGGGGTAGTCGTTCAACATTCTATCAGAACAACGAACCATGAAGTATGATTTCTCTGAAACCATGATAGATTTCAAATCGATCCTGACCAAATGAGTCTGTGGTGTGAAATAATTTTTGTTTCGGTGGATAGATTTTAGTTGGGGTAGTCGTTCAACATTCTATCAGAACAACGAACCATGAAGTATGATTTCTCTGAAACCATGATAGATTTCAAATCGATCCTGACCAAGATGAGTCTGTGGTGTGAAATAATGTTTGCTTCGGTGGATAGATTTTAGTAAGGGTAGTCGTTCAACATTCTATCAGAACAACGAACCATGGAGTATGATTTCTCTGAAACCATGATAGATTTCAAATCGATCCTGACCAAGATGAGTCTGTGGTGTAAAATAATTTTTGTTGAGTGCATAGATTTTAGTTGGGGTAGTCGTTCAACATTCTATCAGAACAACGAACCATGGAGTATGATTTCTCTGAAACCATGATAGATTTCAAATCGATCCTGACCAAAATGAGTCTGTGGTGTGAAATAATTTTTGCTTCGGAGGATAGATTTTAGTTGGGGTAGTCGTTCAACATTCTATCAGAACAACGAACCATGAAGTATGATTTCTCTGAAAAAATGATAGATTTCAAATCGATCCTGACCAAAATGAGTCTGTGGTGGGAAATAATTTTTGCTTCGGTGGATAGATTTTAGTTAGGGGTAGTCGTTCAACATTCTATCAGAACAACGAACCATGGAGTATGATTTCTCTGAAACCATGATAGATTTCAAATCGATATTGACCAAAATGAGTCTGTGGTGTGAAATAATTTTTGCTTCGGTGGATAGATTTTAGTTGGGATAGTCGTTCAACATTCTATCAGAACAACGAACCATGGAGTATGATTTCTCTGAAACCATGATAGATTTCAAATCGATCCTGACCAAAATGAGTCTGTGGTGCGAAATAATTTTTGTTGAGTGGATAGATTTTAGTTAGTTGTAGTCGTTCAACATTCTATCAGAACAACGAACCATGGAGTATGATTTCTCTGAAACCATGATAGATTTCAAATCGATCCTGACCAAGATGAGTCTGTGGTGTGAAATAATTTTTGTTCAGTGGATAGATTTTAGTTAGGGGTAGTCGTTCAATATTCTATCAGAACAACGAACCATGGAGTATGATTTCCCTGAAACCATGATAGATTTCAAATCGATCCTGACCAAGATGAGTCTGTGGTGTGAAATAATTTTTGTTGTGTGGATAGATTTTATTTAGGGGTAGTCGTTCAACATTCTATCAGAACAACGAACCATGGAGTATGATTTCTCTGAAACCATGATAGATTTCAAATCGATCCTGACCAAAATGAGTCTGTGGTTTGAAATAATTTGTGCTTCGGTGGATAGATTTTAGTTGGGGTATTCGTTCAACATTCTATCAGAACAACGAACCATGGAGTATGATTTCTCTGAAACCATGATAGATTTCAAATCGATTATGACCAAAATGATTTTTGTTGAGTGGATAGATTTTAGTTAGGGGTAGTCGTTCAATATTCTATCAGAACAACGAAAAATGGAGTATGATTTCTCTGAAACCAAGATAGATTTCAAATCGATCCTGACCAAGATGAGTCTGTGGTTGAAATAATTTTTCTTGAGTGGATAGATTTTAGTAAAGGTAGTCGTTCAACATTCTATCAGAACAACGAACCATGGAGTATGATTTCTCTGAAACCATGATAGATTTCAAATCGATCCTGACCAAGATGAGTCTGTGGTGTGAAATAATTTTTACTTCGGTGGATAGATTTTAGTTGGCGGAGTCGTTCAACATTCTATCAGAACAACGAACGATGGAGTATGATTTATCCGAAACCATGATAGATTTCAAATCGATCCTGACCAAAATGAGTCTGTGGTGTGAAATAATTTTTGCTTCGGAGGATAGATTTTAGTTATGGTAGTCGTTCAACATTCTATCAGGACAACGAACCATGGAGTATGATTTCTCTGAAACCATGATAGATTTCAAATCGATCCGGACCAAGATGAGTCTGTGGTGTGAAATACTTTTTGTTGAGTGGATAGATTTTAGTTGGGGTAATCGTTCAACATTTTATCAGAACAACGAACCATGGAGTATGATTTCTCTGAAACCATGATAGATTTCAAATCGATCCTGACCAAGATGAGTCTGTGGTGTGAAATACTTTTTATTGAGTGGATAGATTTTAGTAAGGGTAGTCGTTCAACATTCTATCAGAACAACGAACCATGGAGTATGATTTCTCTGAAACCATGATAGATTTCAAATCGATCCTGACCAAGATGAGTCTGTGGTGTGAACTAATTTTTGTTGAGTGGATAGATTTTATTTAGGGGTAGTCGTTCAACATTCTATCAGAACAACGAACCATGGAGTATGATTTCTCTGAAACCATGATAGATTTCAAATCGATCCTGATCAAAATGAGTCTGTGGTGTGAAATAATTTTTGCTTCGGAGGATAGATTTTAGTTGGGGTAGTCGTTCAACATTCTATCAGAACAACGAACCATGAAGTATGATTTCACTGAGACCATGATAGATTTCAAATCGATCCTGACCAAAATGAGTCTGTGGTGTGAAATAATTTTTGCTTCGGTGGATAGATTTTAGTTGGGGTAGTCGTTCAACATTCTATCAGAACAACGAACCATGAAGTATGATTTCACTGAAACCATGATAGATTTCAAATCGATCCTGACCAAAATGAGTCTGTGGTGTGAAATAATTTTTGGTTCGGTGGATAGATTTTAGTTGGGGTAGTCGTTCAACATTCTATCAGAAACACGAACCATGGAGTATGATTTCTCTGAAACCATGATAAATTTCAAATCGATCCTGACCAAATGAGTCTGTTGTGTGAAATAATTTTTGCTTCGGTGAATAGATTTTAGTTGGGGTAGTCGTTCAACATTCTATCAGAACAACGAACCATGAAGTATGATTTCTCTGAAACCATGATAGATTTCAAATCGATCCTGACCAAGATGAGTCTGTGGTGTGAAATACTTTTTATTGAGTGGATAGATTTTAGTAAGGGTAGTCGTTCAACATTCTATCAGAACAACGAACCATGGAGTATGATTTCTCTGAAACCATGATAGATTTCAAATCGATCCTGACCAAGATGAGTCTGTGATGTGAAATACTTTTTATTGAGTGGATAGATTTTAGTAAGGGTAGTCGTTCAACATTCTATCAGAACAACGAACCATGGAGTATGATTTCTCTGAAACCATGATAGATTTCAAATCGATCCTGACCAAGATGAGTCTGTGGTGTGAAATAATTTTTGATGAGTGGATAGATTTTATTTAGGGGTACTCGTTCAACATTCTATCAGAACAACGAACCATGGAGTATGATTTCTCTGAAACCATGATAGATTTCAAATCGATCCTGACCAAAATGAGTCTGTGGTGTGAAATAATTTTTGCTTCGGTGGATAGATTTTAGTTGGGGTAGTCGTTCAACATTCTATCAGAACAAAGAAGTATGATTTCTCTGAAACCATGATGGATTTCAAATCGATCCTGACCAAAATGAGTCTGTGGTGTGAAATAATTTTTGGTTCGGTGGATAGATTTTAGTTGGCGTAGTCGTTCAACATTCTATCAGAACAACGAACCATGGAGTATGATTTCTCTGAAACCATGATAGATTTCAAATCGATCCTGACCAAATGAGTCTGTTGTGTGAAATAATTTTTGCTTCGGTGGATAGATTTTAGTTGGGGTAGTCGTTCAACATTCTATCAGAACAACGTACCATGAAGTATGATTTCTCTGAAACCATGATAGATTTCAAATCGATCCTGACCAAGATGAGTCTGTGGTGTGAAATAATGTTTGCTTCGGTGGATAGATTTTAGTAAGGGTAGTCGTTCAACATTCTATCAGAACAACGAACCATGGAGTATGATTTCTCTGAAACCATGATAGATTTCAAATCGATCCTGACCAAGATGAGTCTGTGGTGTAAAATAATTTTTGTTGAGTGGATAGATTTTAGTTGGGGTAGTCGTTCAACATTCTATCAGAACAACGAACCATGGAGTATGATTTCTCTGAAACCATGATAGATTTCAAATCGATCCTGACCAAAATGAGTCTGTGGTGTGAAATAATTTTTGCTTCGGAGGATAGATTTTAGTTGGGGTAGTCGTTCAACATTCTATCAGAACAACGAACCATGAAGTACGATTTCTCTGAAACCATGATAGATTTCAAATCGATCCTGACCAAAATGAGTCTGTGGTGTGAAATAATTTTTGCTTCGGTGGATAGATTTTAGTTGGGATAGTCGTTCAACATTCTATCAGAACAACGAACCATGAAGTATGATTTCTCTGAAACCATGATAGATTTCAAATCGATCCTGACCAAACTGAGTCTGTGGTGTGAAATAATTTTTGCTTCGGTGGATAGATTTTAGTTGGCGGAGTCGTTCAACATTCTATCAGAACAACGAACCATGGAGTATGATTTCTCTGAAACCATGATAGATTTCAAATCGATCCTGACCAAAATGAGTCTGTGGTGTGATATAATTTTTGCTTCGGTGGATAGATTTTAGTTGGGGTAGTCGTTCAACATTCTATCAGAACAACGAACCATGGAGTATGATTTCTCTGAAACCATGATAGATTTCAAATCGATCCTGACCAAAATGAGTCTGTGGTGTGAAATAATTTTTGCTTCGGTGGATAGATTTTAGTTGGGGTAGTCGTTCAACATTCTATCAGAACAACGAACCATGAAGTATGATTTCTCTGAAACCATGATAGATTTCAAATCGATCCTGACCAAAATGAGTCGGTGGTGTGAAATAATTTTTGGTTCGGTGGATAGATTTTAGTTGGGGTAGTCGTTCAACATTCTATCAGAACAACGAACCATGAAGTATGATTTCTCTGAAACCATGATAGATTTCAAATCGATCCTGACCAAAATGAGTCTGTGGTGTGAAATCATTTTTGTTGAGTGGATAGATTTTAGTTAGGGGTAGTCGTTCAACATTCTATCAGAACAACGAACCATGGAGTATGATTTTTCTGAAACCATGATAGATTTCAAATCGATCCTGACCAAGATGAGTTTGTGGTGTAAAATAATTTTTGTTGAGTGGATAGATTTTAGTTGGGGTAGTCGTTCAACATTCTATCAGAACAACGAACCATGGAGTATGATTTCTCTGAAACCATGATAGATTTCAAATCGATCCTGACCAAAATGAGTCTGTTGTGTGAAATAATTTTTGGTTCGGTGGATAGATTTTAGTTGGGGTAGTCGTTCAACATTCTATCAGAACAACGAACCATGAAGTATGATTTCTTTGAAACCATGATAGATTTCAAATCGATCCTGACCAAAATGAGTCTGTGGTGTGAAATAATTTTTGCTTCGGTGGATAGATTTTAGTTGGGGTAGTCGTTCAAAATTCTATCAGAACAACGAACCATGGAGTATGATTTCTCTGAAACCATGATCGATTTCAAATCGATTTTAGTTGGTTTAGTCGTTCAACATTCTATCAGAACAACGAACCATGAAGTATGATTTCTCTGAAACCATGATAGATTTCAAATCGATCCTGACCAAGATGAGTCTGTGGTGTGAAATAATTTTTGTTGAGTGGATAGATTGTAGTTGGGGTAATCGTTCAACATTCTATCAGAACAACGAACCATGGAGTATGATTTCTCTGAAACCATGATAGATTTCAAATCGATCCTGACCAAGATGAGTCTGTGGTGTGAAATACTTTTTATTGAGTGGATAGATTTTAGTAAGGGTAGTCGTTCAACATTCTATCAGAACAACGAACAATGGAGTATGATTTCTCTGAAACCATAATAGATTTCAAATCGATCCTGACCAAAATGAGTCTGTGGTGTGAAATAATTTTTGCTTCGGAGGATAGATTTTAGTTGGGGTAGTCGTTCAACATTCTATCAGAACAACGAACCATGGAGTATGATTTCTCTGAAACCATGATAGATTTCAAATCGATCCTGACCAAGATGAGTTTGTGGTGTAAAATAATTTTTGTTGAGTGGATAAATTTTAGTAAGGGTAGTCGTTCAACATTCTATCAGAACAACGAACAATGGAGTATGATTTCTCTGAAACCATGATAGATTTCAAATCGATCCTGACCAAAATGAGTCTGTGGTGTGAAATAATTTTTGCTTCGGAGGATAGATTTTAGTTGGGGTAGTCGTTCAACATTCTATCAGAACAACGAACCATGGAGTATGATTTCTCTGAAACCATGATAGATTTCAAATCGATTGTGAAAAAGATGAGTTTGTATTGTAAAATAATTTTTGTTGAGTGGATAGATTTTAGTTGGGGTAGTCGTTCAACATTCTATCAGAACAGCGAACAATGGAGCATGATTTCTCTGAAACCATGATAGATTTCAAATCGATCCTGACCAAAATGAGTCTGTGGTGTGAAATAATTTTTGCTTCGGAGGATAGATTTTAGTTGGGGTAGTCGTTCAACATTCTATCAGAACAACGAACCATGAAGTATGATTTCTCTGAAACCATGATAGATTTCAAATCGATCCTGACCAAGATGAGTCTGTGGTGTGAAATAATTATTGTTGAGTGGATAGATTGTAGTTGGGGTAATCGTTCAACATTCTATCAGAACAACGAACCATGGAGTATGATTTCTCTGAAACCATGATAGATTTCAAATCGATCCTGACCAAGATGAGCCTGTGGTGTGCAATACTTTTTATTGAGTGGATAGATTTTAGTAAGGGTAGTCGTTCAACATTCTATCAGAACAACGAACCATGGAGTATGATTTCTCTGAAACCATGATAGATTTCAAATCGATCCTGACCAAAATGAGTCTGTGGTGTGAAATAATTTTTGCTTCGGAGGATAGATTTTAGTTGGGGTAGTCGTTCAACATTCTATCAGAACAACGAACCATGAAGTATGATTTCTCTGAAACCATGATAGATTTCAAATCGATCCTGAACAAAATGAGTCTGTGGTGTGAAATAATTTTTGCTTCGGTGGATAGATTTTAGTTGGGGTAGTCGTTCAACATTCTATCAGAACAACGAACCATGAAGTATGATTTCTCTGAAACCATGATAGATTTCAAATCGATCCTGACCAAAATGAGTCTGTGGTGTGAAATAATTTTTGTTGAGTGGATAGATTTTAGTTAGGGGTAGTCGTTCAACATTCTATCAGAACAACGAACCATGGAGTATGATTTCTCTGAAACCATGATAGATTTCAAATCAATCCTGACCAAAATGAGTCTGTGGTGTGAAATAATTTTTGCTTCGGTGGATAGATTTTAGTTGGGGTAGTCGTTCAACATTCTATCAGAACAACGAACCAT
The DNA here is from genome assembly GCA_905220385.1 of Xylota sylvarum. Taxonomy (NCBI): domain Eukaryota; kingdom Metazoa; phylum Arthropoda; class Insecta; order Diptera; family Syrphidae; genus Xylota; species Xylota sylvarum. The sequence goes on from CAJMZQ010000060.1 coordinate 305,785, forward strand.
GGAGTATGATTTTTCTGAAACCATGATAGATTTCAAATCGATCCTGACCAAAATGAGTCTGTGGTGTGAAATAATTTTTGCTTCGGTGGATAGATTTTAGTTGGGGTAGTCGTTCAACATTCTATCAGAACAACGAACCATGAAGTATGATTTCTCTGAAACCATGATAGATTTCAAATCGATCCTGATAAAGATGAGTCTGTGGTGTGAAATAATTTTTGCTTCGGTGGATAGATTTTAGTTGGGGTAGTCGTTCAACATTCTATCAGAACAACGAACCATGGAGTATGATTTCTCTGAAACCATGATAGATTTCAAATCGATCCTGACCAAAATGAGTCTGTGGTGTGAAATAATTTTTGTTGAGTGGATAGATTTTAGTTAGGGGTAGTCGTTCAACATTCTATCAGAACAACGAACCATGGAGTATGATTTCTCTGAAACCATGATAGATTTCAAATCGATCCTGACCAAGATGAGTCTGTGGTGTAAAATAATTTTTGTTGAGTGGATAGATTTTAGTTGGGGTAGTCGTTCAATATTCTATCAGAACAACGAACCATGGAGTATGATTTCTCTGAAACCATGATAGATTTCAAATCGATCCTGACCAAAATGAGTCTGTTGTGTGAAATAATTTTTGCTTCGGTGGACAGATTTTAGTTGGGGTAGTCGTTCAACATTCTATCAGAACAACGAACCATGAAGTATGATTTCTTTGAAACCATGATAGATTTCAAATCGATCCTGACCAAAATGAGTCTGTGGTGTGAAATAATTTTTGCTTCGGTGAATAGATTTGAGTTGGGGTAGTCGTTCAACATTCTATCAGAACAACGAACCATGGAGTATGATTTCAAATCGATCCTGACCAAGATGAGTCTGTGGTGTGAACTAATTTTTGTTGAGTGGATAGATTTTATTTAGGGGTAGTCGTTCAACATTCTATCAGAACAACGAACCATGGAGTATGATTTCTCTGAACCCATGATAGATTTCAAATCGATCCTGACCAAAATGAGTCTGTGGTGTGAAATAATTTTTGTTGAGTGGATAGATTTTAGTTGGAGTAGTCGTTCAACATTCTATCAGAACAACGAACCATGGAGTATGATATCTCTGAAACCATGATAGATTTCAAATCGATCCTGACCAAGATGAGTCTGTGGTGTGAAATAATTTTTGTTGAGTGGATAGATTGTAGTTGGGGTAATCGTTCAACATTCTATCAGAACAACGAACCATGGAGTATGATTTCTCTGAAACCATGATAGATTTCAAATCGATCCTGACCAAGATGAGTCTGTGGTGCCAAATAATTTTTGTTGAGTGGAGGGATTTTAATTGGGGTAGTCGTTCAATATTCTATCAGAACAGCGAACCATGGAGTATGATTTCTCTGAAACCATGATAGATTTCAAATCGATCCTGACCAAAATGAGTCTGTGGTGTGAAATAATTTTTCTTAAGTGGATAGATTTTAGTTTGGGGTAGTCGTTCAATATTCTATCGGAACAACGAACCATGGAGTATGATTTTTCTCAAACCATGATAGATTTCAAGTCGATCCTAACCAAAATGAGTCTGTGGTGTCAAATAATTTTTGCTTCGGTGGATAGATTTTAGTTGATGTAGTCGCTCAACATTCTATCAGAACAACGAACCATGGAGTATGATTTCTCTGAAACCATAATAGATTTCAAATCGATCCTGACCAAATGAGTCTGTGGTGTGAAATAATTTTGTTGAGTGGATAGATTTTAGTTAATGGTAGTCGTTCAATATTCTATCAGAACAACGAACCATGGAGTATGATTTCTCTGAAACCATCATAGATTTCAAATCGATCCTGACCAAAATGAGTCTGTGGTGTGAAATAATTTTTTTGAGTGGATAGATTTCAGTTGGGGTAGTCGTTCAACATTGTATCAGAACAACGAACCATGGAGTATGATTTCTCTGAAACCATGATAGATTTTAAATCGATCCTGACCAAAATGAGTCTGTGGTGTGAAATAATTTTTTTGAGTGGATAGATTTTAGTTGGGGTAGTCGTTCAACATTGTATCAGAACAACGAACCATGGAGTATGATTTCTCTGAAACCATCATAGATTTCAAATCGATCCTGACCAAAATGAGTCTGTGGTGTGAAATAATTTTTTTGAGTGGATAGATTTCAGTTGGGGTAGTCGTTCAACATTGTATCAGAACAACGAACCATGGAGTATGATTTCTCTGAAACCATGATAGATTTTAAATCGATCCTGACCAAAATGAGTCTGTGGTGTGAAATAATTTTTGTTGAGTGGATAGATTTCAGTTGGGGTAGTTGATCAATATTGTATCAGTACAACGAACCATGGAGTATGATTTCTCTGAAACCATCATAGATTTCAAATCGATCCTGACCAAAATGAGTCTGTGGTGTGAAATAATTTTTTTGAGTGGATAGATTTTAGTTGGGGTAGTCGTTCAACATTCTATCAGAACAACGAACCATGGAGTATGATTTCTCTGAAACCATGATAGATTTCAAATCCATCCTGACCAAAATGAGCCTGTAGTGTGAAATAATTTTTGTTGAGTCGATAGATTTTAGTTAGGGTGGTCATTTCATTTCATTTCATAAAGATTTTATTTTCCATAAGACTTAACAATTGTTATACGTTTCCGCGAAGCCTTAGTGGCTTTTCTGCAGAAGGTTGCTTTTCGAAAGGATAGAAATACATTTTGGATAAGTAAGCTTAGTTTTGGATACATTTTACAAATTTAAAAGATTATTAAAAAAAAGAAAATTATTTAATATTAATTTAACTATTTGAATTTAAATTTTGATTTAAAAGAAAATTTTTAATGTTTTTTTTCTAGTTTTAAAATTTGTTATATTTTTAAGTTCTTGCGGAAGTGTGTTTAAGATTTCGGGAACGCTGGACTTGAGCTGTCTTCTACCATAGTTGTTGCAGTTGCGGGGCACTTGGAGTATACCTTGGGCACGTCTTCGTGTATTTATTCCATGGTTGATTGGCGTTATAAATCGGTTGTCATCATAGTACTCCAGTATTAGTGTCATCTTAAAGATATTTGCTACTTCCCGAACATTAAACCTTCTTTCTTCAGGAACATTGTAAAGATTATTTCCGTTTATATGTCTCAGTGCAGAATTTTGAAGTTTCTGAAGTTTTTGGATGTGAGTTGCTGATGCGTTGCCCCACGCAAGTATTCCATATCTTAACTTTGATTCCACTAGCGCAAAGTATACTTGTTTTAAGACTGGAGGTGTGGCATGGTACTTCAGATGGGTTAGCGCGTATAACGCTCTTTTCAGGCTCATCCGCAGCTCATTGATGTGCTTATCCCAGAGAAGATGACTGTCGATGATGACTCCAAGATACTTGTAGCTTTCCACTATATTAATCAGATGGTTAGTTGTGTTATGACATGCATCATTCTTAAAGTAGATTTGATGTTGGGTCGCTTTAAACTGTGGACTTCTGATGTGCATCATCTTTGTCTTTGCGGCGTTGATCGTCAAACCGTTGTCATGGCACCATTTCACTGCAGCATTGAACTCACCCTGCATTATTTCTGTGGCCGTCTGCAAAGACCTGTGACGCACCACTATCGCTGTATCATCGGCGTAAGCAAATGGAATGCTCTGATTAAACACGCGAAGAAGCTCGTTAGTGTACAGTATAAAAAGAACTGGACCCAGTTTTGATCCTTGAGGGACTCCATATTGAACATGTTCTCTTTGACTGTATACATCCTTGATTTTGACACAAAAAAGCCTATTGTGCAGATAATCTTTTAGCCAGTCCGCCATTACTCCTCGTATACCAATACGTTCAAGGGCTTCTATTAGCTTTGAGTGGTTAAGCGTATCAAAAGCTTTGCTAAAGTCCATAAACAAGACTAATACATGATGGCTTTTATTTAAGCTCTCGTTGATGCAATTTGCGAATTCTCCTAGCAATTTTCCAGTGCTTTTATTTTTCTGGAAACCATACTGACTCTTGTGGATGAGAGAGTGGTTTTCAATAAAACTCTGTAACCTGTTAATGATTACCTCTTCTAGGCACTTTTCAACCACCGGTAATATTGAAATCGGTCGGTAGTTGCTGAGTTGATTTTTAACACCTCCTTTGTATATTGGTCTTACTATAGCCGTTTTAATCATTTGCGGAATTTTTGCTTGCATCAGACTCAAATTAACAAATTTGCACAAAATTGGAGCAAAAATGTTCGCGTGTCTTTTAATATCCACCGCTCGAATCCCATCGACTCCTGGCGATTTGTTTTCGCCGAGCAAACCAATGATTCGAAACATCTCAGGGATATTTGTTTCTTGAGCAAAAACTGAGTTGGCTAAGGTGGTATTCGTGTGCGTTGATGTGTTCGTGTCGCAATGATGCATTATGTTCAGGATCTGTGTATTAAAAAGTTTCGCACATTCGTTAGCAAGACTAGTTAAACACCTTTCAGAAGGGAAATTTTTGATCATTGTTTCATCAACGCCAAGCCGTTTCCTTCCCATTATTTCATTTATTAGACCCCACGTCTTACGAGGATCGGATCTAAATTGGTTGAACTTGGTTTTATAAAACAAAGATTTTTGTGCAGTTATTTGTTTATTAAGCTTATTTCGGAAGTTCTTATATTCAAGCTCATAAGCCTTGCTTAATCTATTATTTTTCCACCTTCTGTAAAGTGCATCCCTCTTTTTACATTTAGAGATTAAATCTGCGGACATCCAAGGGTTATGTTTTCTTTTATTTCTTATAATTCTTACAGATGTCGATCTTTTGTATATATCTTCCAACTTGTCAACCAACTTTTGATAAAGACTAAAAAACTTCCTCCCAATTTTCTTCACAAATTAGTTCATTTACTTTGACGTTACATATATAGGACATACTAATCAATTTTTCTTCGACAGCTGGTGTTCGTATACCTGTGGAGTATAGGGTTGGATAATGATCGGAAATGCAACTTTCAATGACTGCTGAATTAATTTGGTTATCAGCTGCGCTAACTATGATGTGATCAATTACCGACTTTGTTCCTGTTTTTGGCTCCACTCTGGTATACTCCGTTATGACATTCATCAAACCCAGCGACGCTAGCATCTCTAAATAATCTTTTACATGGTTTGAGCTCGAATCATTGATATTGATATTCATATCGCCCATTACGATCACCTCATCATTTTTTTCCATTTGTCCCAAATTATTTCCTAACTCTTCAATGAACGTCTTTCTACTATAACCTGGTGGTCTATATATTCCAAGTATAAACTTATATTTATTGTCGTCCGTGAAGCGAATTTTTATGCTTTCATATGACACGCTTTCAGAAGGTAGGCGTGTGTAGCCTATATTATTGCGTATGAGCATCAATATTCCTCCACCTCTACGTTCATTTCGGTTCAAGAATTCAGTTTCGAACCCATCCATTTTATAAAAGCCTCGTTCTTCATCTTTTATATTTGTTTCAACTAAAACTATTATTTTTAAAGCATTAACAAAGTGGTTTATATTTAAACAAAAATCATTCCAATTTTTGCGTAATGATCTTATATTAAAGCACAAGCAGCAACAATTATTTTTATTCAGTTCATTTATATTGATGCTGCTAAAACCTTGTATCACCCTACAATTCAAATCAAAAAGTAAGCTATTGTTTCCATTTGTGTTTTCCATTTTGATATAAAAAAGTTTTGTGTTTATTGTTGTTAACACGCACTATAACAATTATTGTGTGCGTGTTATTTTGTTTACATCGTTAACAGAGCTTATCAATAACGGCATTGCACTCTCATTTCGTCTGGCCAATATTCTTCCCGCACTCTCCCACACAAATCTCCAGTTTTCTTGTTTTGCTTTCTCCTTTGCCATCCATAGCAGGTGTTTGTTATGTTTCGTCAGCTGATTATTTATGTATACAATGGCATCGGGCAAAGCTGCGCTCGCGCTAATGTTGTTGTTACTGTTTTGCATTACTGCTTTCAATCTGATGGAGCGAGTTGCGCGGGCTTGTTTGACAAATTGCATTTTTAAAATATTAGAAGCAAATGTTGCAACTATTGTTGATTTTTCGGGATTTTTGGTTTTAGTTCGGTATATGTCAGTAATATCAGTGTCATTTATATCGTGATTAATAGTTTTCCCTATTCCCTTTACTATTTCGACTAGATTTTCATGTGCAGTGGGAGGAATGTTCTTAATGTCGACATTGTTTATACCCTATCCTAAGGGTATATTAAGTTTGACACATAGTTTGTAACATAGAGAAATAATCGAGATAGACAGTATAAAGTATATATATTCGTGATGACCGTCCGTCCGTCCGTCTGTCACCGCTTTTTGGGCCTTAAATTTTGAGCTAGGATGCTGAAATTTCATATCTGGGCTTCTGAGAAAAAGATACAGTACAAGTGTAAAAATTTTTGAAATCCGCCCACTGCCACGCCCACTTTTTCATAACTTCACTAAATTATATGAAACCGAAAAATTTTGTTAAGACCAAATATTTAGGCATTCAGATTCCCTACAATCCACCCATATAAAAGTTTTGGCCACGCCCACTTTTTGGGGGCGTTTTCATCACAAAACCGAATTTTGGGCCTTAAATTTTTAACTAGGACGCTGAAATTTCATATGTGGGCTTCCAAGAAAAAGACACAGTACAAGTGTAAAATTTTTTTACATCCGCCCACTGCCACGCCTACTTTTTTATAACTTCACTAAATTATATGAAACCGAAAAATTTTGTTAAGACCAAATATTTGGGTATTTAGATTCCCTACAATTCACCCATAGAACAGTTTTGACCACGCCCACTTTTTGGGGGCGTTATCATCAAAAAACCTATTTTGATAAAATTTTACATGTAACATCCTCAAACGTTCGACATTATAGCTATATTTGAGTACAAAATGCAATTTGGCCACGCCCATTTTGTAGAGAGGAGGATAGGGTATCATACGATCCGTTCCAGACGGATTGTAGCTTTTCTGTATGTTTTTAATCATTTGTTGTTCCAGAGTATAGATTTGTGATTGCATGTTCTCTATTATTTCGTCTTTTTTTCTGTTGGTTTCCTTCAATTCATTTAATTCTTTGGTGATGTTTTCCATAAGGTTGTCGTTTTTTAGCATGTTTGTGTTTAGCTCATCATACTTTGCGGCTAAGAAATCACAGCTTGCCGTAATTTCTTTGATTTCCCCTCTCAATAAACGGATCTCCGCAAGAACAGCTGTGTTGTTATCAGCTGAGAGGCTACTAGCTGAGTTGTTGTCGGGACTGCTGAGTGCTCGTATTCTCTTTGATGGTTGTATTTGGTGTGTTTGTGGTATGGATACTACCACATTGCTAGGTGCGGCAGTAGTTGGACCATCTCCACCGTTCCTGCAGGCTTGCCACTTCCACACATCCCTCCTCGCACCCATGGTTCTCCAAGATTTTTCGGTAACCGTAGTGCATTCAAAGTGAAGCTTGCGGGTGCACATCATACACACAGCAAAATCGCCTTCGGCGGGGAGGCTATCACCGCAATGACCACACACATACATTGTAAGGGGGAAATGAATACAAAGTTATGAAATAACTAATAAAGGAATGTTAAGAAATAAAGATTATATAAAACGGATTGCAATACACTTTGATGCCTTAAAAAAGGTTGTTTTAATAAAATCACTGTCTTGTAATTTGTTTTATTTAAGCTTGGGATATTTAAACTTTCAAGTTAGGCAAAAAGACCACTAAATCACGAAGCGCTTAAAAAACACGTCCAGTCACACTAAGCTCACTCCAGTTGTCGTTCAACACTCTATCAGAACAACGAACCATGGAGTAAGATTTCTCTGAAACCATGATAGATTTCAAATCGATCCTGACCAAATGAGTCTGTGGTGTGAAATAATTTTTTTTGAGTGGATAGATTTCAGTTGGGGTAGTCGGTCAACATTCTATCAGAACAACGAACAATGGAGTATGATTTCTCTGAAACCATGATAGATTTCGAATCGATCCTGACCAAAATGAGTCTGTGGTGTGAAATAAATTTTGCTGAGTGGATAGATTTTAGTTGGGGTAGTCGTTCAACATTCTATCAGAACAACGAACAATGGAGTATGATTTCTCTGAAACCATGATAGATTTCAAATCGATCCAAGGTGAGGTGAGTCTGTTTTGTGAAATAATTTTTATTGAGTGGATAGATTTTAGTTGGGGTAGTCGTTCAACATTCTATCAGAACAACGAACAATGGAGTATGATTTCTCTGAAACCATGATAGATTTCAAATCGATCCTGACCAAAATGAGTCTGTGGTGTGAAATAATTTTTGTTGAGTGGATAGATTTTAGTTAGGGGTAGTCGTTCAATATTCTATCAGAACAACGAACCATGGAGTATGATTTCTCTGAAACCAAGATAGATTTCAAATCGATCCTGACCAAGATGATTCTGTGGTGCGAAATAATTTTTGCTTCGGTGGATAGATTTTAATTGGGGTAGTCGTTCAACATTCTATCAGAACAACGAACCATGGAGCATGATTTCTCTGAAACCAAGATAGATTTCAAATCGATCCTGACCAAGATGTGTCTGTGGTGTGAAATAAGTTTTGCTTCGGTGGATAGACTTTAGTTAGGGGTAGTCGTTCAACATTCTATCAGAACAACGAACAATGGAGTATGATTTCTCTGAAACCATGATAGATTTCAAATCGATCCTGACCAAAATGAGTCTGTGGTGTGAAATAATTTTTGTTGACTGGATAGATTTTAGTTAATGGTAGTCGTTCAACATTCTATCAGAACAACGAACCATGGAGTATGATTTCTCTGAAACCAAGATAGATTTCAAATCGATCCTGACCAAGATGAGTCTGTGGTGTGAAATAAGTTTTGCTTCGGTGGATAGATTTTAGTTGATGTAGTCGTTCAACATTCTATCAGAACAACGAAACATGGAGTATGATTTCTCTGAAACCAAGATAGATTTCAAATCGATCCTGACCAAGATGAGTCTGTGGTGTGAAATAATTTTTGCTTCGGTGGATAGATTTTAGTTGGGGTTGTCGTTCAACATTCTATCAGAACAACGAAACATGGAGTATGATTTCTCTGAAACCAAGATAGATTTCAAATCGATCTTGACCAAGATGAGTCTGTGGTGTGAAATAATTTTTGCTTCGGTGGATGGATTTTAGTTGGGGTAGTCGTTCAACATTCTATCAGAACAACGAACCATGGAGTATGATTTCTCTGAAACCAAGATAGATTTCAAATCGATCTTGACCAAGATGAGTCTGTGGTGTGAAATAATTTTTGCTTCGGTGGATGGATTTTAGTTGGGTAGTCGTTCAACATTCTATCAGAACAACGAACCATGGAGTATGATTTCTCTGAAACCATGATAGATTTCAAATCGATCCTGATAAATATGAGTTTGTGGTATGAAATCATTTTTGCTTCAATGGATAGATTTTAGTTGGGGTAGTCGTTCAACATTCTATCATAACAACGAACCATGGAGTATGATTTATCTGAAACCATGATAGATTTCAAGTCGATCCTGACCAAAATGAGTCTGTGGTGTGAAATAATTTTTGTTGAGTGGATAGATTTTAGTTAATGGTAGTCGTTCAACATTCTATCAGAACAACGAACCATGGAGTATGATTTCTCTGAAACCAAGATAGATTTCAAATCGATCCTGACCAAGATGAGTCTGTGGTGTGAAATAATTTTTGCTTCGGTGGATAGATTTTAGTTGGGGTAGTCGTTCAACATTCTATCAGAACAACGAACCATGGAGTATGATTTCTCTGAAACCAAGATAGATTTCAAATCGATCTTGACCAAGATGAGTCTGTGGTGTGAAATAATTTTTGCTTCGGTGGATGGATTTTAGTTGGGGTAGTCGTTCAACATTCTATCAGAACAACGAACCATGGAGTATGATTTCTCTGAAACCATGATAGATTTCAAATCGATCCTGATAAATATGAGTCTGTGTTATGAAATCATTTTTGCTTCAATGGATAGATTTTAGTTGGGGTAGTCGTTCATCATTCTATCATAACAACGAACCATGGAGTATGATTTCTCTGAAACCAAGATAGATTTCAAATCGATCCTGACCAAGATGAGTCTGTGGTGTGAAATAATTTTTGCTTCGGTGGATAGATTTTAGTTGGGGTAGTCGTTCAACATTCTATCAGAACAACGAACCATGGAGTATGATTTATCTGAAACCATGATAGATTTCAAGTCGATCCTGACCAAAATGAGTCTGTGGTGTGAAATAATTTTTGTTGAGTGGATAGATTTTAGTTAATGGTAGTCGTTCAACATTCTATCAGAACAACGAACCATGGAGTATGATTTCTCTGAAACCAAGATAGATTTCAAATCGATCCTGACCAAGATGAGTCTGTGGTGTGAAATAAGTTTTGCTTCGGTGGATAGACTTTAGTTAGGGGTAGTCGTTCAACATTCTATCAGAACAACGAACAATGGAGTATGATTTCTCCGAAACTATGATAGATTTCAAATCGATCCTGACCAAAATGAGTCTGTGGTGTGAAATAATTTTTGTTGAGTGGATAGATTTTAGTTAATGGTAGTCGTTCAACATTCTATCAGAACAACGAACCATGGAGTATGATTTCTCTGAAACCAAGATAGATTTCAAATCGATCCTGACCAAGATGAGTCTGTGGTGTGAAATAATTTTTGCTTCGGTGGATAGATTTTAGTTGGGGTAGTCGTTCAACATTCCATCAGAACAACGAACCATGGAGTATGATTTCTCTGAAACCAAGATAGATTTCAAATCGATCTTGACCAAGATGAGTCTGTGGTGTGAAATAATTTTTGCTTCGGTGGATGGATTTTAGTTGGGGTAGTCGTTCAACATTCTATCAGAACAACGAACCATGGAGTATGATTTCTCTGAAACCATGATAGATTTCAAATCGATCCTGATAAATATGAGTCTGTGTTATGAAATCATTTTTGCTTCAATGGATAGATTTTAGTTGGGGTAGTCGTTCATCATTCTATCATAACAACGAACCATGGAGTATGATTTATCTGAAACCATGATAGATTTCAAGTCGATCCTGACCAAAATGAGTCTGTGGTGTGAAATAATTTTTGTTAAGTGGATAGATTTTAGTTTGGGGTAGTCGTTCAATATTCTATCAGAACAGCGAACCATGGAGTATGATTTATCCGAAAGCATGATAGATTTCAAATCGATCTTGACCAAATGAGTCTGTGGAGTGAAATAATTTTTGTTGAGTGGATAGATTTGAGTTGGGGTAGTCGTTCAACATTCTATCAGAACAACGAACCATGGAGTATCATTTCTCTGAAACCATGATAGATTTCAAATCGATCCTGACCAAAATGAGTCTGTGGTGTGAAATAATTTTTTTGAGTGTATAGATTTTAGTTGGGGTAGTCGTTCAACATTCTATCAGAACAACGAACCATGGAGTATGATTTCTCTGAAACCATGATAGATTTCAAATCGATCCTGACCAAAATGAACCTGCGGTGTGAAATAATTTTTGTTGAGTGGATAGATTTTAGTTGGGGTAGTCGTTCAACATTCTATCAGACCAACGAACCATGGAGTATGATTTCTCTGAAACCATGATAGATTTCAAATCGATCCTGACCAAAATGAGTCTGTGGTGAGAAATAATTTTTGTTGAGTGGATACATTTTAGTTAATGGTAGTCGTTCAACATTCTATCAGAACAACGAACCATGGAGTATGATTTCTCTGAAACCATGATAGATTTCAAATCGATCCTGACCAAGATCAGTCTGTGGTGTGAAATCATTTTTGCTTCGGTGAATAGATTTCAGTTGGGGTAGTCGTTCAACATTCTATCAGAATAACGAGCCATGGAGTATGATTTTGCTGAAACCATGATAGATTTCAAATCGATCCTGACCAAGATGAGTCTGTGGTGCGAAATAATTTTTGTTGAGTGGATAGATTTTAATTGGGGTAGTCGTTCAATATTCTATCAGAACAACGAACCATGGAGTATGATTTCTCTGAAACCAAGATAGATTTCAAATCTATCCTGACCAAGATCAGTCTGTGGTGTGAAATAATTTTTGCTTCGGTGGATAGATTTTAGTTGGGGTAGTCGTTCAACATTCTATCAGAACAACGAACCATGGAGTATGATTTCTCTGAAACCAAGATATATTTCAAATCGATCCTGACCAAGATGAGTCTGTGGTGTGAAATAATTTTTGCTTCGGTCGATAGATTTTAGTTGGTGTAGTCGTTCAACATTCTATCAGAACAACGAACCATGGAGTATGATTTCTCTGAAACCATGATAGATTTCAAGTCGATTGTGACCAAAATGAGTCTGTGGTGTGAAATAAGTTTTGCTTCGGTGGATAGATTTTAGTTGATGTAGTCGTTCAACATTCTATCAGAACAACGAACCATGGCGTATGATTTCTCTGAAACTATGATAGATTTCAAATCGATCCTGACCAAAATGAGTCTGTGGTGTGAATTAATTTTTGTTGAGTGTATAGATTTTAGTTAATGGTAGTCGTTCAACATTCTATCAGAACAACGAACCATGGAGTATGATTTCTCTGAAACCAAGATAGATTTCAAATCGATCCTGACCAAGATGAGTCTGTGGTGTGAAATAAGTTTTGCTTCGGTGGATAGATTTTAGTTGATGTAGTCGTTCAACATTCTATCAGAACAACGAACCATGGAGTATGATTTCTCTGAAACCAAGATAGATTTCAAATCGATCCTGACCAAGATGAGTCTGTGGTGTGAAATAATTTTTGCTTCGGTGGATAGATTTTAGTTGGGGTAGTCGTTCAACATTCTATCAGAACAACGAACCATGGAGTATGATTTCTCTGAAACTATGATAGATTTCAAATCGATCCTGACCAAAATGAGTCTGTGGTGTGAAATAATTTTTGTTGAGTGGATAGATTTTAGTTGGGGTAGTCATTCAACATTCTATCAGAACAACGAACCATGGAGTATGATTTCTCTGAAACCAAGATAGATTTCAAATCGATCCTGACCAAGATGAGTCTGTGGTGTGAAATAATTTTTGCTTCGGTGGATAGATTTTAGTTGGGGTAGTCGTTCATCATTCTATCAGAACAACGAACCATGGAGTATGATTTCTCTGAAACCATGATAGATTTCAAATCGATCCTGACCAAAATGAGTCTGTGGTGTGAAATAAGTTTTGCTTCGGTGGATAGATTTTAGTTGATGTAGTCGTTCAACATTCTATCAGAACAACGAACCATGGAGTATGATTTCTCTGAAACCAAGATAGATTTCAAATCGATCCTGACCAAGATGAGTCTGTGGTGTGAAATAATTTTTGCTTCGGTGGATAGATTTTAGTTGGGGTAGTCGTTCAACATTCTATCAGAACAACGAACCATGGAGTATGATTTCTCTGAAACCAAGATAGATTTCAAATCGATCCTGACCAAGATGAGTCTGTGGTATGAAATAATTTTTGTTGAGTGGATAGATTTTAGTTGGGGTAGTCGTTCAACATTCTATCAGAACAACGAACCATGGAGTATGATTTCTCTGAAACCATGATAGATTACAAAGTCGATCCTGACCAAGATGAGTCTGTGGTGTGAAATAATTTTTGCTTCGGTGGATAGATTTTAGTTGGGGTAGTCGTTCAACATTCTATCAGAACAACGAACCATGGAGTATGATTTCTCTGAAACCATGATAGATTTCAAATTGATCCTGACCAAAATGAGTCTGTGGTGTGAAATCATTTTTGCTTCGGTGGATAGATTTTAGTTGGGGTAGTCGTTCAACATTCTATCAGAATAACGAATCATGGAGTATGATTTCTCTGAAACCATGATAGATTTCAAATCGATCCTGACCAAGATGAGTCTGTGGTGCGAAATAATTTTTGTTGACTGGATAGATTTTAATTGGGGTAGTCGTTCAATATTCTATCAGAACAACGAACCATGGAGTATGATTTCTCTGAAACCAAGATAGATTTCAAATCTATCCTGACCAAGATCAGTCTGTGGTGTGAAATAATTTTTGCTTCGGTGGATAGATTTTAGTTGGGGTAGTCGTTCAACATTCTATCAGAACAACGAACCATGGAGTGTGATTTCTCTGAAACCAAGATAGATTTCAAATCGATCCTGACCAAGATGAGTCTGTGGTGTGAAATAATTTTTGCTTCGGTGGGTAGATTTTAGTTGGTATAGTCGTTCAACATTCTATCAGAACAACGAACCATGGAGTATGATTTCTCTGAAACCATGATAGATTTCAAGTCGATCCTGACCAAAATGAGTCTGTGGTGTGAAATATGTTTTGCTTCGGTGGATAGATTTTAGTTGATGTAGTCGTTCAACATTCTATCAGAACAACGAACAATGGAGTATGATTTCTCTGAAACTATGATAGATTTCAAATCGATCCTGACCAAAATGAGTCTGTGGTGTGAAATAATTTTTGTTGAGTGGATAGATTTTAGTTAATGCTAGTCGTTCAACATTCTATCAGAACAACGAACCATGGTGTATGATTTCTCTGAAACCAAAATAGATTTCAAATCGATCCTGACCAAGATGAGTCTGTGGTGTGAAATAATTTTTGCTTCGGCGGATAGTTTTTAGTTGGGGTAGTCGTTCAACATTCTATCAGAACAACGAACTATGGAGTATGATTTCTCTGAAACCATGATAGATTTCAAATCGATCCTGACCAAAATGAGTCTGTGGTGTGAAATAAGTTTTGCTTCGGTGGATAGATTTTAGTTGGGGTAGTCGTTCAACATTCTATCAGAACAACGAAACATGGAGTATGATTTCTCTGAAACTATGATAGATTTCAAATCGATCCTGACCAAAATTAGTTTGTGGTGTGAAATAATTTTTGTTGAGTGGATAGATTTTAGTTGGGGTAGTCGTTCAACATTCTATCAGAACAACGAACCATGGAGTATGATTTCTCTGAAACCAAGATAGATTCCAAATCGATCCTGACCAAGATGAGTCTGTGGTGTGAAATAATTTTTGTTGAGTGGATAGATTTTAGTTGATGTAGTCGTTCAACATTCTATCAGAACAACGAACCATGGAGTATGATTTCTCTGAAACCAAGATAGATTTCAAATCGATCCTGACCAAGATGAGTCTGTGGTGTGAAATAATTTTTGCTTCGGTGGATAGATTTTAGTTGGGGTAGTCGTTCAACATTCTATCAGAACAACGAACCAAGGAGTATGATTTCTCTGAAACCATGATAGATTACAAAGTCGATCCTGACCAAGATGAGTCTGTGGTGTGAAATAATTTTTGCTTCGGTGGATAGATTTTAGTTGGGGTAGTCGTTCAACATTTTATCAGAACAACGAACCATGGAGTATGATTTCTCTGAAACCATGATAGATTTCAAATCGATCCTGACCAAAATGAGTCTGTGGTGTGAAATAACTTTTTGAGTGTATAGATTTTAGTTGGGGTAGTCGTTCAACATTCTATCAGAACAACGAACCAAGGAGTATGATTTCTCTGAAACCAAGATAGATTTCAAATCGATCCTGACCAAGATGAGTCTGTGGTGTGAAATAATTTTTGCTTCGGTGGATAGATTTTAGTTGATGTAGTCGTTCAACATTCTATCAGAACAACGAACCATGGAGTATGATTTCTCTGAAACCAAGATAGATTCCAAATCGATCCTGACCAAGATGAGTCTGTGGTGTGAAATAATTTTTGTTGAGTGGATAGATTTTAGTTGGGGTAGTCGTTCAACATTCTATCAGAACAACGAACCATGGAGTATGATTTCTCTGAAACCAAGATAGATTCCAAATCGATCCTGACCAAGATGAGTCTGTGGTGTGAAATAATTTTTGTTGAGTGGATAGATTTTAGTTGATGTAGTCGTTCAACATTCTATCAGAACAACGAACCATGGAGTATGATTTCTCTGAAACCAAGATAGATTTCAAATCGATCCTGACCAAGATGAGTCTGTGGTGTGAAATAATTTTTGCTTCGGTGGATAGATTTTAGTTGGGGTAGTCGTTCAACATTCTATCAGAACAACGAACCAAGGAGTATGATTTCTCTGAAACCATGATAGATTACAAAGTCGATCCTGACCAAGATGAGTCTGTGGTGTGAAATAATTTTTGCTTCGGTGGATAGATTTTAGTTGGGGTAGTCGTTCAACATTTTATCAGAACAACGAACCATGGAGTATGATTTCTCTGAAACCAAGATAGATTCCAAATCGATCCTGACCAAGATGAGTCTGTGGTGTGAAATAATTTTTGTTGAGTGGATAGATTTTAGTTGATGTAGTCGTTCAACATTCTATCAGAACAACGAACCATGGAGTATGATTTCTCTGAAACCAAGATAGATTTCAAATCGATCCTGACCAAGATGAGTCTGTGGTGTGAAATAATTTTTGCTTCGGTGGATAGATTTTAGTTGATGTAGTCGTTCAACATTCTATCAGAACAACGAACCATGGAGTATGATTTCTCTGAAACCATGATAGATTTCAAATCGATCCTGACCAAAATGAGTCTGTGGTGTGAAATAACTTTTTGAGTGTATAGATTTTAGTTGGGGTAGTCGTTCAACATTCTATCAGAACAACGAACCATGGAGTATGATTTCTCTGAAACCAAGATAGATTTCAAATCGATCCTGACCAAGATGAGTCTGTGGTATGAAATAATTTTTATTGAGTGGATAGATTTTAGTTGGGGTAGTCGTTCAACATTCTATCAGAACAACGAACCATGGAGTATGATTTCTCTGAAACCATGATAGATTACAAAGTCGATCCTGACCAAGATGAGTCTGTGGTGTGAAATAATTTTTGCTTCGGTGGATAGATTTTAGTTGGGGTAGTCGTTCAACATTGTATCAGAACAACGAACCATGGAGTATGATTTCTCTGAAACCAAGATAGATTTCAAATCGATCCTGACCAAGATGAGTCTGTGGTATGAAATAATTTTTATTCAGTGGATAGATTTTAGTTGGGGTAGTCGTTCAACATTCTATCAGAACAACGAACCAAGGAGTATGATTTCTCTGAAACCATGATAGATTACAAAGTCGATCCTGACCAAGATGAGTCTGTGGTGTGAAATAATTTTTGCTTCGGTGGATAGATTTTAGTTGGGGTAGTCGTTCAACATTCTATCAGAACAACGAACCATGGAGTATGATTTCTCTGAAACCAAGATAGATTTCAAATCGATCCTGACCAAGATGAGTGTGTGGTGTGAAATAATTTTTGCTTCGGTGGATAGATTTTAGTTGGTGTAGTCGTTCAACATTCTATCAGAACAACGAATCATGGAGTATGATTTCTCTGAAACCATGATAGATTTCAAATCGATCCTGACCAAAATGAGTCTGTGGTGTGAAATAAGTTTTGCTTCGGTGGATAGATTTTAGTTGATGTAGTCGTTCAACATTCTACCAGAACAACGAACCATGGAGTATGATTTCTCTGAAACCATGATAGATTTCAAATCGATCCTGACCAAGATCAGTCTGTGGTGTGAAATCATTTTTGCTTCGGTGGATAGATTTTAGTTGGGGTAGTCGTTCAATATTCTATCAGAATAACGAATCATGGAGTATGATTTCTCTGAAAACATGATAGATTTCAAATCGATCCTGACCAAGATGAGTCTGTGGTGCGAAATAATTTTTGTTGTCTGGATAGATTTTAATTGGGGTAGTCGTTCAATATTCTATCAGAACAACGAACCATGGAGTATGATTTCTCTGAAACCAAGATAGATTTCAAATCTATCCTGACCAAGATCAGTCTGTGGTGTGAAATAATTTTTGCTTCGGTGGATAGATTTTAGTTGCGGTAGTCGTTCAACATTCTATCAGAACAACGAACCATGGAGTATGATTTCTCTGAAACCAAGATAGATTTCAAATCGATCCTGACCAAAATGAGTCTGTGGTGTGAAATAAGTTTTGCTTCGGTGGATAGATTTTAGTTGGGGTAGTCGTTCAACATTCTGTCAGAACAACGAACAATGGAGTATGATTTCTCTGAAACCATGATAGATGTCAAGTCGATCCTGACCAAAATGAGTCTGTGGTGTGAAATAAGTTTTGCTTCGGTGGATAGATTTTAGTTGATGTAGTCGCTCAACATTCTATCAGAACAACGAACAATGGAGTATGATTTCTCTGAAACTATGATAGATTTCAAATCGATCCTGACCAAAATGAGTCTGTGGTGTGAAATAATTCTTGTTGAGTGGATAGATTTTAGTTAATGGTAGTCGTTCAACATTCTATCAGAACAACGAACCATGGTGTATGATTTCTCTGAAACCAAGATAGATTTCAAATCGATCCTGACCAAGATGAGTCTGTGGTGTGAAATAATTTTTGCTTCGGCGGATAGATTTTAGTTGGGGTAGTCGTTCAACATTCTATCAGAACAACGAACTATGGAGTATGATTTCTCTGAAACCATGATAGATTTCAAATCGATCCTGACCAAAATGAGTCTGTGGTGTGAAATAAGTTTTGCTTCGGTGGATAGATTTTAGTTGGGGTAGTCGTTCAACATTCTGTCAGAACAACGAACCATGGAGTATGATTTCTCTGAAACTATGATAGATTTCAAATCGATCCTGACCAAAATGAGTCTGTGGTGTGAAATAATTTTTGTTGAGTGGATAGATTTTAGTTAGGGGTAGTCGTTCAACATTCTATCAGAACAACGAACCATGGAGTATGATTTCTCTGAAACTATGATAGATTTCAAATCGATCCTGACCAAAATGAGTCTATGATGTGAAATAATTTTTGTTGAGTGGATAGATTTTAGTTGGGGTAGTCGTTCAACATTCTATCAGAACAACGAACCATGGAGTATGATTTCTCTGAAACTATGATAGATTTCAAATCGATCTTGACCAAAATGAGTCTGTGGTGTGAAATAATTTTTGTTGAGTGGATAGATTTTAGTTAATGGTAGTCGTTCAACATTCTATCAGAACAACGAACCATGGAGTATGATTTCTCTGAAACTATGACAGATTTCAAATCGATCCTGACCAAGATAAGTCTGTGGTGTGAAATAATTTTTGCTTCGGTGGATAGATTTTAGTTGGGGTAGTCGTTCAACATTCTATCAGAACAACGAACCATGGAGTATGATTTCTCTGAAACTATGATAGATTTCAAATCGATCTTGACCAAAATGAGTCTGTGGTGTGAAATAATTTTTGTTGAGTGGATAGATTTTAGTTAATGGTAGTCGTTCAACATTCTATCAGAACAACGAACCATGGAGTATGATTTCTCTGAAACTATGATAGATTTCAAATCGATCCTGACCAAAATGAGTCTGTGGTGTGAAATAATTTTTGTTGAGTAAATAGATTTTAGTTGGGGTAGTCGTTCAACATTCTATCAGAACAACGAACCATGGAGTATGATTTCTCTGAAACTATGATAGATTTCAAATCGATCCTGACCAAAATGAGTCTGTGGTGTGAAATAATTTTTGTTGAGTGGATAGATTTTAGTTGGGGTAGTCGATCCTGACCAAAATGAGTCTGTGGTGTGAAATAATTTTTGTTGAGTGGATAGATTTTAGTTGGGGTAGTCGTTCAACATTCTATCAGAACAACGAACCATGGAGTATGATTTCTCTGAAACTATGATAGATTTCAAATCGATCTTGACCAAAATGAGTCTGTGGTGTGAAATAATTTTTGTTGAGTGGATAGATTTTAGTTAATGGTAGTCGTTCAACATTCTATCAGAACAACGAACCATGGAGTATGATTTCTTTGAAACTATGATAGATTTCAAATCGATCCTGACCAAGATGAGTCTTTATTGTGAAATAATTTTTGCTTCGGTGGATAGATTTTAGTTGGGGTAGTCGTTCAACATTCTATCAGAACAACGAACCATGGAGTATGATTTCTCTGAAACTATGATAGATTTCAAATCGATCTTGACCAAAATGAGTCTGTGGTGTGAAATAATTTTTGTTGAGTGGATAGATTTTAGTTAATGGTAGTCGTTCAACATTCTATCAGAACAACGAACCATGGAGTATGATTTCTCTGAAACTATGATAGATTTCAAATCGATCCTGACCAGAATGAGTCTGTGGTGTGAAATAATTTTTGTTGAGTGGATAGATTTTAGTTGTGGTAGTCGTTCAACATTCTATCAGAACAACGAACCATGGAGTATGATTTCTCTGAAACCAAGATAGATTTCAAATCGATCCTGACCAAGATGAGTCTGTGGTGTGAAATAATTTTTGCTTCGGTGGATAGATTTTAGTTGGGGTAGTCGTTCAACATTCTATCAGAACAACGAACCATGGAGTATGATTTCTCTGAAACCAAGATAGATTTCAAATCGATCCTGACCAAGATGAGTCTGTGGTGTGAAATAATTTTTGCTTCGGTGGATAGATTTTAGTTGGGGTAGTCGTTCAACATTCTATCAGAACAACGAACCATGGAGTATGATTTCTCTGAAACCATGATAGATTTCAAATCGATCCTGACCAAAATGAGTCTGTGGTGTGAAATAAGTTTTGCTTCGGTGGATAGATTTTAGTTGGGGTAGTCGTTCAACATTTTATCAGAACAACGAACCATGGAGTATGATTTCTCTGAAACTATGATAGATTTCAAATCGATCTTGACCAAAATGAGTCTGTGGTGTGAAATAATTTTTGTTGAGTGGATAGATTTTAGTTAATGGTAGTCGTTCAACATTCTATCAGAACAACGAACCACGGAGTATGATTTCTCTGAAACTATGATAGATTTCAAATCGATCCTGACCAAAATGAGTCTGTGGTGTGAAATAATTTTTGTTGAGTGGATAGATTTTAGTTGGGGTAGTCGTTCAACATTCTATCAGAACAACGAACCATTTAGTATGATTTCTCTGAAACTATGATAGATTTCAAATCGATCCTGACCAAAATGAGTCTGTGGTGTGAAATAATTTTTGTTGAGTGGATAGATTTTAGTTGGGGTAGTCGATCCTGACCAAAATGAGTCTGTGGTGTGAAATATTTTTTGTTGAGTGGATAGATTTTAGTTGGGGTAGTCGTTCAACATTCTATCAGAACAACGAACCATGGAGTATGATTTCTCTGAAACTATGATAGATTTCAAATCGATCTTGACCAAAATGAGTCTGTGGTGTGAAATAATTTTTGTTGAGTGGATAGATTTTAGTTAATGGTAGTCGTTCAACATTCTATCAGAACAACGAACCATGGAGTATGATTTCTCGGAAACCATGATAGATTTCAAATCGTTCCTGACCAAATTGAGTCTGTGGTGTGAAATAATTTTTGTTGAGTGGATAGATTTTAGTTGGGGTAGTCGTTCAACATTCTATCAGAACAACGAACCGTGGAGTATGATTTCTTTGAAACTATGATAGATTTCAAATCGATCCTGACCAAGATGAGTCTTTGGTGGGAAATAATTTTTGTTGAGTGGATAGATTTTAGTTGGGGTAGTCGTTCAACATTCTATCAGAACAACGAACCATGGAGTATGATTTCTTTGAAACTATGATAGATTTCAAATCGATCCTGACCAAGATGAGTCTTTGGTGTGAAATAATTTTTGCTTCGGTGGATAGATTTTAGTTGGGGTAGTCGTTCAACATTCTATCAGAACAACGAACCATGGAGTATGATTTCTCTGAAACTATGATAGATTTCAAATCGATCCTGAACAAAATGAGTCTGTGGTGTGAAATAATTTTTGTTGAGTGGATAGATTTTAGTTGGGGTAGTCGTTCAACATTCTATCAGAACAACGAACCATGGAGTATGATTTCTCTGAAACTATGATAGAGTTCAATTCGATCCTGACCAAAATGAGTCTGTGGTGTGAAATAATTTTTGTTGAGTGGATAGATTTTAGTTGGGGTAGTCGATCCTGACCAAAATGAGTCTGTGGTGTGAAATAATTTTTGTTGAGTGGATAGATTTTAGTTAATGGTAGTCGTTCAACATTCTATCAGAACAACGAACCATGGAGTATGATTTCTTTGAAACTATGATAGATTTCAAATCGATCCTGACCAAGATGAGTCTTTATTGTGAAATAATTTTTGCTTCGGTGGATAGATTTTAGTTGGGGTAGTCGTTCAACATTCTATCAGAACAACGAACCATGGAGTATGATTTCTCTGAAACCATGATAGATTTCAAATCGATCTTGACCAAAATGAGCCTGTGGTGTGAAATAATTTTTGTTGAGTGGATAGATTTTAGTTAATGGTAGTCGTTCAACATTCTATCAGAACAACGAACCATGGAGTATGATTTCTCTGAAACTATGATAGATTTCAAATCGATATTGACCAAGATGAGTCTTTGGTGTGAAATAATTTTTGCTTCGGTGGATAGATTTTAGTTGGGGTAGTCGTTCAACATTCTATCAGAACAACGAACCATGGAGTATGATTTCTCTGAAACTATGATAGATTTCAAATCGATCCTGACCAAAATGAGTCTGTGGTGTGAAATAATTTTTGTTGAGTGGATAGATTTTAGTTGGGGTAGTCGTTCAACATTCTATCAGAACAACGAACCATGGAGTATGATTTCTTTGAAACTATGATAGATTTCAAATCGATCCTGACCAAGATGAGTCTTTGGTGTGAGATAATTTTTGTTGAGTGGATAGATTTTAGTTGGGGTAGTCGTTCAACATTATATCAGAACAACGAACCATGGAGTATGATTTCTTTGAAACTATGATAGATTTCAAATCGATCCTGACCAAAATGAGTCTGTGGTGTGAAATAATTTTTGTTGAGTGGATAGATTTTAGTTGGGGTAGTCGTTCAACATTCTATCAGAACAACGAACCATGGAGTATGATTTCTTTGAAACTATGATAGATTTCAAATCGATCCTGACCAAGATGAGTCTTTGGTGTGAAATAATTTTTGTTGAGTGGATAGATTTTAGTTGGGGTAGTCGTTCAACATTCTATCAGAACAACGAACCATGGAGTATGATTTCTTTGAAACTATGATAGATTTCAAATCGATCCTGACCAAGATGAGTCTTTGGTGTGAAATAATTTTTGCTTCGGTGGATAGATTTTAGTTGGGGTAGTCGTTCAACATTCTATCAGAACAACGAACCATGGAGTATGATTTCTTTGAAATTATGATAGATTTCAAATCGATCCTGACCAAGATGAGTCTTTGGTGTGAAATAATTTTTGTTGAGTGGATAGATTTTAGTTGGGGTAGTCGTTCAACATTCTATCAGAACAACGAACCATGGAGTATGATTTCTTTGAAACTATGATAGATTTCAAAGCGATCCTGACCAAGATGAGTCTTTGGTGTGAAATAATTTTTGCTTCGGTGGATAGATTTTAGTTGGGGTAGTCGTTCAACATTCTATCAGAACAACGAACCATGGAGTATGATTTCTTTGAAACTATGATAGATTTCAAATCGATCCTGACCAAGATGAGTCTTTGGTGTGAAATAATTTTTGTTGAGTGGATAGATTTTAGTTGGGGTAGTCGTTCAACATTCTATCAGAACAACGAACCATGGAGTATGATTTCTTTGAAACTATGATAGATTTCAAATCGATCCTGACCAAGATGAGTCTTTGGTGTGAAATAATTTTTGCTTCGGTGGATAGATTTTAGTTGGGGTAGTCGTTCAACATTCTATCAGAACAACGAACCATGGAGTATGATTTCTCTGAAACTATGATAGATTTCAAATCGATCCTGACCAAAATGAGTCTGTGGTGTGAAATAATTTTTGTTGAGTGGATAGATTTTAGTTGGGGTAGTCGTTCAACATTCTATCAGAACAACGAACCATGGAGTATGATTTCTCTGAAACTATGATAGAGTTCAAATCGATCCTGACCAAAATGAGTCTGTGGTGTGAAATAATTTTTGTTGAGTGGATAGATTTAAGTTGGGGTAGTCGATCCTGACCAAAATGAGTCTGTGGTGTGAAATAATTTTTGTTGAGTGGATAGATTTTAGTTGGGGTAGTCGTTCAACATTCTATCAGAACAACGAACCATGGAGTATGATTTCTCTGAAACTATGATAGATTTCAAATCGATCTTGACCAAAATGAGTCTGTGGTGTGAAATAATTTTTGTTGAGTCGATAGATTTTAGTTAATGGTAGTCGTTCAACATTCTATCAGAACAACGAACCATGGAGTATGATTTCTTTGAAACTATGATAGATTTCAAATCGATCCTGACCAAGATGAGTCTTTATTGTGAAATAATTTTTGCTTCGGTGGATAGATTTTAGTTGGGGTAGTCGTTCAACATTCTATCAGAACAACGAACCATGGAGTATGATTTCTCTGAAACTATGATAGATTTCAAATCGATCTTGACCAAAATGAGCCTGTGGTGTGAAATAATTTTTGTTGAGTGGATAGATTTTAGTTAATGGTAGTCGTTCAACATTCTATCAGAACAACGAACCATGGAGTATGATTTCTCTGAAACTATGATAGATTTCAAATCGATCCTGACCAAAATGAGTCTGTGGTGTGAAATAATTTTTGTTGAGTGGATAGATTTTAGTTGGGGTAGTCGTTCAACATTCTATCAGAACAACGAACCATGGAGTATGATTTCTCTGAAACCAAGATAGATTTCAAATCGATCCTGACCAAGATGAGTCTGTGGTGTGAAATAATTTTTGCTTCGGTTGATAGATTTTAGTTGGGGTGGTCGTTCAACATTCTATCAGAACAACGAACCATGGAGTATGATTTCTCTGAAACCAAGATAGATTTCAAATCGATCCTGACCAAGATGAGTCTGTGGTGTGAAATAATTTTTGCTTCGGTGGATAGATTTTAGTTGGGGTAGTCGTTCAACATTCTATCAGAACAACGAACCATGGAGTATGATTTCTCTGAAACCATGATAGATTTCAAATCGATCCTGACCAAAATGAGTCTGTGGTGTGAAATAAGTTTTGCTTCGGTGGATAGATTTTAGTTGGGGTAGTCGTTCAACATTCTATCAGAACAACGAACCATGGAGTATGATTTCTCTGAAACTATGATAGATTTCAAATCGATCTTGACCAAAATGAGTCTGTGGTGTGAAATAATTTTTGTTGAGTGGATAGATTTTAGTTAATGGTAGTCGTTCAACATTCTATCAGAACAACGAACCATGGAGTATGATTTCTCTGAAACTATGATAGATTTCAAATCGATCCTGACCAAAATGAGTCTGTGGTGTGAAATAATTTTTGTTGAGTGGATAGATTTTAGTTGGGGTAGTCGTTCAACATTCTATCAGAACAACGAACCATGGAGTATGATTTCTCTGAAACTATGATAGATTTCAAATCGATCCTGACCAAAATGAGTCTGTGGTGTGAAATAATTTTTGTTGAGTGGATAGATTTTAGTTGGGGTAGTCGATCCTGACCAAAATGAGTCTGTGGTGTGAAATAATTTTTGTTGAGTGGATAGATTTTAGTTGGGGTAGTCGTTCAACATTCTATCAGAACAACGAACCATGGAGTATGATTTCTCTGAAACTATGATAGATTTCAAATCGATCTTGACCAAAATGAGTCTGTGGTGTGAAATAATTTTTGTTGAGTGGATAGTTTTTAATTAATGGTAGTCGTTCAACATTCTATCAGAACAACGAACCATGGAGTATGATTTCTCGGAAACCATGATAGATTTCAAATCATTCCTGACCAAAATGAGTCTGTGGTGTGAAATAATTTTTGTTAAGTGGATAGATTTTAGTTGGGGTAGTCGTTCAACATTCTATCAGAACAACGAACCATGGAGTATGATTTCTTTGAAACTATGATAGATTTCAAATCGATCCTGACCAAGATGAGTCTTTGGTGTGAAATAATTTTTGTTGAGTGGATAGATTTTAGTTGGGGTAGTCGTTCAACATTCTATCAGAACAACGAACCATGGAGTATGATTTCTTTGAAACTATGATAGATTTCAAATCGATCCTGACCAAGATGAGTCTTTGGTGTGAAATAATTTTTGCTTCGGTGGATAGATTTTAGTTGGGGTAGTCGTTCAGCATTCTATCAGAACAACGAATCATAGAGTATGATTTCTCTGAAACTATGATAGATTTCAAATCGATCTTGACCAAAATGAGTCTGTGGTGTGAAATAATTTTTGTTGAGTGGATAGATTTTAGTTAATGGTAGTCGTTCAACATTCTATCAGAACAACGAACCATGGAGTATGATTTCTCTGAGACTATGATAGATTTCAAATCGATCCTGACCAAAATGAGTCTGTGGTGTGAAATAATTTTTGTTGAGTGGATAGATTTTAGTTGGGGTAGTCGTTCAACATTCTATCAGAACAACGAACCATGGAGTATGATTTCTCTGAAACCAAGATAGATTTCAAATCGATCCTGACCAAGATGAGTCTGTGGTGTGAAATAATTTTTGCTTCGGTGGATAGATTTTAGTTGGGGTAGTCGTTCAACATTCTATCAGAACAACGAACCATGGAGTATGATTTCTCTGAAACTATGATAGATTTCAAATCGATCCTGACCAAGATGAGTCTGTGGTGTGAAATAATTTTTGCTTCGGTGGATAGATTTTAGTTGGGGTAGTCGTTCAACATTCTATCAGAACAACGAACCATGGAGTATGATTTCTCTGAAACCATGATAGATTTCAAATCGATCCTGACCAAAATGAGTCTGTGGTGTGAAATAAGTTTTGCTTCGGTGGATAGATTTTAGTTGATGTAGTCGTTCAACATTCTATCAGAACAACGAACCATGGAGTATGATTTCTCTGAAACCAAGATAGATTTCAAATCGATCCTGACCAAGATGAGTCTGTGGTGTGAAATAATTTTTGCTTCGGTGGATAGATTTTAGTTGATGTAGTCGTTCAACATTCTACCAGAACAACGAACCATGGAGTATGATTTCTCTGAAACCAAGATAGATTTCAAATCGATCCTGACCAAGATGAGTCTGTGGTGTGAAATAATTTTTGCTTCGGTGGATAGATTTTAGTTGGGGTTGTCGTTCAACATTCTATCAGAACAACGAACCATGGAGTATGATTTCTCGGAAACCATGATAGATTTCAAATCGTTCCTGACCAAAATGCGTCTGTGGTGTGAAATAAGTTTTGCTTCGGTGGATAGATTTTAGTTGATGTAGTCGTTCAACATTCTATCAGAACAACGAACCATGGAGTATGATTTCTCTGAAACTATGATAGATTTCAAATCGATCCTGACCAAAATGAGTCTGTGGTGTGAAATAATTTTTGTTGAGTGGATAGATTTTAGTTGGGGTAGTCGTTCAACATTCTATCAGAACAACGAACCATGGAGTATGATTTCTCTGAAACTATGATAGATTTCAAATCGATCCTGACCAAAATGAGTCTGTGGTGTGAAATAATTTTTGTTGAGTGGATAGATTTTAGTTGGGGTAGTCGTTCAACATTCTATCAGAACAACGAACCATGGAGTATGATTTCTCTGAAACCAAGATAGATTTCAAATCGATCCTGACCAAGATGAGTCTGTGGTGTGAAATAATTTTTGCTTCGGTGGATAGATTTTAGTTGGGGTAGTCGTTCAACATTCTATCAGAACAACGAACCATGGAGTATGATTTCTCGGAAACCATGATAGATTTCAAATCGTTCCTGACCAAAATGCGTCTGTGGTGTGAAATAAGTTTTGCTTCGGTGGATAGATTTTAGTTGATGTAGTCGTTCAACATTCTACCAGAACAACGAACCATGGAGTATGATTTCTCTGAAACCAAGATAGATTTCAAATCGATCCTGACCAAGATGAGTCTGTGGTGTGAAATAATTTTTGCTTCGGTGGATAGATTTTAGTTGGGGTTGTCGTTCAACATTCTATCAGAACAACGAACCATGGAGTATGATTTCTCTGAAACTATGATAGATTTCAAATCGATCCTGACCAAAATGAGTCTGTGGTGTGCAATAATTTTTGTTGAGTGGATAGATTTTAGTTGGGGTAGTCGTTCAACATTCTATCAGAACAACGAACCATGGAGTATGATTTCTCTGAAACCATGATAGATTTCAAATCGATCCTGACCAAGATGAGTCTTCGGTGGATAGATTTTAGTTGGGGTAGTCGTTCAACATTCTATCAGAACAACGAACCATGGAGTATGATTTCTCTGAAACTATGATAGATTTCAAATCGATCCTGATCAAAATGAGTCTGTGGTGTGAAATAATTTTTGTTGAGTGGATAGATTTTAGTGGGGTAGTCGTTCAACATTCTATCAGAACAACGAACAATGGAGTATGATTTCTCTGAAACCATGATAGATTTCAAATCGATCATGACCAAAATGAGTCTGTGGTGTGAAATAAGTTTTGCTTCGGTGGATGGATTTTAGTTGGGGTAGTCGTTCAACATTCTATCAGAACAACGAACCATGGAGTATGATTTCTCTGAAACCAAGATAGATTTCAAATCGATCCTGACCAAGATGAGTCTGTGGTGTGAAATAATTTTTGTTGAGTGGATAGATTTTAGTTGGGGTAGTCGTTCAACATTCTATCAGAACAACGAACCATGGAGTATGATTTCTCTGAAACCATAATAGATTACAAAGTCGATCCTGACCAAGATGAGTCTGTGGTGTGAAATAATTTTTGCTTCGGTGGATAGATTTTAGTTGGGGTAGTCGTTCAACATTCTATCAGAACAACGAACCATGGAGTATGATTTCTCTGAAACCAAGATAGATTTCAAATCGATCCTGACCAAGATGAGTCTTTGGTGTGAAATAATTTTTGCTTCGGTGGATAGATTTTAGTTGGGGTAGTCGTTCAACATTCTATCAGAACAACTAACCATGGAGTATGATTTCTCTGAAACCATGATAGATTTCAAATCGATCCTGACCAAAATGAGTCTGTGGTGTGAAATAAGTTTTGTTTCGGTGGATAGATTTTAGTTGATGTAGTCGTTCAACATTCTACCAGAACAACGAACCATGGAGTATGATTTCTCTGAAACCAAGATAGATTTCAAATCGATCCTGACCAAGATGAGTCTGTGGTGTGAAATAATTTTTGCTTCGGTGGATAGATTTTAGTTGGGGTAGTCGTTCAACATTCTATCAGTACAACGAACCATGGAGTATGATTTCTCTGAAACCAAGATAGATTTCAAATCGATCCTGACCAAATGAGTCTGTGGTGTGAACCATGGAGTATGATTTCTCTGAAACCATGATAGATTTCAAGTCGATCCTGACCAAAATGAGTCTGTGGTGTGAAATAATTTTTGTTGAGTGGATAAATTTTAGTTGGTGTAGTCGTTCAACATTCTATCAGAACAACGAACTATGGAGTATGATTTCTCTGAAACCAAGATAGATTTCAAATCGATCCTGACCAAGATGAGTCTGTGGTGTGAAATAATTTTTGCTTCGGTGGATAGATTTTAGTTGGGGTAGTCGTTCAACATTCTATCAGAACAACGAACCATGGAGTATGATTTCTCTGAAACCATGATAGATTTCAAATCGTTCCTGACCAAAATGCGTCTGTGGTGTGAAATAAGTTTTGCTTCGGTGGATAGATTTTAGTTGATGTAGTCGTTCAACATAATACCAGAACAACGAACCATGGAGTATGATTTCTCTGAAACCAAGATAGATTTCAAATCGATCCTGACCAAGATGAGTCTGTGGTGTGAAATAATTTTTGCTTCGGTGGATAGATTTTAGTTGGGGTAGTCGTTCAACATTCTATCAGAACAACGAACCATGGAGTATGATTTCTCTGAAACTATGATAGATTTCAAATCGATCCTGACCAAAATGAGTCTGTGGTGTGCAATAATTTTTGTTGAGTGGATAGATTTTAGTTGGGGTAGTCGTTCAACATTCTATCAGAACAACGAACCATGGAGTATGATTTCTCTGAAACCATGATAGATTTCAAATCGATCCTGACCAAGATGAGTCTTCGGTGGATAGATTTTAGTTGGGGTAGTCGTTCAACATTCTATCAGAACAACGAACCATGGAGTATGATTTCTCTGAAACTATGATAGATTTCAAATCGATCCTGATCAAAATGAGTCTGTGGTGTGAAATAATTTTTGTTGAGTGGATAGATTTTAGTTGGGGTAGTCGTTCAACATTCTATCAGAACAACGAACAATGGAGTATGATTTCTCTGAAACCATGATAGATTTCAAATCGATCATGACCAAAATGAGTCTGTGGTGTGAAATAAGTTTTGCTTCGGTGGATGGATTTTAGTTGGGGTAGTCGTTCAACATTCTATCAGAACAACGAACCATGGAGGATGATTTCTCTGAAACCAAGATAGATTTCAAATCGATCCTGACCAAGATGAGTCTGTGGTGTGAAATAATTTTTGATGAGTGGATAGATTTTAGTTGGGGTAGTCGTTCAACATTCTATCAGAACAACGAACCATGGAGTATGATTTCTCTGAAACCATAATAGATTACAAAGTCGATCCTGACCAAGATGAGTCTGTGGTGTGAAATAATTTTTGCTTCGGTGGATAGATTTTAGTTGGGGTAGTCGTTCAACATTCTATCAGAACAACGAACCATGGAGTATGATTTCTCTGAAACCAAGATAGATTTCAAATCGATCCTGACCAAGATGAGTCTTTGGTGTGAAATAATTTTTGCTTCGGTGGATAGATTTTAGTTGGGGTAGTCGTTCAACATTCTATCAGAACAACTAACCATGGAGTATGATTTCTCTGAAACCATGATAGATTTCAAATCGATCCTGACCAAAATGAGTCTGTGGTGTGAAATAGGTTTTGTTTCGGTGGATAGATTTTAGTTGATGTAGTCGTTCAACATTCTACCAGAACAACGAACCATGGAGTATGATTTCTCTGAAACCAAGATAGATTTCAAATCGATCCTGACCAAGATGGGTCTGTGGTGTGAAATAATTTTTGCTTCGGTGGATAGATTTTAGTTGGGGTAGTCGTTCAACATTCTATCAGAACAACGAACCATGGAGTATGATTTCTCTGAAACCAAGATAGATTTCAAATCGATCCTGACCAAGATGAGTCTGTGGTGTGAAATAATTTTTGCTTCGGTGGATAGATTTTAGTTGGGGTAGTCGTTCAACATTCTATCAGAACAACGAACCATGGAGTATGATTTCTCTGAAACCAAGATAGATTTCAAATCGATCCTGACCAAGATGAGTCTTTGGTGTGAAATAATTTTTGCTTCGGTGGATAGATTTTAGTTGGGGTAGTCGTTCAACATTCTATCAGAACAACTAACCATGGAGTATGATTTCTCTGAAACCATGATAGATTTCAAATCGATCCTGACCAAAATGAGTCTGTGGTGTGAAATAGGTTTTGTTTCGGTGGATAGATTTTAGTTGATGTAGTCGTTCAACATTCTACCAGAACAACGAACCATGGAGTATGATTTCTCTGAAACCAAGATAGATTTCAAATCGATCCTGACCAAGATGGGTCTGTGGTGTGAAATAATTTTTGCTTCGGTGGATAGATTTTAGTTGGGGTAGTCGTTCAACATTCTATCAGTACAACGAACCATGGAGTATGATTTCTCTGAAACCAAGATAGATTTCAAATCGATCCTGACCAAATGAGTCTGTGGTGTGAACCATGGAGTATGATTTCTCTGAAACCATGATAGATTTCAAGTCGATCCTGACCAAAATGAGTCTGTGGTGTGAAATAATTTTTGTTGAGTGGATAAATTTTAGTTGGGGTAGTCGTTCAACATTCTATCAGAACAACGAACTATGGAGTATGATTTCTCTGAAACCAAGATAGATTTCAAATCGATCCTGACCAAGATGAGTCTGTGGTGTGAAATAATTTTTGCTTCGGTGGATAGATTTTAGTTGGGGTAGTCGTTCAACATTCTATCAGAACAACGAACCATGGAGTATGATTTCTCTGAAACCATGATAGATTTCAAATCGTTCCTGACCAAAATGCGTCTGTGGTGTGAAATAAGTTTTGCTTCGGTGGATAGATTTTAGTTGATGTAGTCGTTCAACATTCTACCAGAACAACGAACCATATAGTATGATTTCTCTGAAACCAAGATAGATTTCAAATCGATCCTGACCAAGATGAGTCTGTGGTGTGAAATAATTTTTGCTTCGGTGGATAGATTTTAGTTGGGGTAGTCGTTCAACATTCTATCAGAACAACGAACCATGGAGTATGATTTCTCTGAAACCAAGATAGATTTCAAATCGATCCTGACAAAGATGAGTCTGTGGTGTGAAATAGTTTTTGCTTCGGTGGATGGATTTTAGTTGGGGTAGTCGTTCAACATTCTATCAGAACAACGAACTATGGAGTATGATTTCTCTGAAACCAAGATAGATTTCAAATCGATCCTGACCAAGATGAGTCTGTGGTGTGAAATAATTTTTGCTTCGGTGGATAGATTTTAGTTGGGGTAGTCGTTCAACATTCTATCAGAACAACGAACCATGGAGTATGATTTCTCTGAAACCAAGATAGATTTCAAATCGATCCTGACCAAGATGAGTCTTTGGTGTGAAATAATTTTTGCTTCGGTGGATAGATTTTAGTTGGGGTAGTCGTTCAACATTCTATCAGAACAACGAACCATGGAGTATGATTTCTCTGAAACTATGATAGATTTCAAATCGATCCTGACCAAAATGAGTCTGTGGTGTGAAATAATTTTTGTTGAGTGGATAGATTTTAGTTGGGGTAGTCGTTCAACATTCTATCAGAACAACGAACCATGGAGTATGATTTCTCTGAAACCATGATAGATTTCAAATCGATCCTGACCAAGATGAGTCTGTGGTGTGAAATAATTTTTGCTTCGGTGGATAGATTTTAGTTGGGGTAGTCGTTCAACATTCTATCAGAACAACGAACCATTTAGTATGATTTCTCTGAAACTATGATAGATTTCAAATCGATCCTGACCAAAATGAGTCTGTGGTGTGAAATAATTTTTGTTGAGTGGATAGATTTTAGTTGGGGTAGTCGTTCAACATTCTATCAGAACAACGAACAATGGAGTATGATTTCTCTGAAACCATGATAGATTTCAAATCGATCATGACCAAAATGAGTCTGTGGTGTGAAATAAGTTTTGCTTCGGTGGATAGATTTTAGTTGATGTAGTCGTTGAACATTCTATCAGAACAACGAACCATGGAGTATGATTTCTCTGAAACCAAGATAGATTTCAAATCGATCCTGACAAAGATGAGTCTGTGGTGTGAAATAGTTTTTGCTTCGGTGGATGGATTTTAGTTGGGGTAGTCGTTCAACATTCTATCAGAACAACGAACCATGGAGGATGATTTCTCTGAAACCAAGATAGATTTCAAATCGATCCTGACCAAGATGAGCCTGTGGTGTGAAATAATTTTTGTTGAGTGGATAGATTTTAGTTGGGGTAGTCGTTCAACATTCTATCAGAACAACGAACCATGGAGTATGATTTCTCTGAAACCATAATAGATTACGAAGTCGATCCTGACCAAGATGAGTCTGTGGTGTGAAATAATTTTTGCTTCGGTGGATAGATTTTAGTTGGGGTAGTCGTTCAACATTCTATCAGAACAACGAACCATGGAGTATGATTTCTCTGAAACCAAGATAGATTTCAAATCGATCCTGACCAAGATGAGTCTTTGGTGTGAAATAATTTTTGCTTCGGTGGATAGATTTTAGTTGGGGTAGTCGTTCAACATTCTATCAGAACAACGAACCATGGAGTATGATTTCTCTGAAACCATGATAGATTTCAAATCGATCCTGACCAAAATGAGTCTGTGGTGTGAAATAAGTTTTGCTTCGGTGGATAGATTTTAGTTGATGTAGTCGTTCAACATTCTACCAGAACAACGAACCATGGAGTATGATTTCTCTGAAACCAAGATAGATTTCAAATCGATCCTGACCAAGATGAGTCTGTGGTGTGAAATAATTTTTGCTTCGGTGGATAGATTTTAGTTGGGGTAGTCGTTCAACATTCTATCAGAACAACGAACCATGGAGTATGATTTCTCTGAAACCATGATAGATTTCAAGTCGAACCTGACCAAGATGAGTCTGTGGTGTGAAATAATTTTTGCTTCGGTGGATAGATTTTAGTTTAGGTAGTCGTTCAACACTCTATCAGAACAACGAACCATGGAGTATGATTTCTCTGAAACCATGATAGATTTCAAGTCGATCCTGACCAAAATGAGTCTGTGGTGTGAAATAAGTTTTGCTTTGGTGGATAGATTTTAGTTGGGGTAGTCGTTCAACATTCTATCAGAACAACGAACCATGGAGTATGATTTCTCTGAATCCAAGATAGATTTCAAATCGATCCTGACCAAGATGAGTCTGTGGTGTGAAATAATTTTTGCTTCGGTGGATAGATTTTAGTTGGGGTAGTCGTTCAACATTCTATCAGAACAACGAACCATGGAGTATGATTTCTCTGAAACCATGATAGATTTCAAGTCGATCCTGACCAAGATGTGTCTGTGGTGTGAAATAATTTTTGCTTCGGTGGATAGATTTTAGTTGGGGTAGTCGTTCAACATTCTATCAGAACAACGAACCATGGAGTATGATTTCTCTGAAACCAAGATAGATTTCAAATCGATCCTGACCAAGATGAGTCTGTGGTGTGAAATAATTTTTGCTTCGGTGGATAGATTTTAGTTGGGGTAGTCGTTCAACATTCTATCAGAACAACGAACCATGGAGTATGATTTCTCTGAAACCAAGATAGATTTCAAATCGATTGTGACCAAAATGAGTCTGTGGTTTGAAATAAGTTTTGCTTCGGTGGATAGATTTTAGTTGATGTAGTCGTTCAACATTCTATCAGAACAACGAACCATGGAGTATGATTTCTCTGAAACCAAGATAGATTTCAAATCGATCCTGACCAAGATGAGTCTGTGGTGTGAAATAGTTTTTGCTTCGGTGGATAGATTTTAGTTGGGGTAGTCGTTCAGCATTGTATCAGAACAACGAACCATGGAGTATGATTTCTCTGAAACCATGATAGATTTCAAGTCGATCCTGACCAAGATGAGTCTGTGGTGTAAAATAATTTTTGCTTCGGTGGATAGATTTTACTTTTGGTAGTCGTTCAACATTCTATCAGAACAACGAACCATGGAGTATGATTTCTCTGAAACCAAGATAGATTTCAAATCGATCCTGACCAAGATGAGTCTGTGGTGTGAAATAATTTTTGATTCGGTGGATAGATTTTAGTTGATGTAGTCGTTCAACATTCTACCAGAACAGCGAACCATGGAGTATGATTTCTCTGAAACCAAGATAGATTTCAAATCGATCCTGACCAAGATGAGTCTGTGGTGTGAAATAGTTTTTGCTTCGGTGGATAGATTTTAGTTGGGGTAGTCGTTCAACATTCTATCAGAACAACGAACCATGGAGTATGATTACTCTGAAACCATGATAGATTTCAAGTCGATCCTGACCAAGATGAGTCTGTGGTGTAAAATAATTTTTGCTTCGGTGGATAGATTTTACTTTTGGTAGTCGTTCAACATTCTATCAGAACAACGAACCATGGAGTATGATTTCTCTGAAACCAAGATAGATTTCAAATCGATCCTGACCAAGATGAGTCTGTGGTGTGAAATAATTTTTGATTCGGTGGATAGATTTTAGTTGGGGTAGTCGTTCAACATTCTACCAGAACAACGAACCATGGAGTATGATTTCTCTGAAACCATGATAGATTTCAAATCGATCCTGACCAAAATGAGTCTGTCGTGTGAAATAAGTTTTGCTTCGGTGGATAGATTTTAGTTGATGTAGTCGTTCAACATTCTATCAGAACAACGAACCATGGAGTATGATTTGTCTGAAACCAAGATAGATTTCAAATCGATCCTGAGCAAGATGAGTCTGTGGTGTGAAATAATTTTTGCTTCGGTGGATAGATTTTGGTTGGGGTAGTCGTTCAACATTCTATCAGAACAACGAACCATGGAGTATGATTTCTCTGAAACCAAGATAGATTTCAAATCGATCCTGACCAACATGAATCTGTGGTGTGAAATAATTTTTGCTTCGGTGGATAGATTTTAGTTGGGGTAGTCGTTCAACATTCTATCAGAACAACGA
The DNA here is from genome assembly GCA_905220385.1 of Xylota sylvarum. Taxonomy (NCBI): domain Eukaryota; kingdom Metazoa; phylum Arthropoda; class Insecta; order Diptera; family Syrphidae; genus Xylota; species Xylota sylvarum. The sequence continues at coordinate 342,090 of CAJMZQ010000060.1, forward strand.
ACCATGGAGTATGATTTCTCTGAAACCAAGATAGATTTCAAATCGATCCTGACCAAGATGAATCTGTGGTGTGAAATAATTTTTGCTTCGGTGGATAGATTTTAGTTGGGGTAGTCGTTCAACATTCTATCAGAACAACGAACCATGGAGTATGATTTCTCTGAAACCATGATAGATTACAAAGTCGATCCTGACCAAGATGAGTCTGTGGTGTGAAATAATTTTTGCTTCGGTGGATAGATTTTAGTTGGGGTAATAGTTCAACATTCTATCAGAACAACGAACCATGGAGTATGATTTCTCTGAAACCAAGATAGATTTCAAATCGATCTTGACCAAAATGAGTCTGTGGTGTGAAATAATTTTTGCTTCGGTGGATAGATTTTAGTTGGGGTAGTCGTTCAACATTCTATCAGAACAACGAACCATGGAGTATGATTTCTCTGAAACCAAGATAGATTTCAAATCGATCCTGACCAAGATGAGTCTGTGGTTTGAAATAATTTTTGCTTCGGTGGATAGATTTTAGTTGGGGTAGTCGTTCAACATTCTATCAGAACAACGAACCATGGAGTATGATTTCTCTGAAACCATGATAGATTCCAAATCGATCCTGACCAAAATGAGTCTGTGGTGTGAAATAAGTTTTGCTTCGGTGGATAGATTTTAGTTGATGTAGTCGTTCAACATTCTATCAGAACAACGAACCATGGAGTATGATTTCTCTGAAACCAAGATAGATTTCAAATCGATCCTGACCAAGATGAGTCTGTGGTGTGAAATAATTTTTGCTTCGGTGGATAGATTTTAGTTGGGGTAGTCGTTCAGCATTCTATCAGAACAACGAACCATGGAGTATGATTTCTCTGAAACCATGATAGATTTCAAGTCGATCCTGACCAAGATGAGTCTGTGGTGTGAAATAATTTTTTTGAGTGGATAGATTTTAGTTGGGGTAGTCGTTCAACATTCTATCACAACAACGAACCATGGAGTATGATTTCTCTGAAACCATGATAGATTTCAAGTCTATCCTGACCAAGATGAGTCTGTGGTGTGAAATAATTTTTTCTTCGGTGTATAGATTTTAGTTTTGGTAGTCGTTCAACATTCTATCAGAACAACGAACCATGGAGTATGATTTCTCTGAAACCAAGATAGATTTCAAATCGATCCTGACCAAGATGAGTCTGTGGTGTGAAATAATTTTTGTTGAGTGGATAGATTTTAGTTGGGGTAGTCGTTCAACATTCTATCAGAACAACGAACCATGGAGTATGATTTCTCTGAAACCATGATAGATTTCAAATCGATCCTGGCCAAAATGCGTCTGTGGTGTGAAACAAGTTTTGCTTCGGTGGATAGATTTTAGTTGATGTAGTCGTTCAACATTCTACCAGAACAACGAACCATGGAGTATGATTTCTCTGAAACCAAGATAGATTTCAAATCGATCCTGACCAAGATGAGTCTGTGGTGTGAAATTATTTTTGCTTCGGTGGATAGATTTTAGTTGGGATAGTCGTTCAACATTCTATCAGAACAACGAACCATGGAGTATGATTTCTCTGAAACCATGATAGATTTCAAGTCGGTCCTGACCAAGATGAGTCTGTGGTGTGAAATAAGTTTTGCTTCGGTGGATAGATTTTAGTTGATGTAGTCGTTCAACATTCTATCAGAACAACGAACAATGGAGTATGATTTCTCTGAAACTATGATAGATTTCAAATCGATCCTGACCAAAATGAGTCTGTGGTGTGAAATAATTTTTGTTGAGTGGATAGATTTTATTTGGGGTAGTCGTTCAACATTCTATCAGAACAACGAACCATGGAGTATGATTTCTCTGAAACCAAGATAGATTTCAAATCGATCCTGACCAAGATGAGTCTGTGGTGTGAAATCATTTTTGCTTCGGTGGATAGATTTTAGTTGGGGTAGTCGTTCAACATTCTATCAGAACAACGAACCATGGAGTATGATTTCTCTGAAACCGTGATAGATTTCAAGTCGATCCTGACCAAGATGTGTCTGTGGTGTGAAATAATTTTTGCTTCGGTGGATAGATTTTAGTTGGGGTAGTCGTTCAACATTCTATCAGAACAACGAACCATGGAGTATGATTTCTCTGAAACCAAGATAGATTTCAAATCGATCCTGACCAAGATGAGTCTGTGGTGTGAAATAATTTTTGCTTCGGTGGATAGATTTTAGTTGGGGTAGTCGTTCAACATTCTATCAGAACAACGAACCATGGAGTATGATTTCTCTGAAACCATGATAGATTTCAAATCGATTGTGACCAAAATGAGTCTGTGGTGTGAAATAAGTTTTGGTTCGGTGGATAAATTTTAGTTGATGTAGTCGTTCAACATTCTATCAGAACAACGAACCATGGAGTATGATTTCTCTGAAACCAAGATAGATTTCAAATCGATCCTGACCAAGATGAGTCTGTGGTGTGAAATAATTTTTGCTTCGGTGGATAGATTTTAGTTGGGGTAGTCGTTCAACATTCTATCAGAACAACGAACCATGGAGTATGATTTCTCTGAAACCATGATAGATTTCAAACCGATCCTGAATAAAATGAGTCTGTGGTGTGAAATAAGTTTTGCTTCGGTGGATAGATTTTAGTTGATGTATTCGTTCAACATTCTATCAGAGCAAGGAACCATGGAGTATGATTTCTCTGAAACCAAGATAGATTTCAAATCGATCCTGACCAAGATGAGTCTGTGGTGTGAAATAATTTTTGCTTCGGTGGATAGATTTTAGTTGGGGTAGTCGTTCAACATTCTATCAGAACAACGAACCATGGAGTATGATTTCTCTGAAACCATGATAGATTTCAAATCGATCCTGACTAAGATGAGTCTGTGGTGTGAAATAAGTTTTGCTTCGGTGGATAGATTTTAGTTGGGGTAGTCGTTCAACATTCTGTCAGAACAACGAACCATGGAGTATGATTTCTCTGAAACCAAGATAGATTTCAAATCGATCCTGACCAAGATGAGTCTGTGGTATGAAATAATTTTTGCTTCGGTGGATAGATTTTAGTTGGGGTAGTCGTTCAACATTCTATCAGAACAACGAACCATGGAGTATGATTTCTCTGAAACCATGATAGATTTCAAATCGATCCTGACCAAGATGAGTCTGTGGTATGAAATAATTTTTGCTTCGGTGGATAGATTTTAGTTGATGTAGTCGTTCAACATTCTATCAGAACAACGAACCATGGAGTATGATTTCTCTGAAACCAAGATAGATTTCAAATCGATCCTGACCAAGATGAGTCTGTGGTGTGAAATAATTTTTGCTTCGGTGGATAGATTTTAGTTGGGGTAGTCGTTCAACATTCTACCAGAACAACGAACCATGGAATATGATTTCTCTGAAACCATGATAGATTTCAAATCGATCCTGACCAAAATGAGTCTGTGGTGTGAAATAAGTTTTGCTTCGGTGGATAGATTTTAGTTGATGTAGTCGTTCAACATTCTATCAGAACAACGAACCATGGAGTATGATTTCTCTGAAACCAAGATAGATTTCAAATCGATCCTGACCAAGATGAGTCTGTGGTGTGAAATAATTTTTGCTTCGGTGGATAGATTTTAGTTCGGGTAGTCGTTCAACATTCTACCAGAACAACGAACCATGGAATATGATTTCTCTGAAACCATGATAGATTTCAAATCGATCCTGACCAAAATGAGTCTGTGGTGTGAAATAAGTTTTGCTTCAATGGATAGATTTTAGTTGATGTAGTCGTTGAACATTCTATCAGAACAACGAACCATGGAGTATGATTTCTCTGAAACCAAGATAGATTTCAAATCGATCCTGACCAAGATGAGTCTGTGGTGTGAAATAATTTTTGCTTCGGTCAATAGATTTTGGTTGGGGTAGTCGTTCAACATTCTATCAGAACAACGAACCATGGAGTATGATTTATCTGAAACCAAGATAGATTTCAAATCGATCCTGACCAAGATGAGTCTGTGGTGTGAAATAATTTTTTGCTTCGGTGGATAGATTTTAGTTGGGGTAGTCGTTGAACATTCTATCAGAACAACGAACCATGGAGTATGATTTCTCTGAAACCATGATAGTTTACAAAGTCGATCCTGACCAAGATGAGTCTGTGGTGTGAAATAATTTTTGCTTCGGTGGATGTATTTTAGTTGGGGTAGTCGTTCAACATTCTATCAGAGCAAGGAACCATGGAGTATGATTTCTCTGAAACCAAGATAGATTTCAAATCGATCCTGACCAAGATGAGTCTGTGGTGTGAAATAATTTTTGCTTCGGTGGATAGATTTTAGTTGGGGTAGTCGTTCAACATTCTATCAGAACAACGAACCATGGAGTATGATTTCTCTGAAACCATGATAGATTTCAAATCGGTCCTGACCAAAATGAGTCTGTGGTGTGAACCATGGAGTATGATTTCTCTGAAACCATGATAGATTTCAAGTCGATCCTGACCAAGATGAGTCTGTGGTGTGAAATAATTTTTGCTTCGGTGGATAGATTTTAGTTGGGGTAGGCGTTCAATATTCTATCAGAACAGCGAACCATGGAGTATGATTTCTCTGAAACCATGATAGATTTCAAATCGATTATGACCAAAATGAGTCTGTGGTGTGAAATAAGTTTTGCTTCGGTGGATAGATTTTAGTTGATGTAGTCGTTCAACATTCTATCAGAACAACGAACCATGGAGTATGATTTCTCTGAAACCATGATAGATTTCAAATCGATCCTGATAAAGATGAGTCTGTAGTGTGAAATAATTTTTGCTTCGGTGGATAGATTTTAGTTGGGGTAGTCGTTCAACATTCTATCATAACAACGAACCGTGGAGAATGATTTATCTGAAACCATGATAGATTTCAAGTCGATCCTGACCAAAATGAGTCTGTGGTGTGAAATAATTTTTCTTGAGTGGATAGATTTTAGTTGGGTAGTCGTTCAACATTCTATCAGACCAACGAACTATGGAGTATGATTTCTGTGAAACCATGATAGATTTCAAATCGATCCTGACCAAATGAGTCTGTGGTGTGAAATAATTTTGTTGAGTGGATAGATTTTAGTTAATGGTAGTCGTTCAATATTCTATCAGAACAACGAAACATGGAGTATGATTTATCCGAAAGCATGATAGATTTCAAATCGATCTTGACCAAATCAGTCTGTGGTGTGAAATAAGTTTTGCTTCGGTGGATAGATTTTAGTTGGGGTAGTCGTTCAACATTCTATCAGAACAACGAACCATGGAGTATGATTTCTCTGAAACCATGATAGATTTCAAATCGATCCTGACCAAGATGAGTCTGTGGTATGAAATAATTTTTGCTTCGGTGGATAGATTTTAGTTGGGGTAGTCGTTCAACATTCTATCAGACCAACGAACTATGGAGTATGATTTCTGTGAAACCATGATAGATTTCAAATCGATCCTGACCAAATGAGTCTGTGGTGTGAAATAATTTTTGTTGAGTGGATAGATTTCAGATGGGGTAGTCGTTCAACATTGTATCAGAACAACGAACCATGGAGTATGATTTCTCTGAAGCCATGATAGATTTCAAATCGATCCTGACCAAAATGAGCCTGTGGTGTAAAATAATTTTTGTTGAGTGGATAGATTTTAGTTGGGGTAGTCGTTCAGCATTGTATCAGAACAACGAACCATGGAGTATGATTTCTCTGAAACCATGATAGATTTCAAATCGATCCTGACCAAGATGAGTCTGTGGTATGAAATAATTTTTGCTTCGGTGGATAGATTTTAGTTGGGGTAGTCGTTCAACATTCTATCAGAACAACGAACCATGGAGTATGATTTCGCTGAAACCAAGATAGATTTCAAATCGATCCTGACCAAGATGAGTCTGTGGTGTGAAATAATTTTTGCTTCGGTGGATAGATTTTAGTTGGGGTAGTCGTTCAACATTCTACCAGAACAACGAACCATGGAGTATGATTTCTCTGAAACCAAGATAGATTTCAAATCGATCCTGACCAAGATGAGTCTGTGGTGTGAAATAAGTTTTGCTTCGGTGGATAGATTTTAGTTGGGGTAGTCGTTCAACATTCTATCAGAACAACGAATCATGGAGTACGATTTCTCTGAAACCATGATAGATTCCAAATCGATCCTGACCAAAATGAGTCTGTGGTGTGAAATAAGTTTTGCTTCGGTGGATAGATTTTAGTTGGGGTAGTCGTTCAACATTCTATCAGAACAACGAACCATGGAGTATGATTTCTCTGAAACCAAGATAGATTTCAAATCGATCCTGACCAAGATGAGTCTGTGGTGTGAAATAAGTTTTGCTTCGGTGGATAGATTTTAGTTGGGGTAGTCGTTCAACATTCTATCAGAACAACGAACCATGGAGTATGATTTCTCTGAAACCATGATAGATTTCAAATCGATCCTGACCAAGATGAGTCTGTGGTATGAAATAATTTTTGCTTCGGTGGATAGATTTTAGTTGGGGTAGTCGTTCAACATTCTATCAGAACAACGAACCATGGAGTATGATTTCTCTGAAACCAAGATAGATTTCAAATCGATCCTGACCAAGATGAGTCTGTGGTGTGAAATAAGTTTTGCTTCGGTGGATAGATTTTAGTTGGGGTAGTCGTTCAACATTCTATCAGAACAACGAACCATGGAGTATGATTTCTCTGAAACCATGATAGATTCCAAATCGATCCTGACCAAAATGAGTCTGTGGTGTGAAATAAGTTTTGCTTCGGTGGATAGATTTTAGTTGATGTAGTCGTTCAACATTCTATCAGAACAACGAACCATGGAGTATGATTTCTCTGAAACCAAGATAGATTTCAAATCGATCCTGACCAAGATGAGTCTGTGGTGTGAAATAATTTTTGCTTCGGTGGATAGATTTTGGTTGGGGTAGTCGTTCAACATTCTATCAGAACAACGAACCATGGAGTATGATTTATCTGAAACCAAGATAGATTTCAAATCGATCCTGACCAAGATGAGTCTGTGGTGTGAAATAATTTTTTGCTTCGGTGGATAGATTTTAGTTGGGGTAGTCGTTGAACATTCTATCAGAACAACGAACCATGGAGTATGATTTCTCTGAAACCATGATAGTTTACAAAGTCGATCCTGACCAAGATGAGTCTGTGGTGTGAAATAATTTTTGCTTCGGTGGATAGATTTTAGTTGGGGTAGTCGTTCAACATTCTATCAGAACAACGAACCATGGAGTATGATTTCTCTGAAACCAAGATAGATTTCAAATCGATCCTGACCAAGATGAGTCTGTGGTGTGAAATAATTTTTGCTTCGGTGGATAGATTTTAGTTGGGGTAGTCGTTCAACATTCTATCAGAACAACGAACCATGGAGTATGATTTCTCTGAAACCATGATAGATTTCAAATCGATCCTGACCAAAATGAGTCTGTGGTGTGAACCATGGAGTATGATTTCTCTGAAACCATGATAGATTTCAAGTCGATCCTGACCAAGATGAGTCTGTGGTGTGAAATAATTTTTGCTTCGGTGGATAGATTTTAGTTGGGGTAGTCGTTCAACATTCTATCAGAACAGCGAACCATGGAGTATGATTTCTCTGAAACCATGATAGATTTCAAACCGATTATGACCAAAATGAGTCTGTGGTGTGAAATAAGTTTTGCTTCGGTGGATAGATTTTAGTTGATGTAGTCGTTCAACATTCTATCAGAACAACGAACCATGGAGTATGATTTCTCTGAAACCATGATAGATTTCAAATCGATCCTGATAAAGATGAGTCTGTAGTGTGAAATCATTTTTGCTTCCTTGGATAGATCTTAGTTGGGGTAGTCGTTCAACATTCTATCATAACAACGAACCGTGGAGTATGATTTATCTGAAACCATGATAGATTTCAAATCGATCCCGACCAAGATGAGCCTGTGATGTGAAATAATTTTTGCTTCCGTGGATAGATTTTAGTTGGGGTAGTCGTTCAACATTCTATCAGAACAACGAACCATGGAGTATGATTTCTCTGAAACCATGATAGATTTCAAATCGATCCTGACCAAGATGAACCTGTGGTGTGAAATAATTTTTGTTGAGTGGATAGATTTTAGTTTGGGGTAGTCGTTCAACATTGTATCAGAACAACGAACCATGGAGTATGATTTCTCTGAAACCATGATAGATTTCAAATCGATCTTGACCAAATGAGTCTGTGGAGTGAAATAATTTTTGTTGAGTGGATAGATTTCAGTTGGGGTAGTCGTTCAACATTGTATCAGAACAACGAACCATGGAGTATGATTTCTCTGAAACCATGATAGATTTCAAATCGATCCTGACCAAAATGAGCCTGTGGTGTAAAATAATTTTTGTTGAGTGGATAGATTTTAGTTGGGGTAGTCGTTCAACATTCTATCAGACCAACGAACCATGGAGTATGATTTCTCTGAAACCATGATAGATTTCAAATCGATTATGACCAAAATGAGTCTGGGGTGTGAAATAATTTTTGTTGAGTGGATAGATTTTAGTTAATGGTAGTCGTTCAACATTCTATCAGAACAACGAACCATGGAGTATGATTTCTCTGAAACCATGATAGATTTCAAATCGTACCTGACCAATAGCAGTCTGTGGTGCGAAATCATTTTTGCTTCAGTGGATAGATTTTAGTTGGGATAGTCGTTCAACATTCTATCAGAACAACGAACTATGGAGTATGATTTCTGTGAAACCATGATAGATTTCAAATCGATCCTGACCAAATGAGTCTGTGGTGTGAAATAATTTTGTTGAGTGGATAGATTTTAGTTAATGGTAGTCGTTCAATATTCTATCAGAACAACGAACCATGGAGTATGATTTATCCGAAAGCATGATAGATTTCAAATCGATCTTGACCAATGAGTCTGTGGAGTGAAATAATTTTTGTTGAGTGGATAGATTTCAGTTGGGGTAGTCGTTCAACATTGTATCAGAACAACGAACCATGGAGTATCATTTCTCTGAAACCATGATAGATTTCAAATCGATCCTGACGAATCAGATCAGTCTGTGGTGTGAAATCATTTTTGCTTCGGTGGATAGATTTTAGTTGGGGTAGTCGTTCAACATTCTATCAGAACAACGAACTATGGAGTATGATTTCTCTGAAACCATGATAGATTTCAAATCGATCCTGACCAAATGAGTCTGTGGTGTGAAATAATTTTGTTGAGTGGATAGATTTTAGTTAATGGTAGTCGTTTAATATTCTATCAGAACAACGAACCATGGAGTATGATTTATCCGAAAGTATGATAGATTTCAAATCGATCTTGAGCAAATGAGTCTGTGGAGTGAAATAATTTTTGTTGAGTGGATAGATTTAAGTTGGGGTAGTCGTTCAACATTGTATCAGAACAACGAACCATGGGGTATGATTTCTCTGAAACCATGATAGATTTTAAATCGATCCTGACCAAGATCAGTCTGTGGTGTGAAATAATTTTTGCTTCGGTGGATAGATTTTAGTTGGGGTAGTCGTTCAACATTCTATTAGAACAACGAACCATGGGGTATGATTTCTCTGAAACCAAGATAGATTTCAAATCGATCCTGACCAAGATGAGTCTGTGGTGTGAAATAATTTTTGGTTCGGTGGATAGATTTTAGTTGGGGTAGTCGTTCAACATGCTATCAGAACAACGAAACATGGAGTATGATTTCTCTGAAACCATGATAGATTTCAAGTCGATCCTGACCAAGATGAGTCTGTGGTGCGAAATAATTTTTGTTGAGTTGATAGATTTTAATTGGGGTAGTCGTTCAATATTCGATCAGAACAACGAACCATGGAGTATGATTTCTCCGAAACCATGATAGATTTCAAATCGTTCCTGACCAAATGAGTCTGTGGTGAGAAATAATTTTTTTGAGTGGACAGATTTTAGTTAATGGTAGTCGTTCAATATTCGATCAGAACAACGAACCATGGAGTACGATTTCTCCGAAACCATGATAGATTTCAAATCGTTCCTGACCAAATGAGTCTGTGGTGTGAAATAATTTTTGTTGAGTCGATAGATTTTAATTGGGGTAGTCGTTCAACATTCTATCAGAACAGCGAACCATGGAGTATGATTTCTCTGAAACCATGATAGATTTTAAGTCGATCCTGACCAAGATGAGTCTGTGGTGCGAAATAATTTTTGTTGAGTTGATAGATTTTAATTGGGGTAGTCGTTCAATATTCTATCAGAACAACGAACCATGGAGTATGATTTCTCTGAAACCATGATAGATTTCAAATCGATCCTGACCAAGATGAATCTGTGGTGCGAAATAATTTTTGTTGAGTGGATAGATTTTAATTGGGGTAGTCGTTCAATATTCTATCAGAACAACGAACCATGGAGTATGATTTCTCTGAAACCAAGATAGATTTCAAATCGATCCTGACCAAGATGAGTCTGTGGTGTGAAATAATTTTTGCTTCGGTGGATAGATTTTAGTTGGGGTAGTCGTTCAACATTCGATCAGAACAACGAACCATGGAGTATGACTTCTCTGAAACCATGATAGATTTCAAATCGATCCTGACCAAGATGAGTCTGTGGTCCCAAATAATTTTTGTTGAGTGGATAGAATTTAATTGGGGTAGTCGTTCAATATTCTATCAGAACAGCGAACCATGGAGTATGATTTCTCTGAAACCAAGATAGATTTCAAATCGATCCTGACCAAGATGAGTCTGTGGTGTGAAATAATTTTTATTGAGTGGATAGATTTTAGTTGGGGTAGACGTTCAATATTCTATCAGAACAGCAAACCATGGAGTATGATTTCTCTGAAACCATGATAGATTTCAAATCGATTTTGAGCAAAATGAGTCTGTGGTGTGAAATAATTTTTGTTAAGTCTATAGATTTTAGTTGGGGTAGTCGTTCAACATTCTATCAGAACAACGAACCAAGGAGTATGATTTCTCTGAAACCATGATAGATTTCAAATCGATCCTGACCAAGATCAGTCTGTGGTGTGAAATCATTTTTGCTTCGGTGGATAGATTTTAGTTGGGGTAGTCGTTCAACATTCTATCAGAACAACGAACCATGGAGTATGATTTCTCTGAAACCATGATAGATTTCAAATCGATCCTGACCAAGATGAGTCTGTGGTGCGAAATAATTTTTGTTGAGTGGATAGATTTTAATTGGGGTAGTCGTTCAATATTCTATCAGAACAACGAACCATGGAGTATGACTTCTCTCAAACCAAGATAGATTTCAAATCGATCCTGACCAAGATGAGTCTGTGGTGTGAAATAATTTTTGTTTCGGTGGATAGATTTTAGTTGGGGTAGTCGTTCAACATTCGATCAGAACAACGAACCATGGAGTATGACTTCTCTGAAACCATGATAGATTTCAAATCGATCCTGATAAAGATGAGTCTGTGGTGTGAAACCATTTTTGCTTCGGTGGATAGATTTTAGTTGGGGTAGTCGTTCAACATTCTATCAGAACAACGAACCAAGGAGTATGATTTCTCTGAAACCATGATAGATTTCAAATCGATCCTGACCAAGATCAGTCTGTGGTGTGAAATCATTTTTGCTTCGGTGGATAGATTTTAGTTGGGGTAGTCGTTCAACATTCTATCAGAACAACGAACCATGGAGTATGATTTCTCTGAAACCATGATAGATTTCAAATCGATCCTGACCAAGATGAGTCTGTGGTGCGAAATAATTTTTGATGAGTGGATAGATTTTAATTGGGTAGTCGTTCAATATTCTATCAGAACAACGAACCATGGAGAATGATTTCTCTGAAACCAAGATAGATTTCAAATCGATCCTGACCAAGATGAGTCTGTGGTGTGAAATAATTTTTGTTGAGTGGATAGATTTTAATTGGGGTAGTCGTTCAACATTCTATCAGAACAGCGAACCATGGAGTATGATTTCTCTGAAACCATGATAGATTTCAAGTCGATCCTGACCAAATGAGTCTGTGGTGTGAAATAATTTTTGCTTCGGTGGATAGATTTTATTTCGGGTAGTCGTTCAACATTCTATCAGAACAACGAACCATGGAGTATGAATACTCTGAAACCATCATAGATTTCAAGTCGACCCTGACCAATATGAGTCTGTGGTGTGAAATAATTTTTGCTTCGGTGGATAGATTTTAGTTGGGGTAGTCGTTCAACATTCTATCAGAACAACGAACCATGGAGTATGATTTCTCTGAAACCAAGATAAATTTCAGATCGATCCTGACCAAGATGAGTCTGTGGTGTGAAATAATTTTTGCTTCGGTGGATAGATTTTAGTTGGGGTAGTCGTTCAACATTCTATCAGAACAACGAACCATGGAGTATGATTTCTCTGAAACCATGATAGATTTCAAATCGATCCTGACTAAGATGAGTCTGTGGTGTGAAATAAGTTTTGCTTCGGTGGATAGATTTTAGTTGGGGTAGTCGTTCAACATTCTGTCAGAACAACGAACCATGGAGTATGATTTCTCTGAAACCAAGATAGATTTCAAATCGATCCTGACCAAGATGAGTCTGTGGTATGAAATAATTTTTGCTTCGGTGGATAGATTTTAGTTGGGGTAGTCGTTCAACATTCTATCAGAACAACGAACCATGGAGTATGATTTCTCTGAAACCATGATAGATTTCAAATCGATCCTGACCAAGATGAGTCTGTGGTGTGAAATAAGTTTTGCTTCGGTGGATAGATTTTAGTTGATGTAGTCGTTCAACATTCTGTCAGAACAACGAACCAAGGAGTATGATTTCTCTGAAACCATGATAGATTCCAAATCGATCCTGACCAAAATGAGTCTGTGGTGTGAAATAAGTTTTGCTTCGGTGGATAGATTTTAGTTGATGTAGTCGTTCAACATTCTGTCAGAACAACGAACCATGGAGTATGATTTCTCTGAAACCATGATAGATTCCAAATCGATCCTGACCAAAATGAGTCTGTGGTGTGAAATAAGTTTTGCTTCGGTGGATAGATTTTAGTTGGGGTAGTCGTTCAACATTCTATCAGAACAACGAACCATGGAGTATGATTTCTCTGAAACCATGATAGATTCCAAATCGATCCTGACCAAAATGAGTCTGTGGTGTGAAATAAGTTTTGCTTCGGTGGATAGATTTTAGTTGATGTAGTCGTTCAACATTCTGTCAGAACAACGAACCAAGGAGTATGATTTCTCTGAAACCATGATAGATTCCAAATCGATCCTGACCAAAATGAGTCTGTGGTGTGAAATAAGTTTTGCTTCGGTGGATAGATTTTAGTTGATGTAGTCGTTCAACATTCTGTCAGAACAACGAACCAAGGAGTATGATTTCTCTGAAACCATGATAGATTCCAAATCGATCCTGACCAAAATGAGTCTGTGGTGTGAAATAAGTTTTGCTTCGGTGGATAGATTTTAGTTGATGTAGTCGTTCAACATTCTGTCAGAACAACGAACCAAGGAGTATGATTTCTCTGAAACCATGATAGATTCCAAATCGATCCTGACCAAAATGAGTCTGTGGTGTGAAATAAGTTTTGCTTCGGTGGATAGATTTTAGTTGGGGTAGTCGTTCAACATTCTATCAGAACAACGAACCATGGAGTATGATTTCTCTGAAACCATGATAGATTCCAAATCGATCCTGACCAAAATGAGTCTGTGGTGCGAAATAATTTTTGTTGAGTTGATAGATTTTAGTTGGGGTAGTCGTTCAACATTCTATCAGAACAACGAACCATGGAGTATGATTTCTCTGAAACCATGATAGATTCCAAATCGATCCTGACCAAAATGAGTCTGTGGTGCGAAATAATTTTTGTTGAGTTGATAGATTTTAGTTGGGGTAGTCGTTCAACATTCTATCAGAACAACGAACCATGGAGTATGATTTCTCTGAAACCATGATAGATTCCAAATCGATCCTGACCAAAATGAGTCTGTGGTGTGAAATAAGTTTTGCTTCGGTGGATAGATTTTAGTTGGGGTAGTCGTTCAACATTCTATCAGAACAACGAACCATGGAGTATGATTTCTCTGAAACCATGATAGATTCCAAATCGATCCTGACCAAAATGAGTCTGTGGTGCGAAATAATTTTTGTTGAGTGGATAGATTTTAATTGTGGTAGTCGTTCAACATTCTATCAGAACAACGAACCATGGAGTATGATTTCTCTGAAACCATGATAGATTCCAAATCGATCCTGACCAAAATGAGTCTGTGGTGTGAAATAAGTTTTGCTTCGGTGGATAGATTTTAGTTGATGTAGTCGTTCAACATTCTGTCAGAACAACGAACCAAGGAGTATGATTTCTCTGAAACCATGATAGATTCCAAATCGATCCTGACCAAAATGAGTCTGTGGTGTGAAATAAGTTTTGCTTCGGTGGATAGATTTTAGTTGGGGTAGTCGTTCAACATTCTATCAGAACAACGAACCATGGAGTATGATTTCTCTGAAACCATGATAGATTCCAAATCGATCCTGACCAAAATGAGTCTGTGGTGCGAAATAATTTTTGTTGAGTTGATAGATTTTAGTTGGGGTAGTCGTTCAACATTCTATCAGAACAACGAACCATGGAGTATGATTTCTCTGAAACCATGATAGATTCCAAATCGATCCTGACCAAAATGAGTCTGTGGTGTGAAATAAGTTTTGCTTCGGTGGATAGATTTTAGTTGATGTAGTCGTTCAACATTCTGTTAGAACAACGAACCAAGGAGTATGATTTCTCTGAAACCATGATAGATTCCAAATCGATCCTGACCAAAATGAGTCTGTGGTGTGAAATAAGTTTTGTTTCGGTGGATAGAGTTTAGTTGATGTAGTCGTTCAACATTCTATCAGAACAACGAACCAAGGAGTATGATTTCTCTGAAACCATGATAGATTTCAAATCGATCCTGACCAAGATCAGTCTGTGGTGTGAAATCATTTTTGCTTCGGTGGATAGATTTTAGTTGGGGTAGTCGTTCAACATTCTATCAGAACAACGAACCATGGAGTATGATTTCTCTGAAACCATGATAGATTTCAAGTCGATCCTGAACAAGATCAGTTTGTGGTGTGAAATCATTTTTGCTTCGGTGGATAGATTTTAGTTGGGGTAGTCGTTCAACATTCTATCAGAACAACGAACCATGGAG
Source organism: Xylota sylvarum (assembly GCA_905220385.1). Lineage (NCBI taxonomy): Eukaryota > Metazoa > Arthropoda > Insecta > Diptera > Syrphidae > Xylota > Xylota sylvarum. Next base: position 357,299 of record CAJMZQ010000060.1, read on the forward strand.
TATGATTTCTCTGAAACCAAGATAAATTTCAGATCGATCCTGACCAAGATGAGTCTGTGGAGTGAAATAATTTTTGTTGAGTGGATAGATTTCAGTTGGGGTAGTCGTTCAACATTGTATCAGAACAACGAACCATGGAGTATCATTTCTCTCAAAAAATGATAGATTTCAAATCGATATTGACGAATCAGATCAGTCTGTGGTGTGAAATCATTTTTGCTTCGGTGGATAGATTTTAGTTGGGGTAGTCGTTCAACATTCTATCAGAACAACGAACTATGGAGTATGATTTCTCTGAAACCATGATAGATTTCAAATCGATCCTGACCAAATGAGTCTGTGGTGTGTAATAATTTTGTTGAGTGGATAGATTTTAGTTAATGGTAGTCGTTTAATATTCTATCAGAACAACGAACCATGGAGTATGATTTATCCGAAAGTATGATAGATTTCAAATCGATCTTGAGCAAATGAGTCTGTGGAGTGAAATAATTTTTGTTGAGTGGATAGATTTCAGTTGGGGTAGTCGTTCAACATTGTATCAGAACAACGAACCATGGGGTATGATTTCTCTGAAACCATGATAGATTTTAAATCGATCCTGACCAAGATCAGTCTGTGGTGTGAAATAATTTTTGCTTCGGTGGATAGATTTTAGTTGGGGTAGTCGTTCAACATTCTATTAGAACAACGAACCATGGGGTATGATTTCTCTGAAACCAAGATAGATTTCAAATCGATCCTGACCAAGATGAGTCTGTGGTGTGAAATAATTTTTGCTTCGGTGGATAGATTTTAGTTGGGGTAGTCGTTCAACATTCTATCAGAACAACGAAACATGGAGTATGATTTCTCTGAAACCATGATAGATTTCAAGTCGATCCTGACCAAGATGAGTCTGTGGTGCGAAATAATTTTTGTTGAGTTGATAGATTTTAATTGGGGTAGTCGTTCAATATTCTATCAGAACAACGAACCATGGAGTATGATTTCTCTGAAACCATGATAGATTTCAAATCGATCCTGATAAAGATGAGTCTGTGGTGTGAAATAATTTTTGTTGAGTCGATAGATTTTAATTGGGGTAGTCGTTCAACATTCTATCAGAACAGCGAACTATGGAGTATGATTTCTCTGAAACCATGATAGATTTCAAATCGATCCTGACCAAGATCAGTCTGTGGTGTGAAATCATTTTTGCTTCGGTGGATAGATTTTAGTTGGGGTAGTCGTTCAACATTCTATCAGAACAACGAACCATGGAGTATGATTTCTCTGAAACCATGATAGATTTCAAATCGATCCTGACCAAGATGAGTCTGTGGTGTGAAATATTTTTTGCTTCGGTGGATAGATTTTAGTTGTTGTAGTCGTTCAACATTCTATTAGAACAACGAACCATGGGGTATGATTTCTCTGAAACCAAGATAGATTTCAAATCGATCCTGACCAAGATGAGTCTGTGGTGCGAAATAATTTTTGTTGAGTGGATAGATTTTAATTGGGGTAGTCGTTCAATATTCTATCAGAACAACGAACCATGGAGTATGATTTCTCTGAAACCAAGATAGATTTCAAATCGATCCTGACCAAGATGAGTCTGTGGTGTGAAATAATTTTTGCTTCGGTGGATAGATTTTAGTTGGGGTAGTCGTTCAACATTCGATCAGAACAACGAACCATGGAGTATGACTTCTCTGAAACCATGATAGATTTCAAATCGATCCTGACCAAGATGAGTCTGTGGTCCGAAATAATTTTTGTTGAGTGGATAGAATTTAATTGGGGTAGTCGTTGAATATTCTATCAGAACAGCGAACCATGGAGTATGATTTCTCTGAAACCAAGATAGATTTCAAATCGATCCTGACCAAGATGAGTCTGTGGTGTGAAATAATTTTTATTGAGTGGATAGATTTTAGTTGGGGTAGTCGTTCAATATTCTATCAGAACAGCGAACCATGGAGTATGATTTCTCTGAAACCATGATTGATTTCAAATCGATTTTGAGCAAAATGAGTCTGTGGTGTGAAATAATTTTTGTTAAGTGGATAGATTTTAGTTGGGGTAGTCGTTCAACATTCTATCAGAACAACGAACAATGGAGTATGATTTCTCTGAAACCATGATAGATTTCAAATCGATCCTGACCAAGATCAGTCTGTGGTGTGAAATCATTTTTGCTTCGGTGGATAGATTTTAGTTGGGGTAGTCGTTCAACATTCTATCAGAACAACGAACCATGGAGTATGATTTCTCTGAAACCATGATAGATTTCAAATCGATCCTGACCAAGATGAGTCTGTGGTGCGAAATAATTTTTGTTGAGTGGATAGATTTTAATTGGGGTAGTCGTTCAATATTCTATCAGAACAGCGAACCATGGAGTATGATTTCTCTGAAACCATGATAGATTCCAAATCGATCCTGACCAAAATGAGTCTGTGGTGTGAAATAAGTTTTGCTTCGGTGGATAGATTTTAGTTGATGTAGTCGTTCAACATTCTGTCAGAACAACGAAAAAAGGAGTATGATTTCTCTGAAACCATGATAGCTTCCAAATCGATCCTGACCAAAATGAGTCTGTGGTGTGAAATAAGTTTTGCTTCGGTGGATAGATTTTAGTTGGGGTAGTCGTTCAACATTCTATCAGAACAACGAACCATTTAGTATGATTTCTCTGAAACCATGATAGATTCCAAATCGATCCTGACCAAAATGAGTCTGTGGTGTGAAATAAGTTTTGCTTCGGTGGATAGATTTTAGTTGATGTAGTCGTTCAACATTCTATCAGAACAACGAACCAAGGAGTATGATTTCTCTGAAACCATGATAGATTTCAAATCGATCCTGACCAAGATCAGTCTGTGGTGTGAAATCATTTTTGCTTCGGTGGATAGATTTTAGTTGGGGTAGTCGTTCAACATTCTATCAGAACAACGAACCATGGAGTATGATTTCTCTGAAACCATGATAGATTTCAAGTCGATCCTGACCAAGATCAGTTTGTGGTGTGAAATCATTTTTGCTTCGGTGGATAGATTTTAGTTGGGGTAGTCGTTCAACATTCTATCAGAACAACGAACCATGGAGTATGATTTCTCTGAAACCATGATAGATTTCAAATCGATCCTGACCAAGATGAGTCTGTGGTGCGAAATAATTTTTGTTGAGCGGATAGATTTTAATTGTTGTAGTCGTTCAACATTCTATCAGAACAGCGAACCATGGAGTATGATTTCTCTGAAACCATGATAGATTTCAAGTCGATCCTGACCAAATGAGTCTGTGGTGTGAAATAATTTTTGCTTCGGTGGATAGATTTTAGTTGGGGTAGTCGTTCAGCATTGTATCAGAACAACGAAACATGGAGTATGATTTCTCTGAAACCATCATAGATTTCAAGTCGACCCTGACCAAGATGAGTCTGTGGTGTGAAATAATTTTTGCTTCGGTGGATATATTTTAGTTGGGGTAGTCGTTCAACATTCTATCAGAACAACGAACCATGGAGTATGATTTCTCTGAAACCAAGATAAATTTCAAATCGATCCTGACCAAGATGAGTCTGTGGTGTGAAATAATTTTTGCTTCGGTGGATAGATTTTAGTTGGGGTAGTCGTTCACCATTCTATCAGAACAACGAACCATGGAGTATGATTTCTCTGAAACCATGATAGATTCCAAATCGATCCTGACCAAAATCTGTCTGTGGTGTGAAATAAGTTTTGCTTCGGTGGATAGATTTTAGTTGATGTAGTCGTTCAACATTCTATCAGAACAACGAACCATGGAGTATGATTTCTGTGAAATCATGATAGATTTCAAGTCGACCCTGACCAAGATGAGTCTGTGGTGTGAAATAATTTTTGCTTCGGTGGATAGATTTTAGTTGGGGTAGTCGTTCTACATTCTATCAGAACAACGAACTATGGAGTATGATTTCTGTGAAACCATGATAGATTTCAAATCGATCCTGACCAAGTGAGTCTGTGGTGTGAAATAATTTTGTTGAGTGGATAGATTTTAGTTAATGGTAGTCGTTCAATATTCTATCAGAACAACGAACCATGGAGTATGATTTATCCGAAAGCATGATAGATTTCAAATCGATCTTGACCAAATGAGTCTGTGGAGTGAAATAATTTTTGTTGAGTGGATGGATTTCAGTTGGGGTAGTCGTTCAACATTGTATCAGAACAACGAACCATGGAGTATGATTTCTCTGAAACCATGATAGATTTCAAATCGATTTTGACCAAAATGAGCCTGTGGTGTGAAATAATTTTTGTTGAGTGGATAGATTTTAGTTGGGGTAGTCGTTCAACATTCTATCAGACCAACGAACCATGGAGTATGATTTCTCCGAAACCATGATAGATTTCAAATCGATCCTGACCAAAATGAGTCTGTGGTGTGAAATAATTTTTGTTGAGTGGATAGATTTTAATTGTGGTAGTCGTTCAACATTCTATCAGAACAACGAACCATGGAGTATGATTTCTCTGAAACCATGATAGATTTCAAATCGATCCTGACCAAGATCAGTCTGTGGGGTGAAATCATTTTTGCTTCGGTGGATAGATTTTAGTTGGGGTAGTCGTTCAACATTCTATCAGAACAACGAACCATGGAGTATGATTTCTGTGAAACCATGATAGATTTCAAGTCGACCCTGACCAAGATGAGTCTGTGGTGTGAAATAATTTTTGCTTCGGTGGATAGATTTTAGTTGGGGTAGTCGTTCAGCATTGTATCAGAACAACGAAACATGGAGTATGATTTCTCTGAAACCATCATAGATTTCAAGTCGACCCTGACCAAGATGAGTCTGTGGTGTGAAATAATTTTTGCTTCGGTGGATATATTTTAGTTGGGGTAGTCGTTCAACATTCTATCAGAACAACGAACCATGGAGTATGATTTCTCTGAAACCAAGATAAATTTCAAATCGATCCTGACCAAGATGAGTCTGTGGTGTGAAATAATTTTTGCTTCGGTGGATAGATTTTAGTTGGGGTAGTCGTTCACCATTCTATCAGAACAACGAACCATGGAGTATGATTTCTCTGAAACCATGATAGATTCCAAATCGATCCTGACCAAAATCTGTCTGTGGTGTGAAATAAGTTTTGCTTCGGTGGATAGATTTTAGTTGATGTAGTCGTTCAACATTCTATCAGAACAACGAACCATGGAGTATGATTTCTGTGAAATCATGATAGATTTCAAGTCGACCCTGACCAAGATGAGTCTGTGGTGTGAAATAATTTTTGCTTCGGTGGATAGATTTTAGTTGGGGTAGTCGTTCTACATTCTATCAGAACAACGAACTATGGAGTATGATTTCTGTGAAACCATGATAGATTTCAAATCGATCCTGACCAAGTGAGTCTGTGGTGTGAAATAATTTTGTTGAGTGGATAGATTTTAGTTAATGGTAGTCGTTCAATATTCTATCAGAACAACGAACCATGGAGTATGATTTATCCGAAAGCATGATAGATTTCAAATCGATCTTGACCAAATGAGTCTGTGGAGTGAAATAATTTTTGTTGAGTGGATGGATTTCAGTTGGGGTAGTCGTTCAACATTGTATCAGAACAACGAACCATGGAGTATGATTTCTCTGAAACCATGATAGATTTCAAATCGATTTTGACCAAAATGAGCCTGTGGTGTGAAATAATTTTTGTTGAGTGGATAGATTTTAGTTGGGGTAGTCGTTCAACATTCTATCAGACCAACGAACCATGGAGTATGATTTCTCCGAAACCATGATAGATTTCAAATCGATCCTGACCAAAATGAGTCTGTGGTGTGAAATAATTTTTGTTGAGTGGATAGATTTTAATTGTGGTAGTCGTTCAACATTCTATCAGAACAACGAACCATGGAGTATGATTTCTCTGAAACCATGATAGATTTCAAATCGATCCTGACCAAGATCAGTCTGTGGGGTGAAATCATTTTTGCTTCGGTGGATAGATTTTAGTTGGGGTAGTCGTTCAACATTCTATCAGAACAACGAACTATGGAGTATGATTTCTGTGAAACCATGATTGATTTCAAATCGATTATGACCAAATGAGTCTGTGGTGTGAAATAATTTTTTTGAGTGGATAGATTTTAGTTAATGGTAGTCGTTCAACATTCTATCAGAACAACTACTTAAGACTCCTGATTATGATTAATGACTACTTGTCTTAACCCAAAGTAAGGTTTAAATTTAGATTTCCAACATAGAGATTAAGTAGATTGAGAGAGCTTTACTCCTAGGTCGCCCGTAAGGTACCGAAGATTCTGTCTTCATTGTCGTCTTGAAAATGGCGACTGGGATTCAGAGATCTTCATGCTAGATCATATTTATACATTCACTCGATGTGGCTGAACCAATTAAGTCGACTTATCATCTTTGAGATTGTGGACCCGTGCTTGCAACACATTTGAATTGTATTCCAATAATTGGAGATACATTGGGAGAATCTAAATATGTAGATTATCAAATGTGGTCGTGTCCAACGTTGGGCGCCAATACTGTTTTTGAACTCTTCTCTTGCATTTTAACCAAATACTGTGTCTTTCATGTTCTCTGGCGCTGTTTCATATAGTATAACTTCGAGTATGTTGTAAGAATGTGTAAGCTGCTTAAACATTAATTTGAATGCCATAGCCAGCTTGGGTACTACCCGAATGATGCGTTTTAAAATTGAGATTTACACCTAACTGATGATAATAAGAATAAAATTTGGCTCATTAGCCTATGAAAACGCTATGCTGTGTGCAGTTGGAAACAGATTTTATCTAGCACTACAAAGCTATGCCCTATCTTCTATGCTAATAATGTTGTTCCTCAGGTATCAAATTTTATACATACTCGTACATCTGTTTTTGCCTAAAGATAGCTAACGACTTCTTTGAAATACCCTTTGTTTCAAAAACTAAAAATCTTGCCTAGTTGCTAGTTTTTCATGTTTTAACACAATAGCTGAATGCATGTTTTATTCTTCTAGAGCACGTGACCAGAAACTCTCTATACTTCCTTATCTTTGTACAACTCTTATCGTTTTGCAGTCATATTGCGTTTTTCACAATAGAATAATGGCAGCTGGTGCCTGAAGATGATGTCATCGTTTAGATTAGTGCTCTTCTGACCAATTCAATGCATTAGATCACTTCATAGACTAAGAACTTGTTTTAATTTCTTCACTAGAATATGAACTCCTGCAGTACATGGATACGCGCAGTACATGGATACTGCGCGTTAAAAAAAATGTTAGATAGGTGACATGTTTTATTCATGCGACATTAAATCTACCATGTGCCTTCGATCATCGCGCTTTGAATTTAGAAATGATTGAACTAATTTCCGGTTCGATGTCCCACGAATACTGAATACTAACAGAAACTGTCAGATTTTGTTGTTGACATCTAACAACAAGTGATCAGTTTGACTCTCTTGTTGTCAAACTACTTTCGCTTCTTAAGATAATCACTTTTCTATTCTAATTTGGACATCACTTCAAGCGATGACTTTTTCCACATACCAAAACAGTTGCACCAAATTATAATGCAAAACAACGCTAGTAGGTACTTCAAATTCAAATTAAAACAAAAAAAAATGATGATAGCTCTCCAATCTATATTCGTTTCGTGTATACTCTGTTTGGTGCTGCGTTTAAGGAAGTTCACTCACAGCTAATTAATTTCACAAATGACAAATGCTAATTGTTCGTAGTGGTTGGTACCAGCCAGTTGACAGCTCTAAACTTTTGTTTGTTTTTTTTTTTTTTTTTTATTCAAATCACCTTTGTGTTCGTAAAATTCGTATGATTGTCACGATGACAGTCTTCTTTTGTCATCTTTGTCTTCTGGTAGAGTATAACGCAACATAACATTACAATGTTTACTATTTAGTCTGGAGTATCGGGTGACAGTGTTGATCTTCTGCGGTTCTTATCATATTTGTGTAACCTTAGCCTTTTTGACATTTGTCTGACATTTGTGTAATGGATTAAATACTGCTTGACGCATCATTTTAATGACAGTGCAGTTGCATTAAGAAACGAGTTCAAGAGTGCTGTTCTTTATCAGTCGCTGTGGTGCGGTTTCACAATTTTAATTGCATGCCTTGTTAATGTTGGTAAGTTAAGGTCTTGTTAAGGATGTTGATGATAGTGGGAATTTATATTTTTATTGCGAGTCAGTTATTCTGGGCGTGCATATAAATATGAACGGAGATAATGTGTATACGTTTTATTGGCACCTCTTTATCATACTATGGAGTATGATTTCTGTGAAACCATGATTGATTTCAAATCGATCCTGACCAAATGAGTCTGTGGTGTGAAATAATTTTGTTGAGTGGATAGATTTTAGTTAATGGTAGTCGTTCAATATTCTATCAGAACAACGAACCATGGAGTATGATTTATCCGAAAGCATGATAGAATTTAAATCGATCTTGACCAAATGAGTCTGTGGAGTGAAATAATTTTTGTTGAGTGGATAGATTTCAGTTGGGGTAGTCGTTCAACATTCTATCAGAACAACGAACTATGGAGTATGATTTCTGTGAAACCATGATAGATTTCAAATCGATCCTGACCAAATGAGTCTGTGGCGTGAAATAATTTTTGTTGAGTGGATAGATTTTAGTTGCTGTAGTCGTTCAACATTCTATCCGAACAACGAAATATGGAGTATGATTTCTCTGAAACCAAGATAAATTTCAAATCGATCCTGACCAAGATGAGTCTGTGGTGTGAAATAATTTTTGCTTCGGTGGATAGATTTTAGTTGGGGTAGTCGTTCAACATTCTATCAGAACAACGAACTATGGAGTATGATTTCTGTGAAACCATGATAGATTTCAAATCGATCCTGACCAAATGAGTCTGTGGCGTGAAATAATTTTTGTTGAGTGGATGGATTTCAGTTGGGGTAGTCGTTCAACATTGTATCAGAACAACGAACCATGGAGTATGATTTCTCTGATTTCAAATCGATTTTGACAAAAATGAGCCTGTGGTGTGAAATAATTTTTGTTGAGTGGATAGATTTTAGTTGGGGTAGTCGTTCAACATTCTATCAGACCAACGAACCATGGAGTATGATTTCTCTGAAACCATGACAGATTTCAAATCGATCCTGACCAAAATGAGTCTGTGGTGTGAAATAATTTTTGCTTCGGTGGATAGATTTTAGAACCATGGAGTATGATTTCTCTGAAACCATGATAGATTTCAAGTCGACCCTGACCAAGATGAGTCTGTGGTGTGAAATAATTTTTGTTGAGTGGATAGATTTTAGTTGCTGTAGTCGTTCAACATTCTATCCGAACAACGAAATATGGAGTATGATTTCTCTGAAACCAAGATAAATTTCAAATCGATCCTGACCAAGATGAGTCTGTGGTGTGAAATAATTTTTGCTTCGGTGGATAGATTTTAGTTGGGGTAGTCGTTCAACATTCTATCAGAACAACGAACTATGGAGTATGATTTCTGTGAAACCATGATAGATTTCAAATCGATCCTGACCAAATGAGTCTGTGGCGTGAAATAATTTTTGTTGAGTGGATGGATTTCAGTTGGGGTAGTCGTTCAACATTGTATCAGAACAACGAACCATGGAGTATGATTTCTCTGATTTCAAATCGATTTTGACAAAAATGAGCCTGTGGTGTGAAATAATTTTTGTTGAGTGGATAGATTTTAGTTGGGGTAGTCGTTCAACATTCTATCAGACCAACGAACCATGGAGTATGATTTCTCTGAAACCATGATAGATTTCAAATCGATCCTGACCAAAATGAGTCTGTGGTGTGAAATAATTTTTGTTGAGTGGATAGATTTTAGTTAATGGTAGTCGTTCAACATTCTATCAGAACAACGAACCATGGAGTATGATTTCTCTGAAACCATGATAGATTTCAAATCGATCCTGACCAAATGAGTCTGTGGTGTGAAATAATTTTTGTTGAGTGGATAAATTTTAGTTAATGGTAGTCGTTCAACATTCTATCAGAACAACGAACCATGGAGTATGATCTCTCTGAAACCATGATAGATTTCAAATCGATCCTGACCAATACCAGTCTGTGGTGTGAAATCATTTTTGCTTCGGTGGATAGATTTTAGTTGGGGTAGTCGTTCAACATTCTATCAGAACAACGAACCATGGAGTATGATTTCTCTGAAACCATGATAGATTTCAAGTCGATCCTGACCAAGACCAGTCTGTGGTGTGAAATCATTTTTGCTTCGGTGGATAGATTTTAGTTGGGGTAGTCGTTCAACATTCTATCAGAACAACAAACCATGGAGTATGATTTCTCTGAAACCATGATAGATTTCAAATCGATCCTGACCAAATGAGTCTGTGGCGTGAAATAATTTTTGTTGAGTGGATGGATTTCAGTTGGGGTAGTCGTTCAACATTGTATCAGAACAACGAACCATGGAGTATGATTTCTCTGATTTCAAATCGATTTTGACAAAAATGAGCCTGTGGTGTGAAATAATTTTTGTTGAGTGGATAGATTTTAGTTGGGGTAGTCGTTCAACATTCTATCAGACCAACGAACCATGGAGTATGATTTCTCTGAAACCATGACAGATTTCAAATCGATCCTGACCAAAATGAGTCTGTGGTGTGAAATAATTTTTGCTTCGGTGGATAGATTTTAGAACCATGGAGTATGATTTCTCTGAAACCATGATAGATTTCAAGTCGACCCTGACCAAGATGAGTCTGTGGTGTGAAATAATTTTTGTTGAGTGGATAGATTTTAGTTGCTGTAGTCGTTCAACATTCTATCCGAACAACGAAATATGGAGTATGATTTCTCTGAAACCAAGATAAATTTCAAATCGATCCTGACCAAGATGAGTCTGTGGTGTGAAATAATTTTTGCTTCGGTGGATAGATTTTAGTTGGGGTAGTCGTTCAACATTCTATCAGAACAACGAACTATGGAGTATGATTTCTGTGAAACCATGATAGATTTCAAATCGATCCTGACCAAATGAGTCTGTGGCGTGAAATAATTTTTGTTGAGTGGATGGATTTCAGTTGGGGTAGTCGTTCAACATTGTATCAGAACAACGAACCATGGAGTATGATTTCTCTGATTTCAAATCGATTTTGACAAAAATGAGCCTGTGGTGTGAAATAATTTTTGTTGAGTGGATAGATTTTAGTTGGGGTAGTCGTTCAACATTCTATCAGACCAACGAACCATGGAGTATGATTTCTCTGAAACCATGACAGATTTCAAATCGATCCTGACCAAAATGAGTCTGTGGTGTGAAATAATTTTTGTTGAGTGGATAGATTTTAGTTAATGGTAGTCGTTCAACATTCTATCAGAACAACGAACCATGGAGTATGATTTCTCTGAAACCATGATAGATTTCAAATCGATCCTGACCAAATGAGTCTGTGGTGTGAAATAATTTTTGTTGAGTGGATAAATTTTAGTTAATGGTAGTCGTTCAACATTCTATCAGAACAACGAACCATGGAGTATGATCTCTCTGAAACCATGATAGATTTCAAATCGATCCTGACCAATACCAGTCTGTGGTGTGAAATCATTTTTGCTTCGGTGGATAGATTTTAGTTGGGGTAGTCGTTCAACATTCTATCAGAACAACGAACCATGGAGTATGATTTCTCTGAAACCATGATAGATTTCAAGTCGATCCTGACCAAGACCAGTCTGTGGTGTGAAATCATTTTTGCTTCGGTGGATAGATTTTAGTTGGGGTAGTCGTTCAACATTCTATCAGAACAACAAACCATGGAGTATGATTTCTCTGAAACCATGATAGATTTCAAATCGATCCTGACCAATACCAGTCTGTGGTGTGAAAACATTTTTGCTTCGGTGGATAGATTTTAGTTGGGGTAGTCGTTCAACATTCTATCAGAACAACGAACCATGGAGTATGATTTCTCTGAAACCATTATAGATTTCAAATCGATTTTGACCAAAATGAACCTGTGGTGTGAAATAATTTTTGTTGAGTGGATAGATTTTAGTTGGGGTAGTCGTTCAACATTCTATCAGACCAACGAACCATGGAGTATGATTTCTCTGAAACCATGATAGATTTCAAATCGATCCTGACCAAAATGAGTCTGTGGTGTGAAATAATTTTTGTTGAGTGGATAAATTTTAGTTAATGGTAGTCGTTCAACATTCTATCAGAACAACGAACCATGGAGTATGATCTCTCTGAAACCATGATAGATTTCAAATCGATCCTGACCGATACCAGTCTGTGGTGTGAAATCATTTTTGCTTCGGTGGATAGATTTTAGTTGGGGTAGTCGTTCAACATTCTATCAGAACAACGACCCATGGAGTATGATTTCTCTGAAACCATGATAGATTTCAAGTCGATCCTGACCAAGACCAGTCTGTGGTGTGAAATCATTTTTGCTTCGGTGGATAGATTTTATTTGGGGTAGTCGTTCAACATTCTATCAGAACAACGAACCATGGAGTATGATTTCTCTGAAACCAAGATAGATTTCAAATCTATCCTGACCAAGATGAGTCTGTGGTGCGAACAAATTTTTTGCTTCGGTGGATAGATTTCAGTTGGGGTAGTCGTTCAACATTCTATCAGAACAACGAACCATGGAGTATGATTTCTCTGAAACCATGATAGATTTCAAGTCGATCCTGACCAAGACCATTCTGTGGTGTGAAATAATTTTTGCTTCGGTGGATAGATTTTAGTTGGGGTAGTCGTTCAACATTGTATCAGAACAACGAACCATGGAGTATGATTTCTCTGAAACCATGATAGATTTCAAATCGATCCTGACAAAGATGAGTCTGTGGTGTGAAATAATTTTTGCTTCGGTGGATAGATTTTAGAACTATGGAGTATGATTTCTCTGAAACCATGATAGATTTCAAGTCGACCCTGACCAAGATGAGTCTGTGGTGTGAAATAATTTTTGTTGAGTGGATAGATTTTAGTTGCTGTAGTCGTTCAACATTCTATCAGAACAACGAACCATGGAGTATGATTTCTCTGAAACCAAGATAAATTTCAAATCGATCCTGACCAAGATGAGTCTGTGGTGTGAAATAATTTTTGTTGAGTGGATAGATTTCAGTTGGGGTAGTCGTTCAACATTCTATCAGAACAACGAACTATGGAGTATGATTTCTGTGAAACCATGATAGATTTCAAATCGATCCTGACCAAATGAGTCTGTGGAGTGAAATAATTTTTGTTGAGTGGATGGATTTCAGTTGGGGTAGTCGTTCAACATTGTATCAGAACAACGAACCATGGAGTATGATTTCTCTGATTTCAAATCGATTTTGACAAAAATGAGCCTGTGGTGTGAAATAATTTTTGTTGAGTGGATAGATTTTAGTTGGGGTAGTCGTTCAACATTCTATCAGACCAACGAACCATGGAGTATGATTTCTCTGAAACTATGATAGATTTCAAATCGATCCTGACCAAAATGAGTCTGTGGTGTGAAATAATTTTTGTTGAGTGGATAGATTTTAGTTAATGGTAGTCGTTCAACATTCTATCAGAACAACGAACCATGGAGTATGATTTCTCTGAAACCATGATAGATTTCAAATCGATCCTGACCAAGATCAGTCTGTGGTGTGAAATAATTTTTGCTTCGGTGGATAGATTTTAGTTGATGTAGTCGTTCAACATTCTATCAGAACAACGAACAATGGAGTATGATTTCTCTGAAACTATGATAGATTTCAAATCGATCCTAACCAAAATGAGTCTGTGGTGTGAAATAATTTTTGCTTCGGTGGATAGATTTTAGTTGGGGTAGTCGTTCAACATTCTATCAGAACAACGAACCATGGAGTATGATTTCTCAAAATGAGTCTGTGGTGTGAAATAAGTTTTGCTTTGGTGGATAGATTTTAGTTGGGGTAGTCGTTCAACATTCTATCAGACCAACGAACCATGGAGTACGATTTCTCTGAAACCAACATAGATTTCAAATCTATCCTGACCAAGATGAGTCTGTGGTGTGAAATAATTTTTGCTTCGGTGGATAGATTTTAGTTGATGTAGTCGTTCAACATTCTATCAGAACAACGAACAATGGAGTATGATTTCTCTGAAACTATGATAGATTTCAAATCGATCCTAACCAAAATGAGTCTGTGGTGTGAAATAATTTTTGCTTCGGTGGATAGATTTTAGTTGGGGTAGTCGTTCAACATTCTATCAGAACAACGAACCATGGAGTATGATTTCTCAAAATGAGTCTGTGGTGTGAAATAAGTTTTGCTTCGGTGGATAGATTTTAGTTGATGTAGTCGTTCAACATTGTATCAGAACAACGAACCATGGAGTATGATTTCTCTGAAACCATGATAGATTTCAAATCGATCCTGACCAAGATGAGTCTGTGGTGTGAAATAATTTTTGCTTCGGTGGATAGATTTTAGTTGGGGTAGTCGTTCAACATTCTATCAGAACAACGAACCATGGAGTATGATTTCTCTGAAACCAACATAGATTTCAAATCTATCCTGACCAAGATGAGTCTGTGGTGTGAAATAATTTTTGCTTCGGTGGATAGATTTCAGTTGGGGTAGTCGTTCAACATTGTATCAGAACAACGAACCATGGAGTATGATTTCTCTGATTTCAAATCGATTTTGACCAAAATGAGCCTGTGGTGTGAAATAATTTTTGTTGAGTGGATAGATTTTAGTTGGGGTAGTCGTTCAACATTGTATCAGAACAACGAACCATGGAGTATGATTTCTCTGAAACCATGATAGATTTCAAATCGATCCTGACCAAGATGAGTCTGTGGTGTGAAATAATTTTTGCTTCGGTGGATAGATTTTAGTTGGGGTAGTCGTTCAACATTCTATCAGAACAACGAACCATGGAGTATGATTTCTCTGAAACCATGATAGATTTCAAATCGATCCTGACCAAGATGAGTCTGTGGTGTGAAATAATTTTTGCTTCGGTGGATAGATTTTAGTTAATGGTAGTCGTTCAACATTCTATCAGAACAACGAACCATGGAGTATGATTTCTCTGAAACCATGATAGATTTCAAATCGATCCTGACCAAGATCAGTCTGTGGTGTGAAATCATTTTTGCTTCTGTGGATAGATTTTAGTTGGGGTAGTCGTTCAACATTGTATCAGAACAACGAACCATGGAGTATGATTTCTCTGAAACCATGATAGATTTCAAATCGATTATGACCAAGATGAGTCTGTGGTGCGAAATAATTTTTGTTGAGTTGATAGATTTTAATTGGGGTAGTCGTTCAATATTCTATCAGAACAACGAACCATGGAGTATGATTTCTCTGAAACCAAGATAGATTTCAAATCGATCCTGACCAAGATGAGTCTGTGGTGTGAAATAATTTTTGCTTCGGTGGATAGATTTTAGTTGGGGTAGTCGTTCAACATTCTATCAGAACAACGAACCATGGAGTATGATCTCTCTGAAACCATGATAGATTTCAAATCGATCCTGACCAATACCAGTCCGTGGTGTGAAATCATTTTTGCTTCGGTGGATAGATTTTAGTTGGGGTAGTCGTTCAACATTCTATCAGAACAACGAACCATGGAGTATGATTTCTTTGAAACCATGATAGATTTCAAGTCGATCCTGACCAAGACCAGTCAGTGGTGTGAAATCATTTTTGCTTCGGTGGATAGATTTTATTTGGGGTAGTCGTTCAACATTCTATCAGAACAACGAACCATGGAGTATGATTTCTCTGAAACCAAGATAGATTTCAAATCTATCCTGACCAAGATGAGTCTGTGGTGTGAAAAAATTTTTTGCTTCGGTGGATAGATTTTAGTTGGGGTAGTCGTTCAACATTCTATCAGAACAACGAACCATGGAGTATGATTTCTCTGAAACCATGATAGATTTCAAGTCGATCCTGACCAAGACCAGTCTGTGGTGTGAAATAATTTTTGTTGAGTGGATAGATTTTAGTTGGGGTAGTCGTTCAACATTGTATCAGAACAACGAACCATGGAGTATGATTTCTCTGAAACCATGATAGATTTCAAATCGATCCTGACCAAGATGAGTCTGTGGTGTGAAATAATTTTTGCTTCGGTGGATAGATTTTAGAACCATGGAGTATGATTTCTCTGAAACCATGATAGATTTCAAGTCGACCCTGACCAAGATGAGTCTGTGGTGTGAAATAATTTTTGTTGAGTGGATAGATTTTAGTTGCTGTAGTCGTTCAACATTCTATCAGAACAACGAACCATGGAGTATGATTTCTCTGAAACCAAGATAAATTTCAAATCGATCCTGACCAAGATGAGTCTGTGGTGTGAAATAATTTTTGCTTCGGTGGATAGATTTTAGTTGGGGTAGTCGTTCAACATTCTATCAGAACAACGAACTATGGAGTATGATTACTGTGAAACCATGATAGATTTCAAATCGATCCTGACCAAATTAGTCTGTGGAGTGAAATAATTTTTGTTGAGTGGATGGATTTCAGTTGGGGTAGCCGTTCAACATTGTATCAGAACAACGAACCATGGAGTATGATTTCTCTGATTCAAATCGATTTTGACAAAAATGAGCCTGTGGTGTGAAATAATTTTTGTTGAGTGGATAGATTTTAGTTGGGGTAGTCGCTCAACATTCTATCAGACCAACGAACCATGGAGTATGATTTCTCTGAAACCATGACAGATTTCAAATCGATCCTGACCAAAATGAGTCTGTGGTGTGAAATAATTTTTGTTGAGTAAATAGATTTTAGTTAATGGTAGTCGTTCAACATTCTATCAGAACAACGAACCATGGAGTATGATTTCTCTGAAACCATGATAGATTTCAAATCGATCCTGACCAAAATGAGTCTGTGGTGTGAAATAATTTTTGTTGAGTGGATAAATTTTAGTTAATGGTAGTCGTTCAACATTCTATCAGAACAACGAACCATGGAGTATGATCTCTCTGAAACCATGATAGATTTCAAATCGATCCTGACCAATACCAGTCTGTGGTGTGAAATCATTTTTGCTTCGGTGGATAGATTTTAGTTGGGGTAGTCGTTCAACATTCTATCAGAACAACGAACCATGGAGTATGATTTCTCTGAAACCATGATAGATTTCAAGTCGATCCTGACCAAGACCAGTCTGTGGTGTGAAATCATTTTTGCTTCGGTGGATAGATTTTAGTTGGGGTAGTCGTTCAACATTCTATCAGAACAACGAACCATGGAGTATGATTTCTCTGAAACCATGATAGATTTCAAATCGATCCTGACCAATACCAGTCTGTGGTGTGAAATCATTTTTGCTTCGGTGGATAGATTTTAGTTGGGGTAGTCGTTCAACATTCTATCAGAACAACGAACCATGGAGTATGATTTCTCTGAAACCATTATAGATTTCAAATCGATTTTGACCAAAATGAACCTGTGGTGTGAAATAATTTTTGTTGAGTGGATAGATTTTAGTTGGGGTAGTCGTTCAACATTCTATCAGAACAACGAACCATGGAGTATGATTTCTCTGAAACCATGATAGATTTCAAATCGATCCTGACCAAAATGAGTCTGTGGTGTGAAATAATTTTTGTTGAGTGGATAAATTTTAGTTAATGGTAGTCGTTCAACATTCTATCAGAACAACGAACCATGGAGTATGATCTCTCTGAAACCATGATAGATTTCAAATCGATCCTGACCAATACCAGTCTGTGGTGTGAAATCATTTTTGCTTCGGTGGATAGATTTTAGTTGGGGTAGTCGTTCAACATTCTATCAGAACAACGAACCATGGAGTATGATTTCTCTGAAACCATGATAGATTTCAGTCGATCCTGACCAAGACCAGTCTGTGGTGTGAAATCATTTTTGCTTCGGTGGATAGATTTTATTTGGGGTAGTCGTTCAACATTCTATCAGAACAACGAACCATGGAGTATGATTTCTCTGAAACCAAGATAGATTTCAAATCTATCCTGACCAAGATGAGTCTGTGGTTTGAAAAAATTTCTTGCTTCGGTGGATAGATTTTAGTTGGGGTAGTCGTTCAACATTCTATCAGAACAACGAACCATGGAGTATGATTTCTCTGAAACCATGATAGATTTCAAATCGATCCTGATAAAGATGAGTCTGTGGTGTGAAATCATTTTTGCTTCGGTGGATAGATTTTATTTGGGGTAGTCGTTCAACATTCTATCAGAACAACGAACCATGGAGTATGATTTCTCTGAAACCAAGATAGATTTCAAATCTATCCTGACCAAGATGAGTCTGTGGTTTGAAAAAATTTCTTGCTTCGGTGGATAGATTTTAGTTGGGGTAGTCGTTCAACATTCTATCAGAACAACGAACCATGGAGTATGATTTCTCTGAAACCATGATAGATTTCAAGTCGATCCTGACCAAGACCAGTCTGTGGTGTGAAATAATTTTTGCTTCGGTGGATAGATTTTAGTTGGGGTAGTCGTTCAACATTGTATCAGAACAACGAACCATGGAGTATGATTTCTCTGAAACCATGATAGATTTCAAATCGATCCTGACCAAGATGAGTCTGTGGTGTGAAATAATTTTTGCTTCGGTTAATAGATTTTAGAACCATGGAGTATGATTTCTCTGAAACCATGATAGATTTCAAGTCGACCCTGACCAAGATGAGTCTGTGGTGTGAAATAATTTTTGTTGAGTGGATAGATTTTAGTTGCTGTAGTCGTTCAACATTCTATCAGAACAACGAACCATGGAGTATGATTTCTCTGAAACCAAGATAAATTTCAAATCGATCCTGACCAAGATGAGTCTGTGGTGTGAAATAATTTTTGCTTCGGTGGATAGATTTTAGTTGGGGTAGTCGTTCAACATTCTATCAGAACAACGAACTATGGAGTATGATTTCTGTGAAACCATGATAGATTTCAAATCGATCCTGACCAAATGAGTCTGTGGAGTGAAATAATTTTTGTTGAGTGGATGGATTTCAGTTAGGGTAGTCGTTCAACATTGTATCAGAACAACGAACCGTGGAGTATGATTTCTCTGATTTCAAATCGATTTTGACAAAAATGAGCCTGTGGTGTCAAATAATTTTTGTTGAGTGGATAGATTTTAGTTGGGGTAGTCGTTCAACATTCTATCAGACCAACGAACCATGGAGTATGATTTCTCTGAAACCATGACAGATTTCAAATCGATCCTGACCAAAATGAGTCTGTGGTGTGAAATAATTTTTGTTGAGTGGATAGATTTTAGTTAATGGTAGTCGTTCAACATTCTATCAGAACAACGAACCATGGAGTATGATTTCTCTGAAACCATGATAGATTTCAAATCGATCCTGACCAAGATCAGTCTGTGGTGTGAAATCATTTTTGCTTCTGTGGATAGATTTTAGTTGTTGTAGTCGTTCAACATTGTATCAGAACAACGAACCATGGAGTATGATTTCTCTGAAACCATGATAGATTTCAAATCGATCCTGACCAAGATGAGTCTGTGGTGCGAAATAATTTTTGTTGAGTGGATAGATTTTAATTGGGGTAGTCGTTCAATATTCTATCAGAACAACGAACCATGGAGTATGATTTCTCTGAAACCAAGATAGATTTCAAATCGATCCTGACCAAGATGAGTCTGTAGTGTGAAATAATTTTTGCTTCGGTGGATAGATTTTAGTTGGGGTAGTCGTTCAACATTCTATCAGAACAACGAACCATGGAGTATGATTTCTCAAAATGAGTCTGTGGTGTGAAATAAGTTTTGCTTCGGTGGATAGATTTTAGTTGATGTAGTCGTTCAACATTCTATCAGAACAACGAACAATGGAGTATGATTTCTCTGAAACTATGATAGATTTCAAATCGATCCTGACCAAAATTAGTCTGTGGTGTGAAATAATTTTTGTTGAGTTGATAGATTTTAGTTAATGGTAGTCGTTCGACATTCTATCAGCAGAACGAACCATGGAGTACGATTTCTCTGAAACCAACATAGATTTCAAATCTATCCTGGCCAAGATGAGTCTGTGGTGTGAAATAATTTTTGCTTCGGTGGATAGATTTTAGTTGATGTAGTCGTTCAACATTCTATCAGAACAACGAACAATGGAGTATGATTTCTCTGAAACTATGATAGATTTCAAATCGATCCTAACCAAAATGAGTCTGTGGTGTGAAATAATTTTTGCTTCGGTGGATAGATTTTAGTTGGGGTAGTCGTTCAACATTCTATCAGAACAACGAACCATGGAGTATGATTTCTCAAAATGAGTCTGTATTGTGAAATAAGTTTTGCTTCGGTGGATAGATTTTAGTTGATGTAGTCGTTCAACATTGTATCAGAACAACGAACCATGGAGTATAATTTCTCTGAAACCATGATAGATTTCAAATCGATCCTGACAAAGATGAGTCTGTGGTGTGAAATAATTTTTGCTTCGGTGGATAGATTTTAGTTGGGGTAGTCGTTCAACATTCTATCAAAACAACGAACCATGGAGTATGATTTCTCAAAATGAGTCTGTGGTGTGAAATAAGTTTTGCTTCGGTGGATAGATTTTAGTTGATGTAGTCGTTCAACATTCTATCAGAACAACGAACAATGGAGTATGATTTCTCTGAAACTATGATAGATTTCAAATCGATCCTGACCAAAATGAGTCTGTGGTGTGAAATAATTTTTGTTGAGTGAATAGATTTTAGTTAATGGTAGTCGTTCGACATTCTATCAGAAGAACGAACCATGGAGTATGATTTCTCTGAAACCAACATAGATTTCAAATCTATCCTGACCAAGATGAGTCTGTGGTGTGAAATAATTTTTGCTTCGGTGGATAGATTTCAGTTGGGGTAGTCGTTCAACATTGTATCAGAACAACGAACCATGGAGTATGATTTCTCTGATTTCAAATCGATTTTGACCAAAATGAGCCTGTGGTGTCAAATAATTTTTGTTGAGTGGATAGATTTTAGTTGGGGTAGTCGTTCAACATTCTATCAGACCAACGAACCATGGAGTATGATTTCTCTGAAACCATGATAGATTTCAAATCGATCCTGACCAAAATGAGTCTGTGGTGTGAAATAATTTTTGTTGAGTGGATAGATTTTAGTTAATGGTAGTCGTTCAACATTCTATCAGAACAACGAACCATGGAGTATGATTTCTCTGAAACCATGATAGATTTCAAATCGATCCTGACCAAGATCAGTCTGTGGTGTGAAATCATTTTTGCTTCTGTGGATAGATTTTAGTTGGGGTAGTCGTTCAACATTTTATCAGAACAACGAACCATGGAGTATGATTTCTCTGAAACCATGATAGATTTCAAATCGATTATGACCAAGATGAGTCTGTGGTGCGAAATAATTTTTGTTGAGTGGATAGATTTTAATTGGGGTAGTCGTTCAATATTCTATCAGAACAACGAACCATGGATTATGATTTCTCTGAAACCAAGATAGATTTCAAATCGATCCTGACCAAGATGAGTCTGTGGTGTGAAATAATTTTTGCTTCGGTGGATAGATTTTAGTTGGGGTAGTCGTTCAACATTCTATCAGAACAACGAACCATGGAGTATGATTTCTCAAAATGAGTCTGTGGTGTGAAATAAGTTTTGCTTCGGTGGATAGATTTTAGTTGATGTAGTCGTTCAACATTCTATCAGAACAACGAACAATGGAGTATGATTTCTCTGAAACTATGATAGATTTCAAATCGATCCTGACCAAAATGAGTCTGTGGTGTGAAATAACTTTTGTTGAGTGGATAGATTTTAGTTAATGGCAGTCGTTCGACATTCTATCAGAAGAACGAACCATGGAGTACGATTTCTCTGAAACCAACATAGATTTCAAATCTATCCTGACCAAGAAGAGTCTGTGGTGTGAAATAATTTTTGCTTCGGTGGATAGATTTTAGTTGGGGTAGTCGTTCAACATTCTATCAGAACAACGAACCATGGAGTATGATTTCTCTGAAACCATGATAGATTTCAAGTCGATCCTGACCAAGATGAGTCTGTGGTGTGAAATAATTTTTGCTTCGGTGGATAGATTTTAGTTGGGGTAGTCGTTCAACATTCTATCAGAACAACGAACCATGGAGTATGATTTCTCTGAAACCATGATAGATTTCAAATCGATCCTGACCAAAATGAGTCTGCGGTGTGAAATAAGTTTTGCTTCGGTGGATAGATTTTAGTTGATTTAGTCGTTCAACATTCTATCAGAACAACGAACCATGGAGTATGATTTCTCTGAAACCATGATAGATTTCAAATCGATCCTGATAAAGATGAGTCTGTGGTGTGAAATCATTTTTGCTTCGGCGGATAGATTTTATTTGGGGTAGTCGTTCAACATTGTATCAGAACAACGAACTATGGAGTATGATTTCTGTGAAACCATGATAGATTTCAAATCGATCCTGACCAAATGAGTCTGTGGTGTGAAATAGTTTTGTTGAGTGGATAGATTTTAGTTAATGGTAGTCGTTCAATATTCTATCAGAACAACGAACCATGGAGTATGATTTATCCGATAGCATGATAGATTTCAAATCGATCTTGACCAAATGAGTCTCTGGAGTGAAATAATTTTTGTTGAGTGGATAGATTTGAGTTGGGGTAGTCGTTCAACATTGTATCAGAACAACGAACCATGGAGTATCATTTCTCTGAAACCCTGATAGATTTCAAATCGATCCTGACCAAAATGAGTCTGTAGTGTGAAATAATTTTTTTGAGTGGATAGATTTCAAATCGATCCTGACCAAGATCAGTCTGTGGTGTGAAATCATTTTTGCTTCGGTGGATAGATTTTAGTTGAGGTAGTCGTTCAACATTCTATCAGAACAACGAACCATGGAATATGATTTCTCTGAAACCATGATAGATTTCAAATCGATCCTGTCCAAAATGAGTCTGTGGTGGGAAGTAATTTTTGTTGAGTGGATAGATTTTAGTTAATGGTAGTCGTTCAACATTCTATCAGAACAACGAACCATGGAGTATGATTTCTCTGAAACCATGATAGATTTCAAATCGATCCTGACCAAAATGAGTCTGTGGTGTGAAATAATATTTGTTGAGTGGATAGATGTTAGTTAGGGGTAGTCGTTCAATATTCTATCAGAACAAAGAACCATGGAGTATGATTTCTCTGAAACCATCCATGATAGATTTCAAATCGATCCTGACCAAATGAGTCTGTGGTGTGAAATAATTTTTGTTAAGTGGATAGATTTTAGTTAGGGGTAGTCGTTCAATATTCGATCAGAACAACGAACCATGGAGTATGATTTCTCTGAAACCATGATAGATTTCAAATCGATCCTGTCCAAAATGAGTCTGTGGTGTGAAATAATATTTGTTGAGTGGATAGATGTTAGTTAGGGGTAGTCGTTCAATATTCTATCAGAACAAAGAACCATGGAGTATGATTTCTCTGAAACCATCCATGATAGATTTCAAATCGATCCTCACCAAATGAGTCTGTGGTGTGAAATAATTTTTGTTGAGTGGATAGATTTCAGTTGGGGTAGTCGTTTAACATTGTATCAGAACAACGAACCATGAAGTATGATTTCTCTGAAACCATGATAGATTTCAAATCGATCCTGACCAAAATGAGTCTGTGGTGTAAAATAATTTCTGTTGAGTGGATAGATTTTAGTTAGGGGTAGTCGTTCAACATTCTATCAGAACAACGAACCATGGAGTATGATTTCTCTGAAACCATGATCGTTTTCAAATCGATCCTGACCAAATGAGTCTGTGGTGTGAAATAATTTTTGTTGAGTGGATAAATTTTAATTGGGGTAGTCGTTCAATATTATATCAGAACAGCGAAACATGGAGAAATGAGTCTGTGGTGTGAAATAATTTTTGTTGAGTGGATAAATTTTAGTTAGGGGTAGTCGTTCAACATTCTATCAGAACAACGAACCATGGTAGAACCATGGAGTATGATTTCTCTGAAACCATCCATGATAGATTTCAAATCGATCCTGACCAAATGAGTCTTTGGTGTGAAATAATTTTTGTTGAGTGGATAGATTTCAGTTGGGGTAGTCGTTTAACATTGTATCAGAACAACGAATTATGAAGTATGATTTCTCTGAAACCATGATAGATTTCAAATCGATCCTGACCAAAATGAGTCTGTTATGTAAAACAATTTCTGTTGAGTATATAGATTTTATTTGGGTAGTCGTTCAACATTCTATCAGAACAACGAACTATGGAGTATTATTTCTCTGAAACCATGATAGATTTCAAATCGATCCTGACCAAGATGAGTCTGTGGTGCGAAATAATTTTTGTTGAGTGGATAAATTTTAATTGGGGTAGTCGTTCAATATTATATCAGAACAGCGAACCATGGAGTATGATTTCTCTGAAACCATGATAGATTTCAAAACGTTCCTGACCAAGATCAGTCTGTGTTGTGAAATCATTTTTGCTTCGGTGGATAGATTTTAGTTGGGGTAGTCGTTCAACATTCTATCAGAACAACGAACCATGGAGTATGATTTCTCTGAAACCATGATAGATTTCAAATCGATCCTGACCAAGATGAGTCTGTGGTGCGAAATAATTTTTGTTGAGTGGATAAATTTTAATTGGGGTAGTCGTTCAATATTATATCAGAACAGCGAACCATGGAGTATGATTTCTCTGAAACCATGATAGATTTCAAATCGATCCTGACCAAAATGAGTCTGTGGTGTGAAATAATTTTTGTTGAGTGGATAGATTTTAGTTGGGGTAGTCGTTCAACATTCTATCAGAACAACGAACCACGGAGTATGATTTCTCTGAAACCATGATAGATTTCAAATCGATCCTGACCAAATGAGTCTGTGGTGTGAAATAATTTTTTTGAGTGGACAGATTTTAGTTAATGGTAGTCGTTCAATATTCGATCAGAACAACGAACCATGGAGTATGATTTCTCCGAAATCATGATAGATTTCAAATCGACCCGACCAAATGAGTCTGTGGTGTGAAATAATTTTTGTTGAGTGGATAGATTTCAGTTGAGGTAGTCGTTCAACATTGTATCAGAACAACGAACCATGGAGTATGATTTCTCTGAAACCATGATAGATTTCAAATCGATAATGAACAAAATGAGTCTGTGGTGTGCAATAATTTTTGTTGAGTGGATAGATTTTAGTTGGGGTAGTCGTTCAATATTGTATCAGAACAACGAACCATGGAGTATGATTTCTCTGAAACCATGATAGATTTCAAATCGATCCTGACCAAGATGAGTCTGTTGTGTAAAATAATTTTTGTTGAGTGGGTAGATTTTAGTTAGGGGTAGTCGTTCCACATTCTATCAGAACAACGAACCATGGAATATAATTTCTTTGAAACTATGATAGATTTTAAATCGATCCTGACCATGATGAGTCTGTGGTGTGAAATAATTTTTGTTGAGTGGATAGATTTCAGTTGGGGTAGTCGTTCAACCTTGTATCAGAACAACGCACCATGAAGTATTACTTCTCTGAAACCATGATATATTTCAAATCGATCCTGACCAAAATGAGTCTGTGGTGTGAAATAATTTTTGTTCAGTGAATAGATTTTAGTTAGGGGTAGTCGTTCAACATTCTATCAGAACAACGAACCATGGAGTATGATTTCTCTGAAACCATGATAGATTTTAAATCGATCCTGACCAAGATGAGTCTGTGGTGTGAAATAATTTTTGTTGAGTGGATAGATTTTAGTTGGGGTAGTCGTTCAATATTCTATCAGAACAACGAACCATGGAGTATGATTTCTCTGAAACCAAGATAGATTTCAAATCGATCCTGACCAAGATGAGTCTGTGGTGTGAAATACTTTCTGTTGAGTGGATAGATTTCAGTTGGGGTAGTCGTTCAACATTCTATCAGAACAACGAACCATGGAGTATGATTTCTCTGAAACCATGATAGATTTCAAGTCGATCCTGACCCAAATGAGTCTGTGGTGTGAAATAATATTTGTTGAGTGGATTGATTTTAGTTGGGGTAGTCGTCCAACATTATATCAGAACAACGAACCATGGAGTATGATTTCTCTGAAACCATGATAGATTTCAAATCGATCCTGACCAAAATGAGTCTGTGGTGTGAAATAAGTTTTGTTGAGTGGACAGATTTTAGTTGGGGTAGTCGTTCAACACTCTATCAGAACAACGAAAAATGGAGTATGATTTCTCTGGAACCATGATAGATTTTAAATCGATCCTGACCAAGATGAGTCCGTGGTGTGAAATAATTTTTGTTGAGTGGATAGATTTCAGTTGGGGTAGTCGTTCAATATTCTATCAGAACAACGAACCATGGAGTATGATTTCTCTGAAACCAAGATAGATTTCAAATCGATCCTGACCAAGATGAGTCTGTGGTGTGAAATAATTTTTGTTGAGTGGATAGGTTTCAGTTGGGGTAGTCGTTCAACATTCTATCAGAACAACGAACCATGGAGTATGATTATTCTGAAACCGTGATAGATTTCAAGTCGATCCTGACCCAAATGAGTCTGTGGTGTGAAATAATTTTTGCTGAGTGGATTGATTTTAGTTGGGGTAGTCGTTCAACATTCTATCAGAACAACGAACCATGGAGTATGATTTCTCTGAAACCATGATAGATTTCAAATCGATCCTGACCAAAATGATTCTGTGGTGTGAAATAATTTTTGTTGAGTGGATAGATTTTAGTTGGGGTAGTCTTTCAACGTTCTATCAGAACAACGAGCCATGGAGTATGATTTCTCTGAAACCATGATAGATTTTAAATCGATCCTGACCAAGATGAGTCTGTGGTGTGAAATAATTTTTGTTGAGTGGATAGATTTCAGTTGGGGTAGTCGTTCAATATTCTATCAGAACAACGAACCATGGGGTATGATTTCTCTGAAACCATGATAGACGTCAAATCGATCGTGACCAAGATGAGTCTGTGGTGTGAAATAATTTTTGTTGAGTGGATAGATTTCAGTTGGGGTAGTCGTTCAACATTCTATCAGAACAACGAACCATGGAGTATGATTTCTCTGAAACCATGATAGATTTCAAGTCGATCCTGACCAAAATGAGTCTGTGGTGTGAAATAATTTTTGTTGAGTGGATAGATTTTAGTTGGGGTAGTCGTTCAACATTCTATCAGAACAACGAACCATGGAGTATGATTTCTCTGAAACCATGATAGATTTTAAATCGATCCTGACCAAGATGAGTCTGTGGTGTGAAATAATTTTTGTTCAGTGAATAGATTTTAGTTAGGGGTAGTCGTTCAATATTCTATCAGAACAACGAACCATGGAGTATGATTTCTCTGAAACCATGATAGATTTTAAATCGATCCTGACCAAGATGAGTCTGTGGTGTGAAATAATTTTTGTTGAGTGGATAGATTTCAGTTGGGGTAGTCGTTCAACATTCTATCAGAACAACGAACCATGGAGTATGATTTCTCTGAAACCATGATAGATTTTAAATCGATCCTGACCAAAATGAGTCTGTGGTGTGAAATAATTTTTGTTCAGTGAATAGATTTTAGTTAGGGGTAGTCGTTCAACATTCTATCAGAACAACGAACCATGGAGTATGATTTCTCTGAAACCATGATAGACTTCAAATCGATCCTGACCAAGATGAGTCTGTGGTGTGAAATAATTTTTGCTGAGTGGATTGATTTTAGTTGGGGTAGTCGTTCAACATTCTATCAGAACAACGAACCATGGAGTATGATTTCTCTGAAACCATGATAGATTTCAAATCGATCCTGACCAAAATGAGTCTGTGGTGTGAAATAATTTTTGTTGAGTGGATAGATTTTAGTTGGGGTAGTCGTTCAACATTCTATCAGAACAACGAACCATGGAGTATGATTTCTCTGAAACCATGATAGATTTTAAATCGATCCTGACCAAGATGAGTCTGTGGTGTGAAATAATTTTTGTTGAGTGGATAGATTTCAGTTGGGGTAGTCGTTCAATATTCTATCAGAACAACGAACCATGGAGTATGATTTCTCTGAAACCATGATAGACTTCAAATCGATCCTGACCAAGATGAGTCTGTGGTGTGAAATAATTTTTGTTGAGTGGATAGATTTCAGTTGGGGTAGTCGTTCAACATTCTATCAGAACAACGAACCATGGAGTATGATTTCTCTGAAACCATGATAGATTTCAAGTCGATCCTGACCAAAATGAGTCTGTGGTGTGAAATAATTTTTGTTGAGTGGATAGATTTTAGTTGGGGTAGTCGTTCAACATTCTATCAGAACAACGAACCATGGAGTATGATTTCTCTGAAACCATGATAGATTTCAAATCGATCCTGACCAAAATGAGTCTGTGGTGTGCAATAATTTTTGTTCAGTGAATAGATTTTAGTTAGGGGTAGTCGTTCAATATTATATCAGAACAGCGAACCATGGAGTATGATTTCTCTGAAACCATGATAGATTTCAAATCGATCCTGACCAAAATGAGTCTGTGGTGTGAAATAATTTTTGTTGAGTGGATAGATTTTAGTTGGGTAGTCGTTCAACATTCTATCAGAACAACGAACCACGGAGTATGATTTCTCTGAAACCATGATAGATTTCAAATCGATCCTGACCAAATGAGTCTGTGGTGTGAAATAATTTTTTTGAGTGGACAGATTTTAGTTAATGGTAGTCGTTCAATATTCGATCAGAACAACGAACCATGGAGTATGATTTCTCCGAAATCATGATAGATTTCAAATCGACCCGACCAAATGAGTCTGTGGTGTGAAATAATTTTTGTTGAGTGGATAGATTTCAGTTGAGGTAGTCGTTCAACATTGTATCAGAACAACGAACCATGGAGTATGATTTCTCTGAAACCATGATAGATTTCAAATCGATAATGAACAAAATGAGTCTGTGGTGTGCAATAATTTTTGTTGAGTGGATAGATTTTAGTTGGGGTAGTCGTTCAATATTGTATCAGAACAACGAACCATGGAGTATGATTTCTCTGAAACCATGATAGATTTCAAATCGATCCTGACCAAGATGAGTCTGTTGTGTAAAATAATTTTTGTTGAGTGGGTAGATTTTAGTTAGGGGTAGTCGTTCCACATTCTATCAGAACAACGAACCATGGAATATAATTTCTTTGAAACCATGATAGATTTTAAATCGATCCTGACCATGATGAGTCTGTGGTGTGAAATAATTTTTGTTGAGTGGATAGATTTCAGTTGGGGTAGTCGTTCAACCTTGTATCAGAACAACGCACCATGAAGTATTATTTCTCTGAAACCATGATATATTTCAAATCGATCCTGACCAAAATGAGTCTGTGGTGTGAAATAATTTTTGTTCAGTGAATAGATTTTAGTTAGGGGTAGTCGTTCAACATTCTATCAGAACAACGAACCATGGAGTATGATTTCTCTGAAACCATGATAGATTTTAAATCGATCCTGACCAAGATGAGTCTGTGGTGTGAAATAATTTTTGTTGAGTGGATAGATTTCAGTTGGGGTAGTCGTTCAATATTCTATCAGAACAACGAACCATGGAGTATGATTTCTCTGAAACCAAGATAGATTTCAAATCGATCCTGACCAAGATGAGTCTGTGGTGTGAAATACTTTCTGTTGAGTGGATAGATTTCAGTTGGGGTAGTCGTTCAACATTCTATCAGAACAACGAACCATGGAGTATGATTTCTCTGAAACCATGATAGATTTCAAGTCGATCCTGACACAAATGAGTCTGTGGTGTGAAATAATATTTGTTGAGTGGATTGATTTTAGTTGGGGTAGTCGTCCAACATTATATCAGAACAACGAACCATGGAGTATGATTTCTCTGAAACCATGATAGATTTCAAATCGATCCTGACCAAAATGAGTCTGTGGTGTGAAATAATTTTTGTTGAGTGGATAGATTTTAGTTGGGGTAGTCGTTCAACACTCTATCAGAACAACGAAAAATGGAGTATGATTTCTCTGAAACCATGATAGATTTTAAATCGATCCTGACCAAGATGAGTCCGTGGTGTGAAATAATTTTTGTTGAGTGGATAGATTCCAGTTGGGGTAGTCGTTCAATATTCTATCAGAACAACGAACCATGGAGTATGATTTCTCTGAAACCAAGATAGATTTCAAATCGATCCTGACCAAGATGAGTCTGTGGTGTGAAATAATTTTTGTTGAGTGGATAGATTTCAGTTGGGGTAGTCGTTCAACATTCTATCAGAACAACGAACAATGGAGTATGATTACTCTGAAACCATGATAGATTTCAAGTCGATCCTGACCCAAATGAGTCTGTGGTGTGAAATAATTTTTGCTGAGTGGATTGATTTTAGTTGGGGTAGTCGTTCAACATTCTATCAGAACAACGAACCATGGAGTATGATTTCTCTGAAACCATGATAGATTTCAAATCGATCCTGACCAAAATGAGTCTGTGGTGTGAAATAATTTTTGTTGAGTGGATAGATTTTAGTTGGGAACTGGCGCTGTGGGATGAACCAAACGTAATGTTACGGTGCCCAAATTTAGTTGGGGTAGTCTTTCAACGTTCTATCAGAACAACGGGCCATGGAGTATGATTTCTCTGAAACCATGATAGATTTTAAATCGATCCTGACCAAGATGAGTCTGTGGTGTGAAATAATTTTTGTGGAGTGGATAGATTTCAGTTGGGGTAGTCGTTCAATATTCTATCAGAACAACGAACCATGGGGTATGATTTCTCTGAAACCATGATAGACGTCAAATCGATCGTGACCAAGATGAGTCTGTGGTGTGAAATAATTTTTGTTGAGTGGATAGATTTCAGTTGGGGTAGTCGTTCAACATTCTATCAGAACAACGAACCATGGAGTATGATTTCTCTGAAACCATAATAGATTTCAAGTCGATCCTGACCAAAATGAGTCTGTGGTGTGAAATAATTTTTGTTGAGTGGATAGATTTTAGTTGGGGTAGTCGTTCAACATTCTATCAGAACAACGAACCATGGAGTATGATTTCGCTGAAACCATGATAGATTTTAAATTGATCCTGACCAAAATGAGTCTGTTTTGTGAAATAATTTTTGTTCAGTGAATAGATTTTAGTTAGGGGTAGTCGTTCAATATTCTATCAGAACAACGAACCATGGAGTATGATTTCTCTGAAACCATGATAGATTTTAAATCGATCCTGACCAAGATGAGTCTGTGGTGTGAAATAATTTTTGTTGAGTGGATAGATTTCAGTTGGGGTAGTCGTTCAACATTCTATCAGAACAACGAACCATGGAGTATGATTTCTCTGAAACCATGATAGATTTTAAATCGATCCTGACCAAAATGAGTCTGTGGTGTGAAATAATTTTTGTTCAGTGAATAGATTTTAGTTAGGGGTAGTCGTTCAACATTCTATCAGAACAACGAACCATGGAGTATGATTTCTCTGAAACCATGATAGACTTCAAATCGATCCTGACCAAGATGAGTCTGTGGTGTGAAATAATTTTTGCTGAGTGGATTGATTTTAGTTGGGGTAGTCGTTCAACATTCTATCAGAACAACGAACCATGGAGTATGATTTCTCTGAAACCATGATAGATTTCAAATCGATCCTGACCAAAATGAGTCTGTGGTGTGAAATAATTTTTGTTGAGTGGATAGATTTTAGTTGGGGTAGTCGTTCGACATTCTATCAGAACAACGAACCATGGAGTATGATTTCTCTGAAACCATGATAGATTTTATATCGATCCTAACCAAAATGAGTCTGTGGTGTGAAATAATTTTTGTTCAGTGAATAGATTTTAGTTAGGGGTAGTCGTTCAACATTCTATCAGAACAACGAACCATGGAGTATGATTTCTCTGAAACCATGATAGATTTTAAATCGATCCTGACCAAGATGAATCTGTGGTGTGAAATAATTTTTGTTGAGTGGATAGATTTCAGTTGGGGTAGTCGTTCAATATTCTATCAGAACAACGAACCATGGAGTATGATTTCTCTGAAACCATGATAGACTTCAAATCGATCCTGAACAAGATGAGTCTGTGGTGTGAAATAATTTTTGTTGAGTGGATAGATTTTAGTTGGGGTAGTCGTCCAACATTCTATCAGAACAACGAACCATGGAGTATGATTTCTCTGAAGCCATGATAGATTTCAAATCGATCCTGACCAAAATGAGTCTGTGGTGTGCAATAATTTTTGTTCAGTGAATAGATTTTAGTTAGGGGTAGTCGTTCAACATTCTATCAGAACAACGAACCATGGAGTATGATTCTTCCGAAACCATGATAGATTTCAAATCGATCCTGACCAAAATGAGTCTGTGGTGTGAAATAATTTTTGTTGAGTGGATAGATTTTAGTTAGGGGTAGTCGTTCAACATTCTATCAGAACAACGAACCATGGAGTATGATTTCTCTGAAACCATGATAGATTTCAAATCGATATTGACCAAAATGAGTCTGTGGCGTGAAATAATTTTTGTTGAGTGGATAGATTTTAGTTAGGGGTAGTCGTTCAACATTCTATCAGAACAACGAACCATGGAGTATGATTTCTCTGAAACCATGATAGATTTCAAATCGATATTGACCAAAATGAGTCTGTGGCGTGAAATAATTTTTGTTGAGTGGATAGATTTTAGTTGGGGTAGTCGTTCAACTTTCTATCAGAACAACGAACAATGAAGTATGATTTCTCTGAAAGCATGATAGATTTCAAATCGATCCTGACCAAATGAGTCTTTGGTGTGAAATAATTTTTGTTGAGTGGATAGATTTCAGTTGGGGTAGTCGTTCAACATTCTATCAGAACAACGAACCATGGAGTATGATTTCTCTGAAACCATGATAGATTTTAAATCGATCCTGACCAAGATGAGTCTGTGGTGTGAAATAATTTTTGTTGAGTGGATAGATTTCAGTTGGGGTAGTCGTTCAACATTCTATCAGAACAACGAACCATGGGGTATGATTTCTCTGAAACCATGATAGACTTCAAATCGATCCTGACCAAGATGAGTCTGTGGTGTGAAATAATTTTTGTTGAGTGGATAGATTTCAGTTGGGGTAGTCGTTCAACATTCTATCAGAACAACGAACCTTGGAGTATGATTTCTCTGAAACCATGATAGATTTCAAGTCGATCCTGACCAAAATGAGTCTGTGGTGTGAAATAATTGTTGTTGAGTAAATAGATTTTAGTTGGGGTAGTCGTTCAACATTCTATCAGAACAACGAACCGTGGAGTATGATTTCTCTGAAACCATGATAGATTTCAAATCGATCCTGACCAAAATGAGTCTGTGGTGTGAAATAATTTTTGTTGAGTGGATAGATTTTAGTTGGGGTAGTCGTTCAACATTCTATCAGAACAACGAACCATGGAGTATGATTTCTCTGAAACCATGATAGATTTCAAATCGATATTGACCAAAATGAGTCTGTGGCGTGAAATAATTTTTGTTGAGTGGATAGATTTTAGTTAGGGGTAGTCGTTCAACATTCTATCAGAACAACGAACCATGGTAGAACCATGGAGTATGATTTCTCTGAAACCATCCATGATAGATTTCAAATTGATCCTGACCAAATGAGTCTTTGGTGTGAAATAATTTTTGTTGAGTGGATAGATTTCAGTTGGGGTAGTCGTTTAACATTGTATCAGAACAACGAATTATGAAGTATGATTTCTCTGAAACCATGATAGATTTCAAATCGATCCTGACCAAAATGAGTCTGTGGTGTAAAACAATTTCTGTTGAGTATATAGATTTTATTTGGGTAGTCGTTCAACATTCTATCAGAACAACGAACTATGGAGTATTATTTCTCTGAAACCATGATAGATTTCAAATCGATCCTGACCAAGATGAGTCTGTGGTGCGAAATAATTTTTGTTGAGTGGATAAATTTTAATTGGGGTAGTCGTTCAATATTATATCAGAACAGCGAACCATGGAGTATGATTTCTCTGAAACCATGATAGATTTCAAATCGATCCTGACCAAAATGAGTCTGTGGTGTGAAATAATTTTTGTTGAGTGGATAGATTTTAGTTGGGGTAGTCGTTCAACATTCTATCAGAACAACGAACCATGGAGTATGATTTCTCTGAAACCATGATAGATTTCAAATCGATCCTGACCAAGATCAGTCTGTGGTGTGAAATCATTTTTGCTTCGGTGGATAGATTTTAGTTGGGTAGTCGTTCAACATTCTATCAGAACAACGAACCATGGAGTATGATTTCTCTGAAACCATGATAGACTTCAAATCGATCCTGACCAAGATGAGTCTGTGGTGTGAAATAATTTTTGTTGAGTGGATAGATTTCAGTTGGGGTATTCGTTCAATATTATATCAGAACAGCGAACCATGGAGTATGATTTCTCTGAAACCATGATAGATTTCAAATCGATCCTGACCAAAATGAGTCTGTGGTGTGAAATATTTTTTGTTGAGTGGATAGATTTTAGTTGGGTAGTCGTTCAACATTCTATCAGAACAACGAACCACGGAGTATGATTTCTCTGAAACCATGATAGATTTCAAATCGATCCTGACCAAATGAGTCTGTGGTGTGAAATAATTTTTTTGAGTGGACAGATTTTAGTTAATGGTAGTCGTTCAATATTCGATCAGAACAACGAACCATGTAGTATGATTTCTCCGAAATCAATTGAAACAATTTTTGTTGAGTGGATAGATTTTAGTTGGGGTAGTCGTTCAATATTGTATCAGAACAACGAACCATGGAGTATGATTTCTCTGAAACCATGATAGATTTCAAATCGATCCTGACCAAGATGAGTCTGTTGTGTAAAATAATTTTTGTTGAGTGGGTAGATTTTAGTTAGGGGTAGTCGTTCCACATTCTATCAGAACAACGAACCATGGAATATAATTTCTTTGAAACCATGATAGATTTTAAATCGATCCTGACCATGATGAGTCTGTGGTGTGAAATAATTTTTGTTGAGTGGATAGATTTCAGTTGGGGTAGTCGTTCAACCTTGTATCAGAACAACGAACCATGAAGTATTATTTCTCTGAAACCATGATATATTTCAAATCGATCCTGACCAAAATGAGTCTGTGGTGTGAAATAATTTTTGTTCAGTGAATAGATTTTAGTTAGGGGTAGTCGTTCAACATTCTATCAGAACAACGAACCATGGAGTATGATTTCTCTGAAACCATGATAGATTTCAAATCGATCCTGAACAAAATGAGTCTGTGGTGTGCAATAATTTTTGTTGAGTGGATAGATTTTAGTTGGGGTAGTCGTTCAATATTGTATCAGAACAACGAACCATGGAGTATGATTTCTCTGAAACCATGATAGATTTTAAATCGATCCTGACCATGATGAGTCTGTGGTGTGAAATAATTTTTGTTGAGTGGATAGATTTCAGTTGGGGTAGTCGTTCAACCTTGTATCAGAACAACGAACCATGAAGTATTATTTCTCTGAAACCATGATATATTTCAAATCGATCCTGACCAAAATGAGTCTGTGGTGTGAAATAATTTTTGTTCAGTGAATAGATTTTAGTTAGGGGTAGTCGTTCAACATTCTATCAGAACAACGAACCATGGAGTATGATTTCTCTGAAACCATGATAGATTTTAAATCGATCCTGACCAAGATGAGTCTGTGGTGTGAAATAATTTTTGTTGAGTGGATAGATTTCAGTTGGGGTAGTCGTTCAATATTCTATCAGAACAACGAACCATGGAGTATGATTTCTCTGAAACCAAGATAGATTTCAAATCGATCCTGACCAAGATGAGTCTGTGGTGTGTAATACTTTTTGTTGAGTGGATAGATTTCAGTTGGGGTAGTCGTTCAACATTCTATCAGAACAACGAACCATGGAGTATGATTTCTCTGAAACCATGATAGATTTCAAGTCGATCCTGACCAAACTGAGTCTGTGGTGTGAAATAATTTTTGTTGAGTGGATAGATTTTAGTTGGGGTAGTCGTTCAACACTCTATCAGAACAACGAACCATGGAGTATGATTTTTCTGAAACCATGATAGATTTTAAATCGATCCTGACCAAGATGAGTCCGTGGTGTGAAATAATTTTTGTTGAGTGGATAGATTTCAGTTGGGGTAGTCGTCCAACATTCTATCAGAACAACGAACTATGGAGTATGATTTCTCTGAAACCATGATAGATTTCAAATCGATCCTGACCAAAATGAGTCTGTGGTGTGAAATAATTTTTGTTGAGTGGATAGATTTCAGTTGGGGTAGTCGTCCAACATTCTATCAGAACAACGAACCATGGAGTATGATTTTTCTGAAACCATGATAGATTTTAAATCGATCCTGACCAAGATGAGTCCGTGGTGTGAAATAATTTTTGTTGAGTGGATAGATTTCAGTTGGGGTAGTCGTCCAACATTCTATCAGAACAACGAACCATGGAGTATGATTTCTCTGAAACCATGATAGATTTTAAATCGATCCTGACCAAGATGAGTTCGTGGTGTGAAATAATTTTTGTTGAGTTGATAGATTTCAGTTGGGGTAGTCGTTCAATATTCTATCAGAACAACGAACCATGGAGTATGATTTCTCTGAAACCAAAATAGATTTCAAATCGATCCTGACCAAGATGAGTCTGTGGTGTGAAATAATTTTTGTTGAGTGGATAGATTTCAGTTGGGGTAGTCGTTCAACATTCTATCAGAACAGCGAACCATGGAGTATGATTTCTCTGAAACCATGATAGATTTCAAGTCGATCCTGACCCAAATGAGTCTGTGGTGTGAAATAATTTTTGCTGCGTGGATTGCTTTTAGTTGGGGTAGTCGTTCAACATTCTATCAGAACAACGAACCATGGAGTATGATTTCTCTGAAATCATGATAGATTTCAAATCGATCCTGACCAAAATGAGTTAGTGGTGTGAAATAATTTTTGTTGAGTGGATAGATTTTAGTTGGGGTAGTCGTTCAACATTCAATCAGAACAACGAACCATGGAGTATGATTTCTCTGAAACCATGATGGATTTCAAGTCGATCCTGACCCAAATGAGTTTGTGGTGTGAAATAATTTTTGTTGAGTGGATAGATTTTAGTTGTGGTAGTCGTTCAACATTCTATCAGAACAACGAACCATGGAGTATGATTTCTCTGAAACCATGATAGATTTCAAATCGATCCTGACCAAAATGAGTTAGTGGTGTGAAATAATTTTTGTTGAGTGGATAGATTTCAGTTGGGGTAGTCGTTCAATATTCTATCAGAACAACGAACCATGGAGTATGATTTCTCTGAAACCAAGATAGATTTCAAATCGATCCTGACCAAGATGAGTCTGTATTGTGAAATAATTTTTGTTGAGTGGATAGATTTCAGTTGGGGTAGTCGTTCAACATTCTATCAGAACAACGAACCATGGAGTATGATTTCTCTGAAACCATGATAGATTTCAAGTCGATCCTGACCCAAATGAGTCTGTGGTGTGAAATAATTTTTGCTGCGTGGATTGCTTTTAGTTGGGGTAGTCGTTCAACATTCTATCAGAACAACGAACCATGGAGTATGATTTCTCTGAAACCATGATAGATTTCAAGTCGATCCTGACCCAAATGAGTTTGTGGTGTGAAATAATTTTTGTTGAGTGGATAGATTTTAGTTGGGGTAGTTGTTCAACATTCGATCAGAACAACGAACCATGGAGTATGATTTCTCCGAAACCATGATAGATTTCAAATCGACCCGACCAAATGAGTCTGTGGTGTGAAATAATTTTTGTTGAGTGGATAGATTTTAGTTGGGGTAGTCGTTCAATATTGTATCAGAACAACGAACCATGGAGTATGATTTCTCTGAAACCATGATAGATTTCAAATCTATCCTGACCAAGATTAGTCTGTTGTGTGAAATAATTTTTGTTGAGTGGATAGATTTCAGTTGGGGTAGTCGTTCAATATTCTATCAGAACAACGAACCATGGAGTATGATTTCTCTGAAACCAAGATAGATTTCAAATCGATCCTGACCAAGATGAGTCTGTGGTGTGTAATACTTTTTGTTGAGTGGATAGATTTCAGTTGGGGTAGTCGTTCAACATTCTATCAGAACAACGAACCATGGAGTATGATTTCTTTGAAACCATGATAGATTTCAAGTCGATCCTGACCAAACTGAGTCTGTGGTGTGAAATAATTTTTGTTGAGTGGATAGATTTTAGTTGGGGTAGTCGTTCAACACTCTATCAGAACAACGAACCATGGAGTATGATTTTTCTGAAACCATGATAGATTTTAAATCGATCCTGACCAAGATGAGTCCGTGGTGTGAAATAATTTTTGTTGAGTGGATAGATTTCAGTTGGGGTAGTCGTCCAACATTCTATCAGAACAACGAACCATGGAGTATGATTTCTCTGAAACCATGATAGATTTCAAATCGATCCTGACCAAAATGAGTCTGTGGTGTGAAATAATTTTTGTTGAGTGGATAGATTTTAGTTGGGGTAGTCGTTCAACACTCTATCAGAACAACGAACCATGGAGTATGATTTCTCTGAAACCATGATAGATTTTAAATCGATCCTGACCAAGATGAGTTCGTGGTGTGAAATAATTTTTGTTGAGTTGATAGATTTCAGTTGGGGTAGTCGTTCAATATTCTATCAGAACAACGAACCATGGAGTATGATTTCTCTGAAACCAAAATAGATTTCAAATCGATCCTGACCAAGATGAGTCTGTGGTGTGAAATAATTTTTGTTGAGTGGATAGATTTCAGTTGGGGTAGTCGTTCAACATTCTATCAGAACAACGAACCATGGAGTATGATTTCTCTGAAACCATGATAGATTTCAAGTCGATCCTGACCCAAATGAGTCTGTGGTGTGAAATAATTTTTGCTGCGTGGATTGCTTTTAGTTGGGGTAGTCGTTCAACATTCTATCAGAACAACGAACCATGGAGTATGATTTCTCTGAAATCATGATAGATTTCAAATCGATCCTGACCAAAATGAGTTAGTGGTGTGAAATAATTTTTGCTGAGTGGATAGATTTTAGTTGGGGTAGTCGTTCAACATTCAATCAGAACAACGAACCATGGAGTATGATTTCTCTGAAACCATGATGGATTTCAAGTCGATCCTGACCCAAATGAGTTTGTGGTGTGAAATAATTTTTGTTGAGTGGATAGATTTTAGTTGGGGTAGTCGTTCAACATTCTATCAGAACAACGAACCATGGAGTATGATTTCTCTGAAACCATGATAGATTTCAAATCGATCCTGACCAAAATGAGTTAGTGGTGTGAAATAATTTTTGTTGAGTGGATAGATTTCAGTTGGGGTAGTCGTTCAACACTCTATCAGAACAACGAACCATGGAGTATGATTTCTCTGAAACCATGATAGATTTTAAATCGATCCTGACCAAGATGAGTTCGTGGTGTGAAATAATTTTTGTTGAGTTGATAGATTTCAGTTGGGGTAGTCGTTCAATATTCTATCAGAACAACGAACCATGGAGTATGATTTCTCTGAAACCAAAATAGATTTCAAATCGATCCTGACCAAGATGAGTCTGTGGTGTGAAATAATTTTTGTTGAGTGGATAGATTTCAGTTGGGGTAGTCGTTCAACATTCTATCAGAACAACGAACCATGGAGTATGATTTCTCTGAAACCATGATAGATTTCAAGTCGATCCTGACCCAAATGAGTCTGTGGTGTGAAATAATTTTTGCTGCGTGGATTGCTTTTAGTTGGGGTAGTCGTTCAACATTCTATCAGAACAACGAACCATGGAGTATGATTTCTCTGAAACCATGATAGATTTCAAGTCGATCCTGACCCAAATGAGTTTGTGGTGTGAAATAATTTTTGTTGAGTGGATAGATTTTAGTTGGGGTAGTTGTTCAACATTCGATCAGAACAACGAACCATGGAGTATGATTTCTCCGAAACCATGATAGATTTCAAATCGACCCGACCAAATGAGTCTGTGGTGTGAAATAATTTTTGTTGAGTGGATAGATTTTAGTTGGGGTAGTCGTTCAATATTGTATCAGAACAACGAACCATGGAGTATGATTTCTCTGAAACCATGATAGATTTCAAATCGATCCTGACCAAGATTAGTCTGTTGTGTAAAATAATTTTTGTTGAGTGGGTAGATTTTAGTTAGGGGTAGTCGTTCCACATTCTATCAGAACAACGAACCATGGAATATATGTAATTTCTTTGAAACCATGATAGATTTTAAATCGATCCTGACCATGATGAGTCTGTGGTGTGAAATAATTTTTGTTGAGTGGATAGATTTCAGTTGGGGTAGTCGTTCAACCTTGTATCAGAACAACGAACCATGAAGTATTATTTCTCTGAAACCATGATATATTTCAAATCGATCCTGACCAAAATGAGTCTGTGGTGTGAAATAATTTTTGTTCAGTGAATAGATTTTAGTTAGGGGTAGTCGTTCAACATTCTATCAGAACAACGAACCATGGAGTATGATTTCTCTGAAACCATGATAGATTTTAAATCGATCCTGACCAAGATGAGTCTGTGGTGTGAAATAATTTTTGTTGAGTGGATAGATTTCAGTTGGGGTAGTCGTTCAATATTCTATCAGAACAACGAACCATGGAGTATGATTTCTCTGAAACCAAGATAGATTTCAAATCGATCCTGACCAAGATGAGTCTGTGGTGTGAAATAATTTTTGTTAAGTGGATAGATTTTAGTTAGGGGTAGTCGTTCAATATTCTATCAGAACAACGAACCATGGAGTATGATTTCTCTGAAACCAAGATAGATTTCAAATCGATCCTGACCAAGATGAGTCTGTGGTGTGAAATAATTTTTGTTGAGTGGATAGATTTCAGTTGGGGTAGTCGTTCAACATTCTATCAGAACAACGAACCATGGAGTATGATTTCTCTGAAACCATGATAGATTTCAAGTCGATCCTGACCCAAATGAGTCTGTGGTGTGAAATAATTTTTGTTGAGTGGATAGATTTTAGTTGGGGTAGTCGTTCAACACTCTATCAGAACAACGAACCATGGAGTATGATTTCTCTGAAACCATGATAGATTTTAAATCGATCCTGACCAAGATGAGTCCGTGGTGTGAAATAATTTTTGTTGAGTGGATAGATTTCAGTTGAGGTAGTCGTTCAATATTCTATCAGAACAACGAACCATGGAGTATGATTTCTCTGAAACCAAGAGAGATTTCAAATCGATCCTGACCAAGATGAGTCTGTGGTGTGAAATAATTTTTGTTGAGTGGATAGATTTCAGTTGGGGTAGTCGTTCAATATTCTATCAGAACAACGAACCATGGAGTATGATTTCTCTGAAACCATGATAGATTTCAAATCGATCCTGACCAAGATGAGTCTGTGGTGTGAAATAATTTTTGTTGAGTGGATAGATTTCAGTTGGGGTAGTCGTTCAACCTTGTATCAGAACAACGAACCATGAAGTATTATTTCTCTGAAACCATGATATATTTCAAATCGATCCTGACCAAAATGAGTCTGTGGTGTGAAATAATTTTTGTTCAGTGAATAGATTTTAGTTAGGGGTAGTCGTTCAACATTCTATCAGAACAACGAACCATGGAGTATGATTTCTCTGAAACCATGATAGATTTTAAATCGATCCTGACCAAGATGAGTCTGTGGTGTGAAATAATTTTTGTTGAGTGGATAGATTTCAGTTGGGGTAGTCGTTCAATATTCTATCAGAACAACGAACCATGGAGTATGATTTCTCTGAAACCAAGATAGATTTCAAATCGATCCTGACCAAGATGAGTCTGTGGTGTGAAATAATTTTTGTTAAGTGGATAGATTTTAGTTAGGGGTGGTCGTTCAATATTCTATCAGAACAACGAACCATGGAGTATGATTTCTCTGAAACCAAGATAGATTTCAAATCGATCCTGACCAAGATGAGTCTGTGGTGTGAAATAATTTTTGTTGAGTGGATAGATTTCAGTTGGGGTAGTCGTTCAACATTCTATCAGAACAACGAACCATGGAG
Organism: Xylota sylvarum; assembly: GCA_905220385.1. NCBI lineage: Eukaryota > Metazoa > Arthropoda > Insecta > Diptera > Syrphidae > Xylota > Xylota sylvarum. The sequence continues at coordinate 399,402 of CAJMZQ010000060.1, forward strand.
TATGATTTCTCTGAAACCATGATAGATTTCAAGTCGATCCTGACCCAAATGAGTCTGTGGTGTGAAATAATATTTGTTGAGTGGATTGATTTTAGTTGGGGTAGTCGTCCAACATTCTATCAGAACAACGAACCATGGAGTATGATTTCTCTGAAACCATGATAGATTTCAAATCGATCCTGAACAAAATGAGTCTGTGGTGTGAAATAATTTTTGTTGAGTGGATAGATTTTAGTTGGGGTAGATGTTCAACACTCTATCAGAACAACGAACCATGGAGTATGATTTCTCTGAAACCATGATAGATTTTAAATCGATCCTGACCAAGATGAGTCCGTGGTGTGAAATAATTTTTGTTGAGTGGATAGATTTCAGTTGAGGTAGTCGTTCAATATTCTATCAGAACAACGAACCATGGAGTATGATTTCTCTGAAACCAAGAGAGATTTCAAATCGATCCTGACCAAGATGAGTCTGTGGTGTGAAATAATTTTTTTGAGTGGATAGATTTCGGTTGGGGTAGTCGTTCAACATTCTATCAGAACAACGAACCATGGAGTATGATTTCTCTGAAACCATGATAGATTTCAAGTCGATCCTGACCCAAATGAGTCTGTGGTGTGAAATAATTTTTGCTGAGTGGATTGATTTTAGTTGGGGTAGTCGTTCAACATTCTATCAGAACAACGAACCATGGAGTATGATTTCTCTGAAACCATGATAGATTTCAAATCGATTATGACCAAAATGAGTCTGTGGTGTGAAATAATTTTTGTTGAGTGGATAGATTTTAGTTGGGGTAGTCGTTCACCACTCTATCAGAACAACGAACCATGGAGTATGATTTCTCTCAAACCATGATAAATTTCAAATCGATATTGACCAAAATGAGTCTGTGGCGTGAAATAATTTTTGTTGAGTGGATAGATTTTAGTTAGTTGTAGTCGTTCAACATTCTATCAGAACAACCAACCATGGAGTATGATTTCTCTGAAACCATGATAGATTTCAAATCGACCCGACCAAATGAATCTGTGGTGTGAAATAATTTTTGTTGAGTGGATAGGTTTTAGTTGGGGTAGTCGTTCAACATTCTATCAGAACAACGAACCATGGAGTATGATTTCTCTGAAACCATGATAGATTTCAAATCGACCCGACCAAATGAGTCTGTGGTGTGAAATAATTTTTGTTGAGTGGGTAGATTTTAGTTAGGGGTAGTCGTTCAACATTCTATCAGAACAACGAACCATGGAATATGATTTCTCCGAAACCATGATAGATTTCAAATCGACCCGACCAAATGAGTCTGTGGTGTGAAATAATTTTTGTTGAGTGGATAGATTTTAGTTAGGGGTAGTCGTTCAACATTCTATCAGAACAACCAACCATGGAGTATGATTTCTCTGAAACCATGATAGATTTCAAATCGATTATGACCAAAATGAGTCTGTGGTGTGAAATAATTTTTGTTCAGTGAATAGATTTTAGTTAGGGGTAGTCGTTCAACATTCTATCAGAACAACGAACCATGGAGTATGATTGCTCTGAAACCATGATAGATTTCAAATCGATATTGACCAAAATGAGTCTGTGGCGTGAAATAATTTTTGTTGAGTGGATAGATTTTAGTTAGGGGTAGTCGTTCAACATTCTATCAGAACAACGAACCATGGAGTATGATTTCTCTGAAACCATGATAGATTTCAAATCGACCCGACCAAATGAGTCTGTGGTGTGAAATAATTTTTGTTGAGTGGGTAGATTTTAGTTGGGGTAATCGTTCAATATTGTATCAGAACAACGAACCATGGAGTATGATTTCTCTGAAACCATGATAGATTTCAAATCGATCCTGACCAAGATGAGTCTGTTGTGTAAAATAATTTTTGTTGAGTGGGTAGATTTTAGTTAGGGGTAGTCGTTCCACATTCTATCAGAACAGCGAACCATGGAATATAATTTCTTTGAAACCATGATAGATTTTAAATCGATCCTGACCATGATGAGTCTGTGGTGTGAAATAAATTTTGTTAAGTGGATATATTTCAGTTGGGGTAGTCGTTCAACCTTGTATCAGAACAACGAACCATGGAGTATGATTTCTCTGAAACCATGATAGATTTCAAATCGATCCTGAACAAAATGAGTCTGTGGTGTGCAATAATTTTTGTTGAGTGGATAGATTTTAGTTGGGGTAATCGTTCAATATTGTATCAGAACAACGAACCATGGAGTATGATTTCTCTGAAACCATGATAGATTTCAAATCGATCCTGACCAAGATGAGTCTGTTGTGTAAAATAATTTTTGTTGAGTGGGTAGATTTTAGTTAGGGGTAGTCGTTCCACATTCTATCAGAACAGCGAACCATGGAATATAATTTCTTTGAAACCATGATAGATTTTAAATCGATCCTGACCATGATGAGTCTGTGGTGTGAAATAAATTTTGTTAAGTGGATATATTTCAGTTGGGGTAGTCGTTCAACCTTGTATCAGAACAACGAACCATGAAGTATTATTTCTCTGAAACCATGATATATTTCAAATCGATACTGACCAAAATGAGTCTGTGGTGTGAAATAATTTTTGTTCAGTGAATAGATTTTAGTTAGGGGTAGTCGTTCAACATTCTATCAGAACAACGAACCATGGAGTATGATTTCTCTGAAACCATGATAGATTTTAAATCGATCCTGACCAAGATGAGTCTGTGGTGTGAAATAATTTTTGTTGAGTGGATAGATTTCAGTTGGGGTAGTCGTTCAATATTCTATCAGAACAACGAACCATGGAGTATGATTTCTCTGAAACCAAGATAGATTTCAAATCGATCCTGACCAAGATGAGTCTGTGGTGTGAAATAATTTTTGTTGAGTGGATAGATTTCAGTTGGGGTAGTCGTTCAACATTCTATCAGAACAACGAACCATGGAGTATGATTTCTCTGAAACCATGATAGATTTCAAGTCGATCCTGACCCAAATGAGTCTGTGGTGTGAAATAATATTTGTTGAGTGGATTGATTTTAGTTGGGGTAGTCGTCCAACATTCTATCATTACAAAGAACCATGGAGTATGATTTCTCTGAAACCATGATAGATTTCAAATCGATCCTGACCAAAATGAGTCTGTGGTGTGAAATAATTTTTGTTGAGTGGATAGATTTTAGTTTGGGTAGTCGTTCAACACTCTATCAGAACAACGAACCATGGAGTATGATTTCTCTGAAACCATGATAGATTTTAAATCGATCCTGACCAAGATGAGTCTCTGGTGTGAAATAATTTTTGTTGAGTGGATAGATTTCAGTTGGGGTAGTCGTTCAATATTCTATCAGAACAACGAACCATGGAGTATGATTTCTCTGAAACCAAGATAGATTTCAAATCGATCCTGACCAAGATGAGTCTGTGGTGTGAAATAATTTTTGTTGAGTGGATAGATTTCAGTTGGGGTAGTCGTTCAACATTCTATCAGAACAACGAACCATGGAGTATGATTTCTCTGAAACCATGATAGATTTCAAATCGATCCTGTTCAAAATGAGTCTGTGGTGTGAAATAATATTTGTTGAGTGGATTGATTTTAGTTGGGGTAGTCGTCCAACATTCTATCAGAACAACGAACCATGGAGTATGATTTCTCTGAAACCATGATACATTTCAAATCGATCCTGACCAAAATGAGTCTGTGGTGTGAAATAATTTTTGTTCAGTGGATAGATTTTAGTTGGGGTAGTCGTTCAACACTCTATCAGAACAACGAACCATGGAGTATGATTTCTCTGAAACCATGATAGATTTTAAATCGATCCTGACCAAGATGAGTCCGTGGTGTGAAATAATTTTTGTTGAGTGTATAGATTTCAGTTGGGGTAGTCGTTCAATATTCTATCAGAACAACGAACCATGGAGTATGATTTCTCTGAAACCAAGATAGATTTCAAATCGATCCTGACCAAGATGAGTCTGTGGTGTGAAATAATTTTTGTTGAGTGGATAGATTTCAGTTGGGGTAGTCGTTCAACATTCTATCAGAACAACGAACCATGGAGTATGATTTCTCTGAAACCATGATAGATTTCAAGTCGATCCTGACCCAAATGAGTCTGTGGTGTGAAATAATTTTTGCTGAGTGGATTGCTTTTAGTTGGGGTAGTCGTTCAACATTCTATCAGAACAACGAACCATGGAGTATGATTTCTCTGAAACCATGATAGATTTCAAATCGATCCTGACCAAAATGAGTCTGTGGTGTGAAATAATTTTTGTTGAGTGGATAGATTTTAGTTGGGGTAGTCGTTCAACATTGTATCAGAACAACGAACCATGGAGTATGATTTCTCTGAAACCATGATAGATTTCAAATCGATCCTGACCAAAATGAGTCAGTGGTGTGAAATAATTTTTGTTGAGTGGATAGATTTTAGTTGGGGTAGTCGTTCAACACTCTATCAGAACAACGAACCATGGAGTATGATTTCTCTGAAACCATGATAGATTTTAAATCGATCCTGACCAAGATGAGTCCGTGGTGTGAAATAATTTTTGTTGAGTGGATAGATTTCAGTTGGGGTAGTCGTTCAATATTCTATCAGAACTACGAACCATGGAGTATGTTTTCTCTGAAACCAAGATAGATTTCAAATCGATCCTGACCAAGATGAGTCTGTGGTGTGAAATAATTTTTGTTGAGTGGATAGATTTCAGTTGGGGTAGTCGTTCAACATTCTATCAGAACAACGAACCATGGAGTATGATTTCTCTGAAACCATGATAGATTTCAAGTCGATCCTGACCCAAATGAGTCTGTGGTGTGAAATAATTTTTGCTGAGTGGATTGATTTTAGTTGGGGTAGTCGTTCAATATTCTATCAGAACAACGAACCATGGAGTATGATTTCTCTGAAACCATGATAGATTTCAAATCGATCCTGACCAAAATGAGTCTGTGGTGTGAAATAATTTTTGTTGAGTGGATAGATTTTAGTTGGGGTAGTCGTTCAACATTCTATCAGAACAACGAACCATGGAGTATGATTTCTCTGAAACCATGATAGATTTCAAATCGATATTGACCAAAATGAGTCTGTGGCGTGAAATAATTTTTGTTGAGTGGATAGATTTTAGTTAGGGGTAGTCGTTCAACATTCTATCAGAACAACGAACCATGGAGTATGATTTCTCTGAAACCATGCTAGATTTCAAGTCGATCCTGACCCAAATGAGTTTGTGGTGTGAAATAATTTTTGTTGAGTGGATAGATTTTAGTTGGGGTAGTCGTTCAACATTCTATCAGAACAACGAACCATGGAGTATGATTTCTCTGAAACCATGATAGATTTCAAATCGATATTGACCCAAATGAGTCTGTGGTGTGAAATAATTTTTGTTGAGTGGATAGATTTTAGTTGGGGTAGTCGTTCAACATTCTATCAGAACAACGAACCATGGAGTATGATTTCTCTGAAACCATGCTAGATTTCAAGTCGATCCTGACCCAAATGAGTTTGTGGTGTGAAATAATTTTTGTTGAGTGGATAGATTTTAGTTGGGGTAGTCGTTCAACATTCTATCAGAATAACGAATCATGGAGTATGATTTCTCTGAAAACATGATAGATTTCAAATCGATCCTGTTCAAAATGAGTCTGTGGTGTGAAATAATATTTGTTGAGTCGATTGAACCATGGAGTATGATTTCTCTGAAACCATGATACATTTCAAATGGATCCTGACCAAAATGAGTCTGTGGTGTGAAATAATTTTTGTTCAGTGGATAGATTTTAGTTGGGGTAGTCGTTCAACACTCTATCAGAACAACGAACCATGGAGTATGATTTCTCTGAAACCATGATAGATTTTAAATCGATCCTGACCAAGATGAGTCCGTGGTGTGAAATAATTTTTGTTGAGTGTATAGATTTCAGTTGGGGTAGTCGTTCAATATTCTATCAGAACAACGAACCATGGAGTATGATTTCTCTGAAACCAAGATAGATTTCAAATCGATCCTGACCAAGATGAGTCTGTGGTGTGAAATAATTTTTGTTGAGTGGATAGATTTCAGTTGGGGTAGTCGTTCAACATTCTATCAGAACAACGAACCATGGAGTATGATTTCTCTGAAACCATGATAGATTTCAAGTCGATCCTGACCCAAATGAGTCTGTGGTGTGAAATAATTTTTGCTGAGTGGATGGATTTTAGTTGGGGTAGTCGTTCAACATTCTATCAGAACAACGAACCATGGAGTATGATTTCTCTGAAACCATGATAGATTTCAAATCGATCCTGACCAAAATGAGTCTGTGGTGTGAAATAATTTTTGTTGAGTGGATAGATTTTAGTTGGGGTAGTCGTTCAACATTCTATCAGAACAACGAACCATGGAGTATGATTTCTCTGAAACCATGATAGATTTCAAATCGATCCTGACCAAAATGAGTCAGTGGTGTGAAATAATTTTTGTTGAGTGGATAGATTTTAGTTGGGGTAGTCGTTCAACACTCTATCAGAACAACGAACCATGGAGTATGATTTCTCTGAAACCATGATAGATTTTAAATCGATCCTGACCAAGATGAGTCCGTGGTGTGAAATAATTTTTGTTGAGTGGATAGATTTCAGTTGGGGTAGTCGTTCAATATTCTATCAGAACTACGAACCATGGAGTATGTTTTCTCTGAAACCAAGATAGATTTCAAATCGATCCTGACCAAGATGAGTCTGTGGTGTGAAATAATTTTTGTTGAGTGGATAGATTTCAGTTGGGGTAGTCGTTCAACATTCTATCAGAACAACGAACCATGGAGTATGATTTCTCTGAAACCATGATAGATTTCAAGTCGATCCTGACCCAAATGAGTCTGTGGTGTGAAATAATTTTTGCTGAGTGGATTGATTTTAGTTGGGGTAGTCGTTCAACATTCTATCAGAACAACGAACCATGGAGTATGATTTCTCTGAAACCATGATAGATTTCAAATCGATCCTGACCAAAATGAGTCTGTGGTGTGAAATAATTTTTGTTGAGTGGATAGATTTTAGTTGGGGTAGTCGTTCAACATTCTATCAGAACAACGAACCATGGAGTATGATTTCTCTGAAACCATGATAGATTTCAAATCGATATTGACCAAAATGAGTCTGTGGCGTGAAATAATTTTTGTTGAGTGGATAGATTTTAGTTAGGGGTAGTCGTTCAACATTCTATCAGAACAACGAACCATGGAGTATGATTTCTCTGAAACCATGCTAGATTTCAAGTCGATCCTGACCCAAATGAGTTTGTGGTGTGAAATAATTTTTGTTGAGTGGATAGATTTTAGTTGGGGTAGTCGTTCAACATTCTATCAGAACAACGAACCATGGAGTATGATTTCTCTGAAACCATGATAGATTTCAAATCGATATTGACCCAAATGAGTCTGTGGTGTGAAATAATTTTTGTTGAGTGGATAGATTTTAGTTGGGGTAGTCGTTCAACATTCTATCAGAACAACGAACCATGGAGTATGATTTCTCTGAAACCATGCTAGATTTCAAGTCGATCCTGACCCAAATGAGTTTGTGGTGTGAAATAATTTTTGTTGAGTGGATAGATTTTAGTTGGGGTAGTCGTTCAACATTCTATCAGAATAACGAATCATGGAGTATGATTTCTCTGAAAACATGATAGATTTCAAATCGATCCTGACCAAGATGAGTCTGTGGTGCGAAATAATTTTTGTTGACTGGATAGATTTTAATTGGGGTAGTCGTTCAATATTCTATCAGAATAACGAATCATGGAGTATGATTTCTCTGAAAACATGATAGATTTCAAATCGATCCTGACCAAGATGAGTCTGTGGTGCGAAATAATTTTTGTTGACTGGATAGATTTTAATTGGGGTAGTCGTTCAATATTCTATCAGAACAACGAACCATGGAGTATGATTTCTCTGAAACCATGATAGATTTCAAATCGATATTGACCAAAATGAGTCTGTGGCGTGAAATAATTTTTGTTGAGTGGATAGATTTTAGTTAGGGGTAGTCGTTCAACATTCTATCAGAACAACGAACCATGGAGTATGATTTCTCTGAAACCATGCTAGATTTCAAGTCGATCCTGACCCAAATGAGTTTGTGGTGTGAAATAATTTTTGTTGAGTGGATAGATTTTAGTTGGGGTAGTCGTTCAACATTCTATCAGAACAACGAACCATGGAGTATGATTTCTCTGAAACCATGATAGATTTCAAATCGATATTGACCCAAATGAGTCTGTGGTGTGAAATAATTTTTGTTGAGTGGATAGATTTTAGTTGGGGTAGTCGTTCAACATTCTATCAGAATAACGAATCATGGAGTATGATTTCTCTGAAAACATGATAGATTTCAAATCGATCCTGACCAAGATGAGTCTGTGGTGCGAAATAATTTTTGTTGAGTGGATAGATTTTAGTTGGGGTAGTCGTTCAACATTCTATCAGAATAACGAATCATGGAGTATGATTTCTCTGAAAACATGATAGATTTCAAATCGATCCTGACCAAGATGAGTCTGTGGTGCGAAATAATTTTTGTTGACTGGATAGATTTTAATTGGGGTAGTCGTTCAATATTCTATCAGAACAACGAACCATGGAGTATGATTTCTCTGAAACCAAGATAGATTTCAAATCTATCCTGACCAAGATCAGTCTGTGGTGTGAAATAATTTTTGTTGAGTGGATAGATTTTAGTTGGGGTAGTCGTTCAACATTCTATCAGAATAACGAATCATGGAGTATGATTTCTCTGAAAACATGATAGATTTCAAATCGATCCTGACCAAGATGAGTCTGTGGTGCGAAATAATTTTTGTTGACTGGATAGATTTTAATTGGGGTAGTCGTTCAATATTCTATCAGAACAACGAACCATGGAGTATGATTTCTCTGAAACCAAGACAGATTTCAAATCTATCCTGACCAAGATCAGTCTGTGGTGTGAAATAATTTTTGCTTCGGTGGATAGATTTTAGTTGGGGTAGTCGTTCAACATTCTATCAGAACAACGAACCATGGAGTATGATTTCTCTGAAACCATGATAGATTTCAAATCGATATTGACCCAAATGAGTCTGTGGTGTGAAATAATTTTTGTTGAGTGGATAGATTTCAGTTGAGGTAGTCGTTCAACATTGTATCAGAACAACGAACCATGGAGTATGATTTCTCTGAAACCATGATAGATTTCAAATCGATCCTGAACAAAATGAGTCTGTGGTGAGCAATAATTTTTGTTGAGTGGATAGATTTTAGTTGGCGTAGTCGTTCAATATTGTATCAGAACAACGAACCATGGAGTATGATTTCTCTGAAACCATGATAGATTTCAAATCGATCCTGACCAAGATGAGTCTGTTGTGTAAAATAATTTTTGTTGAGTCGGTAGATTTTAGTTACTGGTAGTCGTCCCACATTCTATCAGAACAACGAACCATGGAATATAATTTCTTTGAAACCATGATAGATTTTAAATCGATCCTGACCAAGATGAGTCCGTGGTGTGAAATAATTTTTGTTGAGTGGATAGATTTCAGTTGGGGCAGTCGTTCAATATTCTATCAGAACAACGAACCATGGAGTATGATTTCTCTGAAACCAAGATAGATTTCAAATCGATCCTGACCAAGATGAGTCTGTGGTGTGAAATAATTTTTGTTGAGTGGATAGATTTCAGTTGGGGTAGTCGTTCAACATTCTATCAGAACAACGAACCATGGAGTATGATTTCTCTGAAACCATGATAGATTTCAAGTCGATCCTGACCCAAATGAGTCTGTGGTGTGAAATAATTTTTGCTGCGTGGATTGCTTTTAGTTGGGGTAGTCGTTCAACATTCTATCAGAACAACGAACCATGGAGTATGATTTCTTTGAAACCATGATAGATTTCAAATCGATCCTGACCAAAATGAGTCTGTGGTGTGAAATAATTTTTGTTGAGTGGATAGATTTTAGTTGGGGTAGTCGTTCAACATTCTATCAGAACAACGAACCATGGAGTATGATTTCTCTGAAACCATGATAGATTTCAAATCGATCCTGACCAAAATGAGTCTGTGGTGTGAAATAATTTTTGTTGAGTGGATAGATTTTAGTTGGGGTAGTCGTTCAACACTCTATCAGAACAACGAACCATGGAGTATGATTTCTCTGAAACCATGATAGATTTTAAATCGATCCTGACCAAGATGAGTCCGTGGTGTGAAATAATTTTTGTTGAGTGGATAGATTTCAGTTGGGGTAGTCGTTCAATATTCTATCAGAACAACGAACCATGGAGTATGATTTCTCTGAAACCAAGATAGATTTCAAATCGATCCTGACCAAGATGAGTCTGTGGTGTGAAATAATTTTTGTTGTGTGGATAGATTTCAGTTGGGGTAGTCGTTCAACATTCTATCAGAACAACGAATCATGGAGTATGATTTCTCTGAAACCATGATAGATTTCAAGTCGATCCTGACCCAAATGAGTCTGTGGTGTGAAATAATTTTTGCTGAGTGGATTGATTTTAGTTGGGGTAGTCGTTCAACATTCTATCAGAACAACGAACCATGGAGTATGATTTCTCTGAAACCATGATAGATTTCAAATCGATCCTGACCAAAATGAGTCTGTGGTGTGAAATAATTTTTGTTGAGTGGATAGATTTTAGTTGGGGTAGTCGTTCAACATTCTATCAGAACAACGAACCATGGAGTATGATTTCTCTGAAACCATGATAGATTTCAAATCGATATTGACCAAAATGAGTCTGTGGCGTGAAATAATTTTTGTTGAGTGGATAGATTTTAGTTAGGGGTAGTCGTTCAACATTCTATCAGAACAACGAACCATGGACTATGATTTCTCTGAAACCATGCTAGATTTCAAGTCGATCCTGACCCAAATGAGTTTGTGGTGTGAAATAATTTTTGTTGAGTGGATATATTTTAGTTGGGGTAGTCGTTCAACATTCTATCAGAACAACGAACCATGGAGTATGATTTCTCTGAAACCATGATAGATTTCAAATCGATATTGACCCAAATGATTCTGTGGTGTGAAATAATTTTTGTTGAGTGGATAGATTTTAGTTGGGGTAGTCGTTCAACATTCTATCAGAACAACGAACCATGGAGTATGATTTCTCTGAAACCATGATAGATTTCAAGTCGATCCTGACCCAAATGAGTCTGTGGTGTGAAATAATTTTTGTTGAGTGGATAGATTTTAGTTGGGGTAGTCGTTCAACATTCTATCAGAACAACGAACCATGGAGTATGATTTCTCTGAAACCATGATAGATTTCAAATCGATCCAGTCCAAAATGAGTCTGTGGTGTGAAATAATTTTTGTTGAGTGGATAGATGTTAGTTAGGGGTAGTCGTTCAACATTCTATCAGAACAACGAACCATGGAGTATGATTTCTCTGAAACCATCCATGATAGAGTTCAAATCGATCCTGACCAAATGAGTCTGTGGTGTGAAATAGTTTTTGTTGAGTGGATAGAGTTCAGTTGGGGTAGTCGTTCAACATTCTATCAGAACAACGAACAATGGAGTATGATTTCTCTGAAACCATGATAGATTTCAAATCGATCCTGACCAAAATGAGTCTGTGGTGTGAAATAATTTTTGTTGAGTGGATAGATTTTAGTTGGGGTAGTCGTTCAACATTCTATCAGAACAACGAACCATGGAGTATGATTTCTCTGAAACCATGATAGATTTCAAATCGATCCAGTCCAAAATGAGTCTGTGGTGTGAAATAATTTTTGTTGAGTGGATAGATTTTAGTTGGGGTAGTCGTTCAACATTCTATCAGAACAACGAACCATGGAGTATGATTTCTCTGAAACCATGATAGATTTCAAGTCGATCCTGACCCAAATGAGTCTGTGGTGTGAAATAAATTTTGTTGAGTGGATAGATTTCAGTTGGGGTAGTCGTTCAACATTGTATCAGAACAACGAACCATGGAGTATGATTTCTCTGAAACCATGATAGATTTCAAATCGATATTGACCCAAATGAGTCTGTGGTGTGAAATAATTTTTGTTGAGTGGATAGATTTTAGTTGGGGTAGTCGTTCAACATTCTATCAGAACAACGAACCATATAGTATGATTTCTCTGAAACCATCCATGATAGAGTTCAAATCGATCCTGACCAAATGAGTCTGTGGTGTGAAATAGTTTTTGTTGAGTGGATAGAGTTCAGTTGGGGTAGTCGTTCAACATTCTATCAGAACAACGAACCATGGAGTATGATTTCTCTGAAACCATGATAGATTTCAAATCGATATTGACCCAAATGAGTCTGTGGTGTGAAATAATTTTTGTTGAGTGGATAGATTTTAGTTGGGGTAGTCGTTCAACATTCTATCAGAACAACGAACCATGGAGTATGATTTCTCTGAAACCATGATAGATTTCAAGTCGATCCTGACCCAAATGACTCTGTGGTGTGAAATAAATTTTGTTGAGTGGATAGATTTCAGTTGGGGTAGTCGTTCAACATTGTATCAGAACAACGAACCATGAAGTATGATTTCTCTCAAACCATGATATATTTCAAATCGATCCTGACCAAAATGAGTCTGTGGTGTGAAATAATTTTTGTTCAGTGAATAGATTTTATATAGATTATTTTGGATAGATTTTAAATCGATCCTGACCAAGATGAGTCTGTGGTGTGAAATAATTTTTGTTGAGTGGATAGATTTCAGTTGGGGTAGTCGTTCAATATTCTATCAGAACAACGAACCATGGAGTATGATTTCTCTGAAACCAAGATAGATTTCAAATCGATCCTGACCAAGATGAGTCTGTGGTGTGAAATAATTTTTGTTGAGTGGATAGATTTCAGTTGGGGTAGTCGTTCAACATTCTATCAGAACAACGAACCATGGAGTATGATTTCTCTGAAACCATAATAGATTTCAAGTCGATCCTGACCCAAATGAGTCTGTGGTGTGAAATAATTTTTGTTGAGTGGATAGATTTTAGTTGGGGTAGTCGTTCAACATTCTATCAGAACAACGAACCATGGAGTATGATTTCTCTGAAACCATGATAGATTTCAAATCGATCCTGACCAAAATGAGTCTGTGGTGTGAAATAATTTTTGTTCAGTGAATAGATTTTAGTTAAAGGTAGTCGTTCAACATTCTATCAGAACAACGAACCATGGAGTATGATTTCTCTGAAACCATGATAGATTTTAAATCGATCCTGACCAAGATGAGTCCGTGGTGTGAAATAATTTTTGTTGAGTGGATAGATTTCAGTTGGGGTAGTCGTTCAATATTCTATCAGAACAACGAACCATGGAGTATGATTTCTCTGAAACCAAGATAGATTTCAAATCGATCCTGACCAAGATGAGTCTGTGGTGTGAAATAATTTTTGTTGAGTGGATAGATTTTAGTTGGGGTAGTCGTTCAACATTCTATCAGAACAGCGAACCATGGAGTATGATTTCTCTGAAACCATGATAGATTTTAAATCGATCCTGACCAAAAAGAATTAGAGTGCAATACTAATAAGAATACCTATAGCCATCTAGGGCTGCGCTTAAGCCATTAGAGTCTTACAACACTATTTCTGAAGATGCTGCACAATGCTCAGGGCATTATGTTCGCAGAACCGTGTCATATTATGTTGGGTACCTGAACACTGTGAAAATGTCGGGCGACAGTGCCGACGTACTGCCCAAAGAAAAATCCGATCTCCCATCAAATGATATCATTGAAAGCATCAGACCGTGGGCAAGAGAATTATTCTCGATAATATCATGAAGGGCACAGGTCTCAAAAGCGTTGTGGCCTGAGTTTGATAGGAAAACAATTTGGAGAATTAATGAAACTCAGCAGATCAAAGTTAAGACTATCGATAGGGGTACTGTCTGGTTCTTCAGTGCCTTTTGAGGAAGCATGCTATGAGATTAGGTTTAACGAACATGGATACATGTAGGTATTGTGATGACCTGTATGTCGTTGAGGATGTTACTCATTTACTCTGTGAATGTCAAGCCTTTGCTCGAAGTAGAATAAAGTACATGGAACGGAAGGAAGAAATAATTTTTGTTGAGTGGATAGATTTTAGTTGGGGTAGTCGTTCAACATTCTATCAGAACAACGAACCATGGAGTATGATTTCTCTGAAACCATGATAGATTTCAAATCGATATTGACCAAAATGAGTCTGTGGCGTGAAATAATTTTTGTTGAGTGGATAGATTTTAGTTAGGGGTAGTCGTTCAACATTCTATCAGAACAACGAACCATGGAGTATGATTTCTCTGAAACCATGATAGATTTCAAGTCGATCCTGACCCAAATGAGTCTGTGGTGGGAAATAATTGTTGTTGAGTGGATAGATGTTAGTTGGGGTAGTCGTTCAACATTCTATCAGAACAACGAACCATGGAGTATGATTTCTCTGAAACCATGATAGATTTCAAATCGATATTGACCCAAATGAGTCTGTGGTGTGAAATAATTTTTGTTGAGTGGATAGATTTTAGTTGGGGTAGTCGTTCAACGTTCTATCAGAACAACGAACCATGGAGTATGATTTCTCTGAAACCATGATAGATTTCAAGTCGATCCTGACCCAAATGACTCTGTTTTGTGAAATAAATTTTGTTGAGTGGATAGATTTCAGTTGGGGTAGTCGTTCAACATTGTATCAGAACAACGAACCATGAAGTATGATTTATATATATTTCAAATCGATCCTGACCAAAATGAGTCTGTGGTGTGAAATAATTTTTGTTCAGTGAATAGATTTTAGTTAGGATTAGTCGTTCAACATTCTATCAGAACAACGAACCATGGAGTATGATTTCTCTGAAACCATGATAGATTTTAAATCGATCCTGACCAAGATGAGTCTGTGGTGTGAAATAATTTTTGTTGAGTGGATAGATTTCAGTTGGGGTAGTCGTTCAATATTCTATCAGAACAACGAACCATGGAGTATGATTTCTCTGAAACCAAGATAGATTTCAAGTCGATCCTGACCCAAATGAGTCTGTGGTGTGAAATAATTTTTGTTGAGTGGATAGATGTTAGTTGGGGTAGTCGTTCAACATTCTATCAGAACAACGAACCATGGAGTATGATTTCTCTGAAATTATGATAGATTTCAAATCGATATTGACCCAAATGAGTCTGTGGTGTGAAATAATTTTTGTTGAGTGGATAGATTTTAGTTGGGGTAGTCGTTCAACATTCTATCAGAACAACGAACCATGGAGTATGATTTCTCTGAAACCATGATAGATTTCAAGTTGATCCTGACCCAAATGAGTCTGTGGTGTGAAATAATTTTTGTTGAGTGGATAGATGTTAGTTGGGGTAGTCGTTCAACATTCTATCAGAACAACGAACCATGGAGTATGATTTCTCTGAAACTATGATAGATTTCAAATCGATATTGACCCAAATGAGTCTGTGGTATGAAATAATTTTTGTTGAGTGGATAGATTTTAGTTGGGGTAGTCGTTCAACATTCTATCAGAACAACGAACCATGGAGTATGATTTCTCTGAAACCATGATAGATTTCAAGTCGATCCTGACCAAGATGAGTCTGTGGTGTGAAATAATTTTTGTTGAGTGGATAGATTTTAGTTGGGGTAGTCGTTCAACATTCTATCAGAACAACGAACCATGGAGTATGATTTCTCTGAAACCATGATAGATTTCAAGTCGATCCTGACCCAAATGAGTCTGTGGTGTGAAATAATTTTTGTTGAGTGGATAGATTTTAGTTGGGGTAGTCGTTCAACATTCTATCAGAACAACGAACCATGGAGTATGATTTCTCTGAAACCATGATAGATTTCAAGTCGATCCTGACCCAAATGAGTCTGTGGTGTGAAATAATTTTTGTTGAGTGGATAGATTTTAGTTGGGGTAGTCGTTGAACATTGTATCAGAACAACGAACCATGGAGTATGATTTCTCTGAAACCATGATAGATTTCAAGTCGATCCTGACCCAAATGAGTCTGTGGTGTGAAATAATTTTTGTTGAGTGGATAGATTTTAGTTGGGGTAGTCGTTCAACATTCTATCAGAACAACGAACCATGGAGTATGATTTCTCTGAAACCATGATAGATTTCAAGTCGATCCTGACCCAAATGAGTCTGTGGTGTGAAATAATTTTTGTTCAGTGAATAGATTTTAGTTAGGGGTAGTCGTTCAACATTCTATCAGAACAACGAACCATGGAGTATGATTTCTCTGAAACCATGATAGATTTCAAGTCGATCCTGACCCAAATGAGTCTGTGGTGTGAAATAATTTTTGTTGAGTGGATAGATTTTAGTTGGGGTAGTCGTTCAACATTCTATCAGAACAACGAACCATGGAGTATGATTTCTCTGATAGATTTTAGTTAATGGTAGTCGTTCAATATTGTATCAGAACAACGAACCATGGAGTATGATTTCTCCGAAACCATGATAGATTTCAAATCGATCCTGCCCAAATGTGTCTGTGGTGTGAAATAGTTTTTGTTGAGTGGATAGATTTCAGTTGGGGTAGTCGTTCAACATTCTATCAGAACAACGAACCATTTAGTATGATTTCTCTGAAACCATGATAGAGTTCAAATCGATCCTGACCAAAATGAGTCTGTGGTGTGAAATAATTTTTTTGAGTGGATAGATTTTAGTTAATGGTAGTCGTTCAATATTGTATCAGAACAACGAACCATGGAGTATGATTTCTCCGAAACCATGATAGATTTCAAATCGATCCTGACCAAAATGAGTCTGTGGTGTGAAATAATTTTTTTGAGTGGACAGATTTTAGTTAATGGTAGTCGTTCAATATTCGATCAGAACAACGAACCATGGAGTATGATTTCTCAGAAACCATGATAGATTTCAAATCTACCCGACCAAATGAGTCTGTGGTGTGAAATAATTTTTGTTGAGTGGATAGATTTCAGTTGAGGTAGTCGTTCAACATTCTATCAGAACAGCGAACCATTTAGTATGATTTCTCTGAAACCATGATAGATTTCAAATCGATCCTGACCAAAATGAGTCTGTGGTGTGAAATATTTTTTGTTGAGTGGATAGATTGTAGTTAGGGGTAGTCGTTCAACATTCTATCAGAACAACGAACCATGGAGTATGATTTCTCTGAAACCATGATAGATTTCAAATCGATCCTGACCAAAATGAGTCTGTGGCGTGAAATAATTTTTGTTGAGTGGATAGATTTTAGTTAGGGGTAGTCGTTCAACATTCTATCAGAACAACGAACCATGGAGTATGATTTCTCTGAAACCATGATAGATTTCAAATCGATCCTGACCAAAATGAGTCTGTGGTGCGAAATAATTTTTGTTGAGTGGATAGATTTTAGTTGGGGTAGTCGTTCAACTTTCTATCAGAACAACGAACCATGGAGTATGATTTCTCTGAAACCATGATAGATTTCAAGTCGATCCTGACCCAAATGAGTCTGTGGTGTGAAATAATTTTTGTTGAGTGGATAGATGTTAGTTGGGGTAGTCGTTCAACATTCTATCAGAACAACGAACCATGGAGTATGATTTCTCTGAAACTATGATAGATTTCAAATCAATATTGACCCAAATGAGTCTGTGGTATGAAATAATTTTTGTTGAGTGGATAGATTTTAGTTGGGGTAGTCGTTCAACATTCTATCAGAACAACGAACCATGGAGTATGATTTCTCTGAAACCATGATAGATTTCAAGTCGATCCTGACCAAGATGAGTCTGTGGTGTGAAATAATTTTTGTTGAGTGGATAGATTTTAGTTGGGGTAGTCGTTCAACATTCTATCAGAACAACGAACCATGGAGTATGATTTCTCTGAAACCATGATAGATTTCAAGTCGATCCTGACCCAAATGAGTCTGTGGTGTGAAATAATTTTTGTTGAGTGGATAGATTTTAGTTGGGGTAGTCGTTCAACATTCTATCAGAACAACGAACCATGGAGTATGATTTCTCTGAAACCATGATAGATTTCAAGTCGATCCTGACCCAAATGAGTCTGTGGTGTGAAATAATTTTTGTTGAGTGGATAGATTTTAGTTGGGGTAGTCGTTCAACATTCTATCAGAACAACGAACCATGGAGTATGATTTCTCTGAAACCATGATAGATTTCAAGTCGATCCTGACCAAGATGAGTCTGTGGTGTGAAATAATTTTTGTTGAGTGGATAGATTTTAGTTGGGGTAGTCGTTCAACATTCTATCAGAACAACGAACCATGGAGTATGATTTCTCTGAAACCATGATAGATTTCAAGTCGATCCTGACCCAAATGAGTCTGTGGTGTGAAATAATTTTTGTTGAGTGGATAGATTTTAGTTGGGGTAGTCGTTCAACATTCTATCAGAACAACGAACCATGGAGTATGATTTCTCTGAAACCATGATAGATTTCAAGTCGATCCTGACCCAAATGAGTCTGTGGTGTGAAATAATTTTTGTTCAGTGAATAGATTTTAGTTAGGGGTAGTCGTTCAACATTCTATCAGAACAACGAACCATGGAGTATGATTTCTCTGAAACCATGATAGATTTCAAGTCGATCCTGACCCAAATGAGTCTGTGGTGTGAAATAATTTTTGTTGAGTGGATAGATTTTAGTTGGGGTAGTCGTTCAACATTCTATCAGAACAACGAACCATGGAGTATGATTTCTCTGATAGATTTTAGTTAATGGTAGTCGTTCAATATTGTATCAGAACAACGAACCATGGAGTATGATTTCTCCGAAACCATGATAGATTTCAAATCGATCCTGCCCAAATGTGTCTGTGGTGTGAAATAGTTTTTGTTGAGTGGATAGATTTCAGTTGGGGTAGTCGTTCAACATTCTATCAGAACAACGAACCATTTAGTATGATTTCTCTGAAACCATGATAGATTTCAAATCGATCCTGACCAAAATGAGTCTGTGGTGTGAAATAATTTTTTTGAGTGGATAGATTTTAGTTAATGGTAGTCGTTCAATATTGTATCAGAACAACGAACCATGGAGTATGATTTCTCCGAAACCATGATAGATTTCAAATCGATCCTGACCAAAATGAGTCTGTGGTGTGAAATAATTTTTTTGAGTGGACAGATTTTAGTTAATGGTAGTCGTTCAATATTCGATCAGAACAACGAACCATGGAGTATGATTTCTCAGAAACCATGATAGATTTCAAATCTACCCGACCAAATGAGTCTGTGGTGTGAAATAATTTTTGTTGAGTGGATAGATTTCAGTTGAGGTAGTCGTTCAACATTCTATCAGAACAGCGAACCATTTAGTATGATTTCTCTGAAACCATGATAGATTTTAAATCGATCCTGACCAAAATGAGTCTGTGGTGTGAAATATTTTTTGTTGAGTGGATAGATTGTAGTTAGGGGTAGTCGTTCAACATTCTATCAGAACAACGAACCATGGAGTATGATTTCTCTGAAACCATGATAGATTTCAAATCGATCCTGACCAAAATGAGTCTGTGGCGTGAAATAATTTTTGTTGAGTGGATAGATTTTAGTTAGGGGTAGTCGTTCAACATTCTATCAGAACAACGAACCATGGAGTATGATTTCTCTGAAACCATGATAGATTTCAAATCGATCCTGACCAAAATGAGTCTGTGGTGCGAAATAATTTTTGTTGAGTGGATAGATTTTAGTTGGGGTAGTCGTTCAACTTTCTATCAGAACAACGAAACATGGAGTATGATTTCTCTGAAACCATGATAGATTTCAAATCAATCCTGACCAAGATGAGTCTGTGGTGTGAAATAATTTTTGTTGAGTGGATAGATTTCAGTTGGGGTAGTCGTGCAACATTCTATCAGAACAACGAACCATGGAGTATGATTTCTCTGAAACCATGATAGATTTCAAATCGATCCTGACCAAGATGAGTCTGTGGTGTGAAATAATTTTTGTTGAGTGGATAGATTTTAGTTGGGGTAGTCGTTCAACATTCTATCAGAACAACGAACCATGGAGTATGATTTCTCTGAAACCATGATAGATTTCAAGTCGATCCTGACCCAAATGAGTCTGTGGTGTGAAATAATTTTTGTTGAGTGGATAGATGTTAGTTGGGGTAGTCGTTCAACATTCTATCAGAACAACGAACCATGGAGTATGATTTCTCTGAAACTATGATAGATTTCAAATCGATATTGACCCAAATGAGTCTGTGGTATGAAATAATTTTTGTTGAGTGGATAGATTTTAGTTGGGGTAGTCGTTCAACATTCTATCAGAACAACGAACCATGGAGTATGATTTCTCTGAAACCATGATAGATTTCAAGTCGATCCTGACCCAAATGAGTCTGTGGTGTGAAATAATTTTTGTTGAGTGGATAGATTTTAGTTGGGGTAGTCGTCCAACATTCTATCAGAACAACGAACCATGGAGTATGATTTCTCTGAAACCATGATAGATTTCAAGTCGATCCTGACCCAAATGAGTCTGTGGTGTGAAATAATTTTTGTTGAGTGGATAGATTTTAGTTGGGGTAGTCGTTCAACATTCTATCAGAACAACGAACCATGGAGTATGATTTCTCTGAAACCATGATAGATTTCAAGTCGATCCTGACCCAAATGAGTCTGTGGTGTGAAATAATTTTTGTTGAGTGGATAGATTTTAGTTGGGGTAGTCGTTCAACATTGTATCAGAACAACGAACCATGGAGTATGATTTCTCTGAAACCATGATAGATTTCAAGTCGATCCTGACCCAAATGAGTCTGTGGTGTGAAATAATTTTTGTTGAGTGGATAGATTTTAGTTGGGGTAGTCGTTCAACATTCTATCAGAACAACGAACCATGGAGTATGATTTCTCTGAAACCATGATAGATTTCAAATCGATATTGACCCAAATGAGTCTGTGGTGTGAAATAATTTTTGTTCAGTGAATAGATTTTAGTTAGGGGTAGTCGTTCAACATTCTATCAGAACAACGAACCATGGAGTATGATTTCTCTGAAACCATGATAGATTTCAAGTCGATCCTGACCCAAATGAGTCTGTGGTGTGAAATAATTTTTGTTGAGTGGATAGATTTTAGTTGGGGTAGTCGTTCAACATTCTATCAGAACAACGAACCATGGAGTATGATTTCTCTGAAACCATGATAGATTTCAAATCGATATTGACCCAAATGAGTCTGTGGTGTGAAATAATTTTTGTTGAGTGGATAGATTTTAGTTGGGGTAGTCGTTCAACATTCTATCAGAACAACGAACCATGGAGTATGATTTCTCTGAAACCATGATAGATTTCAAGTCGATCCTGACCCAAATGAGTCTGTGGTGTGAAATAATTTTTGTTGAGTGGGTAGATTTTAGTTAGAGGTAGTCGTTCAACATTCTATCAGAACAACGAACCATGGAGTATGATTTCTCTGAAACCATGATAGATTTCAAATCGATCCAGTCCAAAATGAGTCTGTGGTGTGAAATAATTTTTGTTGAATGGATAGATGTTAGTTAGGGGTAGTCGTTCAACATTCTATCAGAACAACGAAAAATGGAGTATGATTTCTCTGAAACCATGATAGATTTCAAATCGATCCTGACCAAAATGAGTCTGTGGTGTGAAATAATTTTCGTTGAGTGGATAGATTTCAGTTGGGGTAGTCGTTCAACATTCTATCAGAACAACGAACAATGGAGTATGATTTCTCTGAAACCATGATAGATTTCAAATCGATCCTGACAAAAATGAGTCTGTGGTGTGAAATAATTTTTTTGAATGGATAGATTTTAGTTAATGGTAGTCGTTCAATATTGTATCAGAACAACGAACCATGGAGTATGATTTCTCCGAAACCATGATAGATTTCAAATCGATCCTGCCCAAATGTGTCTGTGGTGTGAAATAGTTTTTGTTGAGTGGATAGATTTCAGTTGGGGTAGTCGTTCAACATTCTATCAGAACAACGAACCATTTAGTATGATTTCTCTGAAACCATGATAGATTTCAAATCGATCCTGACCAAAATGAGTCTGTGGTGTGAAATAATTTTTTTGAGTGGATAGATTGTAGTTAATGGTAGTCGTTCAATATTGTATCAGAACAACGAACCATGGAGTATGATTTCTCCGAAACCATGATAGATTTCAAATCGATCCTGACCAAAATGAGTCTGTGGTGTGAAATAATTTTTTTGAGTGGACAGATTTTAGTTAATGGTAGTCGTTCAATATTCGATCAGAACAACGAACCATGAAGTATGATTTCTCAGAAACCATGATAGATTTCAAATCTACCCGACCAAATGAGTCTGTGGTGTGAAATAATTTTTGTTGAGTGGATAGATTTCAGTTGAGGTAGTCGTTCAACATTCTATCAGAACAGCGAACCATTTAGTATGATTTCTCTGAAACCCAAATGAGTCTGTGGTGTGAAATAATTTTTGTTGAGTGGATAGATTGTAGTGAGGGGTAGTCGTTCAACATACTATCAGAACAACGAACCATGGAGTATGATTTCTCTGAAACCATGATAGATTTCAAATCGATCCTGACCAAAATGAGTCTGTGGCGTGAAATAATTTTTGTTGAGTGGATAGATTTTAGTTAGGGGTAGTCGTTCAACATTCTATCCGAACAACGAACCATGGAGTATGATTTCTCTTAAACCATGATAGATTTCAAATCGATCCTGACCAAAATGAGTCTGTGGTGCGAAATAATTTTTGTTGAGTGGATAGATTTTAGTTGGGGTAGTCGTTCAACATTCTATCAGAACAACGAACCATGGAGTATGATTTCTCTGAAACCATGATAGATTTTAAATCGATCCTGACCAAGATGAGTCCGTGGTGTGAAATAATTTTTGTTGAGTGGATTGATTTAAGTTGGGGTAGTCGTTCAACATTCTATCAGAACAACGAACCATGGAGTATGATTTCTCTGAAACCATGATAAATTTCAAATCGATCCTGACCAAAATGAGTCTGTGGTGTGAAATAATTTTTGTTGAGTGGATAGATTTTAGTTGGGGTAGTCGTTCAACATTCTATCAGAACAACGAACCATGGAGTATGATTTCTCTGAAACCATGATAGATTTTAAATCGATCCTGACCAAGATGAGTCCGTGGTGTGAAATAATTTTTGTTGAGTGGATAGATTTTAGTTGGGGTAGTCGTTCAATATTCTATCAGAACAACGAACCATGGAGTATGATTTCTCTGAAACCAAGATAGATTTCAAATCGATCCTGACCAAGATGAGTCTGTGGTGTGAAATAATTTTTGTTGAGTGGATAGATTTTAGTTGGGGTAGTCGTTCAACATTCTATCAGAACAACGAACCATGGAGTATGATTTCTCTGAAACCATGATAGATTTCAAATCGATCCTGACCAAAATGAGTCTGTGGTGTGAAATAATTTTTGTTGAGTGGATAGATTTTAGTTGGGGTAGTCGTTCAACATTCTATCAGAACAACGAACCATGGAGTATGATTTCTCTGAAACCATGATAGATTTCAAATCGATATTGACCAAAATGAGTCTGTGGCGTGAAATAATTTTTGTTGAGTGGATAGATTTTAGTTAGGGGTAGTCGTTCAACATTCTATCAGAACAACGAACCATGGAGTATGACTTCTCTGAAACCATGATAGATTTCAAGTCGATTATGACCCAAATGAGTCTGTGGTGTGAAATAATTTTTGTTGAGTGGATAGATGTTAGTTGGGGTAGTCGTTCAACATTCTATCAGAACAACGAACCATGGAGTATGATTTCTCTGAAACCATGATAGATTTCAAATCGATATTGACCCAAATGACTCTGTGGTGTGAAATAATTTTTGTTGAGTGGATAGATTTTAGTTGGGGTACTCGTTCAACATTCTATCAGAACAACGAACCATGGAGTATGATTTCTCTGAAACCATGATAGATTTCAAGTCGATCCTGACCCAAATGACTCTGTGGTGTGAAATAAATTTTGTTGAGTGGATAGATTTCAGTTGGGGTAGTCGTTCAACATTGTATCAGAACAACGAACCATGAGGTATGATTTCTCTGAAACCATGATATATTTCAAATCGATCCTGACCAAAATGAGTCTGTGGTGTGAAATAATTTTTGTTCAGTGAATAGATTTTAGTTAGGGGTAGTCGTTCAACATTCTATCAGAACAACGAACCATGGAGTATGATTTCTCTGAAACCATGATAGATTTTAAATCGATCCTGACCAAGATGAGTCTGTGGTATGACATAATTTTTGTTGAGTGGATAGATTTCAGTTGGGGTAGTCGTTCAATATTCTATCAGAACAACGAACCATGGAGTATGATTTCTCTGAAACCAAGATAGATTTCAAGTCGATCCTGACCCAAATGAGTCTGTGGTGTGAAATAATTTTTGTTGAGTGGATAGATGTTAGTTGGGGTAGTCGTTCAACATTCTATCAGAACAACGAACCATGGAGTATGATTTCTCTGAAACCATGATAGATTTCAAATCGATATTGACCCAAATGAGTCTGTGGTGTGAAATAATTTTTGTTGAGTGGATAGATTTTAGTTGGGGTAGTCGTTCAACATTCTATCAGAACAACGAACCATGGAGTATGATTTCTCTGAAACCATGATAGATTTCAAGTCGATCCTGACCCAAATGACTCTGTGGTGTGAAATAATTTTTGTTGAGTGGATAGATTTTAGTTGGGGTAGTCGTTCAACATTCTATCAGAACAACGAACCATGGAGTATGATTTCTCTGAAACCATGATAGATTTCAAGTCGATCCTGACCCAAATGAGTCTGTGGTGTGAAATAATTTTTGTTGAGTGGATAGATTTTAGTTGGGGTAGTCGTTCAACATTCTATCAGAACAACGAACCATGGAGTATGATTTCTCTGAAACCATGATAGATTTCAAATCGATCCTGACCCAAATGAGTCTGTGGTGTGAAATAATTTTTGTTGAGTGGATAGATTTTAGTTGGGGTAGTCGTTCAACATTCTATCAGAACAACGAACCATGGAGTATGATTTCTCTGAAACCATGATATATTTCAAGTCGATCCTGACCCAAATGAGTCTGTGGTGTGAAATAATTTTTGTTGAGTGGATAGATTTTAGTTGGGGTAGTCGTTCAACATTCTATCAGAACAACGAACCATGGAGTATGATTTCTCTGAAACCATGATAGATTTCAAATCGATATTGACCCAAATGAGTCTGTGGTGTGAAATAATTTTTGTTCAGTGAATAGATTTTAGTTAGGGGTAGTCGTTCAACATTCTATCAGAACAACGAAACATGGAGTATGATTTCTCTGAAACCATGATAGATTTCAAGTCGATCCTGACCCAAATGAGTCTGTGGTGTGAAATAATTTTTGTTGAGTGGATAGATGTTAGTTGGGGTAGTCGTTCAACATTCTATCAGAACAACGAACCATGGAGTATGATTTCTCTGAAACCATGATAGATTTCAAATCGATATTGACCCAAATGAATCTGTGGTGTGAAATAATTTTTGTTGAGTGGATAGATTTTAGTTGGGGTAGTCGTTCAACATTCTATCAGAACAACGAACCATGGAGTATGATTTCTCTGAAACCATGATAGATTTCAAGTCGATCCTGACCCAAATGAGTCTGTGGTGTGAAATAATTTTTGTTGAGTGGATAGATTTTAGTTGGGGTAGTTCAACATTCTATCAGAGCAACGAACCATGGAGTATGATTTCTCTGAAACCATGATAGATTTCAAATCGATCCAGTCTAAAATGAGTCTGTGGTGTGAAATAATTTTCGTTGAGTGGATAGATTTCAGTTGGGGTAGTCGTTCAACATTCTATCAGAACAACGAACAATGGAGTATGATTTCTCTGAAACCATGATAGATTTCAAATCGATCCTGACCAAAATGAGTCTGTGGTGTGAAATAATTTTTTTGAGTGGATAGATTTTAGTTAATGGTAGTCGTTCAATATTGTATCAGAACAACGAACCATGGAGTATGATTTCTCCGAAACCATGATAGATTTCAAATCGATCCTGCCCAAATGTGTCTGTGGTGTGAAATAGTTTTTGTTGAGTGGATAGATTTCAGTTGGGGTAGTCGTTCAACATTCTATCAGAACAACGAAGAATGGAGTATGTTTTCCTGAAACCATGATAGATTTCAAATCGATCCTGACCAAAATGAGTCTGTGGTGTGAAATAATTTTTTTGAGTGGACAGATTTTAGTTAATGGTAGTCGTTCAATATTTGATCAGAACAACGAACCATGGAGTATGATTTCTCACAAGCCATGATAGATTTCAAATCAATCCTGACCAAGATGAGTCTGTGGTGTGAAATAATTTTTGTTGAGTGGATAGATTTCAGTTGGGGTAGTCGTTCAACATTCTATCAGAACAACGAACCATGGAGTATGATTTCTCTGAAACCATGATAGATTTCAAATCGATCCTGACCAAAATGAGTCTGTGGTGTGAAATAATTTTTGTTCAGTGAATAGATTTTAGTTAGGGGTAGTCGTTCAACATTCTATCAGAACAACGAACCATGGAGTATGATTTCTCTGAAACCATGATAGATTTCAAATCGATCCTGTCCAAAATGAGTCTGTGGTGTGAAATAATTTTTGTTGAGTGGATAGATTTCAGTTGGGGTAGTCGTTCAACATTCTATCAGAACAACGAACCATGGAGTATGATTTCTCTGAAACCATGATAGATTTCAAATCGATCCTGACCAAAATGAGTCTGTGGTGTGAAATAATTTTTGTTGAGTGGATAGATTTCAGTTGAGGTAGTCGTTCAACATTCTATCAGAACAACGAACCATGGAGTATGATTTCTCTGAAACCATGATAGATTTCAAATCGATCCTGACCAAAATGAGTCTGTGGTGCGAAATAATTTTTGTTGAGTGGATAGATTTTAGTTAGGGGTAGTCGTTCAACATTCTATCAGAACAACGAACCATGGAGTATGATTTCTCTGAAACCATGATAGATTTCAAATCGATCCTGACCAAAATGAGTCTGTGGTGTGAAATAATTTTTGTTGAGTGGATAGATTTCAGTTGAGGTAGTCGTTCAACATTCTATCAGAACAACGAACCATTTAGTATGATTTCTCTGAAACCATGATAGATTTCAAATCGATCCTGACCAAAATGAGTCTGTGGTGTGAAATATTTTTTGTTGAGTGGATAGATTGTAGTTAGGGGTAGTCGTTCAACATTCTATCAGAACAACGAACCATGGAGTATGATTTCTCTGAAACCATGATAGATTTCAATCGATCCTGACCAAAATGAGTCTGTGGCGTGAAATAATTTTTGTTGAGTGGATAGATTTTAGTTAGGGGTAGTCGTTCAACATTCTATCAGAACAACGAACCATGGAGTATGATTTCTCTGAAACCATGATAGATTTCAAATCGATCCTGTTCAAAATGAGTCTGTGGTGTGAAATAATTTTTGTTGAGTGGATAGATTTCAGTTGGTTTAGTCGTTCAACATTCTATCAGAACAACGAACCATGGAGTATGATTTCTCTGAAACCATGATTGATTTCAAATCGATCCTGACCAAAATGAGTCTGTGGTGCGAAATAATTTTTGTTGAGTGGATAGATTTTAGTTAGAGGTAGTCGTTCAACATTCTATCAGAACAACGAACCATGGAGTATGATTTCTCTGAAACCATGATAGATTTCAATCGATCCTGACCAAAATGAGTCTGTGGCGTGAAATAATTTTTGTTGAGTGGATAGATTTTAGTTAGGGGTAGTCGTTCAACATTCTATCAGAACAACGAACCATGGAGTATGATTTCTCTGAAACCATGATAGATTTCAAATCGATCCTGACCAAAATGAGTCTGTGGTGCGAAATAATTTTTGTTGAGTGGATAGATTTTAGTTAGGGGTAGTCGTTCAACATTCTATCAGAACAACGAACCATGGAGTATGATTTCTCTGAAACCATGATAGATTTCAAATCGATCCTGACCAAAATGAGTCTGTGGTGCGAAATAATTTTTGTTGAGTGGATAGATTTTAGTTAGGGGTAGTCGTTCAACATTCTATCAGAACAACGAACCATGGAGTATGATTTCTCTGAAACCATGATAGATTTCAAATCGATCCTGACCAAAATGAGTCTGTGGTGTGAAACAATTTTTGTTCAGTGAATAGATTTTAGTTAGGGGTAGTCGTTCAACATTCTATCAGAACAACGAAACATGGAGTATGATTTCTCTGAAACCATGATAGATTTCAAATCGATCCTGTTCAAAATGAGTCTGTGGTGTGAAATAATTTTTGTTGAGTGGATAGATTTCAGTATGATTTCTCTGAAACCATGATAGATTTTAAATCGATCCTGACCAAGATGAGTCCGTGGTGTGAAATAAATTTTGTCTAGTGGATAGATTTCAGTTGGGGTAGTCGTTCAACATTCTATCAGAACAACGAACCATGGAGCATGATTTCTCTGAAACCAAGATAGATTTCAAATCGATCCTGACCAAGATGAGTCTGTGGTGTGAAATAATTTTTGTTGAGTTAATAGATTTCAGTTGATGTAGTCGTTCAACATTCTATCAGAACAACGAACCATGGAGTATGATTTCTCTGAAACCATGATAGAATTCAAGTCGATCCTGACCAAAATGAGTCTGTGGTGTGAAATAATTTTTGTTGAGTGGATAGATTTTAGTTGGGGTAGTCGTTCAACATTGTATCAGAACAGCGAACCATGGAGTATGATTTCTCTGAAACCATGATAGATTTCGAATCGATCCTGACCAAAATGAGTCTGTGGTGTGAAAAAATTTTTGTTCAGTGAATAGATTTTAGTTAGGGGTAGTCGTTCAAAATTCTATCAGAACAACGAACCATGGAGTATGATTTCTCTGAAACCATGATAGATTTCAAATCGATCCTGACCAAAATGAGTCTGTGGTTTGAAATAATTTTTGCTTCGGTGGATAGATTTTAGTTGGGGTAGTCGTTCAAAATTCTATCAGAACAACGAACCATGGAGTATGATTTCTCTGAAACCATGATAGATTTCAAATCGATCCTGACCAAAATGATTTTTGTTGAGTGGATAGATTTTAGTTAGGGGTAGTCGTTCAACATTCTATCAGAACAACGAACCATGGAGTATGATTTCTCTGAAACCATGATAGATTTCAAATCGATCCTGTTCAAAATGAGTCTGTGGTGTGAAATAATTTTTGTTGAGTGGATAGATTTCAGTTGGGGTAGTCGTTCAACATTGTATCAGAACAACGAACCATGAAGTATGATTTCTCTTAAACCATGATAGATTTCAAATCGATCCTGACCAAAATGAGTCTGTGGTGTGAAATAATTCTTGTTAAGTGGATAGATTTTAGTTGGGGTAGTCGTTCAACATTCTATCAGAACAACGAACCATGGAGTATGATTTCTCTGAAACCATGATAGATTTTAAATCGATCCTGACCAAGATGAGTCTGTGGTGTGAAATAAATTTTGTCTAGTGGATAGATTTCAGTTGGGGTAGTCGTTCAACATTCTATCAGAACAACGAACAATGGAGTATGATTTCTCTGAAACCATGATAGATTTCAAATCGATCCTGACCAAAATGAGTCTGTGGTGTGAAATAATTTTTTTGAGTGGATAGATTTTAGTTAATGGTAGTCGTTCAATATTGTATCAGAACAACGAACCATGGAGTATGATTTCTCCGAAACCATGATAGATTTCAAATCGATCCTGCCCAAATGTGTCTGTGGTGTGAAATAGTTTTTGTTGAGTGGATAGATTTCAGTTGGGGTAGTCGTTCAACATTCTATCAGAACAACGAACAATGGAGTATGATTTCCTGAAACCATGATAGATTTCAAATCGATCCTGACCAAAATGAGTCTGTGGTGTGAAATAATTTTTTTGAGTGGACAGATTTTAGTTAATGGTAGTCGTTCAATATTTGATCAGAACAACGAACCATGGAGTATGATTTCTCACAAGCCATGATAGATTTCAAATCAATCCTGACCAAGATGAGTCTGTGGTGTGAAATAATTTTTGTTGAGTGGATAGATTTCAGTTGGGGTAGTCGTTCAACATTCTATCAGAACAACGAACCATGGAGTATGATTTCTCTGAAACCATGATAGATTTCAAATCGATCCTGACCAAAATGAGTCTGTGGTGTGAAATAATTTTTGTTCAGTGAATAGATTTTAGTTAGGGGTAGTCGTTCAACATTCTATCAGAACAACGAACCATGGAGTATGATTTCTCTGAAACCATGATAGATTTCAAATCGATCCTGTCCAAAATGAGTCTGTGGTGTGAAATAATTTTTGTTGAGTGGATAGATTTCAGTTGGGGTAGTCGTTCAACATTCTATCAGAACAACGAACCATGGAGTATGATTTCTCTGAAACCATGATAGATTTCAAATCGATCCTGACCAAAATGAGTCTGTGGTGCGAAATAATTTTTGTTGAGTGGATAGATTTTAGTTAGGGGTAGTCGTTCAACATTCTATCAGAACAACGAACCATGGAGTATGATTTCTCTGAAACCATGATAGATTTCAAATCGATCCTGACCAAAATGAGTCTGTGGTGTGAAATAATTTTTGTTGAGTGGATAGATTTCAGTTGAGGTAGTCGTTCAACATTCTATCAGAACAACGAACCATTTAGTATGATTTCTCTGAAACCATGATAGATTTCAAATCGATCCTGACCAAAATGAGTCTGTGGTGTGAAATATTTTTTGTTGAGTGGATAGATTGTAGTTAGGGGTAGTCGTTCAACATTCTATCAGAACAACGAACCATGGAGTATGATTTCTCTGAAACCATGATAGATTTCAATCGATCCTGACCAAAATGAGTCTGTGGCGTGAAATAATTTTTGTTGAGTGGATAGATTTTAGTTAGGGGTAGTCGTTCAACATTCTATCAGAACAACGAACCATGGAGTATGATTTCTCTGAAACCATGATAGATTTCAAATCGATCCTGTTCAAAATGAGTCTGTGGTGTGAAATAATTTTTGTTGAGTGGATAGATTTCAGTTGGGGTAGTCGTTCAACATTCTATCAGAACAACGAACCATGGAGTATGATTTCTCTGAAACCATGATTGATTTCAAATCGATCCTGACCAAAATGAGTCTGTGGTGCGAAATAATTTTTGTTGAGTGGATAGATTTTAGTTAGAGGTAGTCGTTCAACATTCTATCAGAACAACGAACCATGGAGTATGATTTCTCTGAAACCATGATAGATTTCAATCGATCCTGACCAAAATGAGTCTGTGGCGTGAAATAATTTTTGTTGAGTGGATAGATTTTAGTTAGGGGTAGTCTTTCAACATTCTATCAGAACAACGAACCATGGAGTATGATTTCTCTGAAACCATGATAGATTTCAAATCGATCCTGACCAAAATGAGTCTGTGGTGCGAAATAATTTTTGTTGAGTGGATAGATTTTAGCTAGGGGTAGTCGTTCAACATTCTATCAGAACAACGAACCATGGAGTATGATTTCTCTGAAACCATGATAGATTTCAAATCGATCCTGACCAAAATGAGTCTGTGGTGCGAAATAATTTTTGTTGAGTGGATAGATTTTAGTTAGGGGTAGTCGTTCAACATTCTATCAGAACAACGAACCATGGAGTATGATTTCTCTGAAACCATGATAGATTTCAAATCGATCCTGACCAAAATGAGTCTGTGGTGTGAAACAATTTTTGTTCAGTGAATAGATTTTAGTTAGGGGTAGTCGTTCAACATTCTATCAGAACAACGAAACATGGAGTATGATTTCTCTGAAACCATGATAGATTTCAAATCGATCCTGTTCAAAATGAGTCTGTGGTGTGAAATAATTTTTGTTGAGTGGATAGATTTCAGTTGGGGTAGTCGTTCAACATTGTATCAGAACAACGAACCATGAAGTATGATTTCTCTGAAATCATTATAGATTTCAAATCGATCCTGACCAAAATGAGTCTGTGGTGTGAAATAATTTTTGCTTCGGTGGATAGATTTTAGTTGGGGTAGTCGTTCAACATTCTATCAGAACAACGAACCATGGAGTATGATTTCTCTGAAACCATGATAGATTTTAAATCGATCCTGACCAAGATGAGTCCGTGGTGTGAAATAAATTTTGTCTAGTGGATAGATTTCAGTTGGGGTAGTCGTTCAACATTCTATCAGAACAACGAACCATGGAGCATGATTTCTCTGAAACCAAGATAGATTTCAAATCGATCCTGACCAAGATGAGTCTGTGGTGTGAAATAATTTTTGTTGAGTTAATAGATTTCAGTTGATGTAGTCGTTCAACATTCTATCAGAACAACGAACCATGGAGTATGATTTCTCTGAAACCATGATAGAATTCAAGTCGATCCTGACCAAAATGAGTCTGTGGTGTGAAATAATTTTTGTTGAGTGGATAGATTTTAGTTGGGGTAGTCGTTCAACATTGTATCAGAACAACGAACCATGGAGTATGATTTCTCTGAAACCATGATAGATTTCGAATCGATCCTGACCAAAATGAGTCTGTGGTGTGAAAAAATTTTTGTTCAGTGAATAGATTTTAGTTATGGGTAGTCGTTCAACATTCTATCAGAACAACGAACCATGGAGTATGATTTCTCTGAAACCATGATAGATTTCAAATCGATCCTGACCAAAATGAGTCTGTGGTTTGAAATAATTTTTGCTTCGGTGGATAGATTTTAGTTGGGGTAGTCGTTCAAAATTCTATCAGAACAACGAACCATGGAGTATGATTTCTCTGAAACCATGATAGATTTCAAATCGATCCTGACCAAAATGATTTTTGTTGAGTGGATAGATTTTAGTTAGGGGTAGTCGTTCAACATTCTATCAGAACAACGAACCATGGAGTATGATTTCTCTGAAACCATGATAGATTTCAAATCGATCCTGTTCAAAATGAGTCTGTGGTGTGAAATAATTTTTGTTGAGTGGATAGATTTCAGTTGGGGTAGTCGTTCAACATTGTATCAGAACAACGAACCATGAAGTATGATTTCTCTTAAACCATGATAGATTTCAAATCGATCCTGACCAAAATGAGTCTGTGGTGTGAAATAATTCTTGTTAAGTGGATAGATTTTAGTTGGGGTAGTCGTTCAACATTCTATCAGAACAACGAACCATGGAGTATGATTTCTCTGAAACCATGATAGATTTTAAATCGATCCTGACCAAGATGAGTCTGTGGTGTGAAATAAATTTTGTCTAGTGGATAGATTTCAGTTGGGGTAGTCGTTCAACATTCTATCAGAACAACGAACCATGGAGTATGATTTCTCTGAAACCAAGATAGATTTCAAATCGATCCTGACCAAGATGAGTCTGTGGTGTGAAATAATTTTTGTTGAGTGGATAGATTTCAGTTGGGGTAGTCGTTCAACATTCTATCAGAACAACGTACCATGTAGTATGATTTCTCTGAAACCATGATAGATTTCAAGTCGATCCTGACCAAAATGAGTCTGTGGTGTGAAATAATTTTTTGTTGAGTGGATAGATTTTAGTTGGGGTAGTCGTTCAACATTGTATCAGAACAACGAACCATGGAGTATGATTTCTCTGAAACCATGATAGATTTCGAATCGATCCTGACCAAAATGAGTCTGGGGTGTTAAAAAATTTTTGTTCAGTGAATAGATTTTAGTTGGGGTAGTCGTTCAACATTCTATCAGAACAACGAACCATGGAGTATGATTTCTCTGAAACCATGATAGATTTCAAATCGATCCTGACCAAGATGAGTCTGTGGTGTGAAATAATTTTTGTTGAGTGGATAGATTTCAGTTGGGGTAGTCGTTCAACATTCTATCAGAACAACGAACCATGGAGTATGATTTCTCTGAAACCATGATAGATTTCAAGTCGATCCTGACCAAAATGAGTCTGTGGTGTGAAATAATTTTTGTTGAGTGGATAGATTTTAGTTGGGGTAGTCGTTCAACATTGTATCAGAACAACGAACCATGGAGTATGATTTCTCTGAAACCATGATAGATTTCAAATCGATCCTGACCAAAATGAGTCTGTGGTGTGAAATAATTTTTGCTTCGGTTAATAGATTTTAGTTGGAGTAGTCGTTCAACATTCTATCAGAACAACGAACCATGGAGTATGATTTCTCTGAAACCATGATAGATTTCAAATCGATCCTGACCAAAATGCGTCTGTGGTGTGAAATAATTTTTGTTGAGTGGATAGATTTTAGTTGGGGTAGTCGTTCAACATTCTATCAGAACAACGAACCATGGAGTATGATTTCTCTGAAACCATGATAGATTTCAAATCGATCCTGACCAAAATGAGTCTGTGGTGTGAAATAATTTTTGCTTCGGAGGATAGATTTTAGTTGGGGTAGTCGTTCAGCATTCTATCAGAACAACGAACCATGAAGTATGATTTCTCTGAAACCATGATAGATTTCAAATCGATCCTGACCAAGATGAGTCTGTGGTGTGAAATAATTTTTGCTTCGGTGGATAGATTTTAGTTGGGGTAGTCGTTCAACTTTCTATCAGAACAACGAAACATGGAGTATGATTTCTCTGAAACCATGATAGATTTCAAATCAATCCTGACCAAGATGAGTCTGTGGTGTGAAATAATTTTTGTTGAGTGGATAGATTTTAGTTGGGGTAGTCGTTCAACTTTCTATCAGAACAACGAGCAAGGAAGTATGATTTCTCTGAAAGCATGATAGATTTCAAATCGATCCTGACCAAAATGAGTCTGTGGTGTGAAATAATTTTTTTGAGTGGACAGATTTTAGTTAATGGTAGTCGTTCAATATTCGATCAGAACAACGAACCATGGAGTATGATTTCTCCAAAACCATGATAGATTTCAAATCGACCCGACCAAATGAGTCTGTGGTGTGAAATAATTTTGGTTGAGTGGATAGATTTCAGTTGAGGTAGTCGTTCAACATTGTATCAGAACAACGAACCATGGAGTAGATTTCTCTGAAACCATGATAGATTTCGAATCGATTATGACCAAAATGAGTCTGTGGTGTGAAATAATTTTTGTTCAGTGAATAGATTTTAGTTAGGGGTAGTCGTTCAACATTCTATCAGAACAACGAACCATGGAGTATGATTTCTCTGAAACCATGATAGATTTCAAATCGATCCTGACCAAAATGAGTCTGTGGTGTGAAATATTTTTTGTTGAGTGGATAGATTGTAGTTAGGGGTAGCCGCCCAACATTCTATCAGAACAACGAACCATGGAGTATGATTTCTCTGAAACCATGGTAGATTTCAAATCGATCCTGACCAAATGAGTCTGTGGTGTGAAATAATTTTTTTGAGTGGACAGATTTTAGTTAATGGTAGTCGTTCAATATTCTATCAGAACAACGAACCATGGAGTATGATTTCTCTGAAACCATGATAAATTTCAAATCGATCCTGACCAAGATGAGTCTGTTGTGTGAAATAATTTTTGTTGAGTGGGTACATTTTAGTTAGGGGTAGTCGTTCAATATTCTATCAGAACAACGAATCATGGAGTATGATTTCTCTGACACCATGATAAATTTCAAATCGATTCTGACCAAGATGAGTCTGTGGTGTGAAATAATTTTTGTTGAGTGGATAGATTTCAGTTGGGGTAGTCGTTTAACATTCTATCAGAACAACGAACCATGAAGTATGATTTCTCTGAAACCATGATAGATTTCAAATCGATCCTGACCAAAAGAAGTCTGTGGTGCGAAATAATTTTTGTTGAGTGGATAGATTTTAGTTGGGGTAGTCGTTCAACTTTCTATCAGAACAACGAACCATGGAGTATGATTTTTCTGAAACCATGATAGATTTCAAATCAATCCTGACCAAGATGAGTCTGTGGTGTGAAATAATTTTTATTGAGTGGATAGATTTTAGTTGCTGTAGTCGTTCAACTTTCTATCAGAACAACGAAAAATGGAGTATGATTTCTCTGAAACCATGATAGATTTCAAATCGATCCTGACCAAAATGAGTCTGTGGTGTGAAATATTTTTTGTTGAGTGGATAGATTGTAGTTAGGGGTAGTCGTTCAACATTCTATCAGAACAACGAACCATGGAGTATGATTTCTCTGAAACCATGATAGATTTCAAATCGATCCTGACCAAAATGAGTCTGTGGCGTGAAATAATTTTTGTTGAGTGGATAGATTTTAGTTAGGGGTAGTCGTTCAACATTCTATCAGAACAACGAACCATGGAGTATGATTTCTCTGAAACCATGATAGATTTCAAATCGATCCTGACCAAAATGAGTCTGTGGTGTGAAATAATTTTTGTTGAGTGGATAGATTTTAGTTGGGGTAGTCGTTCAACTTTCTATCAGAACAACGAGCAAGGAAGTATGATTTCTCTGAAAGCATGATAGATTTCAAGTCGATCCTGACCAAAATGCGTCTGTGGTGTGAAATAATTTTTGTTGAGTGAATAGATTTTAGTTGGGGTAGTCGTTCAACATTGTATCAGAACAACGAACCATGGAGTATGATTTCTCTGAAACCATGATAGATTTCAAGTCGATCCTGACCAAAATGCGTCTGTGGTGTGAAATAATTTTTGTTGAGTGGATAGATTTTAGTTGGGGTAGTCGTTCAACATTCTATCAGAACAACGAACCATGGAGTATGATTTCTCTGAAACCATGATAGATTTCAAATCGATCCTGACCAAAATGAGTCTGTGGTGTGAAATAATTTTTGCTTCGGAGGATAGATTTTAGTTGGGGTAGTCGTTCAGCATTCTATCAGAACAACGAACCATGAAGTATGATTTCTCTGAAACCATGATAGATTTCAAATCGATCCTGACCAAGATGAGTCTGTGGTGTGAAATAATTTTTGCTTCGGTGGATAGATTTTAGTTGGGGTAGTCGTTCAACTTTCTATCAGAACAACGAAACATGGAGTATGATTTCTCTGAAACCATGATAGATTTCAAATCAATCCTGACCAAGATGAGTCTGTGGTGTGAAATAATTTTTGTTGAGTGGATAGATTTTAGTTGGGGTAGTCGTTCAACTTTCTATCAGAACAACGAGCAAGGAAGTATGATTTCTCTGAAAGCATGATAGATTTCAAATCGATCCTGACCAAAATGAGTCTGTGGTGTGAAATAATTTTTTTGAGTGGACAGATTTTAGTTAATGGTAGTCGTTCAATATTCGATCAGAACAACGAACCATGGAGTATGATTTCTCCAAAACCATGATAGATTTCAAATCGACCCGACCAAATGAGTCTGTGGTGTGAAATAATTTTGGTTGAGTGGATAGATTTCAGTTGAGGTAGTCGTTCAACATTGTATCAGAACAACGAACCATGGAGTAGATTTCTCTGAAACCATGATAGATTTCGAATCGATTATGACCAAAATGAGTCTGTGGTGTGAAATAATTTTTGTTCAGTGAATAGATTTTAGTTAGGGGTAGTCGTTCAACATTCTATCAGAACAACGAACCATGGAGTATGATTTCTCTGAAACCATGATAGATTTCAAATCGATCCTGACCAAAATGAGTCTGTGGTGTGAAATATTTTTTGTTGAGTGGATAGATTGTAGTTAGGGGTAGCCGCCCAACATTCTATCAGAACAACGAACCATGGAGTATGATTTCTCTGAAACCATGGTAGATTTCAAATCGATCCTGACCAAATGAGTCTGTGGTGTGAAATAATTTTTTTGAGTGGACAGATTTTAGTTAATGGTAGTCGTTCAATATTCTATCAGAACAACGAACCATGGAGTATGATTTCTCTGAAACCATGATAAATTTCAAATCGATCCTGACCAAGATGAGTCTGTTGTGTGAAATAATTTTTGTTGAGTGGGTACATTTTAGTTAGGGGTAGTCGTTCAATATTCTATCAGAACAACGAATCATGGAGTATGATTTCTCTGACACCATGATAAATTTCAAATCGATTCTGACCAAGATGAGTCTGTGGTGTGAAATAATTTTTGTTGAGTGGATAGATTTCAGTTGGGGTAGTCGTTTAACATTCTATCAGAACAACGAACCATGAAGTATGATTTCTCTGAAACCATGATAGATTTCAAATCGATCCTGACCAAAAGAAGTCTGTGGTGCGAAATAATTTTTGTTGAGTGGATAGATTTTAGTTGGGGTAGTCGTTCAACTTTCTATCAGAACAACGAACCATGGAGTATGATTTTTCTGAAACCATGATCGATTTCAAATCAATCCTGATCAAGATGAGTCTGTGGTGTGAAATAATTTTTATTGAGTGGATAGATTTTAGTTGCTGTAGTCGTTCAACTTTCTATCAGAACAACGAAAAATGGAGTATGATTTCTCTGAAACCATGATAGATTTCAAATCGATCCTGACCAAAATGAGTCTGTGGTGTGAAATATTTTTTGTTGAGTGGATAGATTGTAGTTAGGGGTAGTCGTTCAACATTCTATCAGAACAGCGAACCATGGAGTATGATTTCTCTGAAACCATGATAGATTTCAAATCGATCCTGACCAAAATGAGTCTGTGGCGTGAAATAATTTTTGTTGAGTGGATAGATTTTAGTTAGGGGTAGTCGTTCAACATTCTATCAGAACAACGAACCATGGAGTATGATTTCTCTGAAACCATGATAGATTTCAAATCGATCCTGACCAAAATGAGTCTGTGGCGTGAAATAATTTTTGTTGAGTGGATAGATTTTATTTGGGGTAGTCGTTCAACATTCTATCAGAACAACGAAAAATGGAGTATGATTTCTCTGAAACCATGATAGATTTCAAATCAATCCTGACCAAGATGAGTCTGTGGTGTGAAATAATTTTTGTTGAGTGGATAGATTTCAGTTGGGGTAGTCGTTCAACATTGTATCAGAACAACGAACCATGAAGTATGATTTCTCTGAAATCATTATAGATTTCAAATCGATCCTGACCAAAATGATTCTGTGGTGTGAAATAATTTTTGCTTCGGTGGATAGATTTTAGTTGGGGTAGTCGTTCAAAATTCTATCAGAACAACGAACCATGGAGTATGATTTCTCTGAAACCATGATAGATTTTAAATCGATCCTGACCAAGATGAGTCCGTGGTGTGAAATAAATTTTGTCTAGTGGATAGATTTCAGTTGGGGTAGTCGTTCAACATTCTATCAGAACAACGAACCATGGAGTATGATTTCTCTGAAACCAAGATAAATTTCAAATCGATCCTGACCAAGATGAGTCTGTGGTGTGAAATAATTTTTGTTGAGTGGATAGATTTCAGTTGGGGTAGTCGTTCAACATTCTATCAGAACAACGAACCATGGAGTATGATTTCTCTGAAACCATGATAGATTTCAAATCGATCCTGTCCAAAATGAGTCT
The DNA here is from genome assembly GCA_905220385.1 of Xylota sylvarum. NCBI lineage: Eukaryota > Metazoa > Arthropoda > Insecta > Diptera > Syrphidae > Xylota > Xylota sylvarum. The sequence goes on from CAJMZQ010000060.1 coordinate 438,885, forward strand.
GTGGTGTGAAATAATTTTTGTTGAGTGGATAGATTTTAGTTGGGCTAGTCGTTCAACATTGTATCAGAACAACGAACCATGGAGTATGATTTCTCTGAAACCATGATAGATTTCGAATCGATCCTGACCAAAATGAGTCTGTGGTGTGAAAAAATTTTTGTTCAGTGAATAGATTTTAGTTATGGGTAGTCGTTCAACATTCTATCAGAACAACGAACCATGGAGTATGATTTCTCTGAAACCATGATAGATTTCAAATCAATCCTGACCAAGATGAGTCTGTGGTGTGAAATAATTTTTATTGAGTGGATAGATTTTAGTTGGGGTAGTCGTTCAACTTTCTGTCAGAACAACGAACCATGGAGTATGATTACTCTGAAACCATGATAGATTTCAAATCAATCCTGACCAAGATGAGTCTGGGGTGTGAAATAATTTTTGTTGAGTGGATAGATTTTATTTGGGGTAGTCGTTCAACTTTCTATCAGAACAACGAGCAATGAAGTATGATTTCTCTGAAAGCATGATAGGTTTCAAATCGATCCTGACCAAAATGAGTCTGTGGTGTGAAATAATTTTTTTGAGTGGATAGATTTTAGTTAATGGTAGTCGTTCAATATTCGATCAGAACAACGAACCATGGAGTATGATTTCTCCAAAACCATGATAGATTTCAAATCGACCCGACCAAATGAGTCTGTGGTGTGAAATAATTTTGGTTGAGTGGATAGATTTCAGTTGAGGTAGTCGTTCAACATTGTATCAGAACAACGAACCATAGAGTAGATTTCTCTGAAACCATAATAGATTTCGAATCGATCCTGACCAAAATGAGTCTGTGGTGCGAAATAATTTTTGTTCAGTGAATAGATTTTAGTTATTGGTAGTCGTTCAACATTCTATCAGAACAACGAACCATGGAGTATCATTTCTCTGAAACCATGATAGATTTCAAATCGATCCTGACCAAAATGAGTCTGTGGTGTGAAATATTTTTTGTTGAGTGGATAGATTGTAGTTAGCGGTAGCCGCTCAACATTCTATCAGAACAACGAACCATGGAGTATGATTTCTCTGAAACCATGATAGATTTCAAATCGATCCTGACCAAATGAGTCTGTGGTGTGAAATAATTTTTTTGAGTGGACAGATTTTAGTTAATGGTAGTCGTTCAATATTCTATCAGATTAACGAACCATGGAGTATGATTTCTCTGAAACCATGATAGATTTCAAATCGATCCTGACCAAATGAGTCTGTGGTGTGAAATAATTTTTTTGAGTGGACAGATTTTAGTTAATGGTAGTCGTTCAATATTCTATCAGATTAACGAACCATGGAGTATGATTTCTCTGAAACCATGATAGATTTCAAATCGATCCTGACCAAGATGAGTCTGGGGTGTGAAATAATTTTTGTTGAGTGGATAGATTTTATTTGGGGTAGTCGTTCAACTTTCTATCAGAACAACGAGCAATGAAGTATGATTTCTCTGAAAGCATGATAGGTTTCAAATCGATCCTGACCAAAATGAGTCTGTGGTGTGAAATAATTTTTTTTGAGTGGATAGATTTTAGTTAATGGTAGTCGTTCAATATTCGATCAGAACAACGAACCATGGAGTATGATTTCTCCAAAACCATGATAGATTTCAAATCGACCCGACCAAATGAGTCTGTGGTGTGAAATCATTTTGGTTGAGTGGATAGATTTCAGTTGAGGTAGTCGTTCAACATTGTATCAGAACAACGAACCATAGAGTAGATTTCTCTGAAACCATAATAGATTTCGAATCGATCCTGACCAAAATGAGTCTGTGGTGTGAAATAATTTTTGTTCAGTGAATAGATTTTAGTTATTGGTAGTCGTTCAACATTCTATCAGAACAACGAACCATGGAGTATCATTTCTCTGAAACCATGATAGATTTCAAATCGATCCTGACCAAAATGAGTCTGTGGTGTGAAATATTTTTTGTTGAGTGGATAGATTGTAGTTAGCGGTAGCCGCTCAACATTCTATCAGAACAACGAACCATGGAGTATGATTTCTCTGAAACCATGATAGATTTCAAATCGATCCTGACCAAATGAGTCTGTGGTGTGAAATAATTTTTTTGAGTGGACAGATTTTAGTTAATGGTAGTCGTTCAATATTCTATCAGATTAACGAACCATGGAGTATGATTTCTCTGAAACCATGATAGATTTCAAATCGACCCGGCCAAATGAGTCTGTGGTTTGAAATAATTTTTGTTGAGTGGATAGATTTCAGTTGAGGTAGTCGTTCAACATTGTATCAGAACAACGAACCATGGAGTATGATTTCTCTGAAACCATGATGGATTTCAAATCGATCCTGACCAAAATGAGTCTGTGGTGTGAAATAATTTTTGTTCAGTGAATAGATTTTAGTTAGGGGTAGTCGTTCAACATTCTATCAGAACAACGAACCATGGAGTATGATTTCTCTGAAACCATGATAGATTTCAAATCGATCCTGTTCAAAATGAGTCTGTGGTGTGAAATAATTTTTGTTGAGTGAATAGATTTCAGTTGGGGTAGTCGTTCAACATTGCATCAGAACAACGAACCATGAAGTATGATTTCTCTGAAATCATTATAGATTTCAAATCGATCTTGACCAAAATGAGTCTGTGGTGTGAAATAATTTTTGCTTCGGTGGATAGATTTTAGTTGGGGTAGTCGTTCAACATTCTATCAGAACAACGAACCATGGAGTATGATTTCTCTGAAACCATGATAGATTTTAAATCGATCCTGACCAAGATGAGTCCGTGGTGTGAAATAAATTTTGTTGAGTGGATAGATTTTAGTTGGGGTAGTCGTTCAACATTCTATCAAAACAACGAACCATGGAGTATGATTTCTCTGAAACCATGATAGATTTCAAATCGATCCTGACCAAAATGAGTCTGTGGCGTGAAATAATTTTTGTTGAGTGGATAGATTTTAGTTAGGGGTAGTCGTTCAACATTGTATCAGAACAACGAACCATGGAGTATGATTTCTCTGAAACCATGATAGATTTCAAATCGATCCTGACCAAAATGAGTCTGTGGTGTGAAATAATTTTTGTTCAGTGAATAGATTTTAGTTAGGGGTAGTCGTTCAACATTCTATCAGAACAACGAACCATGGAGTATGATTTCTCTGAAACCATGATAGATTTCAAATCGATCCTGTCCAAAATGAGTCTGTGGTGTGAAATAATTTTTGTTGAGTGGATAGATTTCAGTTGGGGTAGTCGTTCAACATTCTATCAGAACAACGAACCATGGAGTATGATTTCTCTGAAACCAAGATAGATTTCAAATCGATCCTGACCAAGATGAGTCTGTGGTGTGAAATAAATTTTGTTGAGTGGATAGATTTTAGTTGGGGTAGTCGTTCAACATTCTATCAGAACAACGAACCATGGAGTATGATTTCTCTGAAACCAAGATAGATTTCAAATCGATCCTGACCAAGATGAGTCTGTGGTGTGAAATAATTTTTGTTGAGTGGATAGATTTCAGTTGGGGTAGTCGTTCAACATTCTATCAGAACAACGAACAATGGAGTATGATTTCTCTGAAACCATGATAGATTTCAAGTCGATCCTGACCAAAATGAGTCTGTGGGTTGAAATAATTTTTGTTGAGTGGATAGATTTTAGTTGGGGTAGTCGTTCAACATTCTATCAGAACAACGAACCATGGAGTATGATTACTCTGAAACCATGATAGATTTCAAATCGATCCTGACCAAAATGAGTCTGTGGTGTGAAATAATTTTTGTTGAGTGGATAGATTTTAGTTAGGGGTAGTCGTTCAACATTCTATCAGAACAACGAACCATGGAGTATGATTTCTCTGAAACCATGATAGATTTCAAATCGATCCTGACCAAAATGAGTCTGTGGCGTGAAATAATTTTTGTTGAGTGGATAGATTTTAGTAAGGGGTAGTCGTTCAACTTTCTATCAGAACAACGAAACATGGAGTATGATTTCTCTGAAACCATGATAGATTTCAAATCAATCCTGACCAAGATGAGTCTGTGGTGTGAAATAATTTTTGTTGAGTGGATAGATTTCAGTTGGGGTAGTCGTTCAACATTCTATCAGAACAACGAACCATTGAGTATGATTTCTCTGAAACCATGATAGATTTCAAATCGATCCTGACCAAAATGAGTCTGTGGTGTGAAATAATTTTTGTTCAGTGAATAGATTTTAGTTAGGGGTAGTCGTTCAACATTCTATCAGAACAACGAACCATGGAGTATGATTTCTCTGAAACCATGATAGATTTCAAATCGATCCTGTCCAAAATGAGTCTGTGGTGTGAAATAATTTTTGTTGAGTGGATAGATTTCAGTTGGGGTAGTCGTTCAACATTCTATCAGAACAACGAACCATGGAGTATGATTTCTCTGAAACCAAGATAGATTTCAAATCGATCCTGACCAAGATGAGTCTGTGGTGTGAAATAAATTTTGTTGAGTGGATAGATTTTAGTTGGGGTAGTCGTTCAACATTCTATCAGAACAACGAACCATGGAGTATGATTTCTCTGAAACCAAGATAGATTTCAAATCGATCCTGACCAAGATGAGTCTGTGGTGTGAAATAATTTTTGTTGAGTGGATAGATTTCAGTTGGGGTAGTCGTTCAACATTCTATCAGAACAACGAACAATGGAGTATGATTTCTCTGAAACCATGATAGATTTCAAGTCGATCCTGACCAAAATGAGTCTGTGGGTTGAAATAATTTTTGTTGAGTGGATAGATTTTAGTTGGGGTAGTCGTTCAACATTCTATCAGAACAACGAACCATGGAGTATGATTACTCTTAAACCATGATAGATTTCAAATCGATCCTGACCAAAATGAGTCTGTGGTGTGAAATAATTTTTGTTGAGTGGATAGATTTTAGTTAGGGGTAGTCGTTCAACATTCTATCAGAACAACGAACCATGGAGTATGATTTCTCTGAAACCATGATAGATTTCAAATCGATCCTGACCAAAATGAGTCTGTGGCGTGAAATAATTTTTGTTGAGTGGATAGATTTTAGTAAGGGGTAGTCGTTCAACTTTCTATCAGAACAACGAAACATGGAGTATGATTTCTCTGAAACCATGATAGATTTCAAATCAATCCTGACCAAGATGAGTCTGTGGTGTGAAATAATTTTTGTTGAGTGGATAGATTTCAGTTGGGGTAGTCGTTCAACATTCTATCAGAACAACGAACCATGGAGTATGATTTCTCTGAAACCATGATAGATTTCAAATCGATCCTGACCAAAATGAGTCTGTGGTGTGAAATAATTTTTGTTCAGTGAATAGATTTTAGTTAGGGGTAGTCGTTCAACATTCTATCAGAACAACGAACCATGGAGTATGATTTCTCTGAAACCATGATAGATTTCAAATCGATCCTGTCCAAAATGAGTCTGTGGTGTGAAATAATTTTTGTTGAGTGGATAAATTTCAGTTGGGGTAGTCGTTCAACATTCTATCAGAACAACGAACCATGGAGTATGATTTCTCTGAAACCATGATAGATTTCTAATCGATCCTGACCAAAATGAGTCTGTGGTGCGAAATAATTTTTGTTGAGTGGATAGATTTTAGTTGGGGTAGTCGTTCAACATTCTATCAGAACAACGAACAATGGAGTATAATTTCCTGAAACCATGAGAGATTTCAAATCGATCCTGACCAAAATGAGTCTGTGGTGTGAAATAATTTTTTTGAGTGGACAGATTTTAGTTAATGATAGTCGTTCAATATTCGATCAGAACAACGAACCATGGAGTATGATTTCTCAGAAACCATGATAGATTTCAAATCTACCCGACCAAATGAGTCTGTGGTGTGAAATAATTTTTGTTGTGTGGATAGATTTCAGTTGAGGTAGTCGTTCAACATTCTATCAGAACAACGAACAATTTAGTATGATTTCTCTGAAACCATGATAGATTTCAAATCGATCCTGACCAAAATGAGTCTGTGGTGTGAAATATTTTTTGTTGAGTGGATAGATTGTAGTTAGGGGTAGTCGTTCAACATTCTATCAGAACAACGAACCATGGAGTATGATTTCTCTGAAACCATGATAGATTTCAAATCGATCCTGACCAAAATGAGTCTGTGGCGTGAAATAATTTTTGTTGAATGGATAGATTTTAGTTAGGGGTAGTCGTTCAACATTCTATCAGAACAACGAACCATGGAGTATGATTTCTCTGAAACCATGATAGATTTCAAATCGATCCTGACCAAAATGAGTCTGTGGTGCGAAATAATTTTTGTTGAGTGGATAGATTTTAGTTGGTTTAGTCGTTCAACTTTCTATCAGAACAACGAAACATGGAGTATGATTTCTCTGAAACCATGATAGATTTCAAATCAATCCTGACCAAGATGAGTCTGTGGTGTGAAATAATTTTTGTTGAGTGGATAGATTTCAGTTGGGGTAGTCGTTCAACATTCTATCAGAACAACGAACCATGGAGTATGATTTCTCTGAAACCATGATAGATTTCAAATCGATTATGTCCAAAATGAGTCTGTGGTGTGAAATAATTTTTGTTGAGTGGATAGATTTCAGTTGGGGTAGTCGTTCAACATTCTATCAGAGCAACGAACCATGGAGTATGATTTCTCTGAAACCATGATAGATTTCAAATCGATCCTGACCAAAATGAGTCTGTGGTGCGCAATAATTTTTGTTGAGTGGATAGATTTTAGTTAGGGGTAGTCGTTCAACATTCTATCAGAACAACGAACCATGGAGTATGATTTCTCTGAAACTATGATAGATTTCAAATCGATCCTGACCAAAATGAGTCTGTGGTGTGAAATAATTTTTGTTCAGTGAATAGATTTTAGTTAGGGGTAGTCGTTCAACATTCTATCAGAACAACGAAACATGGAGTATGATTTCTCTGAAACCATGATAGATTTCAAATCGATCCTGACCAAAATGAGTCTGTGGTGCGAAATAATTTTTGTTGAGTGGATAGATTTTAATTAGGGGTAGTCGTTTAACATTCTATCAGAACAACGAACCATGGAGTATGATTTCTCTGAAACCATGATAGATTTCAAATCGATCCTGACCAAAATGAGTCTGTGGTGCGAAATAATTTTTGTTGAGTGGATAGCTTTTAGTTAGGGGTAGTCGTTCAACATTCTATCAGAACAACGAACCATGGAGTATGATTTCTCTGAAACCATGATAGATTTCAAATCGATCCTGACCAAAATGAGTCTGTGGTGTGGAATAATTTTTCTTCAGTGAATAGATTTTAGTTCGGGGTAGTCGTTCAACATTCTATCAGAACAACGAACCATGGAGTATGATTTCTCTGAAACCATAATAAATTTCAAATCGACCCTGTTCAAAATGAGTCTGTGGTGTGAAATAATTTTTGTTGAGTGGATAGATTTCAGTTGGGGTAGTCGTTCAACATTGTATCAGAACAACGAACCATGGAGTATGATTTCTCTGAAATCATTATAGATTTCAAATCGATCCTGACCAAAATGAGTCTGTGGTGTGAAATAATTTTTGCTTCGGTGGATAGATTTTAGTTGGGGTAGTCGTTCAACATTCTATCAGAACAACGAACCATGGAGTATGATTTCTCTGAAACCATGATAGATTTTAAATCGATCCTGACCAAGATGAGTCCGTGGTGTGAAATAAATTTTGTCTAGTGGATAGATTTCAGTTGGGGTAGTCGTTCAACATTCTATCAGAACAACGAACCATGGAGTATGATTTCTCTGAAACCAAGATAGATTTCAAATCGATCCTGACCAAGATGAGTCTGTGGTGTGAAATAATTTTTGTTGAGTGGATAGATTTCAGTTGGGGTAGTCGTTCAACATTCTATCAGAACAACGAACCATGGAGTATGATTTCTCTGAAACCATGATAGATTTCAAGTCGATCCTGACCAAAATGAGTCTGTGGTGTGAAATAATTTTTGTTCAGTGGATAGATTTTAGTTGGGGTAGTCGTTCAACATTGTATCAGAACAACGAACCATGGAGTATGATTTCTCTGAAACCATGATAGATTTCGAATCGATCCTGACCAAAATGAGTCTGTGGTGTGAAAAAATTTTTGTTCAATGAATAGATTTTAGTTAGGGGTAGTCGTTCAACATTCTATCAGAACAACGAACCATGGAGTATGATTTCTCAGAAACCATGATAGGTTTCAAATCGATCCTGACCAAAATGAGTCTGTGGTGTGAAATAATTTTTGTTCAGTGAATAGATTTTAGTTAGGGGTAGTCGTTCAACATTCTATCAGAACAACGAACCATGGAGTATGATTTCTCTGAAACCATGATAGATTTCAAATCGATCCTGTTCAAAATGAGTCTGTGGTGTGAAATAATTTTTGTTGAGTGGATAGATTTCAGTTGGGGTAGTCGTTCAACATTGTATCAGAACAACGAACCATGAAGTATGATTTCTCTGAAATCATTATAGATTTCAAATCGATCCTGACCAAAATGAGTCTGTGGTGTGAAATAATTTTTGCTTCGGTGGATAGATTTTAGTTGGGGTAGTCGTTCAACATTCTATCAGAACAACGAACCATGGAGTATGATTTCTCTGAAACCATGATAGATTTTAAATCGATCCTGACCAAGATGAGTCCGTGGTGTGAAATAAATTTTGTCTAGTGGATAGATTTCAGTTGGGGTAGTCGTTCAACATTCTATCAGAACAACGAACCATGGAGTATGATTTCTCTCAAACCAAGATAGATTTCAAATCGATCCTGACCAAGATGAGTCTGTGGTGTGAAATAATTTTTGTTGAGTGGATAGATTTCAGTTGGGGTAGTCGTTCAACATTCTATCAGAACAACGAACCATGGAGTATGATTTCTCTGAAACCATGATAGATTTCAAGTCGATCCTGACCAAAATGAGTCTGTGGTGTGAAATAATTTTTGTTGAGTGGATAGATTTTAGTTGGGGTAGTCGTTCAACATTGTATCAGAACAACGAACCATGGAGTATGATTTCTCTGAAACCATGATAGATTTCGAATCGATCCAGACCAAAATGAGTCTGTGGTGTGAAAAAATTTTTGTTCAGTGAATAGATTTTAGTTAGGGGTAGTCGTTCAACATTCTATCAGAACAACGAACCATGGAGTATGATTTCTCTGAAATCATGATAGGTTTCAGATCGATCCTGATCAAAATGAGTCTGTGGTGTGAAATAATTTTTGTTGAGTCGATAGATTTTAGTTGGGGTAGTCGTTCAACTTTCTATCAGAACAACGAACCATGGAGTATGATTTCTCTGAAACCATGATAGATTTCAAATCAATCCTGACCAAGATGAGTCTGTGGTGTGAAATAATTTTTATTGAGTGGATAGATTTTAGTTGGGGTAGTCGTTCAACTTTCTATCAGAACAACGAACCATGGAGTATGATTACTCTGAAAACATGATAGATTTCAAATCAATCCTGACCAAGATGAGTCTGGGGTGTGAAATAATTTTTGTTGAGTGGATAGATTTTAGTTGGGGTAGTCGTTCAACTTTCTATCACAACAACGAGCAATGAAGTATGATTTCTCTGAAAGCATGATAGATTTCAAATCGATCCTGACCAAAATGAGTCTGTGGTGTGAAATAATTTTTTTGAGTGGACAGATTTTAGTTAATGGTAGTCGTTCAATATTCGATCAGAACAACGAACCATGGAGTATGATTTCTCAAAAACCATGATAGATTTCAAATCGACCCGACGAAATGAGTCTGTGGTGTGAAATAATTTTTGTTGAGTGGATAGATTTCAGTTGAGGTAGTCGTTCAACATTGTATCAGAACAACGAACCATAGAGTAGATTTCTCTGAAACCATGATAGATTTCGAATCGATCCTGACCAAAATGAGCCTGTGGTGTGAAATAATTTTTGTTCAGTGAATAGATTTTAGTTAGGGGTAGTCGTTCAACATTCTATCAGAACAACGAACCATGGAGTATGATTTCTCTGAAACCATGATAGATTTCAAATCGATCCTGACCAAAATGAGTCTGTGGTGTGAAATATTTTTTGTTGAGTGGATAGATTGTAGTTAATGGTAGTCGTTCAATATTTTATCAGAACAACGAACCATGGAGAATGCTTTCTCCGAAACCATGATAGATTTCAAATCGACCCGGCCAAATGAGTCTGTGGTGTGAAATAATTTTTGTTGAGTGGATAGATTTCAGTTGAGGTAGTCGTTCAACATTGTATCAGAACAACGAACCATGGAGTATGATTTCTCTGAAACCATGATAGATTTCAAATCGATCCTGACCAAAATGAGTCTGTGGTGTGAAATAATTTTTGCTTCGGTGGATAGATTTTAGTTGGGGTAGTCGTTCAACATTCTATCAGAACAACGAACCATGGAGTATGATTTCTCTGAAACCATGATAGGTTTCAAATCGATCCTGACCAAAATGAGTCTGTGGTGTGAAATAATTTTTGATCAGTGAATAGATTTTAGTTAGGGGTAGTCGTTCAACATTCTATCAGAACAACGAACCATGGAGTATGATTTCTCTGAAACCATGATAGATTTCAAATCGATCCTGTTCAAAATGAGTCTGTGGTGTGAAATAATTTTTGTTGAGTGGATAGATTTCAGTTGGGGTAGTCGTTCAACATTGCATCAGAACAACGAACCATGAAGTATGATTTCTCTGAAATCATTATAGATTTCAAATCGATCCTGACCAAAATGAGTCTGTGGTGTGAAATAATTTTTGCTTCGGTGGATAGATTTTAGTTGGGGTAGTCGTTCAACATTCTATCAGAACAACGAACCATGGAGTATGATTTCTCTGAAACCATGATAGATTTTAAATCGATCCTGACCAAGATGAGTCCGTGGTGTGAAATAAATTTTGTCTAGTGGATAGATTTCAGTTGGGGTAGTCGTTCAACATTCTATCAGAACAACGAACCATGGAGTATGATTTCTCTGAAACCAAGATAGATTTCAAATCGATCCTGTTCAAAATGAGTCTGTGGTGTGAAATAATTTTTGTTGAGTGGATAGATTTCAGTTGGGGTAGTCGTTCAACAATCTATCAGAACAACGAACCATGGAGTATGATTTCTCTGAAACCAAGATAGATTTCAAATCGATCCTGTTCAAAATGAGTCTGTGGTGTGAAATAATTTTTGTTGAGTGGATAGATTTCAGTTGGGGTAGTCGTTCAACAATCTATCAGAACAACGAACCATGGAGTATGATTTCTCTGAAACCATGATAGATTTCAAGTCGATCCTGACCAAAATGAGTCTGTGGTGTGAAATAATTTTTGTTGAGTGGATACATTTTAGTTGGGGTAGTCATTCAACATTCTATCAGAACAACGAACCATGGAGTATGATTTCTCTGAAACCATGATAGATTTCGAATCGATCCTGACCAAAATGAGTCTGTGGTGTGAAAAAATTTTTGTTCAGTGAATAGATTTTAGTTGGGGTAGTCGTTCAACATTGTATCAGAACAACGAACCATGGAGTATGATTTCTCTGAAACCATGATAGATTTCGAATCGATCCTGACCAAAATGAGTCTGTGGTGTGAAATAATTTTTGTTGAGTGGATAGATTTTAGTTGGGGTAGTCGTTCAACATTCTATCAGAACAACGAACCATGGAGTATGATTTCTCTGAAACCATGATAGATTTCAAATCGATCCTGACAAAAATGAGTCTGTGGTGTGAAATAATTTTTGTTCAGTGAATAGATTTTAGTTAGGGGTAGTCGTTCAACATTCTATCAGAACAACGAACCATGGAGTATGATTTCTCTGAAACCATGATAGATTTCAAATCGATTATGACCAAAATGAGTCTGTGGTGTGAAATAATTTTTGCTTCGGTGGATAGATTTTAGTTGGGGTAGTCGTTCAACATTCTATCAGAACAACGAACCATGGAGTATGATTTCTCTGAAACCATGATAGGTTTCAAATCGATCCTGACCAAAATGAGTCTGTGGTGTGAAATAATTTTTGTTCAGTGAATAGATTTTAGTTAGGGGTAGTAGTTCAACATTCTATCAGAACAACGAACCATGGAGTATGATTTCTCTGAAACCATGATAGATTTCAAATCGATCCTGACCAAAATGAGTCTGTGGTGTGAAATATTTTTTGTTGAGTGGATAGATTGTAGTTAGGGGTAGTCGTTCAACATTCTATCAGAACAACGAACCATGGAGTATGATTTCTCTGAAACCATGATAGATTTCAAATCGATCCTGACCAAAATGAGTCTGTGGCGTGAAATAATTTTTGTTGAATGGATAGATTTTAGTTAGGGGTAGTCGTTCAACATTCTATCAGAACAACGAACCATGGAGTATGATTTCTCTGAAACCATGATAGATTTCAAATCGATCCTGACCAAAATGAGTCTGTGGTGCGAAATAATTTTTGTTGAGTGGATAGATTTTAGTTGGTTTAGTCGTTCAACTTTCTATCAGAACAACGAAACATGGAGTATGATTTCTCTGAAACCATGATAGATTTCAAATCAATCCTGACCAAGATGAGTCTGTGGTGTGAAATAATTTTTGTTGAGTGGATAGATTTCAGTTGGGGTAGTCGTTCAACATTCTATCAGAACAACGAACCATGGAGTATGATTTCTCTGAAACCATGATAGATTTCAAATCGATTATGTCCAAAATGAGTCTGTGGTGTGAAATAATTTTTGTTGAGTGGATAGATTTCAGTTGGGGTAGTCGTTCAACATTCTATCAGAACAACGAACCATGGAGTATGATTTCTCTGAAACCATGATAGATTTCAAATCGATCCTGACCAAAATGAGTCTGTGGTGCGAAATAATTTTTGTTGAGTGGATAGATTTTAGTTAGGGGTAGTCGTTCAACATTCTATCAGAACAACGAACCATGGAGTATGATTTCTCTGAAACCATGATAGATTTCAAATCGATCCTGACCAAAATGAGTCTGTGGTGTGAAATAATTTTTGTTCAGTGAATAGATTTTAGTTAGGGGTAGTCGTTCAACATTCTATCAGAACAACGAACCATGGAGTATGATTTCTCTGAAACCATGATAGATTTCAAATCGATCCTGACCAAAATGAGTCTGTGGTGTGAAATAATTTTTGTTGAGTGGATAGATTTTAATTAGGGGTAGTCGTTTAACATTCTATCAGAACAACGAACCATGGAGTATGATTTCTCTGAAACCATGATAGATTTCAAATCGATCCTGACCAAAATGAGTCTGTGGTGCGAAATAATTTTTGTTGAGTGGATAGATTTTAGTTAGGGGTAGTCGTTCAACATTCTATCAGAACAACGAACCATGGAGTATGATTTCTCTGAAACCATGATAGATTTCAAATCGATCCTGACCAAAATGAGTCTGTGGTGTGAAATAATTTTTCTTCAGTGAATAGATTTTAGTTCGGGGTAGTCGTTCAACATTCTATCAGAACAACGAACCATGGAGTATGATTTCTCTGAAACCATGATAGATTTCAAATCGATCCTGTTCAAAATGAGTCTGTGGTGTGAAATAATTTTTGTTGAGTGGATAGATTTCAGTTGGGGTAGTCGTTCAACATTGTATCAGAACAACGAACCATGAAGTATGATTTCTCTGAAATCATTATAGATTTCAAATCGATCCTGACCAAAATGAGTCTGTGGTGTGAAATAATTTTTGCTTCGGTGGATAGATTTTAGTTGGTTTAGTCGTTCAACATTCTATCAGAACAACGAACCATGGAGTATGATTTCTCTGAAACCATGATAGATTTTAAATCGATCCTGACCAAGATGAGTCCGTGGTGTGAAATAAATTTTGTCTAGTGGATAGATTTCAGTTGGGGTAGTCGTTCAACATTCTATCAGAACAACGAACCATGGAGTATGATTTCTTTGAAACCAAGATAGATTTCAAATCGATCCTGACCAAGATGAGTCTGTGGTGTGAAATAATTTTTGTTGAGTGGATAGGTTTCAGTTGGGGTAGTCGTTCAACATTCTATCAGAACAACGAACCATGGAGTATGATTTCTCTGAAACCATGATAGATTTCAAGTCGATCCTGACCAAAATGAGTCTGTGGTGTGAAATAATTTTTGTTCAGTGGATATATTTTAGTTGGGGTAGTCGTTCAACATTGTATCAGAACAACGAACCATGGAGTATGATTTCTCTGAAACCATGATAGATTTCGAATCGATCCTGACCAAAATGAGTTTGTGGTGTGAAAAAATTTTTGTTCAGTGAATAGATTTTAGTTAGGGGTAGTCGTTCAACATTCTATCAGAACAACGAACCATGGAGTATGATTTCTCAGAAACCATGATAGGTTTCAAATCGATCCTGACCAAAATGAGTCTGTGGTGTGAAATAATTTTTGTTCAGTGAATAGATTTTAGTTAGGGGTAGTCGTTCAACATTCTATCAGAACAACGAACCATGGAGTATGATTTCTCTGAAACCATGATAGATTTCAAATCGATCCTGTTCAAAATGAGTCTGTGGTGTGAAATAATTTTTGTTGAGTGGATAGATTTCAGTTGGGGTAGTCGTTCAACATTGTATCAGAACAACGAACCATGAAGTATGATTTCTCTGAAATCATTATAGATTTCAAATCGATCCTGACCAAAATGAGTCTGTGGTGTGAAATAATTTTTGCTTCGGTGGATAGATTTTAGTTGGGGTAGTCGTTCAACATTCTATCAGAACAACGAACCATGGAGTATGATTTCTCTGAAACCATGATAGATTTTAAATCGATCCTGACCAAGATGAGTCCGTGGTGTGAAATAAATTTTGTCTTGTGGATAGATTTCAGTTGGGGTAGTCGTTCAACATTCTATCAGAACAACGAACCATGGAGTATGATTTCTCTCAAACCAAGATAGATTTCAAATCGATCCTGACCAAGATGAGTCTGTGGTGTGAAATAATTTTTGTTGAGTGGATAGATTCCAGTTGGGGTAGTCGTTCAACATTCTATCAGAACAACGAACCATGGAGTATGATTTCTCTGAAACCATGATAGATTTCAAGTCGATCCTGACCAAGATGAGTCTGTGGTGTGAAATAATTTTTGTTGAGTGGATAGATTTTAGTTGGGGTAGTCGTTCAACATTGTATCAGAACAACGAACCATGGAGTATGATTTCTCTGAAACCGTGATAGATTTCAAATCGATCCAGACCAAAAACATACAGAAAAGCTACAATCCGTCTGGAACGGATCGTATGATACCCTATCCTCCTCTCTATAAAGTGCGCGTGACCAAATTGCATTTTGTACTCAAATATGGCTATAACCTCGAACGTTTGAGGATGTGACATGTAAAATTTTATCAAAATCGGTTTTTTGATGAAAACGCCCCCAAAAAGTGGGCGTGACCAAAACTGTTCTATGGGTGAATTGTAGGGAATCTGTATACCTAAATATTTGGTCTTAACAAAATTTTTCGGTTTCATATAATTTAGTGAAGTTATAAAAAAGTAGGCGTGGCAGTGGGCGGATGTAAAAAAAATTTACACTTGTACTGTATCTTTTTCTTGGAAGCCCAAATATGAAATTTCAGCGTTCTAGTTAATAATTGAAGGCCCAAAACTCGGTTTTGTGATGAAAACGCCCCCAAAAAGTGGGCGTGGCCAAAACTTTTGTATGGGTGGATTGTAGGGAATCTAAATGCCTAAATATTTGGTCTTAACAAAATTTTTCGGTTTCATATAATTTAGTGAAGTTATGAAAAAGTGGGCGTGGCAGTGGGCGGATTTCAAAAATTTTTACACTTGTACTGTATCTTTTTCTCAGAAGCCCAGATATGAAATTTCATCGTCCTAGCTCAAAATTTAAGGCCCAAAAAGCGGTGACATACGGACGGACGGACGGACGGACGGACGGACGGACGGACGGACGGACGGACGGACGGACGGACGGACGGACGGACGGACGGACGGTCATCGCTCAATCGATTTCGCTATTGATGCTGATCACGAATATATATACTTTATAGGGTCTATCTCGATTATTTCTCTATGTTACAAACTATGTGTCAAACTTAATATACCCTTAGGATAGGGTATAATGAGTCTGTGGTGTGAAAAAATTTTTGTTCAGTGAATAGATTTTAGTTAGGGGTAGTCGTTCAACATTCTATCAGAACAACGAACCATGGAGTATGATTTCTCTGAAATCATGATAGGTTTCAGATCGATCCTGATCAAAATGAGTCTGTGGTGTGAAATAATTTTTGTTGAGTCGATAGATTTTAGTTGGGGTAGTCGTTCAACTTTCTATCAGAACAACGAACCATGGAGTATGATTTCTCTGAACCCATGATAGATTTCAAATCAATTATGACCAAGATGAGTCTGTGGTGTGAAATAATTTTTATTGAGTGGATAGATTTTAGTTGGGGTAGTCGTTCAACTTTCTATCAGAACAACGAACCATGGAGTATGATTACTCTGAAACCATGATAGATTTCAAATCAATCCTGACCAAGATGAGTCTGGGGTGTGAAATAATTTTTGTTGAGTGGATAGATTTTAGTTGGGGTAGTCGTTCAACTTTCTATCAGAACAACGAGCAATGAAGTATGATTTCTCTGAAAGCATGATAGATTTCAAATCGATCCTGACCAAGATGAGTCTGTGGTGTGAAATAATTTTTTTGAGTGGATAGATTTTAGTTAATGGTAATCGTTCAATACTCGATCAGAACAACGAACCATGGAGTATGATTTCTCAAAAACCATGATAGATTTCAAATCGACCCGACGAAATGAGTCTGTGGTGTGAAATAATTTTTGTTGAGTGGATAGATTTCAGTTGAGGTAGTCGTTCAACATTGTATCAGAACAACGAACCATAGAGTAGATTTCTCTGAAACCATGATAGATTTCGAATCGATCCTGACCAAAATGAGCCTGTGGTGTGAAATAATTTTTGTTCAGTGAATAGATTTTAGTTAGGGGTAGTCGTTCAACATTCTATCAGAACAACGAACCATGGAGTATGATTTCTCTGAAACCATGATAGATTTCAAATCGATCCCGACCAAAATGAGTCTGTGGTGTGAAATATTTTTTGTTGAGTGGATAGATTGTAGTTAGGGGTAGCCGCTCAACATTCTATCAGAACAACGAACCATGGAGTATGATTTCTCTGAAACCATGATAGATTTCAAATCGATCCTGACCAAATGAGTCTGTGGTGTGAAATAATTTTTTTGAGTGGACAGATTTTAGTTAATGGTAGTCGTTCAATATTCTATCAGAACAACGAACCATGGAGTATGATTTCTCTGAAACCATGATAGATTTCAAATCGATCCTGACCAAATGAGTCTGTGGTGTGAAATAATTTTGTTGAGTGGATAGATTTTAGTTAATGGTAGTCGTTCAATATTTTATCAGAACAACGAACCATGGAGAATGCTTTCTCCGAAACCATGATAGATTTCAAATCGACCCGGCCAAATGAGTCTGTGGTGTGAAATAATTTTTGTTGAGTGGATAGATTTCAGTTGAGGTAGTCGTTCAACATTGTATCAGAACAACGAACCATGGAGTATGATTTCTCTGAAACCATGATAGATTTCAAATCGATCCTGACCAAAATGAGTCTGTGGTGTGAAATAATTTTTGCTTCGGTGGATAGATTTTAGTTGGGGTAGTCGTTCAACATTCTATCAGAACAACGAACCATGGAGTATGATTTCTCTGAAACCATGATAGGTTTCAAATCGATCCTGACCAAAATGAGTCTGTGGTGTGAAATAATTTTTGTTCAGTGAATAGATTTTAGTTAGGGGTAGTCGTTCAACATTCTATCAGAACAACGAACCATGGAGTATGATTTCTCTGAAACCATGATAGATTTCAAATCGATCCTGTTCAAAATGAGTCTGTGGTGTGAAATAATTTTTGTTGAGTGGATAGATTTCAGTTGGGGTAGTCGTTCAACATTGCATCAGAACAACGAACCATGAAGTATGATTTCTCTGAAATCATTATAGATTTCAAATCGATCCTGACCAAAATGAGTCTGTGGTGTGAAATAATTTTTGCTTCGGTGGATAGATTTTAGTTGGGGTAGTCGTTCAACATTCTATCAGAACAACGAACCATGGAGTATGATTTCTCTGAAACCATGATAGATTTTAAATCGATCCTGACCAAGATGAGTCCGTGGTGTGAAATAAATTTTGTCTAGTGGATAGATTTCAGTTGGGGTAGTCGTTCAACATTCTATCAGAACAACGAACCATGGAGTATGATTTCTCTGAAACCAAGATAGATTTCAAATCGATCCTGACCAAGATGAGTCTGTGGTGTGAAATAATTTTTGTTGAGTGGATAGATTTCAGTTGGGGTAGTCGTTCAACATTCTATCAGAACAACGAACCATGGAGTATGATTTCTCTGAAACCATGATAGATTTCAAGTCGATCCTGACCAAAATGAGTCTGTGGTGTGAAATAATTTTTGTTGAGTGGATAGATTTTAGTTGGGGTAGTCTTTCAACATTGTATCAGAACAACGAACCATGGAGTATGATTTCTCTGAAACCATGATAGATTTCGAATCGATCCTGACCAAAATGAGTCTGTGGTGTGAACAAATTTTTGTTCAGTGAATAGATTTTAGTTAGGGGTAGTCGTTCAACATTCTATCAGAACAACGAACCATGGAGTATGATTTCTCTGAAACCATGATAGGTTTCAGATCGATCCTGATCAAACTGAGTCTGTCGTGTGAAATAATTTTTGTTGAGTCGATAGATTTTAGTTGGGGTAGTCGTTCAACTTTCTATCAGAACAACGAACCATGGAGTATGATTTCTCTGAAAACATGATAGATTTCAAATCAATCCTGACCAAGATGAGTCTGTGGTGTGAAATAATTTTTATTGAGTGGATAGATTTTAGTTGGTTTAGTCGTTCAACTTTCTATCAGAACAACGAACCATGGAGTATGATTTCTCTGAAACCATGATAGATTTCAAATCAATCCTGACCAAGATGAGTCTGTGGTGTGAAATAATTTTTGTTGAGTGGATAGATTTTAGTTAGGGGTAGTCGTTCAACATTCTATCAGAACAACGAACCATGGAGTATGATTTCTCTGAAACCATGATAGGTTTCAAATCGATCCTGACCAAAATGAGTCTGTGGTGTGAAATAATTTTTGTTCAGTGAATAGATTTTAGTTAGGGGTAGTCGTTCAACATTCTATCAGAACAACGAACCATGGAGTATGATTTCTCTGAAACCATGATAGATTTCAAATCGATCCTGACCAAAATGAGTCTGTGGTGTGAAATATTTTTTGTTGAGTGGATAGATTGTAGTTAGGGGTAGTCGTTCAACATTCTATCAGAACAACGAACCATGGAGTATGATTTCTCTGAAACCATGATAGATTTCAAATCGATCCTGACCAAAATGAGTCTGTGGCGTGAAATAATTTTTGTTGAATGGATAGATTTTAGTTAGGGGTAGTCGTTCAACATTCTATCAGAACAACGAACCATGGAGTATGATTTCTCTGAAACCATGATAGATTTCAAATCGATCCTGACCAAAATGAGTCTGTGGTGCGAAATAATTTTTGTTGAGTGGATAGATTTTAGTTGGTTTAGTCGTTCAACTTTCTATCAGAACAACGAAACATGGAGTATGATTTCTCTGAAACCATGATAGATTTCAAATCAATCCTGACCAAGATGAGTCTGTGGTGTGAAATAATTTTTGTTGAGTGGATAGATTTCAGTTGGGGTAGTCGTTCAACATTCTATCAGAACAACGAACCATGGAGTATGATTTCTCTGAAACCATGATAGATTTCAAATCGATTATGTCCAAAATGAGTCTGTGGTGTGAAATAATTTTTGTTGAGTGGATAGATTTCAGTTGGGGTAGTCGTTCAACATTCTATCAGAACAACGAACCATGGAGTATGATTTCTCTGAAACCATGATAGATTTCAAATCGATCCTGACCAAAATGAGTCTGTGGTGCGAAATAATTTTTGTTGAGTGGATTGATTTTAGTTAGGGGTAGTCGTTCAACATTCTATCAGAACAACGAACCATGGAGTATGATTTCTCTGAAACCATGATAGATTTCAAATCGATCCTGACCAAAATGAGTCTGTGGTGTGAAATAATTTTTGTTCAGTGAATAGATTTTAGTTAGGGGTAGTCGTTCAACATTCTATCAGAACAACGAACCATGGAGTATGATTTCTCTGAAACCATGATAGATTTCAAATCGATCCTGACCAAAATGAGTCTGTGGTGTGAAATAATTTTTGTTGAGTGGATAGATTTTAATTAGGGGTAGTCGTTTAACATTCTATCAGAACAACGAACCATGGAGTATGATTTCTCTGAAACCATGATAGATTTCAAATCGATCCTGACCAAAATGAGTCTGTGGTGCGAAATAATTTTTGTTGAGTGGATAGATTTTAGTTAGGGGTAGTCGTTCAACATTCTATCAGAACAACGAACCATGGAGTATGATTTCTCTGAAACCATGATAGATTTCAAATCGATCCTGACCAAAATGAGTCTGTGGTGTGAAATAATTTTTCTTCAGTGAATAGATTTTAGTTCGGGGTAGTCGTTCAACATTCTATCAGAACAACGAACCATGGAGTATGATTTCTCTGAAACCATGATAGATTTCAAATCGATCCTGTTCAAAATGAGTCTGTGGTGTGAAATAATTTTTGTTGAGTGGATAGATTTCAGTTGGGGTAGTCGTTCAACATTGTATCAGAACAACGAACCATGAAGTATGATTTCTCTGAAATCATTATAGATTTCAAATCGATCCTGACCAAAATGAGTCTGTGGTGTGAAATAATTTTTGCTTCGGTGGATAGATTTTAGTTGGGGTAGTCGTTCAACATTCTATCAGAACAACGAACCATGGAGTATGATTTCTCTGAAACCATGATAGATTTTAAATCGATCCTGACCAAGATGAGTCCGTGGTGTGAAATAAATTTTGTCTAGTGGATAGATTTCAGTTGGGGTAGTCGTTCAACATTCTATCAGAACAACGAACCATGGAGTATGATTTCTCTGAAACCAAGATAGATTTCAAATCGATCCTGACCAAGATGAGTCTGTGGTGTGAAATAATTTTTGTTGAGTGGATAGGTTTCAGTTGGGGTAGTCGTTCAACATTCTATCAGAACAACGAACCATGGAGTATGATTTCTCTGAAACCATGATAGATTTCAAGTCGATCCTGACCAAAATGAGTCTGTGGTGTGAAATAATTTTTGTTCAGTGGATATATTTTAGTTGGGGTAGTCGTTCAACATTGTATCAGAACAACGAACCATGGAGTATGATTTCTCTGAAACCATGATAGATTTCGAATCGATCCTGACCAAAATGAGTTTGTGGTGTGAAAAAATTTTTGTTCAGTGAATAGATTTTAGTTAGGGGTAGTCGTTCAACATTCTATCAGAACAACGAACCATGGAGTATGATTTCTCAGAAACCATGATAGGTTTCAAATCGATCCTGACCAAAATGAGTCTGTGGTGTGAAATAATTTTTGTTCAGTGAATAGATTTTAGTTAGGGGTAGTCGTTCAACATTCTATCAGAACAACGAACCATGGAGTATGATTTCTCTGAAACCATGATAGATTTCAAATCGATCCTGTTCAAAATGAGTCTGTGGTGTGAAATAATTTTTGTTGAGTGGATAGATTTCAGTTGGGGTAGTCGTTCAACATTGTATCAGAACAACGAACCATGAAGTATGATTTCTCTGAAACCATTATAGATTTCAAATCGATCCTGACCAAAATGAGTCTGTGGTGTGAAATAATTTTTGCTTCGGTGGATAGATTTTAGTTGGGGTAGTCGTTCAACATTCTATCAGAACAACGAACCATGGAGTATGATTTCTCTGAAACCATGATAGATTTTAAATCGATCCTGACCAAGATGAGTCCGTGGTGTGAAATAAATTTTGTCTAGTGGATAGATTTCAGTTGGGGTAGTCGTTCAACATTCTATCAGAACAACGAACCATGGAGTATGATTTCTCTCAAACCAAGATAGATTTCAAATCGATCCTGACCAAGATGAGTCTGTGGTGTGAAATAATTTTTGTTGAGTGGATAGATTCCAGTTGGGGTAGTCGTTCAACATTCTATCAGAACAACGAACCATGGAGTATGATTTCTCTGAAACCATGATAGATTTCAAGTCGATCCTGACCAAGATGAGTCTGTGGTGTGAAATAATTTTTGTTGAGTGGATAGATTTTAGTTGGGGTAGTCGTTCAACATTCTATCAGAACAACGAACCATGGAGTATGATTTCTCTGAAACCATGATAGATTTCAAATCGATCCTGACCAAAATGAGTCTGTGGTGTGAAATATTTTTTGTTGAGTGGATAGATTGTAGTTAGGGGTAGTCGTTCAACATTCTATCAGAACAACGAACCATGGAGTATGATTTCTCTGAAACCATGATAGATTTCAAATCGATCCTGACCAAAATGAGTCTGTGGCGTGAAATAATTTTTGTTGAATGGATAGATTTTAGTTAGGGGTAGTCGTTCAACATTCTATCAGAACAACGAACCATGGAGTATGATTTCTCTGAAACCATGATAGATTTCAAATCGATCCTGACCAAAATGAGTCTGTGGTGCGAAATAATTTTTGTTGAGTGGATAGATTTTAGTTGGTTTAGTCGTTCAACTTTCTATCAGAACAACGAAACATGGAGTATGATTTCTCTGAAACCATGATAGATTTCAAATCAATCCTGACCAAGATGAGTCTGTGGTGTGAAATAATTTTTGTTGAGTGGATAGATTTCAGTTGGGGTAGTCGTTCAACATTCTATCAGAACAACGAACCATGGAGTATGATTTCTCTGAAACCATGATAGATTTCAAATCGATTATGTCCAAAATGAGTCTGTGGTGTGAAATAATTTTTGTTGAGTGGATAGATTTCAGTTGGGGTAGTCGTTCAACATTCTATCAGAACAACGAACCATGGAGTATGATTTCTCTGAAACCATGATAGATTTCAAATCGATCCTGACCAAAATGAGTCTGTGGTGCGAAATAATTTTTGTTGAGTGGATTGATTTTAGTTAGGGGTAGTCGTTCAACATTCTATCAGAACAACGAACCATGGAGTATGATTTCTCTGAAACCATGATAGATTTCAAATCGATCCTGACCAAAATGAGTCTGTGGTGTGAAATAATTTTTGTTCAGTGAATAGATTTTAGTTAGGGGTAGTCGTTCAACATTCTATCAGAACAACGAACCATGGAGTATGATTTCTCTGAAACCATGATAGATTTCAAATCGATCCTGACCAAAATGAGTCTGTGGTGTGAAATAATTTTTGTTGAGTGGATAGATTTTAATTAGGGGTAGTCGTTTAACATTCTATCAGAACAACGAACCATGGAGTATGATTTCTCTGAAACCATGATAGATTTCAAATCGATCCTGACCAAAATGAGTCTGTGGTGCGAAATAATTTTTGTTGAGTGGATAGATTTTAGTTAGGGGTAGTCGTTCAACATTCTATCAGAACAACGAACCATGGAGTATGATTTCTCTGAAACCATGATAGATTTCAAATCGATCCTGACCAAAATGAGTCTGTGGTGTGAAATAATTTTTCTTCAGTGAATAGATTTTAGTTCGGGGTAGTCGTTCAACATTCTATCAGAACAACGAACCATGGAGTATGATTTCTCTGAAACCATGATAGATTTCAAATCGATCCTGTTCAAAATGAGTCTGTGGTGTGAAATAATTTTTGTTGAGTGGATAGATTTCAGTTGGGGTAGTCGTTCAACATTGTATCAGAACAACGAACCATGAAGTATGATTTCTCTGAAATCATTATAGATTTCAAATCGATCCTGACCAAAATGAGTCTGTGGTGTGAAATAATTTTTGCTTCGGTGGATAGATTTTAGTTGGGGTAGTCGTTCAACATTCTATCAGAACAACGAACCATGGAGTATGATTTCTCTGAAACCATGATAGATTTTAAATCGATCCTGACCAAGATGAGTCCGTGGTGTGAAATAAATTTTGTCTAGTGGATAGATTTCAGTTGGGGTAGTCGTTCAACATTCTATCAGAACAACGAACCATGGAGTATGATTTCTCTGAAACCAAGATAGATTTCAAATCGATCCTGACCAAGATGAGTCTGTGGTGTGAAATAATTTTTGTTGAGTGGATAGGTTTCAGTTGGGGTAGTCGTTCAACATTCTATCAGAACAACGAACCATGGAGTATGATTTCTCTGAAACCATGATAGATTTCAAGTCGATCCTGACCAAAATGAGTCTGTGGTGTGAAATAATTTTTGTTCAGTGGATATATTTTAGTTGGGGTAGTCGTTCAACATTGTATCAGAACAACGAACCATGGAGTATGATTTCTCTGAAACCATGATAGATTTCGAATCGATCCTGACCAAAATGAGTTTGTGGTGTGAAAAAATTTTTGTTCAGTGAATAGATTTTAGTTAGGGGTAGTCGTTCAACATTCTATCAGAACAACGAACCATGGAGTATGATTTCTCAGAAACCATGATAGGTTTCAAATCGATCCTGACCAAAATGAGTCTGTGGTGTGAAATAATTTTTGTTCAGTGAATAGATTTTAGTTAGGGGTAGTCGTTCAACATTCTATCAGAACAACGAACCATGGAGTATGATTTCTCTGAAACCATGATAGATTTCAAATCGATCCTGTTCAAAATGAGTCTGTGGTGTGAAATAATTTTTGTTGAGTGGATAGATTTCAGTTGGGGTAGTCGTTCAACATTGTATCAGAACAACGAACCATGAAGTATGATTTCTCTGAAATCATTATAGATTTCAAATCGATCCTGACCAAAATGAGTCTGTGGTGTGAAATAATTTTTGCTTCGGTGGATAGATTTTAGTTGGGGTAGTCGTTCAACATTCTATCAGAACAACGAACCATGGAGTATGATTTCTCTGAAACCATGATAGATTTTAAATCGATCCTGACCAAGATGAGTCCGTGGTGTGAAATAAATTTTGTCTAGTGGATAGATTTCAGTTGGGGTAGTCGTTCAACATTCTATCAGAACAACGAACCATGGAGTATGTTTTCTCTCAAACCAAGATAGATTTCAAATCGATCCTGACCAAGATGAGTCTGTGGTGTGAAATAATTTTTGTTGAGTGGATAGATTCCAGTTGGGGTAGTCGTTCAACATTCTATCAGAACAACGAACCATGGAGTATGATTTCTCTGAAACCATGATAGATTTCAAGTCGATCCTGACCAAGATGAGTCTGTGGTGTGAAATAATTTTTGTTGAGTGGATAGATTTTAGTTGGGGTAGTCGTTCAACATTGTATCAGAACAACGAACCATGGAGTATGATTTCTCTGAAACCGTGATAGATTTCAAATCGATCCAGACCAAAATGAGTCTGTGGTGTGAAAAAATTTTTGTTCAGTGAATAGATTTTAGTTAGGGGTAGTCGTTCAACATTCTATCAGAACAACGAACCATGGAGTATGATTTCTCTGAAATCATGATAGGTTTCAGATCGATCCTGATCAAAATGAGTCTGTGGTGTGAAATAATTTTTGTTGAGTCGATAGATTTTAGTTGGGGTAGTCGTTCAACTTTCTATCAGAACAACGAACCATGGAGTATGATTTCTCTGAACCCATGATAGATTTCAAATCAATCCTGACCAAGATGAGTCTGTGGTGTGAAATAATTTTTATTGAGTGGATAGATTTTAGTTGGGGTAGTCGTTCAACTTTCTATCAGAACAACGAACCATGGAGTATGATTACTCTGAAACCATGATAGATTTCAAATCAATCCTGACCAAGATGAGTCTGGGGTGTGAAATAATTTTTGTTGAGTGGATAGATTTTAGTTGGGGTAGTCGTTCAACTTTCTATCAGAACAACGAGCAATGAAGTATGATTTCTCTGAAAGCATGATAGATTTCAAATCGATCCTGACCAAGATGAGTCTGTGGTGTGAAATAATTTTTTTGAGTGGATAGATTTTAGTTAATGGTAATCGTTCAATATTCGATCAGAACAACGAACCATGGAGTATGATTTCTCAAAAACCATGATAGATTTCAAATCGACCCGACGAAATGAGTCTGTGGTGTGAAATAATTTTTGTTGAGTGGATAGATTTCAGTTGAGGTAGTCGTTCAACATTGTATCAGAACAACGAACCATAGAGTAGATTTCTCTGAAACCATGATAGATTTCGAATCGATCCTGACCAAAATGAGTCTGTGGTGTGAAATAATTTTTGTTCAGTGAATAGATTTTAGTTAGGGGTAGTCGTTCAACATTCTATCAGAACAACGAACCATGGAGTATGATTTCTCTGAAACCATGATAGATTTCAAATCGATCCCGACCAAAATGAGTCTGTGGTGTGAAATATTTTTTGTTGAGTGGATAGATTGTAGTTAGGGGTAGCCGCTCAACATTCTATCAGAACAACGAACCATGGAGTATGATTTCTCTGAAACCATGATAGATTTCAAATCGATCCTGACCAAATGAGTCTGTGGTGTGAAATAATTTTTTTGAGTGGACAGATTTTAGTTAATGGTAGTCGTTCAATATTCTATCAGAACAACGAACCATGGAGTATGATTTCTCTGAAACCATGATAGATTTCAAATCGATCCTGACCAAATGAGTCTGTGGTGTGAAATAATTTTGTTGAGTGGATAGATTTTAGTTAATGGTAGTCGTTCAATATTTTATCAGAACAACGAACCATGGAGAATGCTTTCTCCGAAACCATGATAGATTTCAAATCGACCCGGCCAAATGAGTCTGTGGTGTGAAATAATTTTTGTTGAGTGGATAGATTTCAGTTGAGGTAGTCGTTCAACATTGTATCAGAACAACGAACCATGGAGTATGATTTCTCTGAAACCATGATAGATTTCAAATCGATCCTGACCAAAATGAGTCTGTGGTGTGAAATAATTTTTGCTTCGGTGGATAGATTTTAGTTGGGGTAGTCGTTCAACATTCTATCAGAACAACGAACCATGGAGTATGATTTCTCTGAAACCATGATAGGTTTCAAATCGATCCTGACCAAAATGAGTCTGTGGTGTGAAATAATTTTTGTTCAGTGAATAGATTTTAGTTAGGGGTAGTCGTTCAACATTCTATCAGAACAACGAACCATGGAGTATGATTTCTCTGAAACCATGATAGATTTCAAATCGATCCTGTTCAAAATGAGTCTGTGGTGTGAAATAATTTTTGTTGAGTGGATAGATTTCAGTTGGGGTAGTCGTTCAACATTGCATCAGAACAACGAACCATGAAGTATGATTTCTCTGAAATCATTATAGATTTCAAATCGATCCTGACCAAAATGAGTCTGTGGTGTGAAATAATTTTTGCTTCGGTGGATAGATTTTAGTTGGGGTAGTCGTTCAACATTCTATCAGAACAACGAACCATGGAGTATGATTTCTCTGAAACCATGATAGATTTTAAATCGATCCTGACCAAGATGAGTCCGTGGTGTGAAATAAATTTTGTCTAGTGGATAGATTTCAGTTGGGGTAGTCGTTCAACATTCTATCAGAACAACGAACCATGGAGTATGATTTCTCTGAAACCAAGATAGATTTCAAATCGATCCTGACCAAGATGAGTCTGTGGTGTGAAATAATTTTTGTTGAGTGGATAGATTTCAGTTGGGGTAGTCGTTCAACATTCTATCAGAACAACGAACCATGGAGTATGATTTCTCTGAAACCATGATAGATTTCAAGTCGATCCTGACCAAAATGAGTCTGTGGTGTGAAATAATTTTTGTTGAGTGGATAGATTTTAGTTGGGGTAGTCTTTCAACATTGTATCAGAACAACGAACCATGGAGTATGATTTCTCTGAAACCATGATAGATTTCGAATCGATCCTGACCAAAATGAGTCTGTGGTGTGAAAAAATTTTTGTTCAGTGAATAGATTTTAGTTAGGGGTAGTCGTTCAACATTCTATCAGAACAACGAACCATGGAGTATGATTTCTCTGAAACCATGATAGGTTTCAGATCGATCCTGATCAAACTGAGTCTGTCGTGTGAAATAATTTTTGTTGAGTCGATAGATTTTAGTTGGGGTAGTCGTTCAACTTTCTATCAGAACAACGAACCATGGAGTATGATTTCTCTGAAAACATGATAGATTTCAAATCAATCCTGACCAAGATGAGTCTGTGGTGTGAAATAATTTTTATTGAGTGGATAGATTTTAGTTGGTTTAGTCGTTCAACTTTCTATCAGAACAACGAACCATATAGTATGATTTCTCTGAAACCATGATAGATTTCAAATCAATCCTGACCAAGATGAGTCTGTGGTGTGAAATAATTTTTGTTGAGTGGATAGATTTTAGTTGGGGTAGTCGTTCAACTTTCTATCAGAACAACGAGCAATGAAGTATGATTTCTCTGAAAGCATGATAGATTTCAAATCGATCCTGACCAAAATGAGTCTGTGGTGTGAAATAATTTTTTTGAGTGGACAGATTTTAGTTAATGGTAGTCGTTCAATATTCGATCAGAACAACGAACCATGGAGTATGATTTCTCCAAAACCATGATAGATTTCAAATCGACCCGAAAAAATGAATCTGTGGTGTGAAATAATTTTTGTTGAGTGGATAGATTTCAGTTGAGGTAGTCGTTCAACATTGTGTCAGAACAACGAACCATGGAGTAGATTTCTCTGAAACCATGATAGATTTCGAATCGATCCTGACCAAAATGAGTCTGTGGTGTGAAATAATTTTTGTTCAGTGAATAGATTTTAGTTAGGGGTAGTCGTTCAACATTCTATCAGAACAACGAACCATGGAGTATGATTTCTCTGAAACCATGATAGATTTCAAATCGATCCTGACCAAAATGAGTCTGTGGGGTGAAATATTTTTTGTTGAGTGGATAGATTGTAGTTAGGGGTAGCCGCTCAACATTCTATCAGAACAACGAACCATGGAGTATGATTTCTCTGAAACCATGATAGATTTCAAATCGATCCTGACCAAATGAGTCTGTGGTGTGAAATAATTTTTTTGAGTGGACAAATTTTAGTTAATGGTAGTCGTTCAATATTCTATCAGAACAACGAACCATGGAGTATGATTTCTCTGAAACCATGATAGATTTCAAATCGATCCTGACCAAATGAGTCTGTGGTGGGAAATAATTTTGTTGAGTGGATAGATTTTAGTTAATGGTAGTCGTTCAATATTTTATCAGAACAACGAACCATGGAGAATGCTTTCTCCGATACCATGATAGATTTCAAATCCACCCGGCCAAATGAGTCTGTGGTGTGAAATAATTTTTGTTGAGTGGATAGATTTCAGTTGAGGTAGTCGTTCAACATTGTATCAGAACAACGAACCATGGAGTATGATTTCTCTGAAACCATGATAGATTTCAAATCGATCCTGACCAAAATGAGTCTGTGGTGTGAAATATTTTTTGTTGAGTGGATAGATTTCAGTTGAGGTAGTCGTTCAATATTCTATCAGAACAACGAACCATGGAGTATGATTTCTCTGAAACCATGATAGATTTCAAATCGATCTTGACCAAGATGAGTCTGTTGTGTAAAATAATTTTTGTTGAGTGGGTACATTTTAGTTAGGGGTAGTCGTTCAATATTCTATCAGAGCAACGAATCATGGAGTATGATTTCTCTGAAACCATGATAAATTTCAAATCGATCCTGACCAAGATGAGTCTGTGGTGTGAAATAATTTTTGTTGAGTGGATAGATTTCAGTTGGGGTAGTCGTTCAACATTGTATCAGAACAACGAACCATGAAGTATGATTTCTCTGAAAATATGATAGATTTCAAATCGATCCTGACCAAAATGAGTCTGTGGTGCGAAATAATTTTTGTTGAGTGGATAGATTTTAGTTGGGGTAGTCGTTCAACTTTCTATCAGAACAACGAACCATGGAGTATGATTTCTCTGAAACCATTATAGATTTCAAATCGATCCTAACCAAAATGAGTCTGTGGTGTGAAATATTTTTTGTTGAGTGGATGGATTGTAGTTAGGGGTAGTCGTTCAACATTCTATCAGAACAACGAACCATGGAGTATGATTTCTCTGAAACCATGATAGATTTCAAATCGATCCTGGCCAAAATGAGTCTGTGGCGTGAAATAATTTTTATTGAGTGGATAGATTTTAGTTAGGGGTAGTCGTTCAACATTCTATCAGAACAACGAACCATGGAGTATGATTTCTCTGAAACCATGATAGATTTCAAATCAATCCTGACCAAGATGAGTCTGTGGTGTGAAATAATTTTTATTGAGTGGATAGATTTTAGTTGGGGTAGTCGTTCAACTTTCTATCAGAACAACGAACCATGGAGTATGATTTCTCTGAAACCATTATAGATTTCAAATCGATCCTGACCAAAATGAGTCTGTGGTGTGAAATATTTTTTGTTGAGTGGATGGATTGTAGTTAGGGGTAGTCGTTCAACATTCTATCAGAACAACGAACCATGGAGTATGATTTCTCTGAAACCATGATAGATTTCAAATCGATCCTGGCCAAAATGAGTCTGTGGCGTGAAATAATTTTTATTGAGTGGATAGATTTTAGTTAGGGGTAGTCGTTCAACATTCTATCAGAACAACGAACCATGGAGTATGATTTCTCTGAAACCATGATAGATTTCAAATCGATCCTGACCAAAATGAGTCTGTGGTGCGAAATAATTTTTGTTGAGCGGATAGATTTTATTTGGGGTAGTCGTTCAACTTTCTATCAGGACAACGAAACATGGAGTATGATTTCTCTGAAACCATGATAGATTTCAAATCAATCCTGACCAAGATGAGTCTGTGGTGTGAAATAATTTTTGTTGAGTGGATAGATTTCAGTTGGGGTAGTCGTTCAACATTCTATCAGAACAACGAACCATGGAGTATGATTTCTCTGAAACCATGATAGATTTCAAATCGATCCTGACCAAAATGAGTCTGTGGTGTGAAATAATTTTTGTTCAGTGAATAGATTTTAGTTAGGGGTAGTCGTTCAACATTCTATCAGAACAACGAACCATGGAGTATGATTTCTCTGAAACCATGATAGATTTTAAATCGATCCTGACCAAGATGAGTCCGTGGTGTGAAATAAATTTTGTCTAGTGGATAGATTTCAGTTGGGGTAGTCGTTCAACATTCTATCAGAACAACGAACCATGGAGTATGATTTCTCTGAAACCAAGATAGATTTCAAATCGATCCTGACCAAGATGAGTCTGTGGTGTGAAATAATTTTTGTTGAGTGGATAGATTTTAGTTAGGGGTAGTCATTCAACATTCTATCAGAACAACGAACTATGGAGTATGATTTCTCTGAAACCATGATAGATTTCAAACCGATCCTGTCCAAAATGAGTCTGTGGTGTGAAATAATTTTTGTTGAGTGGATAGATTTCAGTTGGGGTAGTCGTTCAACATTCTATCAGAACAACGAACCATGGAGTATGATTTCTCTGAAACCATGATAGATTTCAAATCGATCCTGACCAAAATGAGTCTGTGGTGCGAAATAATTTTTGTTGAGTGGATAGATTTTAGTTAGGGGTAGTCATTCAACATTCTATCAGAACAACGAACCATGGAGTATGATTTCTCTGAAACCATGATAGATTTCAAATCGATCCTGACCAAAATGAGTCTGTGGTGTGAAATAATTTTTGTTCAGTGAATAGATTTTAGTTAGGGGGGAGTATGATTTCTCTGAAACCATGATAGATTTCAAATCGATCCTGTTCAAAATGAGTCTGTGGTGTGAAATAATTTTTGTTGAGTGGATAGATTTCAGTTGGGGTAGTCGTTCAACATTGTATCAGAACAACGAACCATGAAGTATGATTTCTCTGAAATCATTATAGATTTCAAATCGATCCTGACCAAAATGAGTCTGTGGTGTGAAATAATTTTTGCTTCGGTGGATAGATTTTAGTTGGGGTATTCGTTCAACATTCTATCAGAACAACGAACCATGGAGTATGATTTCTCTGAAACCATGATAGATTTTAAATCGATCCTGACCAAGATGAGTCCGTGGTGTGAAATAAATTTTGTCTAGTGGATAGATTTCAGTTGGGGTAGTCGTTCAACATTCTATCAGAACAACGAACCATGGAGTATGATTTCTCTGAAACCAAGATAGATTTCAAATCGATCCTGACCAAAATGAGTCTGTGGTGTGAAATAATTTTTGTTGAGTGGATAGATTTCAGTTGGGGTAGTCGTTCAACATTCTATCAGAACAACGAACCATGGAGTATGATTTCTCTGAAACCATGATAGATTTCAAGTCGATCCTGACCAAAATGAGTCTGTGGTGTGAAATAATTTTTGTTGAGTGGATAGATTTTAGTTGGGGTAGTCGTTCAACATTGTATCAGAACAACGAACCATGGAGTATGATTTCTCTGAAACCATGATAGATTTCGAATCGATTCTGACCAAAATGAGTCTGTGGTGTGAAAAAATTTTTGTTCAGTGAATAGATTTTAGTTAGGGGTAGTCGCTCAACATTCTATCAGAACAACGAACCATGGAGTATGATTTCTCTGAAACCATGATAGGTTTCAGATCGATCCTGATCAAAATGAGTCTGTGGTGTGAAATAATTTTTGTTGAGTCGATAGATTTTAGTTGGGGTAGTCGTTCAACTTTCTATCAGAACAACGAACCATGGAGTATGATTTCTCTGAAACCATGAAAGATTTCAAATCAATCCTGACCAAGATGAGTCTGTGGTGTGAAATAATTTTTATTGAGTGGATAGATTTTAGTTGGGGTAGTCGTTCAACTTTCTATCAGAACAACGAACCATGGAGTATGATTTCTCTGAAACCATGATAGATTTCAAATCGATCCTGGCCAAAATGAGTCTGTGGCGTGAAATAATTTTTATTGAGTGGATAGATTTTAGTTAGGGGTAGTCGTTCAACATTCTATCAGAACAACGAACCATGGAGTATGATTTCTCTGAAACCATGATAGATTTCAAATCAATCCTGACCAAGATGAGTCTGTGGTGTGAAATAATTTTTATTGAGTGGATAGATTTTAGTTGGGGTAGTCGTTCAACTTTCTATCAGAACAACGAACCATGGAGTATGATTTCTCTGAAACCATTATAGATTTCAAATCGATCCTGACCAAAATGAGTCTGTGGTGTGAAATATTTTTTGTTGAGTGGATGGATTGTAGTTAGGGGTAGTCGTTCAACATTCTATCAGAACAACGAACCATGGAGTATGATTTCTCTGAAACCATGATAGATTTCAAATCGATCCTGGCCAAAATGAGTCTGTGGCGTGAAATAATTTTTATTGAGTGGATAGATTTTAGTTAGGGGTAGTCGTTCAACATTCTATCAGAACAACGAACCATGGAGTATGATTTCTCTGAAACCATGATAGATTTCAAATCGATCCTGACCAAAATGAGTCTGTGGTGCGAAATAATTTTTGTTGAGCGGATAGATTTTAGTTGGGGTAGTCGTTCAACTTTCTATCAGGACAACGAAACATGGAGTATGATTTCTCTGAAACCATGATAGATTTCAAATCAATCCTGACCAAGATGAGTCTGTGGTGTGAAATAATTTTTGTTGAGTGGATAGATTTCAGTTGGGGTAGTCGTTCAACATTCTATCAGAACAACGAACCATGGAGTATGATTTCTCTGAAACCATGATAGATTTCAAATCGATCCTGACCAAAATGAGTCTGTGGTGTGAAATAATTTTTGTTCAGTGAATAGATTTTAGTTAGGGGTAGTCGTTCAACATTCTATCAGAACAACGAACCATGGAGTATGATTTCTCTGAAACCATGATAGATTTTAAATCGATCCTGACCAAGATGAGTCCGTGGTGTGAAATAAATTTTGTCTAGTGGATAGATTTCAGTTGGGGTAGTCGTTCAACATTCTATCAGAACAACGAACCATGGAGTATGATTTCTCTGAAACCAAGATAGATTTCAAATCGATCCTGACCAAGATGAGTCTGTGGTGTGAAATAATTTTTGTTGAGTGGATAGATTTTAGTTAGGGGTAGTCATTCAACATTCTATCAGAACAACGAACCATGGAGTATGATTTCTCTGAAACCATGATAGATTTCAAACCGATCCTGTCCAAAATGAGTCTGTGGTGTGAAATAATTTTTGTTGAGTGGATAGATTTCAGTTGGGGTAGTCGTTCAACATTCTATCAGAACAACGAACCATGGAGTATGATTTCTCTGAAACCATGATAGATTTCAAATCGATCCTGACCAAAATGAGTCTGTGGTGCGAAATAATTTTTGTTGAGTGGATAGATTTTAGTTAGGGGTAGTCATTCAACATTCTATCAGAACAACGAACCATGGAGTATGATTTCTCTGAAACCATGATAGATTTCAAATCGATCCTGACCAAAATGAGTCTGTGGTGTGAAATAATTTTTGTTCAGTGAATAGATTTTAGTTAGGGGTAGTCGTTCAACATTCTATCAGAACAACGAACCATGGAGTATGATTTCTCTGAAACCATGATAGATTTCAAATCGATCCTGTTCAAAATGAGTCTGTGGTGTGAAATAATTTTTGTTGAGTGGATAGATTTCAGTTGGGGTAGTCGTTCAACATTGTATCAGAACAACGAACCATGAAGTATGATTTCTCTGAAATCATTATAGATTTCAAATCGATCCTGACCAAAATGAGTCTGTGGTGTGAAATAATTTTTGCTTCGGTGGATAGATTTTAGTTGGGGTAGTCGTTCAACATTCTATCAGAACAACGAACCATGGAGTATGATTTCTCTGAAACCATGATAGATTTTAAATCGATCCTGACCAAGATGAGTCCGTGGTGTGAAATAAATTTTGTCTAGTGGATAGATTTCAGTTGTTGTAGTCGTTCAACATTCTATCAGAACAACGAACCATGGAGTATGATTTCTCTGAAACCAAGATAGATTTCAAATCGATCCTGACCAAGATGAGTCTGTGGTGTGAAATAATTTTTGTTGAGTGGATAGATTTCAGTTGGGGTAGTCGTTCAACATTCTATCAGAACAACGAACCATGGAGTATGATTTCTCTGAAACCATGATAGATTTCAAGTCGATCCTGACCAAAATGAGTCTGTGGTGTGAAATAATTTTTGTTGAGTGGATAGATTTTAGTTGGGGTAGTCGTTCAACATTGTATCAGAACAACGAACCATGGAGTATGATTTCTCTGAAACCATGATAGATTTCGAATCGATTCTGACCAAAATGAGTCTGTGGTGTGAAAAAATTTTTGTTCAGTGAATAGATTTTAGTTAGGGGTAGTCGCTCAACATTCTATCAGAACAACGAACCATGGAGTATGATTTCTCTGAAACCATGATAGGTTTCAGATCGATCCTGATCAAAATGAGTCTGTGGTGTGAAATATTTTTTGTTGAGTCGATAGATTTTAGTTGGGGTAGTCGTTCAACTTTCTATCAGAACAACGAACCATGGAGTATGATTTCTCTGAAACCATGATAGATTTCAAATCAATCCTGACCAAGATGAGTCTGTGGTGTGAAATAATTTTTATTGAGTGGATAGATTTTAGTTGGGGTAGTCGTTCAACTTTCTATCAGAACAACGAACCATGGAGTATGATTTCTCTGAAACCATGATAGGTTTCAGATCGATCCTGATCAAAATGAGTCTGTGGTGTGAAATAATTTTTTTGAGTGGACAGATTTTAGTTAATGGTAGTCGTTCAATATTCGATCAGAACAACGAACCATGGAGTATGATTTCTCCAAAACCATGATAGATTTCAAATCGACCCGACCAAATGAGTCTGTGGTGTGAAATAATTTTGTTGAGTGGATAGATTTCAGTTGAGGTAGTCGTTCAATATTTTATCAGAACAACGAACCATGGAGAATGCTTTCTCCGAAACCATGATAGATTTCAAATCGACCCGGCCAAATGAGTCTGTGGTGTGAAATAATTTTTGTTGAGTGGATAGATTTCAGTTAAGGTAGTCGTTCAACATTGTATCAGAACAACGAACCATGGAGTATGATTTCTCTGAAACCATGATAGATTTCAAATCGATCCTGACCAAAATGAGTCTGTGGTGTGAAATATTTTTTGTTGAGTGGATAGATTTCAGTTGAGATAGTCGTTCAATATTCTATCAGAACAACGAATCATGGAGTATGATTTCTCTGAAACCATGATAAATTTCAAATCGATCCTGACCAAGATGAGTCTGTGGTGTGAAATAATTTTTGTTGAGTGGATAGATTTCAGTTGAGGTAGTCGTTCAACATTGTATCAGAACAACGAACCATGAAGTAAGATTTCTCTGAAACCATGATAGATTTCAAATCGATCCTGACCAAAATGAGTCTGTGGTGTGAAATAATTTCTGTTGAGTGGATAGATTTTAGTTAGAGGTAGTCGTTCAACATTCTATCAGAACAACGAACCATGGAGTATGATTTTTCTGAAACCATGATAGATTTCAAATCAATCCTGACCAAGATGAGTCTGTGGTGTGAAATAATTTTTATTGAGTGGATAGATTTTAGTTGGGGTAGTCGTTCAACTTTCTATCAGAACAACGAACCATGGAGTATGATTTCTCTGAAACCATGATAGATTTCAAATCAATCCTGACCAAGATGAGTCTGTGGTGTGAAATAATTTTTATTGAGTGGATAGATTTTAGTTGGGGTAGTCGTTCAACTTTCTATCAGAACAACGAACCATGGAGTATGATTTCTCTGAAACCATGATAGATTTCAAATCAATCCTGACCAAGATGAGTCTGTGGTGTGAAATAATTTTTGTTGAGTGGATAGATTTTAGTTGGGGTAGTCGTTCAACTTTCTATCAGAACAACGAACAATGAAGTATGATTTCTCTGAAAGTATGATAGATTTCAAATCGATCCTGACCAAAATGAGTCTGTGGTGTGAAATAATTTTTTTGAGTGGACAGATTTTAGTTAATGGTAGTCGTTCAATATTCTATCAGAACAACGAACCATGGAGTATGATTTCTCCAAAACCATGATAGATTTCAAATCGACCCGACCAAATGAGTCTGTGGTGTGAAATAATTTTTGTTCAGTGAATAGATTTTAATTAGGGGTAGTCGTTCAACATTCTATCAGAACAACGAACCATGGAGTATGATTTCTCTGAAACCATGATAGATTTCAAATCGATCCTGACCAAAATGAGTCTGTGGTGTGAAATATTTCTTGTTGAGTGGATAGATTGTAGTTAGGGGTAGCCGCTCAACATTCTATCAGAACAACGAACCATGGAGTATGATTTCTCTGAAACCATGATAGATTTCAAATAGATCCTGACCAAATGAGTCTGTGGTGTGAAATAATTTTTTTGAGTGGACAGATTTTAGTTAATGGTAGTCGTTCAATATTCTATCAGAACAACGAACCATGGAGTATGATTTGTCTGAAACCATGATAGATTTCAAATCGATCCTGACCAAATGAGTCTGTGGTGTGAAATAATTTTGTTGAGTGGATAGATTTTAGTTAATGGTAGTCGTTCAATATTTTATCAGAACAACGAACCATGGAGAATGCTTTCTCCGAAACCATGATAGATTTCAAATCGACCCGGCCAAATGAGTCTGTGGTGTGAAATAATTTTTGTTGAGTGGATAGATTTCAGTTGAGGTAGTCGTTCAACATTGTATCAGAACAACGAACCATGGAGTATGATTTCTCTGAAACCATGATAGATTTCAAATTGATCCTGACCAAAATGAGTCTGCGGTGTGAAATATTTTTTGTTGAGTGGATAGATTTCAGTTGAGATAGTCGTTCAATATTCTATCAGAACAACGAACCATGGAGTATGATTTCTCTGAAACCATGATAAATTTCAAATCGATCCTGACCAAGATGAGTCTGTTGTGTAAAATAATTTTTGTTGAGTGGGTAGATTTTAGTTAGGGGTAGTCGTTCAATATTCTATCAGAACAAAGAAATATGGAGTATGATTTCTCTGAAACCATGATAAATTTCAAATCGATCTTGACCAAGATGAGTCTGTGGTGTGAAATAATTTTTGTTGAGTGGATAGATTTCAGTTGGGGTAGTCGTTCAACATTGTATCAGAACAACGAACCATGAAGTATGATTTCTCTGAAACCATGATAGATTTCAAATCGATCCTGATCAAAATGAGTCTGTGGTGTGAAATAATTTCTGTTGAGTGGATAGATTTTAGTTAGAGGTAGTCGTTCAACATTCTATCAGAACAACGAACCATGGAGTATGATTTTTCTGAAACCATGATAGATTTCAAATCAATCCTGACCAAGATGAGTCTGTGGTGCGAAATAATTTTTATTGAGTGGATAGATTTTAGTTTTGGTAGTCGTTCAACTTTCTATCAGAACAACGAACCGTGGAGTATGATTTCTCTGAAACCATGATAGATTTCAAATCAATCCTGACCAAGATGAGTCTGTGGTGTGAAATAATTTTTATTGAGTGGATAGATTTTAGTTGGGGTAGTCGTTCAACTTTCTATCAGAACAACGAACCATGGAGTATGATTTCTCTGAAACCATGATAGATTTCAAATCAATCCTGACCAAGATGAGTCTGTGGTGTGAAATAATTTTTGTTGAGTGGATAGATTTTAGTTGGGGTAGTCGTTCAACTTTCTATCAGAACAACGAACCATGGAGTATGATTTCTCTGAAACCATGATAGATTTCAAATCAATCCTGACCAAGTTGAGTCTGTGGTGTGAAATAATTTTTATTGAGTGGATAGATTTTAGTTGGGGTAGTCGTTCAACTTTCTATCAGAACAACGAACCATGGAGTATGATTTCTCTGAAACCATGATAGATTTCAAATCAATCCTGACCAAGATGAGTCTGTGGTGTGAAATAATTTTTGTTGAGTGGATAGATTTTAGTTGGGGTAGTCGTTCAACTTTCTATCAGAACAACGAACAATGAAGTATGATTTCTCTGAAAGCATGATAGATTTCGAATCGATCCTGACCAAAATGAGTCTGTGGTGTGAAATAATTTTTTTGAGTGGACAGATTTTAGTTAATGGTAGTCATTCAATATTCGATCAGAACAACGAACCATGGAGTATGATTTCTCCAAAACCATGATAGATTTCAAATCGACCCGACCAAATGAGTCTGTGGTGTGAATTAATTTTTGTTGAGTGGATAGATTTCAGTTGAGGTAGTCGTTCAACATTGTATCAGAACAACGAACCATGGAGTATATTTCTCTGAAACCATGATAGATTTCGAATCGATCCTGACCAAAATGAGTCTGTGGTGTGAAATAATTTTTGTTCAGTGAATAGATTTTAGTTAGGGGTAGTCGTTCAACATTCTATCAGAATAACGAACCATGGAGTATGATTTCTCTGAAACCATGATAGATTTCAAATCGATCCTGACCAAAATGAGTCTGTGGTGTGAAATATTTTTTGTTGAGTGGATAGATTGTAGTTAGGGGTAGCCGCTCAACATTCTATCAGAGCAACGAACCATGGAGTATGATTTCTCTGAAACCATGATAGATTTCAAATCGATCCTGACCAAATGAGTCTGTGGTGTGAAATAATTTTTTTGAGTGGACAGATTTTAGTTAATGGTAGTCGTTCAATATTCTATCAGAACAACGAACCATGGAGTATGATTTCTCTGAAACCATGATAGATTTCAAATCGATCCTGACCAAATGAGTCTGTGGTGTGAAATAATTTTGTTGAGTGGATAGATTTTAGTTAATGGTAGTCGTTCAATATTTTATCAGAACAACGAACCATGGAGAATGCTTTCTCCGAAACCATGATAGATTTCAAATCGACCCGGCCAAATGAGTCTGTGGTGTGAAATAATTTTTGTTGAGTGGATAGATTTCAGTTGAGGTAGTCGTTCAACATTGTATCAGAACAACGAACCATGGAGTATGATTTCTCTGAAACCATGATAGATTTCAAATCGATCCTGACCAAAATGAGTCTGCGGTGTGAAATATTTTTTGTTGAGTGGATAGATTTCAGTTGAGGTAGTCGTTCAATATTCTATCTGAACAACGAACCATGGAGTATGATTTCTCTGAAACCATGATAAATTTCAAATCGATCCTGACCAAGATGAGTCTGTTGTGTAAAATAATTTTTGTTGAGTCGGTAGATTTTAGTTAGGGGTAGTCGTTCAATATTCTATCAGAACAACGAATCATGGAGTATGATTTCTCTGAAACCATGATAAATTTCAAATCGATCCTGACCAAGATGAGTCTGTGGTGTGAAATAATTTTTGTTGAGTGGATAGATTTCAGTTGGGGTAGTCGTTCAACATTGTATCAGAACAACGAACCATGAAGTATGATTTCTCTGAAACCATGATAGATTTCAAATCGATCCTGACCAAAATGAGTCTGTGGTGTGAAATAATTTCTGTTGAGTGGATAGATTTTAGTTAGAGGTAGTCGTTCAACATTCTATCAGAACAACGAAGCATGGAGTATGATTTCTCTGAAACCATGATAGATTTCAAATCAATCCTGACCAAGATGAGTCTGTGGTGTGAAATAGTTTTTGTTGAGTGGATAGATTTTAGTTGGGGTAGTCGTTCAACTTTCTATCAGAACAACGAACAATGAAGTATGATTTCTCTGAAAGCATGATAGATTTCAAATCGATCCTGACTAAAATGAGTCTGTGGTGTGAAATAATTTTTTTGAGTGGACAGATTTTAGTTAATGGTAGTCGTTCAATATTCGATCGGAACAACGAACCATGGAGTATGATTTCTCCAAAACCATGATAGATTTCAAATCGACCCGACCAAATGAGTCTGTGGTGTGAAATAATTTTTGTTGAATGGATAGATTTCAGTTGAGGTAGTCGTTCAACATTGTATCAGAGCAACGAACCATGGAGTAGATTTCTCTGAAACCATGATAGATTTCGAATCGATCCTGACCAAAATGAGTCTGTGGTGTGAAATATTTTTTGTTGAGTGGATAGATTGTAGTTAGGGGTAGCCGCTCAACATTCTATCAGAACAACGAACCATGGAGTATGATTTCTCTGAAACCATGAAAGATTTCAAATCGATCCTAACCAAATGAGTCTGTGGTGTGAAATAATTTTGTTGAGTGGATAGATTTTAGTTAATGGTAGTCGTTCAATATTTTATCAGAACAACGAACCATGGAGAATGCTTTCTCCGAAACCATGATAGATTTCAAATCGACCCGGCCAAATAAGTCTGTGGTGTGAAATAATTTTTATTGAGTGGATAGATTTCAGTTGAGGTAGTCGTTCAACATTGTATCAGAACAACGAACCATGGAGTATGATTTCTCTGAAACCATGATAGATTTCAAATCGATCCTGACCAAAATGAGTCTGTTGTGTAAAATAATTTTTGTTGAGTGGGTAGATTTTAGTTAGGGGTAGTCGTTCAATATTCTATCAGAACAACGAATCATGGAGTATGATTTCTCTGAAACCATGATAAATTTCAAATCGATCCTGACCAAGATGAGTCTGTTGTGTAAAATAATTTTTGTTGAGTGGGTAGATTTTAGTTAGGGGTAGTCGTTCAATATTCTATCAGAACAACGAATCATGGAGTATGATTTCTCTGAAACCATAATAAATTTCAAATCGATCCTGACCAAGATGAGTCTGTGGTGTGAAATAATTTTTGTTGAGTGGATAGATTTCAGTTGGGGTAGTCGTTCAACATTGTATCAGAACAACGAACCATGAAGTATGATTTCTCTGAAACCATGATAGATTTCAAATCGATCCTGACCAAAATGAGTCTGTGGTGTGAAATAATTTCTGTTGAGTGGATAGATTTTAGTTAGAGGTAGTCGTTCAACATTCTATCAGAACAACGAACCATGGAGTAGGATTTTTCTGAAACCATGATAGATTTCAAATCAATCCTGACCAAGATGAGTCTGTGGTGTGAAATAATTTTTATTGAGTGGATAGATTTTAGTTGGGGTAGTCGTTCAACTTTCTATCAGAACAACGAACCATGGAGTATGATTTCTCTGAAACCATGATAGAATTCAAATCAATCCTGACCAAGATGAGTCTGTGGTGTGAAATAATTTTTATTGAGTGGATAGCTTTTAGTTGGGGTAGTCGTTCAACTTTCTATCAGAACAACGAACCATGGAGTATGATTTCTCTGAAACCATGATAGATTTCAAATCAATCCTGACCAAGATAAGTCTGTGGTGTGAAATAATTTTTGTTGAGTGGATAGATTTTAGTTGGGGTAGTCGTTCAACTTTCTATCAGAACAACGAACAATGAAGTATGATTTCTCTGAAAGCATGATAGATTTCAAATCGATCCTGACCAAGATGAGTCTGTGGTGTGAAATAATTTTTTTGAGTGGACAGATTTTAGTTAATGGTAGTCGTTCAATATTCGATCCGAACAACGAACCATGGAGTATGATTTCTCCAAAACCATGATAGATTTCAAATCGACCCGACCAAATGAGTCTGTGGTGTGAAATAATTTTTGTTGAGTGGATAGATTTCAGTTGAGGTAGTCGTTCAACATTGTATCAGAACAACGAACCATGGAGTAGATTTCTCTGAAACCATGATAGATTTCGAATCGATCCTGACCAAATGAGTCTGTGGTGTGAAATAATTTTTGTTCAGTGAATAGATTTTAGTTAGGGGTAGTCGTTCAACATTCTATCAGAACAACGAACCATGGAGTATGATTTCTCTGAAACCATGATAGATTTCAAATCGATCCTGACCAAAATGAGTCTGTGGTGTGAAATATTTTTTGTTGAGTGGATAGATTGTAGTTAGCTGTAGCCGCTCAACATTCTATCAGAACAACGAACCGTGGTGTATGATTTCTCTGAAACCATGATAGATTTCAAATCGATCCTGACCAAATGAGTCTGTGGTGTGAAATAATTTTTTTGAGTGGACAGATTTTAGTTAATGGTAGTCGTTCAATATTCTATCAGAACAACGAACCATGGAGTATGATTTCTCTGAAAGCATGATAGATTTCAAATCGATCCTGACCAAGATGAGTCTGTGGTGTGAAATAATGTTTTTGAGTGGACAGATTTTAGTTAATGGTAGTCGTTCAATATTTGATCAGAACAACGAACCATGGAGTATGATTTCTCCAAAACCATGATAGATTTCAAATCGACCCGACCAAATGAGTCTGTGGTGTGAAATAATTTTTGTTGAGTGGATAGATTTCAGTTGAGGTAGTCGTTCAACATTGTATCAGAACAACGAACCATGGAGTAGATTTCTCTGAAACCATGATAGATTTCGAATCGATCCTGACCAAAATGAGTCTGTGGTGTGAAATAATTTTTGTTCAGTGAATAGATTTTAGTTAGGGGTAGTCGTTCAACATTCTATCAGAACAACGAACCATGGAGTATGATTTCTCTGAAACCATGATAGATTTCGAATCGATCCTGACCAAAATGAGTCTGTGGTGTGAAATAATTTTTGTTCAGTGAATAGATTTTAGTTAGGGGTAGTCGTTCAACA
Organism: Xylota sylvarum; assembly: GCA_905220385.1. Classification (NCBI taxonomy): domain Eukaryota; kingdom Metazoa; phylum Arthropoda; class Insecta; order Diptera; family Syrphidae; genus Xylota; species Xylota sylvarum. The sequence goes on from CAJMZQ010000060.1 coordinate 482,683, forward strand.
TTCTATCAGAACAACGAACCATGGAGTATGATTTCTCTGAAACCATGATAGATTTCAAATCGATCCTGACCAAAATGAGTCTGTGGTGTGAAATATTTTTTGTTGAGTGGATAGATTGTAGTTAGGGGTAGCCGCTCAACATTCTATCAGAACAACGATCCATGGAGTATGATTTCTCTGAAACCATGATAGATTTCAAATCGATCCTGACCAAATGAGTCTGTGGTGTGAAATAATTTTTTTGAGTGGACAGATTTTAGTTAATGGTAGTCGTTCAATATTCCATCAGAACAACGAACCATGGAGTATGATTTCTCTGAAACCATGATAGATTTCAAATCGATCCTGACCAAACGAGTCTGTGGTGTGAAATAATTTTGTTGAGTGGATAGATTTTAGTTAATGGTAGTCGTTCAATATTTTATCAGAACAACGAACCATGGAGAATGCTTTCTCCGAAACCATGATAGATTTCAAATCGACCCGGCCAAATGAGTCTGTGGTGTGAAATAATTTTTGTTGAGTGGATAGATTTCAGTTGAGGTAGTCGTTCAACATTGTATCAGAACAACGAACCATGAAGTATGATTTCCCTGAAACCATGATAGATTTCAAATCGATCCTGACCCAAATGAGTCTGTGGTGTGAAATAATTTTTGTTGAGTGGATAGATTTTAGTTAGAGGTAGTCGTTCAACATTCTATCAGAACAACGAACCATGGAGTATGCTTTTTCTGAAACCATGATAGATTTCAAATCAATCCTGACCAAGATGAGTCTGTGGTGTGAAATAATTTTTATTGAGTGGATAGATTCTAGTTGGGGTAGTCGTTCAACTTTCTATCAGAACAGCGAACCATTTAGTATGATTTCTCTGAAACCATGATAGATTTCAAATCAATCCTGACCAAGATGAGTCTGTGGTGTGAAATAATTTTTATTGAGTGGATAGATTTTAGTTGGTATAGTCGTTCAACTTTCTATCAGAACAACGAACCATGGAGTATGATTTCTCTGAAACCATGATAGATTTCAAATCAATCCTGACCAAGATGAGTCTGTGGTGTGAAATAATTTTTGTTGAGTGGATAGATTTTAGTTGGGGTAGTCGTTCAACTTTCTATCAGAACAACGAACAATGAAGTATGATTTCTCTGAAAGCATGATAGATTTCAAATCGATCCTGACCAAAATGAGTCTGTGGTGTGAAATAATTTTTTTGAGTGGACAGATTTTAGTTAATGGTAGTCGTTCAATATTCGATCAGAACAACGAACCATGGAGTATGATTTCTCCAAAACCATGATAGATTTCAAATCGACCCAACCAAATGAGTCTGTGGTGTGAAATAATTTTTGTTGAGTGGATAGATTTCAGTTGAGGTAGTCGTTCAACATTGTATCAGAACAACGAACCATGGAGTAGATTTCTCTGAAACCATGATAGATTTCGAATCGATCGTGACCAAAATGAGTCTGTGGTGAGAAATAATTTTTGTTCAGTGAATAGATTTTAGTTAGGGGTAGTCGTTCAACATTCTATCAGAACAACGAACCATGGAGTATGATTTCTCTGAAACCATGATAGATTTCAAATCGATCCTGACCAAAATGAGTCTGTGGTGTGAAATATTTTTTGTTGAGTGGATAGATTGTAGTTAGGGGTAGCCGCTCAACATTCTATCAGAACAACGAACCATGGAGTATGATTTCTCTGAAACCATGATAGATTTCAAATCGATCCTGACCAAATGAGTCTGTGGTGTGAAATAATTTTTTTGAGTGGACAGATTTTAGTTAATGGTAGTCGTTCAATATTCTATCAGAACAACGAACCATGGAGTATGATTTCTCTGAAACCATGATAGATTTCAGATCGATCCTGACCAAATGAGTCTGTGGTGTGAAATAATTTTGTTGAGTGGATAGATTTTAGTTAATGGTAGTCGTTCAATATTTTATCAGAACAACGAACCATGGAGAATGCTTTCTCCGAAACCATGATAGATTTCAAATCGACCCGGCCAAATGAGTCTGTGGTGTGAAATAATTTTTGTTGAGTGGATAGATTTCAGTTGAGGTAGTCGTTCAACATTGTATCAGAACAACGAACCATGTAGTATGATTTCCCTGAAACCATGATAAATTTCAAATCGATCCTGACCCAAATGAGTCTGTGGTGTGAAATAATTTCTGTTGAGTGCATAGATTTTAGTTAGAGGTAGTCGTTCAACATTCTATCAGAACAACGAACCATGGAGTATGATTTTTCTGAAACCATGATAGATTTCAAATCAATCCTGACCAAGATGAGTCTGTGGTGTGAAATAATTTTTATTGAGTGGATAGATTTTAGTTGGGGTACTCGTTCAACTTTCTATCAGAACAGCGAACCATGGAGTATGATTTCTCTGAAACCATGATAGATTTCAAATCGATCCTGACCAAGATGAGTCTGTGGTGTGAAATAATTTTTGTTGAGTGGATAGATTTTAGTTGGGGTAGTCGTTCAACTTTCTATCAGAACAACGAACAATGAAGTATGATTTCTCTGAAAGCATGATAGATTTCAAATCGATCCTGACCAAAATGAGTCTGTGGTGTGAAAAAATTTTTTTGAGTGGACAGATTTTAGTTAATGGTAGTCGTTCAATATTCGATCAGAACAACGAACCATGGAGTATGATTTCTCCAAAACCATGATAGATTTCAAATCGACCAAACCAAATGAGTCTGTGGTGTGAAATAATTTTTGTTGAGTGGATAGATTTCAGTTGAGGTAGTCGTTCAACATTGTATCAGAACAACGAACCATGGAGTAGATTTCTCTGAAACCATGATAGATTTCGAATCGATCCTGACCAAAATGAGTCTGTGGTGTGAAATAATTTTTGTTCAGTGAATAGATTTTAGTTAGGGGTAGTCGTTCAACATTCTATCAGAACAACGAACCATGGAGTATGATTTCTCTGAAACCATGATAGATTTCAAATCGATCCTGACCAAAATGAGTCTGTGGTGTGAAATATTTTTTGTTGAGTGGATAGATTGTAGTTAGGGGTAGCCGCTCAACATTCTATCAGAACAACGAATCATGGAGTATGATTTCTCTGAAACCATGACAGATTTCAAATCGATCCTGACCAAATGAGTCTGTGGTGTGAAATAATTTTTTTGAGTGGACAGATTTTAGTTAATGGTAGTCGTTCAATATTCTATCAGAACAACGAACCATGGAGAATGCTTTCTCCGAAACCATGATAGATTTCAAATCGATCCGGCCAAATGAGTCTGTGGTGTGAAATAATTTTTGTTGAGTGGATAGATTTCAGTTGAGGTAGTCGTTCAACATTGTATCAGAACAACGAACCATGGAGTATGATTTCTCTGAAACCATGATAGATTTCAAATCGATCCTGACCAAAATGAGTCTGCGGTGTGAAATATTTTTTGTTGAGTGGATAGATTTCAGTTGAGGTAGTCGTTCAATATTCTATCAGAACAACGAACCATGGAGTATGATTTCTCTGAAACCATGATAGATTTCAAATCAATCCTGACCAAGATGAGTCTGTGGTGTGAAATAATTTTTATTGAGTGGATAGATTTTAGTTGGGGTAGTCGTTCAATATTCTATCAGAACAACGAATCATGGAGTATGATTTCTCTGAAACCATGATAAATTTCAAATCGATCCTGACCAAGATGAGTCTGTGGTGTGAAATAATTTTTGTTGAGTGGATAGATTTCAGTTGGGGTAGTCGTTCAACATTGTATCAGAACAACGAACCATGAAGTATGATTTCTCTGAAACCATGATAGATTTCAAATCGATCCTGACCAAATGAGTCTGTGGTGTGAAATAATTTTGTTGAGTGGATAGATTTTAGTTAATGGTAGTCGTTCAATATTCTATCAGAACAACGAACCATGGAGTATGATTTCTCCGAAACCATGATAGACTTCAAATCGATCCTGACCAAATGAGTCTGTGGTGTGAAATAATTTTTGTTGAGTGGATAAATTTTAATTGGGGTAGTCGTTCAATATTATATCAGAACAGCGAACCATGGAGTATGATTTCTCTGAAACCATGATAGATTTCAAATCGATCCTGACCAAGATCAGTCTGTGGTGTGAAATCATTTTTGTTGAGTGGATAAATTTTAATTGGCTTAGTCGTTTAATATTATATCAGAACAGTGAATCATGGAGTATGATTTCTCTGAAACCATGATAGATTTCAAATCGATCCTGACCAAAATGAGTCTGTGGTGTGAAATAATTTTTGTTGAGTGGATAGATTTTAGTTGGGGTAGTCGTTCAACATTGTATCAGAACAACGAACCATGGAGTATGATTTCTCTGAAACCATGATAGATTTCAAATCGATCCTGACCAAAATGAGTCTGTGGTGTGAAAAAATTTTTGTTCAGTGAATAGATTTTAGTTAACGGTAGTCGTTCAACATTCTATCAGAACAACGAACCATGGAGTATGATTTCTCTGAAACCATGAAAGATTTCAGATCGATCCTGACCAAAATGAGCCTGTGGGGTGAAATAATTTTTGTTGAGTGGATAGATTTTAGTTAGGGGTAGTCGTTCAACATTCTATCAGAACAACGATCCATGGAGTATGATTTCTCTGAAACCATGATAGATTTCAAATCGATCCTGACCAAAATGAGTCTGTGGTGCGAAATAATTTTTGTTGAGTGGATAGATTTTAGTTGGGGTAGTCGTTCAACTTTCTATCAGAACAACGAAACATGGAGTATGATTTCTCTGAAACCGTGATAGATTTCAAATCAATCCTGACCAAGATGAGTCTGTGGTGTGAAATAATTTTTGTTGAGTGGATAGATTTTAGTTGGGGTAGTCGTTCAACTTTCTATCAGAACAACGAACAATGAAGTGTGATTTCTCTGAAAGCATGATAGATTTCAAATCGATCCTGACCAAAATGAGTCTGTGGTGTGAAATAATTTTTGTTGAGTGGATAGATTTTAGTTGGGGTAGTCGTTCAACATTGTATCAGAACAACGAACCATGGAGTATGATTTCTCTGAAACCATGATAGATTTCAAATCGATCTTGACCAAAATGAGTCTGTGGTGTGAAATATTTTTTGTTGAGTGGATAGATTGTAGTTAGGGGTAGTCGTTCAACATTCTATCAGAACAACGAACCATGGAGTATGATTTCTCTGAAACCATGATAGATTTCAAATCGATCCTGACCAAAATGAGCCTGTGGGGTGAAATAATTTTTGTTGAGTGGATAGATTTTAGTTAGGGGTAGTCGTTCAACATTCTATCAGAACAACGATCCATGGAGTATGATTTCTCTGAAACCATGATAGATTTCAAATCGATCCTGACCAAAATGAGTCTGCGGTGTGAAATATTTTTTGTTGAGTGGATAGATTTCAGTTGAGGTAGTCGTTCAATATTCTATCAGAACAACGAACCATGGAGTATGATTTCTCTGAAACCATGATAGATTTCAAATCAATCCTGACCAAGATGAGTCTGTGGTGTGAAATAATTTTTATTGAGTGGATAGATTTTAGTTGGGGTAGTCGTTCAATATTCTATCAGAACAACGAATCATGGAGTATGATTTCTCTGAAACCATGATAAATTTCAAATCGATCCTGACCAAGATGAGTCTGTGGTGTGAAATAATTTTTGTTGAGTGGATAGATTTCAGTTGGGGTAGTCGTTCAACATTGTATCAGAACAACGAACCATGAAGTATGATTTCTCTGAAACCATGATAGATTTCAAATCGATCCTGACCAAATGAGTCTGTGGTGTGAAATAATTTTGTTGAGTGGATAGATTTTAGTTAATGGTAGTCGTTCAATATTCTATCAGAACAACGAACCATGGAGTATGATTTCTCCGAAACCATGATAGACTTCAAATCGATCCTGACCAAATGAGTCTGTGGTGTGAAATAATTTTTGTTGAGTGGATAAATTTTAATTGGGGTAGTCGTTCAATATTATATCAGAACAGCGAACCATGGAGTATGATTTCTCTGAAACCATGATAGATTTCAAATCGATCCTGACCAAGATCAGTCTGTGGTGTGAAATCATTTTTGTTGAGTGGATAAATTTTAATTGGCTTAGTCGTTTAATATTATATCAGAACAGTGAATCATGGAGTATGATTTCTCTGAAACCATGATAGATTTCAAATCGATCCTGACCAAAATGAGTCTGTGGTGTGAAATAATTTTTGTTGAGTGGATAGATTTTAGTTGGGGTAGTCGTTCAACATTGTATCAGAACAACGAACCATGGAGTATGATTTCTCTGAAACCATGATAGATTTCAAATCGATCCTGACCAAAATGAGTCTGTGGTGTGAAAAAATTTTTGTTCAGTGAATAGATTTTAGTTAACGGTAGTCGTTCAACATTCTATCAGAACAACGAACCATGGAGTATGATTTCTCTGAAACCATGAAAGATTTCAGATCGATCCTGACCAAAATGAGCCTGTGGGGTGAAATAATTTTTGTTGAGTGGATAGATTTTAGTTAGGGGTAGTCGTTCAACATTCTATCAGAACAACGATCCATGGAGTATGATTTCTCTGAAACCATGATAGATTTCAAATCGATCCTGACCAAAATGAGTCTGTGGTGCGAAATAATTTTTGTTGAGTGGATAGATTTTAGTTGGGGTAGTCGTTCAACTTTCTATCAGAACAACGAAACATGGAGTATGATTTCTCTGAAACCGTGATAGATTTCAAATCAATCCTGACCAAGATGAGTCTGTGGTGTGAAATAATTTTTGTTGAGTGGATAGATTTTAGTTGGGGTAGTCGTTCAACTTTCTATCAGAACAACGAACAATGAAGTGTGATTTCTCTGAAAGCATGATAGATTTCAAATCGATCCTGACCAAAATGAGTCTGTGGTGTGAAATAATTTTTGTTGAGTGGATAGATTTTAGTTGGGGTAGTCGTTCAACATTGTATCAGAACAACGAACCATGGAGTATGATTTCTCTGAAACCATGATAGATTTCAAATCGATCTTGACCAAAATGAGTCTGTGGTGTGAAATATTTTTTGTTGAGTGGATAGATTGTAGTTAGGGGTAGTCGTTCAACATTCTATCAGAACAACGAACCATGGAGTATGATTTCTCTGAAACCATGATAGATTTCAAATCGATCCTGACCAAAATGAGCCTGTGGGGTGAAATAATTTTTGTTGAGTGGATAGATTTTAGTTAGGGGTAGTCGTTCAACATTCTATCAGAACAACGATCCATGGAGTATGATTTCTCTGAAACCATGATAGATTTCAAATCGATCCTGACCAAAATGAGTCTGTGGTGCGAAATAATTTTTGTTGAGTGGATAGATTTTAGTTGGGGTAGTCGTTTAATATTATATCAGAACAGTGAATCATGGAGTATGATTTCTCTGAAACCATGATAGATTTCAAATCGATTGTGACCAAAATGAGTCTGTGGTGTGAAATAATTTTTGTTGAGTGGATAGATTTCAGTTGGGGTAGTCGTTCAACATTCTATCAGAACAACGAACCATGGAGTATGATTTCTCTGAAACCATGATAGATTTCAAATCGATCCTGACCAAAATGAGTCTGTGGTGTGAAATAATTTCTGTTGAGTGGATTGATTTTAGTTAGAGGTAGTCGTTCAACATTCTATCAGAACAAAGAACCATGGAGTATGATTTTTCTGAAACCATGATAGATTTCAAATCAATCCTGACCAAGATGAGTCTGTGGTGTGAAATAATTTTTGTTGAGTGGATAGATTTCAATTGAGGTAGTCGTTCAACATTGTATCAGAACAACGAACCATGGAGTAGATTTCTCTGAAAAAATGATAGATTTCGAATCGATCCTGACCAAAATGAGTCTGTGGTGTGAAATAATTTTTGTTGAGTGGATAGATTTTAGTTGGGGTAGTCGTTCAACATTGTATCAGAACAACGAACCATGGAGTATGATTTCTCTGAAACCATGATAGATTTCAAATCGATCTTGACCAAAATGAGTCTGTGGTGTGAAATATTTTTTGTTGAGTGGATAGATTGTAGTTAGGGGTAGTCGTTCAACATTCTATCAGAACAACGATCCATGGAGTATGATTTCTCTGAAACCATGATAGATTTCAAATCGATCCTGACCAAAATGAGTCTGTGGTGCGAAATAATTTTTGTTGAGTGGATAGATTTTAGTTGGGGTAGTCGTTCAACTTTCTATCAGAACAACGAAACATGGAGTATGATTTCTCTGAAACCGTGATAGATTTCAAATCAATCCTGACCAAGATGAGTCTGTGGTGTGAAATAATTTTTGTTGAGTGGATAGATTTCAGTTGGGGTAGTCGTTCAACATTCTATCAGAACAACGAACCATGGAGTATGATTTCTCTGAAACCATGATAGATTTCAAATCGATCCTGACCAAAATGAGTCTGTGGTGTGAAATAATTTCTGTTGAGTGGATTGATTTTAGTTAGAGGTAGTCGTTCAACATTCTATCAGAACAAAGAACCATGGAGTATGATTTTTCTGAAACCATGATAGATTTCAAATCAATCCTGACCAAGATGAGTCTGTGGTGTGAAATAATTTTTATTGAGTGGATAGATTTTAGTTGGGGTAGTCGTTCAACTTTCTATCAGAACAACGAACCATGGAGTATGATTTCTCTGAAACCATGATAGATTTCAAATCAATCCTGACCAAGATGAGTCTGTGGTGTGAAATAATTTTTGTTGAGTGGATAGATTTTAGTTGGGGTAGTCGTTCAACTTTCTATCAGAACAACGAACAATGAAGTGTGATTTCTCTGAAAGCATGATAGATTTAAAATCGATCCTGACCAAAATGAGTCTGTGGTGTGAAATAATTTTTTTGAGTGGACAGATTTTAATTAATGGTAGTCGTTCAATATTCGATCAGAACAACGAACCATGGAGTATGATTTCTCCAAAACCATGATAGATTTCAAATCGACCCGACCAAATGAGTCTGTGGTGTGAAATAATTTTTGTTGAGTGGATAGATTTCAATTGAGGTAGTCGTTCAACATTGTATCAGAACAACGAACCATGGAGTAGATTTCTCTGAAAAAATGATAGATTTCGAATCGATCCTGACCAAAATGAGTCTGTGGTGTGAAATAATTTTTGTTGAGTGGATAGATTTTAGTTGGGGTAGTCGTTCAACATTGTATCAGAACAACGAACCATGGAGTATGATTTCTCTGAAAGCATGATAGATTTCAAATCGATCCTGACCAAATGAGTCTGTGGTGTGAAATAATTTTTTTGAGTATAGAGATTTTAGTTAATGGTAGTCGTTCAATATTCTATCAGAACAACGAACCATGGAGTATGATTTCTCTGAAACCATGATAGATTTCAAATCGATCCTGACCAAATGAGTCTGTGGTGTGAAATAATTTTGTTGAGTGGATAGATTTTAGTTAATGGTAGTCGTTCAATATTTTATCAGAACAACGAACCATGGAGAATGCTTTCTCCGAAACCATGATAGATTTCAAATCGACCCGGCCAAATGAGTCTGTGGTGTGAAATAATTTTTGTTGAGTGGATAGATTTCAGTTGAGGTAGTCGTTCAACATTGTATCAGAACAACGAACCATGGAGTATGATTTCTCTGAAACCATGATAGATTTCAAATCGATCCTGACCAAAATGAGTCTGCGGTGTGAAATATTTTTTGTTGAGTGGATAGATTTCAGTTGAGGTAGTCGTTCAATATTCTATCAGAACAACGAACCATGGAGTATAATTTCTCTGAAACCATGATAAATTTCAAATCGATCCTGACCAAGATGAGTCTTTTGTGTAAAATAATTTTTGTTGAGTGGGTAGATTTTAGTTAGGGGTAGTCGTTCAATATTCTATCAGAACAACGAATCATGGAGTATGATTTCTCTGAAACCATGATAAATTTCAAATCGATCCTGACCAAGATGAGTCTATGGTGTGAAATAATTTTTGTTGAGTGGATAGATTTCAGTTGGGGTAGTCGTTCAACATTGTATCAGAACAACGAACCATGAAGTATGATTTCTCTGAAACCATGATAGATTTCAAATCGATCCTGACCAAAATGAGTCTGCGGTGTGAAATAATTTCTGTTGAGTGGATAGATTTTAGTTAGAGGTAGTCGTTCAACATTCTATCAGAACAACGAACCATGGAGTATGATTTTTCTGAAACCATGATAGATTTCAAATCAATCCTGACCAAGATGAGTCTGTGGTGTGAAATAATTTTTATTGAGTGGATAGATTTTAGTTGGGGTAGTCGTTCAACTTTCTATCAGAACAACGAACCATGGAGTATGATTTCTCTGAAACCATGATAGATTTCAAATCGATCCTGACCAAAATGAGCCTGTGGTGTGAAATAATTTCTGTTGAGTGGATAGATTTTAGTTAGAGGTAGTCGTTCAACATTCTATCAGAACAAAGAACCATGGAGTATGATTTTTCTGAAACCATGATAGATTTCAAATCAATCCTGACCAAGATGAGTCTGTGGTGTGAAATAATTTTTATTGAGTGGATAGATTTTAGTTGGGGTAGTCGTTCAACTTTCTATCAGAACAACGAACCATGGAGTATGATTTCTCTGAAACCATGATAGATTTCAAATCGATCCTGACCAAAATGAGTCTGTGGTGTGAAATAATTTCTGTTGAGTGGATAGATTTTAGTTAGAGGTAGTCGTTCAACATTCTATCAGAACAAAGAACCATGGAGTATGATTTTTCTGAAACCATGATAGATTTCAAATCAATCCTGACCAAGACGAGTCTGTGGTGTGAAATAATTTTTATTGAGTGGATAGATTTTAGTTGGGGTAGTCGTTCAACTTTCTATCAGAACAACGAACCATGGAGTATGATTTCTCTGAAACCATGATAGATTTCAAATCGATCCTGACCAAAATGAGTCTGTGGTGTGAAATAATTTCTGTTGAGTGGATAGATTTTAGTTAGAGGTAGTCGTTCAACATTCTATCAGAACAACGAACCATGGAGTATGATTTTTCTGAAACCATGATAGATTTCAAATCAATCCTGACCAAGATGAGTCTGTGGTGTGAAATAATTTTTATTGAGTGGATAGATTTTAGTCGGGGTAGTCGTTCAACTTTCTATCAGAACAACGAACCATGGAGTATGATTTCTCTGAAACCATGATAGATTTCAAATCGATCCTGACCAAAATGAGTCTGTGGTGTGAAATAATTTCTGTTGAGTGGATAGATTTTAGTTAGAGGTAGTCGTTCAACATTCTATCAGAACAAAGAACCATGGAGTATGATTTTTCTGAAACCAGGATAGATTTCAAATCAATCCTGACCAAGATGAGTCTGTGGTGTGAAATAATTTTTATTGAGTGGATAGATTTTAGTTGGGGTAGTCGTTCAACTTTCTATCAGAACAACGAACCATGGAGTATGATTTCTCTGAAACCATGATAGATTTCAAATCAATCCTGACCAAGATGAGTCTGTGGTGTGAAATAATTTTTGTTGAGTGGATAGATTTTAGTTGGGGTAGTCGTTCAACTTTCTATCAGAACAACGAACAATGAAGTATGATTTCTCTGAAAGCATGATAGATTTCAAATCGACCCGACCAAATGAGTCTGTGGTGTGAAATAATTTTTGTTGAGTGGATAAATTTCAATTGAGGTAGTCGTTCAACATTGTATCAGAACAACGAACCATGGAGTAGATTTCTCTGAAAAAATTATAGATTTCGAATCGATTATGACCAAAATGAGTCTGTGGTGTGAAATAATTTTTGTTGAGTGGATAGATTTTAGTTGGGGTAGTCGTTCAACATTGTATCAGAACAACGAACCATGGAGTATGATTTCTCTGAAAGCATGATAGATTTCAAATCGATCCTGACCAAATGAGTCTGTGATGTGAAATAATTTTTTTGAGTGGACAGATTTTAGTTAATGGTAGTCGTTCAATATTCTATCAGAACAACGAACCATGGAGTATGATTTCTCTGAAACCATGATAGATTTCAAATCGATCCTGACCAAATGAGTCTGTGGTGTGAAATAATTTTGTTGAGTGGATAGATTTTAGTTAATGGTAGTCGTTCAATATTTTATCAGAACAACGAACCATGGAGAATGCTTTCTCCGAAACCATGATAGATTTCAAATCGATCCTGACCAAAATGAGTCTGCGGTGTGAAATATTTTTTGTTGAGTGGATAGATTTCAGTTGAGGTAGTCGTTCAATATTCTATCAGAACAACGAACCATGGAGTATGATTTCTCTGAAACCATGATAGATTTCAAATCGATATTGACCCAAATGAGTCTGTGGTGTGAAATAATTTTTGTTGAGTTAATAGATTTTAGTTGGGGTAGTCGTTCAACTTTCTATCAGAACAACGAACCATGGAGTATGATTTCTCTGAAACCATGATAGATTTCAAATCGATCCTGACCAAAATGAGTCTGTGGTGTGAAATAATTTCTGTTGAGTGGATAGATTTTAGTTAGAGGTAGTCGTTCAACATTCTATCAGAACAACGAACCATGGAGTATGATTTTTCTGAAACCATGATAGATTTCAAATCAATCCTGACCAAGATGAGTCTGTGGTGTGAAATAATTTTTATTGAGTGGATAGATTTTAGTCGGGGTAGTCGTTCAACTTTCTATCAGAACAACGAACCATGGAGTATGATTTCTCTGAAACCATGATAGATTTCAAATCGATCCTGACCAAAATGAGTCTGTGGTGTGAAATAATTTCTGTTGAGTGGATAGATTTTAATTAGAGGTAGTCGTTCAACATTCTATCAGAACAAAGAACCATGGAGTATGATTTTTCTGAAACCATGATAGATTTCAAATCAATCCTGACCAAGATGAGTCTGTGGTGTGAAATAATTTTTATTGAGTGGATAGATTTTAGTTGGGGTAGTCGTTCAACTTTCTATCAGAACAACGAACCATGGAGTATGATTTCTCTGAAACCATGATAGATTTCAAATCAATCCTGACCAAGATGAGTCTGTGGTGTGAAATAATTTTTGTTGAGTGGATAGATTTTAGTTGGGGTAGTCGTTCAACTTTCTATCAGAACAACGAACAATGAAGTATGATTTCTCTGAAAGCATGATAGATTTCAAATCGACCCGACCAAATGAGTCTGTGGTGTGAAATAATTTTTGTTGAGTGGATAGATTTCAATTGAGGTAGTCGTTCAACATTGTATCAGAACAACGAACCATGGAGTAGATTTCTCTGAAAAAATGATAGATTTCGAATCGATTATGATAAAAATGAGTCTGTGGTGTGAAATAATTTTTGTTGAGTGGATAGATTTTAGTTGGGGTAGTCGTTCAACATTGTATCAGAACAACGAACCATGGAGTATGATTTCTCTGAAAGCATGATAGATTTCAAATCGATCCTGACCAAATGAGTCTGTGATGTGAAATAATTTTTTTGAGTGGACAGATTTTAGTTAATGGTAGTCGTTCAATATTCTATCAGAACAACGAACCATGGAGTATGATTTCTCTGAAACCATGATAGATTTCAAATCGATCCTGACCAAATGAGTCTGTGGTGTGAAATAATTTTGTTGAGTGGATAGATTTTAGTTAATGGTAGTCGTTCAATATTTTATCAGAACAACGAACCATGGAGAATGCTTTCTCCGAAACCATGATAGATTTCAAATCGATCCTGACCAAAATGAGTCTGCGGTGTGAAATATTTTTTGTTGAGTGGATAGATTTCAGTTGAGGTAGTCGTTCAATATTCTATCAGAACAACGAACCATGGAGTATGATTTCTCTGAAACCATGATAAATTTCAAATCGATCCTGACCAAGTGAGTCTGTGGTGTGAAATAATTTTGTTGAGTGGATAGATTTTAGTTAATGGTAGTCGTTCAATATTTTATCAGAACAACGAACCATGGAGAATGCTTTCTCCGAAACCATGATAGATTTCAAATCGATCCTGACCAAAATGAGTCTGCGGTGTGAAATATTTTTTGTTGAGTGGATAGATTTCAGTTGAGGTAGTCGTTCAACATTGTATCAGAACAACGAACCATGAAGTATGATTTCTCTGAAACCATGATAGATTTCAAATCGATCCTGACCAAAATGAGTCTGCGGTGTGAAATAATTTCTGTTGAGTGGATAGATTTTAGTTAGAGGTAGTCGTTCAACATTCTATCAGAACAACGAACCATGGAGTATGATTTTTCTGAAACCATGATAGATTTCAAATCAATCCTGACCAAGATGAGTCTGTGGTGTGAAATAATTTTTATTGAGTGGATAGATTTTAGTTGGGGTAGTCGTTCAACTTTCTATCAGAACAACGAACCATGGAGTATGATTTCTCTGAAACCATGATAGATTTCAAATCAATCCTGACCAAGATGAGTCTGTGGTGTGAAATAATTTTTATTGAGTGGATAGATTTTAGTTGGGGTAGTCGTTCAACTTTCTATCAGAACAACGAACCATGGAGTATGATTTCTCTGAAACCATGATAGATTTCAAATCAATCCTGACCAAGATGAGTCTGTGGTGTGAAATAATTTTTGTTGAGTGGATAGATTTCAGTTGAGGTAGAGTTGAGTAGTTTTCACTGAAACCATGATAGATTTCGAATCGATCCTGACCAAAATGAGTCTGTGGTGTGAAATAATTTTTGTTCAGTGAATAGATTTTAGTTAGGGGTAGTCGTTCAACATTCTATCAGAACAACGAACCATGGAGTATGATTTATCTGAAACCATGATAGATTTCAAATCGATCCTGACCAAAATGAGTCTGTGGTGTGAAATATTTTTTGTTGAGTGGATAGATTGTAGTTAGGGGTAGCCGCTCAACATTCTATCAGAACAACGAACCATGGAGTATGATTTCTCTGAAACCATGATAGATTTCAAATCGATCCTGACCAAATGAGTCTGTGGTGTGAAATAATTTTTTTGAGTGGACAGATTTTAGTTAATGGTAGTCGTTCAATATTCTATCAGAACAACGAACCATGGAGTATGATTTCTCTGAAACCATGATAGATTTCAAATCGATCCTGACCAAATGAGTCTGTGGTGTGAAATAATTTTGTTGAGTGGATAGATTTTAGTTAATGGTAGTCGTTCAATATTTTATCAGAACAACGAGCCATGGAGAATGCTTTCTCCGAAACCATGATAGATTTCAAATCGACCCGGCCAAATGAGTCTGTGGTGTGAAATAATTTTTGTTGAGTGGATAGATTTCAGTTGAGGTAGTCGTTCAACATTGTATCAGAACAACGAACCATGGAGTATGATTTCTCTGAAACCATGATAGATTTCAAATCGATCCTGACCAAAATGAGTCTGCGGTGTGAAATATTTTTTGTTGAGTGGATAGATTTCAGTTGAGGTAGTCGTTCAATATTCTATCAGAACAACGAACCATGGAGTATGATTTCTCTGAAACCATGATAAATTTCAAATCGATCCTGACCAAGATGAGTCTGTTGTGTAAATTAATTTTTGTTGAGTGGGTAGATTTTAGTTAAGGGTGGTCGTTCAATATTCTATCAGAACAACGAATCATGGAGTATGATTTCTCTGAAACCATGATAAATTTCAAATCGATCCTGACCAAGATGAGTCTGTGGTGTGAAATAATTTTTGTTGAGTGGATAGATTTCAGTTCAACATTCTATCAGAACAACGAACCATGGAGTATGATTTTTCTGAAACCATGATAGATTTCAAATCGATCCTGACCAAATGAGTCTGTGGTGTGAAATAATTTTGTTGAGTGGATAGATTTTAGTTAATGGTAGTCGTTCAATATTCTATCAGAACAACGAACCATGGAGTATGATTTCTCCGAAACCATGATAGATTTCAAATCGATCCTGACCAAATGAGTCTGTGGTGTGAAATCATTTTTGTTGAGTGGATAAATTTTAATTGGGGTAGTCGTTCAATATTATATCAGAACAGTGAACCATGGAGTATGATTTCTCTGAAACCATGATAGATTTCAAATCGATCCTGACCAAAATGAGTCTGTGGTGTGAAATAATTTTTGTTGAGTGGATAGATTTTAGTTGGGGTAGTCGTTCAACATTGTATCAGAACAACGAACCATGGAGTATCATTTCTCTGAAACCATGATAGATTTCGAATCGATCCTGACCAAGATGAGTCTGTGGTGTGAAAAAATTTTTGTTTAGTGGATAGATTTTAGTTAGAGGTAGTCGTTCAACATTCTATCAGAACAACGAACCATGGAGTATGATTTCTCTGAAACCATGATAGATTTCAAATCGATCCTGACCAAAATGAGTCTGCGGTGTGAAATATTTTTTGTTGAGTGGATAGATTTCAGTTGAGGTAGTCGTTCAATATTCTATCAGAACAACGAACCATGGAGTATGATTTCTCTGAAACCATGATAAATTTCAAATCGATCCTGACCAAGATGAGTCTGTTGTGTAAATTAATTTTTGTTGAGTGGGTAGATTTTAGTTAAGGGTGGTCGTTCAATATTCTATCAGAACAACGAATCATGGAGTATGATTTCTCTGAAACCATGATAAATTTCAAATCGATCCTGACCAAGATGAGTCTGTGGTGTGAAATAATTTTTGTTGAGTGGATAGATTTCAGTTCAACATTCTATCAGAACAACGAACCGTGGAGTATGATTTTTCTGAAACCATGATAGATTTCAAATCGATCCTGACCAAATGAGTCTGTGGTGTGAAATAATTTTGTTGAGTGGATAGATTTTAGTTAATGGTAGTCGTTCAATATTCTATCAGAACAACGAACCATGGAGTATGATTTCTCCGAAACCATGATAGATTTCAAATCGATCCTGACCAAATGAGTCTGTGGTGTGAAATCATTTTTGTTGAGTGGATAAATTTTAATTGGGGTAGTCGTTCAATATTATATCAGAACAGTGAACCATGGAGTATGATTTCTCTGAAACCATGATAGATTTCAAATCGATCCTGACCAAAATGAGTCTGTGGTGTGAAATAATTTTTGTTGAGTGGATAGATTTTAGTTGGGGTAGTCGTTCAACATTGTATCAGAACAACGAACCATGGAGTATCATTTCTCTGAAACCATGATAGATTTCAAATCGATCCTGACCAAAATGAGTCTGTGGTGTGAAATAATTTTTGTTGAGTGGATAGATTTTAGTTAGAGGTAGTCGTTCAACATTCTATCAGAACAACGAACCATGGAGTATGATTTCTCTGAAACCATGATAGATTTCAAATCGATCCTGACCAAAATGAGTCTGTGGTGTGAAATATTTTTTGTTGAGTGGATAGATTTTAGTTAGGGGTAGTCGTTCAACATTCTATCAGAACAACGAACCATGGAGTATGATTTTTCTGAAACCATGATAGATTTCAAATCAATCCTGACCAAGATGAGTCTGTGGTGTGAAATAATTTTTATTGAGTGGATAGATTTTAGTTGGGGTAGTCGTTCAACTTTCTATCAGAACAACGAACCATGGAGTATGATTTCTCTGAAACCATGATAGATTTCAAATCAATCCTGACCAAGATGAGTCTGTGGTGTGAAATCATTTTTGTTGAGTGGATAGATTTTAGTTGGGGTAGTCGTTCAACTTTCTATCAGAACAACGAACAATGAAGTATGATTTCTCTGAAACCATGATAGATTTCAAATCGATCCTGACCAAAATGAGTCTGCGGTGTGAAATATTTTTTTATTGAGTGGATAGATTTCAGTTGGGGTAGTCGTTCAACATTGTATCAGAACAACGAACCATGGAGTATGATTTCTCTAAAACCATGATAAATTTCAAATCGATCCTGACCAAGATGAGTCTGTTGTGTAAATTAATTTTTGTTGAGTGGGTAGATTTTAGTTAGGGGTAGTCGTTCAATATTCTATCAGAACAACGAATCATGGAGTATGATTTCTCTGAAACCATGATAAATTTCAAATCCATCCTGACCAAGATGAGTCTGTGGTGTGAAATAATTTTTGTTGAGTGGATATATTTCAGTTGGGGTAGTCGTTCAACATTGTATCAGAACAACGAACCATGGAGTATGATTTCTCTGAAACCATGATAAATTTCAAATCGATCCTGACCAAGATGAGTCTGTTGTGTAAATTAATTTTTGTTGAGTGGGTAGATTTTAGTTAGGGGTAGTCGTTCAATATTCTATCAGAACAACGAATCATGGAGTATGATTTCTCTGAAACCATGATAAATTTCAAATCGATCCTGACCAAGATGTGTCTGTGGTGTGAAATAATTTTTGTTGAGTGAATAGAATTTAGTTAGAGGTAGTCGTTCAACATTCTATCAGAACCGCGAACCATGGAGTATGATTTTTCTGAAACCATGATAGATTTCAAATCGATCCTGACCAAATGAGTCTGTGGTGTGAAATAATTTTGTTGAGTGGATAGATTTTAGTTAATGGTAGTCGTTCAATATTCTATCAGAACAACGAACCATGGAGTATGATTTCTCCGAAACCATGATAGATTTCAAATCGATCCTGACCAAATGAGTCTGTGGTGTGAAATAATTTTTGTTGAGTAGATAAATTTTAATTGGTGTAGTCGTTCAATATTATATCAGAACAGCGAACCATGGAGTATGATTTCTCTGAAACCATGATAGATTTCAAATAAATCCTGACCAAAATGAGTCTGTGGTGTGAAAAAATTTTTGTTTAGTGAATAGATTTTAGTTAGCTGTAGTCGTTCAACATTCTATCAGAACAACGAACCATGGAGTATGATTTTTCTGAAACCATGATAGATTTCAAATCGATCCTGACCAAATGAGTCTGTGGTGTGAAATAATTTTGTTGAGTGGATAGATTTTAGTTAATGGTAGTCGTTCAATATTCTATCAGAACAACGAACCATGGAGTATGATTTCTCCGAAACCATGATAGATTTCAAATCGATCCTGACCAAATGAGTCTGTGGTGTGAAATCATTTTTGTTGAGTGGATAAATTTTAATTGGGGTAGTCGTTCAATATTATATCAGAACAGTGAACCATGGAGTATGATTTCTCTGAAACCATGATAGATTTCAAATCGATCCTGACCAAAATGAGTCTGTGGTGTGAAATAATTTTTGTTGAGTGGATAGATTTTAGTTGGGGTAGTCGTTCAACATTGTATCAGAACAACGAACCATGGAGTATCATTTCTCTGAAACCATGATAGATTTCGAATCGATCCTGACCAAGATGAGTCTGTGGTGTGAAAAAATGTTTGTTGAGTGGATAGATTTTAGTTAGAGGTAGTCGTTCAACATTCTATCAGAACAACGAACCATGGAGTATGATTTCTCTGAGACCATGATAGATTTCAAATCGATCCTGACCAAAATGAGTCTGTGGTGTGAAATAATTTTTGTTGAGTGGATAGATTTTAGTTAGAGGTAGTCGTTCAACATTCTATCAGAACAACGAACCATGGAGTATGATTTCTCTGAAACCATGATAGATTTCAAATCGATCCTGACCAAAATGAGTCTGTGGTGTGAAATATTTTTTGTTGAGTGGATAGATTGTAGTTAGGGGTAGTCGTTCAACATTCTATCAGAACAACGAACCATGGAGTATGATTTTTCTGAAACCATGATAGATTTCAAATCAATCCTGACCAAGATGAGTCTGTGGTGTGAAATAATTTTTATTGAGTGGATAGATTTTAGTTGGGGTAGTCGTCCAACTTTCTATCAGAACAACGAACCATGGAGTATGATTTCTCTGAGACCATGATAGATTTCAAATCAATCCTGACCAAGATGAGTCTGTGGTGTGAAATAATTTTTGTTGAGTGGATAGATTTTAGTTGGGGTAGTCGTTCAACTTTCTATCAGAACAACGAACAATGAAGTATGATTTCTCTGAAACCATGATAGATTTCAAATCGATCCTGACCAAAATGAGTCTGCGGTGTGAAATATTTTTTTATTGAGTGGATAGATTTCAGTTGGGGTAGTCGTTCAACATTGTATCAGAACAACGAACCATGGAGTATGATTTCTCTGAAACCATGATAAATTTCAAATCGATCCTGACCAAGATGATTCTGTTGTGTAAATTAATTTTTGTTGAGTGGGTAGATTTTAGTTAGGGGTAGTCGTTCAATATTCTATCAGAACAACGAATCATGGAGTATGATTTCTCTGAAACCATGATAAATTTCAAATCCATCCTGACCAAGATGAGTCTGTGGTGTGAAATAATTTTTGTTGAGTGGATATATTTCAGTTGGGGTAGTCGTTCAACATTGTATCAGAACAACGAACCATGGAGTATGATTTCTCTGAAACCATGATAAATTTCAAATCGATCCTGACCAAGATGAGTCTGTTGTGTAAATTAATTTTTGTTGAGTGGGTAGATTTTAGTTGGGGTAGTCGTTCAACTTTCTATCAGAACAACGAACAATGAAGTATGATTTCTCTGAAACCATGATAGATTTCAAATCGATCCTGACCAAAATGAGTCTGTGGTGTGAAATAATTTTTGTTGAGTGGATAGATTTTAGTTGGGGTAGTCGTTCAACTTTCTATCAGAACAACGAACAATGAAGTATGATTTCTCTGAAACCATGATAGATTTCAAATCGATCCTGACCAAAATGAGTCTGCGGTGTGAAATATTTTTTTATTGAGTGGATAGATTTCAGTTGGGGTAGTCGTTCAACATTGTATCAGAACAACGAACCATGGAGTATGATTTCTCTGAAACCATGATAAATTTCAAATCGATCCTGACCAAGATGAGTCTGTTGTGTAAATTAATTTTTGTTGAGTGGGTAGATTTTAGTTAGGGGTAGTCGTTCAATATTCTATCAGAACAACGAATCATGGAGTATGATTTCTCTGAAACCATGATAAATTTCAAATCCATCCTGACCAAGATGAGTCTGTGGTGTGAAATAATTTTTGTTGAGTGGATATATTTCAGTTGGGGTAGTCGTTCAACATTGTATCAGAACAACGAACCATGGAGTATGATTTCTCTGAAACCATGATAAATTTCAAATCGATCCTGACCAAGATGAGTCTGTTGTGTAAATTAATTTTTGTTGAGTGGGTAGATTTTAGTTAGGGGTAGTCGTTCAATATTCTATCAGAACAACGAATCATGGAGTATGATTTCTCTGAAACCATGATAAATTTCAAATCGATCCTGACCAAGATGAGTCTGTGGTGTGAAATAATTTTTGTTGAGTGAATAGAATTTAGTTAGAGGTAGTCGTTCAACATTCTATCAGAACCGCGAACCATGGAGTATGATTTTTCTGAAACCATGATAGATTTCAAATCGATCCTGACCAAATGAGTCTGTGGTGTGAAATAATTTTGTTGAGTGGATAGATTTTAGTTAATGGTAGTCGTTCAATATTCTATCAGAACAACGAACCATGGAGTATGATTTCTCCGAAACCATGATAGATTTCAAATCGATCCTGACCAAATGAGTCTGTGGTGTGAAATAATTTTTGTTGAGTAGATAAATTTTAATTGGTGTAGTCGTTCAATATTATATCAGAACAGCGAACCATGGAGTATGATTTCTCTGAAACCATGATAGATTTCAAATAAATCCTGACCAAAATGAGTCTGTGGTGTGAAAAAATTTTTGTTCAGTGAATAGATTTTAGTTAGCTGTAGTCGTTCAATATTCTATCAGAACAACGAACCATGGAGTATGATTTCTCTGAAACCATGATAGATTTCAGATCGATCCTGACCAAAATGAGTCTCTGGTGTGAAATAATTTTTGTTGAGTGGATAGATTTTAGTTAGGGGTAGTCGTTCAACATTCTATCAGAACAACGAACCATGGAGTATGATTTCTCTGAAACCATGATAGATTTCAAATCGATCCTGACCAAAATGAGTCTGTTTTGTGAAATAATTTCTGTTGAGTGGATAGATTTTAGTTAGAGGTAGTCGTTCAACATTCTGTCAGAACAACGAACCATGGAGTATGATTTTTCTGAAACCATGATAGATTTCAAATCGATCCTGACCAAAATGAGTCTGTTGCGTGAAATAATTTTTGTTGAGTGGATAGATTTTAGTTAGGGGTAGTTGTTCAACATTCTATCAGAACAACGAACCATGGAGTATGATTTTTCTGAAACCATGACAGATTTCAAATCGATCCTGACCAAAATGAGTCTGTGGTGTGAAAGAATTTCTGTTGAGTGGATAGATTTTAGTTAGAGGTAGTCGTTCAACATTCTATCAGAACAACGAACCATGGAGTAAGATTTCTCTGAAACCATGATAGATTTCAAATCGATCCTGACCAAAATGAGTCTGTGGTGTGAAATAATTTTTGTTGAGTGGATAGATTTTAGTTAGGGGTAGTCGTTCAACATTCTATCAGAACAACGAACCATGGAGTATGATTTCTCTGAAACCATGATAGATTTCAAATAGATCCTGACCAAGATCAGTCTGTGGTGTGAAATCATTTTTGTTGAGTGGATAAATTTTAATTGGGGTAGTCGTTCAATATTATATCAGAACAGTGAACCATGGAGTATGATTTCTCTGAAACCATGATAGATTTCAAATCGATCCTGACCAAAATGAGTCTGTGGTGTGAAATAATTTTTGTTGAGTGGATAGATTTTAGTTGGGGTAGTCGTTCAACATTGTATCAGAACAACGAACCATGGAGTATGATTTCTCTGAAACCATGATAGATTTCAAATCGATCCTGACCAAGATGAGTCTGTGGTGTGAAATAATTTTTGTTGAGTGGATAGATTTCAGTTGGGGTAGTCGTTCAACATTCTATCAGAACAACGAACCATGGAGTATGATTTCTCTGAAACCATGATAGATTTCAAATCGATCCTGACCAAAATGAGTCTGTGGTGCGAAATAATTTTTGTTGAGTGGATAGATTTTAGTTAGGGGTAGTCGTCCAACATTCTATCAGAACAACGAACCATGGAGTATGATTTCTCTGAAACCATGATAGATTTCAAATCGATCCTGACCAAAATGAGTCTGTGGAGTGAAATAATTTTTGTTGAGTGGATAGATTTTAGTTAGGGGTAGTCGTTCAACATTCTATCAGAACAACGAACCATGGAGTATGATTTCTCTGAAACCATGATAGATTTCAAATCGATCCTGACCAAAATGAGTCTGTGGTGTGAAATAATTTTTGTTCAGTGAATAGATTTTAGTTAGGGGTAGTCGTTCAACATTCTATCAGAACAACGAACCATGGAGTATGATTTCTCTGAAACCATGATAGATTTCAAATCGATCCTGACCAAAATGAGTCTGTGGTGCGAAATAATTTTTGTTGAGTGGATAGATTTTAGTTAGGGGTAGTCGTTCAAAATTCTATCAGAACAACGAACCATGGAGTATGATTTCTCTGAAACCATGATAGATTTCAAATCGATCCTGACCAAAATGAGTCTGTGGTGCGAAATAATTTTTGTTGAGTGGATAGATTTTAGTTAGGGGTAGTCGTTCAACATTCTATCAGAACAACGAACCATGGAGTATGATTTCTCCAAAACCATGATAGATTTCAAATCGACCCGACCAAATGAGTCTGTGGTGTGAAATAATTTTTCTTGAGTGGATAGATTTCAGTTGGGGTAGTCGTTCAACATTGTATCAGAACAACCAACCATGAAGTATGATTTCTCTGAAATCATTATAGATTTCAAATCGATCCTGACCAAAATGAGTCTGTGGTGTGAAATAATTTTTGCTTTGGTGGATAGATTTTAGTTGGGGTAGTCGTTCAACATTCTATCAGAACAGCGAACCATGGAGTATGATTTCTCTGAAACCATGATAGATTTTAAATCGATCCTGACCAAGATGAGTCCGTGGTGTGAAATAAATTTTGTCTAGTGGATAGATTTCAGTTGGGGTAGTCATTCAACATTCTATCAGAACAACAAACCATGGAGTATGATTTCTCTGAAACCAAGATAGATTTCAAATCGATCCTGACCAAGATGAGTCTGTGGTGTGAAATAATTTTTGTTGAGTGGATAGATTTCAGTTGGGGTAGTCGTTCAACATTCTATCAGAACAACGAACCATGGAGTATGATTTCTCTGAAACCATGATAGATTTCAAGTCGATCCTGACCAAAATGAGTCTGTGGTGTGAAATAATTTTTGTTGAGTGGATAGGTTTTAGTTGGGGTAGTCGTTCAACATTGTATCAGAACAACGAACCATGGAGTATGATTTTTCTGAAACCATGATAGATTTCGAATCGATCCTGACCAAAATGAGTCTGTGGTGTGAAATAATTTTTGTTCAGTGAATAGATTTTAGTTAGGGGTAGTCGTTCAACATTCTATCAGAACAACGAACCATGGAGTATGATTTCTCTGAAACCATGATAGGTTTCAGATCGATCCTGATCAAAATGAGTCTGTGGTGTGAAATAATTTTTGTTGAGTCGATAGATTTTAGTTGGGGTAGTCGTTCAACTTTCTATCAGAACAACGAACCATGGAGTATGATTTCTCTGAAACCATGATAGATTTCAAATCAATCCTGACCAAGATGAGTCTGTGGTGTGAAATAATTTTTATTGAGTGGATAGATTTTAGTTGGGGTAGTCGTTCAACTTTCTATCAGAACAACGAACCATGGAGTATGATTTCTCTGAAAGCATGATAGATTTCGACCAAATGAGTCTGTGGTGTGAAATAATTTTTTTGATTGGACAGATTTTAGTTAATGGTAGTCGTTCAATATTCGATCAGAACAACGAACCATGGAGTATGATTTCTCCAAAACCATGATAGATTTCAAATCGACCCGACCAAATGAGTCTGTGGTGTGAAATAATTTTTGTTGAGTGGATAGATTTCAGTTGAGGTAGTCGTTCAACATTGTATCAGAACAACGAACCATGGAGTAGATTTCTCTGAAACCATGATAGATTTCGAACCGATCCTGACCAAAATGAGTCTGTGGTGTGAAATAATTTTTGTTCAGTGAATAGATTTTAGTTAGGGGTAGTCGTTCAACATTCTATCAGAACAACGAACCATGGAGTATGATTTCTCTGAAACCATGATAGATTTCAAATCGATCCTGACCAAAATGAGTCTGTGGTGTGAAATATTTTTGGTTGAGTGGATAGATTGTAGTTAGGGGTAGCCGCTCAACATTCTATCAGAACAACGAACCATGGAGTATGATTTCTCTGAAACCACGATAGATTTCAAATCGATCCTGACCAAATGAGTCTGTGGTGTGAAATAATTTTTTTGAGTTTACAGATTTTAGTTAATGGTAGTCGTTCAATATTCTATCAGAACAACGAACCATGGAGTATGATTTCCCTGAAACCATGATAGATTTCAAATCGATCCTGACCAAATGAGTCTGTGGTGTGAAATAATTTTGTTGAGTGGATAGATTTTTGCTAATGGTAGTCGTTCAATATTTTATCAGAACAACGAACCATAGAGAATGCTTTCTCCGAAACCATGATAGATTTCAAATCGACCCGGCCAAATGAGTCTGTGGTGTGAAATAATTTTTGTTGAGTGGATAGATTTCAGTTGAGGTAGTCGTTCAACATTGTATCAGAACAACGAACCATGGAGTATGATTTCTCTGAAACCATGATAGATTTCAAATCGATCCTGACCAAAATGAGTCTGCGGTGTGAAGTATTTTTTGTTGAGTGGATAGATTTCAGTTGAGGTAGTCGTTCAATATTCTATCAGAACAACGAACTATGGAGTATGATTTCTCTGAAACCATGATAAATTTCAAATCGATCCTGACCAAGATGAGTCTGTTGTGTAAATTAATTTTTGTTGAGTGGGTAGATTTTAGTTAGGGGTAGTCGTTCAATATTCTATCAGAACAACGAATCATGGAGTATGATTTCTCTGAAACCATGATAAATTTCAAATCGATCCTGACCAAGATGAGTCTGTGGTGTGAAATAATTTTTGTTGAGTGAATAGAATTTAGTTAGAGGTAGTCGTTCAACATTCTATCAGAACAGCGAACCATGAGTATGATTTTTCTGAAACCATGATAGATTTCAAATCGATCCTGACCAAATGAGTCTGTGGTGTGAAATAATTTTGTTGAGTGGATAGATTTTAGTTAATGGTAGTCGTTCAATATTCTATCAGAACAACGAACCATGGAGTATGATTTCTCCGAAACCATGATAGATTTCAAATCGATCCTGACCAAATGAGTCTGTGGTGTGAAATAATTTTTGTTGAGTAGATAAATTTTAATTGGTGTAGTCGTTCAATATTATATCAGAACAGCGAACCATTTAGTATGATTTCTCTGAAACCATGATAGATTTCAAATAAATCCTGACCAAAATGAGTCTGTGGTGTGAAAAAATTTTTGTTCAGTGAATAGATTTTAGTTAGCTGTAGTCGTTCAACATTCTATCAGAACAACGAACCATGGAGTATGATTTCTCTGAAACCATGATAGATTTCAGATCGATCCTGACCAAAATGAGTCTCTGGTGTGAAATAATTTTTGTTGAGTGGATAGATTTTAGTTAGCGGTAGTCGTTCAACATTCTATCAGAACAACGAACCATGGAGTATGATTTCTCTGAAACCATGATAGATTTCAAATCGATCCTGACCAAAATGAGTCTGTTTTGTGAAATAATTTCTGTTGAGTGGATAGATTTTAGTTAGAGGTAGTCGTTCAACATTCTGTCAGAACAACGAACCATGGAGTATGATTTTTCTGAAACCATGATAGATTTCAAATCGATCCTGACCAAAATGAGTCTGTTGCGTGAAATAATTTTTGTTGAGTGGATAGATTTTAGTTAGGGGTAGTCGTTCAACATTCTATCAGAACAACGAACCATGGAGTATGATTTTTCTGAAACCATGACAGATTTCAAATCGATCCTGACCAAAATGAGTCTGTGGAGTGAAATAATTTTTGTTGAGTGGATAGATTTTAGTTAGGGGTAGTCGTCCAACATTCTATCAGAACAACGAACCATGGAGTATGATTTCTCTGAAACCATGATAGATTTCAAATCGATCCTGACCAAAATGAGTCTGTGGAGTGAAATAATTTTTGTTGAGTGGATAGATTTTAGTTAGGGGTAGTCGTTCAACATTCTATCAGAACAACGAACCATGGAGTATGATTTCTCTGAAACCATGATAGATTTCAAATCGATCCTGACCAAAATGAGTCTGTGGTGTGAAATAATTTTTGTTCAGTGAATAGATTTTAGTTAGGGGTAGTCGTTCAACATTCTATCAGAACAACGAACCATGGAGTATGATTTCTCTGAAACCATGATAGATTTCAAATCGATCCTGACCAAAATGAGTCTGTGGTGCGAAATAATTTTTGTTGAGTGGATAGATTTTAGTTAGGGGTAGTCGTTCAAAATTCTATCAGAACAACGAACCATGGAGTATGATTTCTCTGAAACCATGATAGATTTCAAATCGATCCTGACCAAAATGAGTCTGTGGTGCGAAATAATTTTTGTTGAGTGGATAGATTTTAGTTAGGGGTAGTCGTTCAACATTCTATCAGAACAACGAACCATGGAGTATGATTTCTCCAAAACCATGATAGATTTCAAATCGACCCGACCAAATGAGTCTGTGGTGTGAAATAATTTTTCTTGAGTGGATAGATTTCAGTTGGGGTAGTCGTTCAACATTGTATCAGAACAACCAACCATGAAGTATGATTTCTCTGAAATCATTATAGATTTCAAATCGATCCTGACCAAAATGAGTCTGTGGTGTGAAATAATTTTTGCTTCGGTGGATAGATTTTAGTTGGGGTAGTCGTTCAACATTCTATCAGAACAGCGAACCATGGAGTATGATTTCTCTGAAACCATGATAGATTTTAAATCGATCCTGACCAAGATGAGTCCGTGGTGTGAAATAAATTTTGTCTAGTGGATAGATTTCAGTTGGGGTAGTCATTCAACATTCTATCAGAACAACAAACCATGGAGTATGATTTCTCTGAAACCAAGATAGATTTCAAATCGATCCTGACCAAGATGAGTCTGTGGTGTGAAATAATTTTTGTTGAGTGGATAGATTTCAGTTGGGGTAGTCGTTCAACATTCTATCAGAACAACGAACCATGGAGTATGATTTCTCTGAAACCATGATAGATTTCAAGTCGATCCTGACCAAAATGAGTCTGTGGTGTGAAATAATTTTTGTTGAGTGGATAGGTTTTAGTTGGGGTAGTCGTTCAACATTGTATCAGAACAACGAACCATGGAGTATGATTTTTCTGAAACCATGATAGATTTCGAATCGATCCTGACCAAAATGAGTCTGTGGTGTGAAATAATTTTTGTTCAGTGAATAGATTTTAGTTAGGGGTAGTCGTTCAACATTCTATCAGAACAACGAACCATGGAGTATGATTTCTCTGAAACCATGATAGGTTTCAGATCGATCCTGATCAAAATGAGTCTGTGGTGTGAAATAATTTTTGTTGAGTCGATAGATTTTAGTTGGGGTAGTCGTTCAACTTTCTATCAGAACAACGAACCATGGAGTATGATTTCTCTGAAACCATGATAGATTTCAAATCAATCCTGACCAAGATGAGTCTGTGGTGTGAAATAATTTTTATTGAGTAAATAGATTTTAGTTGGGGTAGTCGTTCAACTTTCTATCAGAACAACGAACCATGGAGTATGATTTCTCTGAAAGCATGATAGATTTCGACCAAATGAGTCTGTGGTGTGAAATAATTTTTTTGATTGGACAGATTTTAGTTAATGGTAGTCGTTCAATATTCGATCAGAACAACGAACCATGGAGTATGATTTCTCCAAAACCATGATAGATTTCAAATCGACCCGACCAAATGAGTCTGTGGTGTGAAATAATTTTTGTTGAGTGGATAGATTTCAGTTGAGGTAGTCGTTCAACATTGTATCAGAACAACGAACCATGGAGTAGATTTCTCTGAAACCATGATAGATTTCGAACCGATCCTGACCAAAATGAGTCTGTGGTGTGAAATAATTTTTGTTCAGTGAATAGATTTTAGTTAGGGGTAGTCGTTCAACATTCTATCAGAACAACGAACCATGGAGTATGATTTCTCTGAAACCATGATAGATTTCAAATCGATCCTGACCAAAATGAGTCTGTGGTGTGAAATATTTTTGGTTGAGTGGATAGATTGTAGTTAGGGGTAGCCGCTCAACATTCTATCAGAACAACGAACCATGGAGTATGATTTCTCTGAAACCACGATAGATTTCAAATCGATCCTGACCAAATGAGTCTGTGGTGTGAAATAATTTTTTTGAGTTTACAGATTTTAGTTAATGGTAGTCGTTCAATATTCTATCAGAACAACGAACCATGGAGTATGATTTCCCTGAAACCATGATAGATTTCAAATCGATCCTGACCAAATGAGTCTGTGGTGTGAAATAATTTTGTTGAGTGGATAGATTTTTGCTAATGGTAGTCGTTCAATATTTTATCAGAACAACGAACCATAGAGAATGCTTTCTCCGAAACCATGATAGATTTCAAATCGACCCGGCCAAATGAGTCTGTGGTGTGAAATAATTTTTGTTGAGTGGATAGATTTCAGTTGAGGTAGTCGTTCAACATTGTATCAGAACAACGAACCATGGAGTATGATTTCTCTGAAACCATGATAGATTTCAAATCGATCCTGACCAAAATGAGTCTGCGGTGTGAAGTATTTTTTGTTGAGTGGATAGATTTCAGTTGAGGTAGTCGTTCAATATTCTATCAGAACAACGAACTATGGAGTATGATTTCTCTGAAACCATGATAAATTTCAAATCGATCCTGACCAAGATGAGTCTGTTGTGTAAATTAATTTTTGTTGAGTGGGTAGATTTTAGTTAGGGGTAGTCGTTCAATATTCTATCAGAACAACGAATCATGGAGTATGATTTCTCTGAAACCATGATAAATTTCAAATCGATCCTGACCAAGATGAGTCTGTGGTGTGAAATAATTTTTGTTGAGTGAATAGAATTTAGTTAGAGGTAGTCGTTCAACATTCTATCAGAACAGCGAACCATGAGTATGATTTTTCTGAAACCATGATAGATTTCAAATCGATCCTGACCAAATGAGTCTGTGGTGTGAAATAATTTTGTTGAGTGGATAGATTTTAGTTAATGGTAGTCGTTCAATATTCTATCAGAACAACGAACCATGGAGTATGATTTCTCCGAAACCATGATAGATTTCAAATCGATCCTGACCAAATGAGTCTGTGGTGTGAAATAATTTTTGTTGAGTAGATAAATTTTAATTGGTGTAGTCGTTCAATATTATATCAGAACAGCGAACCATTTAGTATGATTTCTCTGAAACCATGATAGATTTCAAATAAATCCTGACCAAAATGAGTCTGTGGTGTGAAAAAATTTTTGTTCAGTGAATAGATTTTAGTTAGCTGTAGTCGTTCAACATTCTATCAGAACAACGAACCATGGAGTATGATTTCTCTGAAACCATGATAGATTTCAGATCGATCCTGACCAAAATGAGTCTCTGGTGTGAAATAATTTTTGTTGAGTGGATAGATTTTAGTTAGCGGTAGTCGTTCAACATTCTATCAGAACAACGAACCATGGAGTATGATTTCTCTGAAACCATGATAGATTTCAAATCGATCCTGACCAAAATGAGTCTGTTTTGTGAAATAATTTCTGTTGAGTGGATAGATTTTAGTTAGAGGTAGTCGTTCAACATTCTGTCAGAACAACGAACCATGGAGTATGATTTTTCTGAAACCATGATAGATTTCAAATCGATCCTGACCAAAATGAGTCTGTTGCGTGAAATAATTTTTGTTGAGTGGATAGATTTTAGTTAGGGGTAGTCGTTCAACATTCTATCAGAACAACGAACCATGGAGTATGATTTTTCTGAAACCATGACAGATTTCAAATCGATCCTGACCAAAATGAGTCTGTGGTGTGAAATAATTTCTGTTGAGTGGATAGATTTTAGTTAGAGGTAGTCGTTCAACATTCTATCAGAACAACGAACCATGGAGTATGATTTCTCTGAAACCATGATAGATTTCAAATCGATCCTGACCAAAATGCGTCTGTGGTGTGAAATAATTTTTGTTGAGTGGATAGATTTTAGTTAGGGGTAGTCGTTCAACATTCTATCAGAACAACGAACCATGGAGTATGATTTCTCTGAAACCATGATAGATTTCAAACAGATCCTGACCAAGATCAGTCTGTGGTGTGAAATCATTTTTGTTGAGTGGATAAATTTTAATTGGGGTAGTCGTTCAATATTATATCAGAACAGTGAACCATGGAGTATGATTTCTCTGAAACCATGATAGATTTCAAATCGATCCTGACCAAAATGAGTCTGTGGTGTGAAATAATTTTTGTTCAGTCTATAGATTTTAGTTGGGGTAGTCGTTCAACATTGTATCAGAACAACGAACCATGGAGTATGATTTCTCTGAAACCATGATAGATTTCGAATCGATCCTGACCAAAATGAGTCTGTGGTGTGAAAAAATTTTTGTTCAGTGAATAGATTTTAGTTAGGGGTAGTCGTTCAACATTCTATCAGAACAACGAACCATGGAGTATGATTTCTCTGAAACCATGACAGATTTCAGATCGATCCTGACCAAAATGAGTCTGTGGTGTGAAATAATTTTTGTTGAGTGGATAGATTTTAGTTAGAGGTAGTCGTTCAACATTCTATCAGAACAACGAACCATGGAGTATGATTTCTCTGAAACCATGATAGATATCAAATCGATCCTGACCAAAATGAGTCTGTGGCGTGAAATAATTTTTGTTGAGTGGATAGATTTTAGTTAGGGGTAGTCGTTCAACATTCTATCAGAACAACGAACCATGGAGTATGATTTCTCTGAAACCATGATAGATTTCAAATCGATCCTGACCAAGATGAGTCTGTGGTGTGAAATAATTTTTGTTGAGTGGATAGATTTCAGTTGGGGTAGTCGTTCAACATTCTATCAGAACAACGAACCATGGAGTATGATTTCTCTGAAACCATGATAGATTTCAAATCGATCCTGACCAAAATGAGTCTGTGGTGCGAAATAATTTTTGTTGAGTGGATAGATTTTAGTTAGGGGTAGTCGTTCAACATTCTATCAGAACAACGAACCATGGAGTATGATTTCTCTGAAACCATGATAGATTTCAAATCGATCCTGACCAAAATGAGTCTGTGGAGTGAAATAATTTTTATTGAGTGGATAGATTTTAGTTAGGGGTAGTCGTTCAACATTCTATCAGAACAACGAACCATGGAGTATGATTTCTCTGAAACCATGATAGATTTCAAATCGATCCTGACCAAAATGAGTCTGTGGTGTGAAATAATTTTTGTTCAGTGAATAGATTTTAGTTAGGGGTAGTCGTTCAACATTCTATCAGAACAACGAACCATGGAGTATGATTTCTCTGAAACCATGATAGATTTCAAATCGATCCTGACCAAAATGAGTCTGTGGTGCGAAATAATTTTTGTTGAGTGGATAGATTTTAGTTAGGGGTAGTCGTTCAACATTCTATCAGAACAACGAACCATGGAGTATGATTTCTCTGAAACCATGATAGATTTCAAATCGATCCTGACCAAAATGAGTCTGTGGTGCGAAATAATTTTTGTTGTGTGGATAGATTTTAGTTAGGGGTAGTCGTTCAACATTCTATCAGAACAACGAACCATGGAGTATGATTTCTCCAAAACCATGATAGATTTCAAACCGACCCGACCAAATGAGTCTGTGGTGTGAAATAATTTTTGTTGAGTGGATAGATTTCAGTTGGGGTAGTCGTTCAACATTGTATCAGAACAACCAACCATGAAGTATGATTTCTCTGAAATCATTATAGATTTCAAATCGATCCTGACCAAAATGAGTCTGTGGTGTGAAATAATTTTTGCTTCGGTGGATAGATTTTAGTTGGGGTAGTCGTTCAACATTCTATCAGAACAGCGAACCATGGAGTATGATTTCTCTGAAACCATGATAGATTTTAAATCGATCCTGACCAAGATGAGTCCGTGGTGTGAAATAAATTTTGTCTAGTGGATAGATTTCAGTTGGGGTAGTCGTTCAACATTGTATCAGAACAACCAACCATGAAGTATGATTTCTCTGAAATCATTATAGATTTCAAATCGATCCTGACCAAAATGAGTCTGTGGTGTGAAATAATTTTTGCTTCGGTGGATAGATTTTAGTTGGGGTAGTCGTTCAACATTGTATCAGAACAACGAACCATGGAGTATGATTTTTCTGAAACCATGATAGATTTTAAATCGATCCTGACCAAGATGAGTCCGTGGTGTGAAATAAATTTTGTCTAGTGGATAGATTTCAGTTGGGGTAGTCGTTCAACATTCTATCAGAACAGCGAACCATGGAGTATGATTTCTCTGAAACCATGATAGATTTTAAATCGATCCTGACCAAGATGAGTCCGTGGTGTGAAATAAATTTTGTCTAGTGGATAGATTTCAGTTGGGGTAGTCGTTCAACATTCTATCAGAACAACGAACCATGGAGTATGATTTCTCTGAAACCATGATAGATTTTAAATCGATCCTGACCAAGATGAGTCCGTGGTGTGAAATAAATTTTGTCTAGTGTATAGATTTCAGTTGGGGTAGTCGTTCAACATTCTATCAGAACAGCGAACCATGGAGTATGATTTCTCTGAAACCATGATAGATTTTAAATCGATCCTGACCAAGATGAGTCCGTGGTGTGAAATAAATTTTGTCTAGTGGATAGATTTCAGTTGGGGTAGTCGTTCAACATTCTATCAGAACAACGAACCATGGAGTATGATTTCTCTGAAACCATGATAGATTTCAAGTCGATCCTGACCAAAATGAGTCTGTGGTGTGAAATAATTTTTGTTGAGTGGATAGGTTTTAGTTGGGGTAGTCGTTCAACATTCTATCAGAACAGCGAACCATGGAGTATGATTTCTCTGAAACCATGATAGATTTTAAATCGATCCTGACCAAGATGAGTCCGTGGTGTGAAATAAATTTTGTCTAGTGGATAGATTTCAGTTGGGGTAGTCGTTCAACATTCTATCAGAACAGCGAACCATGGAGTATGATTTCTCTGAAATCATTATAGATTTCAAATCGATCCTGACCAAAATGAGTCTGTGGTGTGAAATAATTTTTGCTTCGGTGGATAGATTTTAGTTGGGGTAGTCGTTCAACATTCTATCAGAACAGCGAACCATGGAGTATGATTTCTCTGAAACCATGATAGATTTTAAATCGATCCTGACCAAGATGAGTCCGTGGTGTGAAATAAATTTTGTCTAGTGGATAGATTTCAGTTGGGGTAGTCGTTCAACATTCTATCAGAACAGCGAACCATGGAGTATGATTTCTCTGAAACCATGATAGATTTTAAATCGATCCTGACCAAGATGAGTCCGTGGTTTGAAATAAATTTTGTCTAGTGGATAGATTTCAGTTGGGGTAGTCGTTCAACATTCTATCAGAACAACGAACCATGGAGTATGATTTCTCTGAAACCATGATAGATTTCAAGTCGATCCTGACCAAAATGAGTCTGTGGTGTGAAATAATTTTTGTTGAGTGGATAGGTTTTAGTTGGGGTAGTCGTTCAACATTGTATCAGAACAACGAACCATGGAGTATGATTTTTCTGAAACCATGATAGATTTTGAATCGATCCTGACCAAAATGAGTCTGTGGTGTGAAATAATTTTTGTTCAGTGAATAGATTTTAGTTAGGGGTAGTCGTTCAACATTCTATCAGAACAACGAACCATGGAGTATGATTTCTCTGAAACCATGATAGGTTTCAGATCGATCCTGTTCAAAATGAGTCTGTGGTGTGAAATAATTTTTGTTGAGTCGATAGATTTTAGTTGGGGTAGTCGTTCAACTTTCTATCAGAACAACGAACCATGGAGTATGATTTCTCTGAAACCATGATAGATTTCAAATCAATCCTGACCAAGATGAGTCTGTGGTGTGAAATAATTTTTATTGAGTGGATAGATTTTAGTTGGGGTAGTCGTTCAACTTTCTATCAGAACAACGAACCATGGAGTATGATTTCTCTGAAACCATGATAGATTTCAAATCAATCCTGACCAAGATGAGTCTGTGGTGTGAAATAATTTTTGTTGAGTGGATAGATTTTAGTTGGGGTAGTCGTTCAACTTTCTATCAGAACAACGAACAATGAAGTATGATTTCTCTGAAAGCATGATAGATTTCAAATCGATCCTGACCAAAATGAGTCTGTGGTGTGAAATAATTTTTTTGAGTGGACAGATTTTAGTTAATGGTAGTCGTTCAATATTCGATCAGAACATCGAACCATGGAGTATGATTTCTCCAAAACCATGATAGATTTCAAATCAACCCGACCAAATGAGTCTGTGGTGTGAAATAATTTTTGTTGAGTGGATAGATTTCAGTTGAGGTAGTCGTTCAACATTGTATCAGAACAACGAACCATGGAGTAGATTTCTCTGAAACCATGATAGATTTCGAATCGATCCTGACCAAAATGAGTCTGTGGTGTGAAATAATTTTTGTTCAGTGAATAGATTTTAGTTAGGGGTAGTCGTTCAACATTCTATCAGAACAACGAACCATGGAGTATGATTTCTCTGAAACCATGATAGATTTCAAATCGATCCTCACCAAAATGAGTCTGTGGTGTGAAATATTTTTGGTTGAGTGGATAGATTGTAGTTAGGGGTAGCCGCTCAACATTCTATCAGAACAACGAACCATGGAGTATGATTTCTCTGAAACCATGATAGATTTCAAATCGATCCTGACCAAATGAGTCTGTGGTGTGAAATAATTTTTTTGAGTTTACAGATTTTAGTTAATGGTAGTCGTTCAATATTCTATCAGAACAACGAACCATGGAGTATGATTTCTCTGAAACCATGATAGATTTCAAATCGATCCTGACCAAATGAGTCTGTGGTGTGAAATAATTTTGTTGAGTGGATAGATTTTAGCTAATGGTAGTCGTTCAATATTTTGTCAGAACAACGAACCATGGAGAATGCTTTCTCCGAAACCATGATAGATTTCAAATCGACCCGGCCAAATGAGTCTGTGGTGTGAAATAATTTTTGTTGAGTGGATAGATTTCAGTTGAGGTAGTCGTTCAACATTGTATCAGAACAACGAACCATGGAGTATGATTTCTCTGAAACCATGATAGATTTCAAATCGATCCTGACCAAAATGAGTCCGCGGTGTGAAATATTTTTTGTTGAGTGGATAGATTTCAGTTGAGGTAGTCGTTCAATATTCTATCAGAACAACGAACCATGGAGTATGATTTCTCTGAAACCATGATAAATTTCAAATCGATCCTGACCAAGATGAGTCTGTTGTGTAAAATAATTTTTGTTGAGTGTGTAGATTTTAGTTAGGGGTAGTCGTCCAATATTCTATCAGAACAACGAATCATGGAGTATGATTTCTCTGAAACCATGATAAATTTCAAATCGATCCTGACCAAGATGAGTCTGTGGTGTGAAATAATTTTTGTTGAGTGGATAGATTTCAGTTGGGGTAGTCGTTCAACATTGTATCAGAACAACGAACCATGAAGTATGATTTCTCTGAAACCATGATAGATTTCAAATCGATCCTGACCAAAATGAGTCTGTGGTGTGAAATAATTTCTGTTGAGTGGATAGATTTTAGTTAGAGGTAGTCGTTCAACATTCTATCAGAACAACGAACCATGGAGTATGATTTTTCTGAAACCATGATAGATTTCAAATCAATCCTGACCACGATGAGTCTGTGGTGTGAAATAATTTTTATTGAGTGGATAGATTTTAGTTGGGGTAGTCGTTCAACTTTCTATCAGAACAACGAACCAATTGAGTATGATTTCTCTGAAACCATGATAGATTTCAAATCAATCCTGACCAAGATGAGTCTGTGGTGTGAAATAATTTTTATTGAGTGGATAGATTTTAGTTGGGGTAGTCGTTCAACTTTCTATCAGAACAACGAACCATGGAGTATGATTTCTCTGAAACCATGATAGATTTCAAATCAATCCTGACCAAGATGAGTCTGTGGTGTGAAATAATTTTTGTTGAGTGGATAGATTTTAGTTGGAGTAGTCGTTCAACTTTCTATCAGAACAACGAACCATGGAGTATGATTTCTCTGAAACCATGATAGATTTCAAATCAATTATGACCAAGATGAGTCTGTGGTGTGAAATAATTTTTATTGAGTGGATAGATTTTAGTTGGGGTAGTCGTTCAACTTTCTATCAGAACAACGAACCATGGAGTATGATTTCTCTGAAACCATGATAGATTTCAAATCAATCCTGACCAAGATGAGTCTGTGGTGTGAAATAATTTTTGTTGAGTGGATAGATTTTAGTTGAGGTAGTCGTTCAATATTCTATCAGAACAACGAATCATGGAGTATGATTTCTCTGAAAGCATGATAGATTTCAAATCGATCCTGACCAAAATGAGTCTGTGGTGTGAAATAATTTTTTTGAGTGGACAGATTTTAGTTAATGGTAGTCGTTCAATATTCGATCAGAACAACGAACCATGGAGTATGATTTCTAAAAAAACCATGATAGATTTCAAATCGACCCGACCAAATGAGTCTGTGGTGTGAAATAATTTTTGTTGAGTGGATAGATTTCAGTTGAGGTAGTCGTTCAACATTGTATCAGAACAACGAACCATGGAGTAGATTTCTCTGAAACCATGATATATTTCGAATCGATCCTGACCAAAATGAGTCTGTGGTGTGAAATAATTTTTGTTCAGTGAATAGATTTTAGTTAGGGGTAGTCGTTCAACATTCTATCAGAACAACGAACCATGGAGTATGATTTCTCTGAAACCATGATAGATTTCAAATCGATCCTGACCAAAATGAGTCTGTGGTGTGAAATATTTTTTGTTGAGTGGATAGATTGTAGTTAGGGGTAGCCGCTCAACATTCTATCAGAACAACGAACCATGGAGTATGATTTCTCTGAAACCATGATAGATTTCAAATCGATCCTGACCAAATGAGTCTGTGGTGTGAAATAATTTTTTTGAGTGGACAGATTTTAGTTAATGGTAGTCGTTCAATATTCTATCAGAACAACGAACCATGGAGTATGATTTCTCTGAAACCATGATAGATTTCAAATCGATCCTGACCAAATGAGTCTGTGGTGTGAAATAATTTTGTTGAGTGGATAGATTTTAGTTAATGGTAGTCGTTCAATATTTTATCAGAACAACGAACCATGGAGAATGCTTTCTCCGAAACCATGATAGATTTCAAATCGACCCGGCCAACTGAGTCTGTGGTGTGAAATAATTTTTGTTGAGTGGATAGATTTCAGTTGAGGTAGTCGTTCAACATTGTATCAGAACAACGAACCATGGAGTATGATTTCTCTGAAACCATGATAGATTTCAAATCGATTATGACCAAAATGAGTCTGCGGTGTGAAATATTTTTTGTTGAGTGGATAGATTTCAGTTGAGGTAGTCGTTCAATATTCTATCAGAACAACGAACCATGGAGTATGATTTCTCTGAAACCATGATAAATTTCAAATCGATCCTGACCAAGATGAGTCTGTTGTGTAAAATAATTTTTGTTGAGTGGGTAGATTTTAGTTAGGGGTAGTCGTTCAATATTCTATCAGAACAACGAATCATGGAGTATGATTTCTCTGAAACCATGATAAATTTCAAATCGATCCTGAAAAAAATGAGTCTGTGGTGTGAAATAATTTTTGTTGAGTGGATAGATTTCAGTTGGGGTAGTCGTTCAACATTGTATCAGAACAACGAACCATGAAGTATGATTTCTCTGAAACCATGATAGATTTCAAATCGATCCTGACCAAAATGAGTCTGTGGTGTGAAATAATTTCTGTTGAGTGGATAGATTTTAGTTAGAGGTAGCCGTTCAACATTCTATCAGAACAACGAACCATGGAGTATGATTTTTCTGAAACCATGATAGATTTCAAATCAATCCTGACCAAGATGAGTCTGTGGTGTGAAATAATTTTTATTGAGTGGATAGATTTTAGTTGGGGTAGTCGTTCAACTTTCTATCAGAACAACGAACCATGGAGTATGATTTCTCTGAAACCATGATAGATTTCAAATCAATCCTGACCAAGATGAGTCTGTGGTGTGAAATAATTTTTATTGAGTGGATAGATTTTAGTTGGGGTAGTCGTTCAACTTTCTATCAGAACAACGAACAATGGAGTATGATTTCTCTGAAACCATGATAGATTTCAAATCAATCCTGACCAAGATGAATCTGTGGTGTGAAATAATTTTTATTGAGTCAATAGATTTTAGTTGGGGTAGTCGTTCAACTTTCTATCAGAACAACGAACCATGGAGTATGATTTCTCTGAAACCATGATAGATTTCAAATCAATCCTGACCAAGATGAGTCTGTGGTGTGAAATAATTTTTGTTGAGTGGATAGATTTTAGTTGGGGTAGTCGTTCAACTTTCTATCAGAACAACGAACAATGAAGTATGATTTCTCTGAAAGCATGATAGATTTCAAATCGGTCCTGTCCAAAATAAGTCTGTGGTGTGAAAGAATTTTTTTGAGTGGACAGATTTTAGTTAATGGTAGTCGTTCAATATTCGATCAGAACAACGAACCATGGAGTATGATTTCTCCAAAACCATGATAGATTTCAAATCGACCCGACCAAATGAGTCTGTGGTGTGAAATAATTTTTGTTGAGTGGATAGATTTCAATTGAGGTAGTCGTTCAACATTGTATCAGAACAACGAACCATGAAGTATGATTTCTCTGAAACCATGATAGATTTCAAATCGATCCTGACCAAAATGAGTCTGTGGTGTGAAATAATTTCTGTTGAGTGGATAGATTTTAGTTAGAGGTAGCCGTTCAACATTCTATCAGAACAACGAACCATGGAGTATGATTTCTCTGAAACCATGATAGATTTCAAATCAATTATGACCAAGATGAGTCTGTGGTGTGAAATAATTTTTATTGAGTGGATAGATTTTAGTTGGGGTAGTCGTTCAACTTTCTATCAGAACAACGAACCATGGAGTATGATTTCTCTGAAACCATGATAGATTTCAAATCAATCCTGACCAAGATGAGTCTGTGGTGTGAAATAATTTTGTTGAGTGGATAGATTTTAGTTAATGGTAGTCGTTCAATATTTTATCAGAACAACGAATCATGGAGTATGATTTCTCTGAAACCATGATAAATTTCAAATCGATCCTGAAAAAAATGAGTCTGTGGTGTGAAATAATTTTTGTTGAGTGGATAGATTTCAGTTGGGGTAGTCGTTCAACATTGTATCAGAACAACGAACCATGAAGTATGATTTCTCTGAAACCATGATAGATTTCAAATCGATCCTGACCAAAATGAGTCTGTGGTGTGAAATAATTTCTGTTGAGTGGATAGATTTTAGTTACAGGTAGCCGTTCAACATTCTATCAGAACAACGAACCATGGAGTATGATTTCTCTGAAACCATGATAGATTTCAAATCAATTATGACCAAGATGAGTCTGTGGTGTGAAATAATTTTTATTGAGTGGATAGATTTTAGTTGGGGTAGTCGTTCAACTTTCTATCAGAACAACGAACCATGGAGTATGATTTCTCTGAAACCATGATAGATTTCAAATCAATCCTGACCAAGATGAGTCTGTGGTGTGAAATAATTTTTGTTGAGTGGATAGATTTTAGTTGGGGTAGTCGTTCAACTTTCTATCAGAACAACGAACAATGAAGTATGATTTCTCTGAAAGCATGATAGATTTCAAATCGATCCTGACCAAAATGAGTCTGTGGTGTGAAATAATTTTTTTGAGTGGACAGATTTTAGTTAATGGTAGTCGTTCAATATTCGATCAGAACAACGAACCATGGAGTATGATTTCTAAAAAAACCATGATAGATTTCAAATCGACCCGACCAAATGAGTCTGTGGTGTGAAATAATTTTTGTTGAGTGGATAGATTTCAGTTGAGGTAGTCGTTCAACATTGTATCAGAACAACGAACCATGGAGTAGATTTCTCTGAAACCATGATATATTTCGAATCGATCCTGACCAAAATGAGTCTGTGGTGTGAAATAATTTTTGTTCAGTGAATAGATTTTAGTTAGGGGTAGTCGTTCAACATTCTATCAGAACAACGAACCATGGAGTATGATTTCTCTGAAACCATGATAGATTTCAAATCGATCCTGACCAAAATGAGTCTGTGGTGTGAAATATTTTTTGTTGAGTGGATAGATTGTAGTTAGGGGTAGCCGCTCAACATTCTATCAGAACAACGAACCATGGAGTATGATTTCTCTGAAACCATGATAGATTTCAAATCGATCCTGACCAAATGAGTCTGTGGTGTGAAATAATTTTTTTGAGTGGACAGATTTTAGTTAATGGTAGTCGTTCAATATTCTATCAGAACAACGAACCATGGAGTATGATTTCTCTGAAACCATGATAGATTTCAAATCGATCCTGACCAAATGAGTCTGTGGTGTGAAATAATTTTGTTGAGTGGATAGATTTTAGTTAATGGTAGTCGTTCAATATTTTATCAGAACAACGAACCATGGAGAATGCTTTCTCCGAAACCATGATAGATTTCAAATCGACCCGGCCAAATGAGTCTGTGGTGTGAAATAATTTTTGTTGAGTGGATAGATTTCAGTTGAGGTAGTCGTTCAACATTGTATCAGAACAACGAACCATGGAGTATGATTTCTCTGAAACCATGATAGATTTCAAATCGATTATGACCAAAATGAGTCTGCGGTGTGAAATATTTTTTGTTGAGTGGATAGATTTCAGTTGAGGTAGTCGTTCAATATTCTATCAGAACAACGAACCATGGAGTATGATTTCTCTGAAACCATGATAAATTTCAAATCGATCCTGACCAAGATGAGTCTGTTGTGTAAAATAATTTTTGTTGAGTGGGTAGATTTTAGTTAGGGGTAGTCGTTCAATATTCTATCAGAACAACGAACCATGGAGTATGATTTCTCTGAAACCATGATAAATTTCAAATCGATCCTGAAAAAAATGAGTCTGTGGTGTGAAATAATTTTTGTTGAGTGGATAGATTTCAGTTGGGGTAGTCGTTCAACATTGTATCAGAACAACGAACCATGAAGTATGATTTCTCTGAAACCATGATAGATTTCAAATCGATCCTGACCAAAATGAGTCTGTGGTGTGAAATAATTTCTGTTGAGTGGATAGATTTTAGTTAGAGGTAGCCGTTCAACATTCTATCAGAACAACGAACCATGGAGTATGATTTTTCTGAAACCATGATAGATTTCAAATCAATCCTGACCAAGATGAGTCTGTGGTGTGAAATAATTTTTATTGAGTGGATAGATTTTAGTTGGGGTAGTCGTTCAACTTTCTATCAGAACAACGAACCATGGAGTATGATTTCTCTGAAACCATGATAGATTTCAAATCAATCCTGACCAAGATGAATCTGTGGTGTGAAATAATTTTTATTGAGTCAATAGATTTTAGTTGGGGTAGTCGTTCAACTTTCTATCAGAACAACGAACCATGGAGTATGATTTCTCTGAAACCATGATAGATTTCAAATCAATCCTGACCAAGATGAGTCTGTGGTGTGAAATAATTTTTGTTGAGTGGATAGATTTTAGTTGGGGTAGTCGTTCAACTTTCTATCAGAACAACGAACAATGAAGTATGATTTCTCTGAAAGCATGATAGATTTCAAATCGATCCTGACCAAAATAAGTCTGTGGTGTGAAAGAATTTTTTTGAGTGGACAGATTTTAGTTAATGGTAGTCGTTCAATATTCGATCAGAACAACGAACCATGGAGTATGATTTCTCCAAAACCATGATAGATTTCAAATCGACCCGACCAAATGAGTCTGTGGTGTGAAATAATTTTTGTTGAGTGGATAGATTTCAATTGAGGTAGTCGTTCAACATTGTATCAGAACAACGAACCATGGAGTAGATTTCTCTGAAACCATGATAGATTTCGAATCGATCCTGACCAAAATGAGTCTGTGGTGTGAAATAATTTTTGTTCAGTGAATAGATTTTAGTTAGGGGTAGTCGTTCAACATTCTATCAGAACAACGAACCATGGAGTATGATTTCTCTGAAACCATGATAGATTTCAAATCGATCCTGACCAAAATGAGTCTGTGGTGTGAAATATTTTTTGTTGAGTGGATAGATTGTAGTTAGGGGTAGCCGCTCTACATTCTATCAGAACAACGAACCATGGAGTATGATTTCTCTGAAACCATGATAGATTTCAAATCGATCCTGACCAAATGAGTCTGTGGT
Organism: Xylota sylvarum; assembly: GCA_905220385.1. Lineage (NCBI taxonomy): Eukaryota > Metazoa > Arthropoda > Insecta > Diptera > Syrphidae > Xylota > Xylota sylvarum. The sequence goes on from CAJMZQ010000060.1 coordinate 526,242, forward strand.
GTGAAATAATTTTTTTGAGTGGACAGATTTTAGTTAATGGTAGTCGTTCAATATTCTATCAGAACAACGAACCATGGAGTATGATTTCTCTGAAACCATGATAGATTTCAAATCGATCCTGACCAAATGAGTCTGTGGTGTGAAATAATTTTGTTGAGTGGATAGATTTTAGTTAATGGTAGTCGTTCAATATTTTATCAGAACAACGAACCATGGAGAATGCTTTCTCCGAAACCATGATAGATTTCAAATCGACCCGGCCAAATGAGTCCGTGGTGTGAAATAATTTTTGTTGAGTGGATAGATTTCAGTTGAGGTAGTCGTTCAACATTGTATCAGAACAACGAACCATGGAGTATGATTTCTCTGAAACCATGATAGATTTCAAATCAATCCTGACCAAGATGAGTCTGTGGTGTGAAATAATTTTTGTTGAGTGGATAGATTTTAGTTGGGGTAGTCGTTCAACATTCTATCAGAACAACGAACCATGGAGTATGATTTCTCTGAAACCATGATAGATTTCAAATCAATCCTGACCAAGATGAGTCTGTGGTGTGAAATAATTTTTATTGAGTGGATAGATTTTAGTTGGGGTAGTCGTTCAACTTTCTATCAGAACAACGAACCATGGAGTATGATTTCTCTGAAACCATGATAGATTTCAAATCAATCCTGACCAAGATGAGTCTGTGGTGTGAAATAATTTTTGTTGAGTGGATAGATTTTAGTTGGGGTAGTCGTTCAACTTTCTATCAGAACAACGAACAATGAAGTATGATTTCTCTGAAAGCATGATAGATTTCAAATCGATCCTGACCAAAATAAGTCTGTGGTGTGAAATAATTTTTTTGAGTGGACAGATTTTAGTTAATGGTAGTCGTTCAATATTCGATCAGAACAACGAGCCATGGAGTATGATTTCTCCAAAACCATGATAGATTTCAAATCGACCCGACCAAATGAGTCTGTGGTGTGAAATAATTTTTGTTGAGTGGATAGATTTCAATTGAGGTAGTCGTTCAACATTGTATCAGAACAACGAACCATGGAGTAGATTTCTCTGAAACCATGATAGATTTCGAATCGATCCTGACCAAAATGAGTCTGTGGTGTGAAATAATTTTTGTTCAGCGAATAGATTTTAGTTAGGGGTAGTCGTTCAACATTCTATCAGAACAACGAACCATGGAGTATGATTTCTCTGAAACCATGATAGATTTCAAATCGATCCTGACCAAAATGAGTCTGTGGTGTGAAATATTTTTTGTTGAGTGGATAGATTGTAGTTAGGGGTAGCCGCTCAACATTCTATCAGAACAACGAACCATGGAGTATGATTTCTCTGAAACCATGATAGATTTCAAATCGATCCTGACCAAATGAGTCTGTGGTGTGAAATAATTTTTTTGAGTGGACAGATTTTAGTTAATGGTAGTCGTTCAATATTCTATCAGAACAACGAACCATGGAGTATGATTTCTCTGAAACCATGATAGATTTCAAATCGATCCTGACCAAATGAGTCTGTGGTGTGAAATAATTTTGTTGAGTGGATAGATTTTAGTTAATGGTAGTCGTTCAATATTTTATCAGAACAACGAACCATGGAGAATGCTTTCTCCGAAACCATGATAGATTTCAAATCGACCCGGCCAAATGAGTCCGTGGTGTGAAATAATTTTTGTTGAGTGGATAGATTTCAGTTGAGGTAGTCGTTCAACATTGTATCAGAACAACGAACCATGGAGTATGATTTCTCTGAAACCATGATAGATTTCAAATCGATCCTGACCAAAATGAGTCTGCGGTGTGAAATATTTTTTGTTGAGTGGATAGATTTCAGTTGAGGTAGTCGTTCAATATTCTATCAGAACAACGAACCATGGAGTATGATTTCTCTGAAACCATGATAAATTTCAAATCGATCCTGACCAAGATGAGTCTGTTGTGTAAAATAATTTTTGTTGAGTGGGTAGATTTTAGTTAGGGGTAGTCGTTCGATATTCTATCAGAACAACGAACCATGGAGTATGATTTCTCTGAGACCATGATAAATTTCAAATCGATCCTGACCAAGATGAGTCTGTGGTGTGAAATAATTTTTGTTGAGTGGATAGATTTCAGTTGGGGTAGTCGTTCAACATTCTATCAGAACAACGAACCATGGAGTATGATTTCTCTGAAACCATGATAGATTTCAAATCAATCCTGACCAAGATGAGTCTGTGGTGTGAAATAATTTTTGTTGAGTGGATAGATTTTAGTTGGGTAGTCGTTCAACTTTCTATCAGAACAACGAACAATGAAGTATGATTTCTCTGAAAGCATGATAGATTTCAAATCGATCCTGACCAAAATGAGTCTGTGGTGTGAAATAATTTTTTTGAGTGGACAGATTTTAGTTAATGGTAGTCGTTCAATATTCGATCAGAACAACGAACCATGGAGTATGATTTCTCCAAAACCATGATAGATTTCAAATCGACCCGACCAAATGAATCTGTGGTGTGAAATAATTTTTGTTGAGTGGATAGATTTCAGTTGAGGTAGTCGTTCAACATTGTATCAGAACAACGAACCATGGAGTAGATTTCTCTGAAACCATGATAGATTTCGAATCGATCCTGACCAAAATGAGTCTGTGGTGTGAAATATTTTTTGTTGAGTGGATAGATTGTAGTTAGGGGTAGCCGCTCAACATTTTATCAGAACAACGAACCATGGAGTATGATTTCTCTGAAACCATGATAGATTTCAAATCGATCCTGACCAAATGAGTCTGTGGTGTGAAATAATATTTGTTGAGTGGATAGATTTCAGTTGAGGTAGTCGTTCAACATTGTATCAGAACAACGAACCATGGAGTATGATTTCTCTGAAACCATGATAGATTTCAAATCGATCCTGACCAAAATGAGTCTGCGGTGTGAAATAATTTTTGTTTAGTGGATAGATTTGAGTTGAGGTAGTCGTTCAATATTCTATCAGAACAACGAACCATGGAGTATGATTTCTCTGAAACCATGATAGATTTCAAGTCGATCCTGACCAAAATGAGTCTGTGGTGTGAAATAATTTTTGTTGAGTGTTTAGATTTTAGTTAGGGGTAGTCGTTCGATATTCTATCAGAACAACGAACCATGGAGTATGATTTCTCTGAGACCATGATAAATTTCAAATCGATCCTGACCAAGATGAGTCTGTGGTGTGAAATAATTTTTGTTGAGTGGATAGATTTCAGTTGGGGTAGTCGTTCAACATTCTATCAGAACAACGAACCATGGAGTATGATTTCTCTGAAACCATGATAGATTTCAAATCAATCCTGACCAAGATGAGTCTGTGGTGTGAAATAATTTTTGTTGAGTGGATAGATTTCAGTTGGGGTAGTCGTTCAACATTCTATCAGAACAACGAACCATGGAGTATGATTTTTCTGAAACCATGATAGATTTCAAATCAATCCTGACCAAGATGAGTCTGTGGTGTGAAATAATTTTTATTGAGTGGATAGATTTTAGTTGGGGTAGTCGTTCAACTTTCTATCAGAACAACGAACCATGTAGTATGATTTCTCTGAAACCATGATAGATTTCAAATCAATCCTGACCAAGATGAGTCTGTGGTGTGAAATAATTTTTATTGAGTGGATAGATTTTAGTTGGGGTAGTCGTTCAACTTTCTATCAGAACAACGAACCATGGAGTATGATTTCTCTGAAACCATGATAGATTTCAAATCGATCCTGACCAAAATGAGTCTGTGGTGTGTAATAATTTTTGTTGAGTGGATAGATTTTAGTTGGGGTAGTCGTTCAACTTTCTATCAGAACAACGAACCATGGAGTATGATTTCTCTGAAAGCATGATAGATTTCAAATCGATCCTGACCAAAATGAGTCTGTGGTGTGAAATAATTTTTTTGAGTGGACAGATTTTAGTTAATGGTAGTCGTTCAATATTCGATCAGAACAACGAACCATGAAGTATGATTGCTCTAAAACCATGATAGATTTCAAATCGACCCGACCAAATGAGTCTGTGGTGTGAAATAATTTTTGATGAGTGGATAGATTTCAGTTGAGGTAGTCGTTCAACATTGTATCAGAACAACGAACCATGGAGTAGATTTCTCTGAAACCATGATAGATTTCGAATCGATCCTGACCAAAATGAGTCTGCGGTGTGAAATATTTTTTGTTGAGTGGATAGATTTCAGTTGAGGTAGTCGTTCAATATTCTATCAGAACAACGAACCATGGAGTATGATTTCTCTGAAACCATGATAAATTTCAAATCGATCCTGACCAAGATGAGTCTGTTGTTTAAAATAATTTTTGTTGAGTGGGTAGATTTTAGTTAGGGGTAGTCGTTCAATATTCTATCAGAACAACGAATCATGGAGTATGATTTCTCTGAAACCATGATAAATTTCAAATCGTTCCTGACCAAGATGAGTCTGTGGTGTGAAATAATTTTTGTTGAGTGGATAGATTTCAGTTGGGGTAGTCGTTCAACATTGTATCAGAACAACGAACCATGAAGTATGATTTCTCTGAAACCATGATAGATTTCAAATCGATCCTGTTCAAAATGAGTCTGTGGTGTGAAATAATTTCTGTTCAGTGGATAGATTTTAGTTAGAGGTAGTCGTTCAACATTCTATCAGAACAACGAACCATGGAGTATGATTCCTCTGAAACCATGATAGATTTCAAATCGATCCTGACCAAATGAGTCTGTGGTGTGAAATAATTTTGTTGAGTGGATAGATTTTAGTTAATGGTAGTCGTTCAATATTCTATCAGAACAACGAACCATGGAGTATGATTTCTCCGAAACCATGATAGATTTCAAATCGATCCTGACCAAATGAGTCTGTGGTGTGAAATAATTTTTGTTGAGTGGATAAATTTTAATTGGGGTAGTCGTTCAATATTATATCAGAACAGCGAACCATGGAGTATGATTTCTCTGAAACCATGATAGATTTCAAATCGATCCTGACCAAGATCAGTCTGTGGTGTGAAATCATTTTTGTTGAGTGGATAAATTTTAATTGGGGTAGTCGTTCAATATTATATCAGAACAGTGAATCATGGAGTATGATTTCTCTGAAACCATGATAGATTTCAAATCGATCCCGACCAAAATGAGTCTGTGGTGTGAAATAATTTTTGTTGAGTGGATAGATTTTAGTTGGGGTAGACGTTCAACATTGTATCAGAACAACGAACCATGGAGTATGATTTCTCTGAAACCATGATAGATTTCGAATCGATCCTGACCAAAATGAGTCTGTGGTGTGGAATATTTTTTGTTGAGTGGATAGATTGTAGTTAGGGGTAGTCGTTCAACATTCTATCAGAACAACGAACCATGGAGTATGATTTCTCTGAAACCATGATAGATTTCAAATCAATCCTGACCAAAATGAGTCTGTGGCGTGAAATAATTTTTGTTGAGTGGATAGATTTTAGTTAGGGGTAGTCGTTCAACACTCTATCAGAACAACGAACCATGGAGTATGATTTCTCTGAAACCACGATAGATTTCGAATCGATCCTGACCAAAATGAGTCTGTGGTGTGAAAAAATTTTTGTTCAGTGAATAGATTTTAGTTAGGGGTAGTCGTTCAACATTCTATCAGAACAACGAAACATGGAGTATGATTTCTCTGAAACCATGATGGATTTCAAATCAATCCTGACCAAGATGAGTCTGTGGTGTGAAATAATTTTTGTTGAGTGGATAGATTTCAGTTGGGGTAGTCGTTCAACATTCTATCAGAACAGCGAACCATGGAGTATGATTTCTCTGAAACCATGATAGATTTCAGATCGATCCTGACCAAAATGAGTCTGTGGTGTGAAATAATTTTTGTTGAGTGGATAGATTTTAGTTAGGGGTAGTCGTTCAACATTCTATCAGAACAACGAACCATGGAGTATGATTTCTCTGAAACCATGATAGATTTCAAATCGATCCTGACCAAAATGAGTCTGTGGTGTGAAATATTTTTTGTTGAGTGGATAGATTGTAGTTATTGGTAGTCGTTCAACATTCTATCAGAACAACGAACCATGGAGTATGATTTCTCTGAAACCATGATAGATTTCAAATCGATCCTGACCAAAATGAGTCTGTGGCGTGAAATAATTTTTGTTGAGTGGATAGATTTTAGTTATTGGTAGTCGTTCAACATTCTATCAGAACAACGAAACATGGAGTATGATTTCTCTGAAACCATGATAGATTTCAAATCAATCCTGACCAAGATGAGTCTGTGGTGTGAAATAGTTTTTGTTGAGTGGATAGATTTCAGTTGGGGTAGTCGTTCAACATTCTATCAGAACAACGAACCATGGAGTATGATTTCTCTGAAACCATGATAGATTTCAAATCGATCCTGACCAAAATGAGTCTGTGGTGTGAAATAATTTCTGTTGAGTGGATAGATTTTAGTTAGAGGTAGTCGTTCAACATTCTATCAGAACAACGAACCATGGAGTATGATTTTTCTGAAACCATGATAGATTTCAAATCAATCCTGACCAAGATGAGTCTGTGGTGTGAAATAATTTTTATTGAGTGGATAGATTTTAGTTGGGGTAGTCGTTCAACTTTCTATCAGAACAACGAACTATGGAGTATGATTTCTCTGAAACCATGATAGATTTCAAATCAATCCTGACCAAGATGAGTCTGTGGTGTGAAATAATTTTTGTTGAGTGGATAGATTTTAGTTGGGGTAGTCGTTCAACTTTCTATCAGAACAACGAACAATGAAGTATGATTTCTCTGAAAGCATGATAGATTTCAAATCGATCCTGACCAAAATGAGTCTGTGGTGTGAAATAAATTTTTTGAGTGGACAGATTTTAATTAATGGTAGTCGTTCAATATTCGATCAGAACAACGAACCATGGAGTATGATTTCTCCGAAACCATGATAGATTTCAAATCGACCCGACCAAATGAGTCTGTGGTGTGAAAAAATTTTTGTTGAGTGGATAGATTTCAGTTGAGGTAGTCGTTCAACATTGTATCAGAACAACGAACCATGGAGTAGATTTCTCTGAAACCATGATAGATTTCGAATCGATCCTGACCAAAATGAGTCTGTGGTGTGAAATATTTTTTGTTGAGTGGATAGATTGTAGTTAGGGGTAGCCGCTCAACATTCTATCAGAACAACGAACCATGGAGTATGATTTCTCTGAAACCATGATAGATTTCAAATCGATCCTGACCAAATGAGTCTGTGGTGTGAAATAATTTTTTTGAGTGGACAGATTTTAGTTAATGGTAGTCGTTCAATATTCTATCAGAACAACGAACCATGGAGTATGATTTTTCTGAAACCATGATAGATTTCAAATCGATCCTGACCAAATGAGTCTGTGGTGTGAAATAATTTTGTTGAGTGGATAGATTTTAGTTAATGGTAGTCGTTCAATATTTTATCAGAACAACGAACCATGGATAATGCTTTCTCCGAAACCATGATAGATTTCAAATCGACCCGGCCAAATGAGTCTGTGGTGTGAAATAATTTTTGTTGAGTGGATAGATTTCAGTTGAGGTAGTCGTTCAACATTGTATCAGAACAACGAACCATGGAGTATAATTTCTCTGAAACCATGATAGATCAAATCGATCCTGACCAAAATGAGTCTGCGGTGTGAAATATTTTTTGTTGAGTGGATAGATTTCAGTTGAGGTAGTCGTTCAATATTCTATCAGAACAACGAATCATGGAGTATGATTTCTCTGAAACCATGATAAATTTCAAATCGATCCTGACCAAGATGAGTCTGTGGTGTGAAATAATTTTGTTGAGTGGATAGATTTCAGTTGGGGTAGTCGTTCAACATTGTATCAGAACAACGAACCATGAAGTATGATTTCTCTGAAACCATGATAGATTTCAAATCGATCCTGACCAAAATGAGTCTGTGGTGTGAAATAATTTCTGTTGAGTGGATAGATTTTAGTTAGAGGTAGTCGTTCAACATTCTATCAGAACAACGAACCATGGAGTATGATTTTTCTGAAACCATGATAGATTTCAAATCAATCCTGACCAAGAGGAGTCTGTGGTGTGAAATAATTTTTATTGAGTGGATAGATTTTAGTTGGGGTAGTCGTTCAACTTTCTATCAGAACAAAGAAATATGGAGTATGATTTCTCTGAAACCATGATAGATTTCAAATCAATCCTCACAAAGATGAGTCTGTGGTGTGAAATAATGTTTATTGAGTGGATAGATTTTAGTTGGGGTAGTCGTTCAACTTTCTATCAGAACAACGAACCATGGAGTATGATTTCTCTGAAACCATGATAGATTTCAAATCAATCCTGACCAAAATGAGTCTGTGGTGTGAAATAATTTTTGTTGAGTGAATAGATTTTAGTTAGGGGTAGTCGTTCAACATTCTATCAGAACAACGAACCATGGAGTATGATTTCTCTGAAACCATGATAGATTTCAGATCGATCCTGACCAAAATGAGTCTGTGGTGTGAAATAATTTTTGTTGAGTGGATAGATTTTAGTTAGGGGTAGTCGTTCATCATTCTATCAGAACAACGAATCATGGAGCATGATAAATTTCAAATCGATCCTGACCAAGATGAGTCTATGGTGTGAAATAATTGTTGTTGAGTGGATAGATTTCAGTTGGGGTAGTCGTTCAACATTGTATCAGAACAACGAACCATGAAGTATGATTTCTCTGAAACCATGATAGATTTCAAATCGATCCTGACCAAAATGAGTCTGTGGTGTGAAATAATGTCTGTTGAGTGGATAGATTTTAGTTAGAGGTAGTCGTTCAACATTCTATCAGAACAACGAACCATGGAGTATGATTTTTCTGAAACCATAATAGATTTCGAATCGATCCTGATCAAAATGAGTCTGTGGTGTGAAATAATTTTTTTGAGTGGACAGATTTTAATTAATGGTAGTCGTTCAATATTCGATCAGAACAACGAACCATGGAGTATGATTTCTCCAAAACCATGATAGATTTCAAATCGATCCTGACCAAAATGAGTCTGTGGTGTGAAATATTTTTTGTTGATTTCAGTTGGGGTAGTCGTTCAACATTGTATCAGAACAACGAACCATGAAGTATGATTTCTCTGAAACCATGATAGATTTCAAATCGATCCTGACCAAAATGAGTCTGTGGTGTGAAATAATTTCTGTTGAGTGGATAGATTTTAGTTAGAGGTAGTCGTTCAACATTCTATCAGAACAACGAACCATGGAGTATGATTTTTCTGAAACCATGATAGATTTCAAATCGATCCTGATCAAAATGAGTCTGTGGTGTGAAATAATTTTTTTGAGTGGACAGATTTTAATTAATGGTAGTCGTTCAATATTCGATCAGAACAACGAACCATGGAGTATGATTTCTCCAAAACCATGATAGATTTCAAATCGACCCGACCAAATGAGTCTGTGGTGTGAAATAATTTTTGTTGAGTGGATAGATTTCAGTTGAGGTAGTCGTTCAACATTGTATCAGAACAACGAACCATGGAGTAGATTTCTCTGAAACCATGATAGATTTCGAATCGATCCTGACCAAAATGAGTCTGTGGTGTGAAATATTTTTTGTTGAGTGGATAGATTGTAGTTAGGGGTAGCCGCTCAACATTCTATCAGAACAACGGACCATGGAGTATGATTTCTCTGAAACCATTATAGATCTCAAATCGATCCTGACCAAATGAGTCTGTGGTGCGAAATAATTTTTTTGAGTGGACAGATTTTAGTTAATGGTAGTCGTTCAATATTCTATCAGAACAACGAATCATGGAGTATGATTTATCTGAAACCATGATAGATTTCAAATCGATCCTGACCAAATGAGTCTGTGGTGTGAAATAATTTTGTTGAGTGGATAGATTTTAGTTAATGGTAGTCGTTCAATATTTTATCAGAACAACGAATCATGGAGTATGCTTTCTCCGAAACCATGATAGATTTCAAATCGACCCGACCAAATGAGTCTGTGGTGTGAAATAATTTTTGTTGAGTGGATAGATTTCAGTTGAGGTAGTCGTTCAACATTGTATCAGAACAACGAACCATGGAGTATGATTTCTCTGAAACCATGATAAATTTCAAATCGATCCTGACCAAAATAAGTGTGTGGTGTGAAATAATTTTTGTTGAGTGGATAGATTTTAGTTAATGGTAGTCGTTCAATATTTTATCAGAACAACGAACCATGGAGAATGCTTTCTCCGAAACCATGATAGATTTCAAATCGACCCGGCCAAATGAGTCTGTGGTGTGAAATAATTTTTGTTGAGTGGATAGATTTCAGTTGAGGTAGTCGTTCAATATTCTATCAGAACAACGAACCATGGAGTATGATTTCTCTGAAACCATGATAAATTTCAAATCGATCCTGACCAAGATGAGTCTGTTGTGTAAATTAATTTTTGTTGAGTGGGTAGATTTTAGTTAGGGGTAGTCGTTCAATATTCTATCAGAACAACGAATCATGGAGCATGATAAATTTCAAATCGATCCTGACCAAGATGAGTCTATGGTGTGAAATAATTGTTGTTGAGTGGATAGATTTCAGTTGGGGTAGTCGTTCAACATTGTATCAGAACAACGAACCATGAAGTATGATTTCTCTGAAACCATGATAGATTTCAAATCGATCCTGACCAAAATGAGTCTGTGGTGTGAAATAATGTCTGTTGAGTGGATAGATTTTAGTTAGAGGTAGTCGTTCAACATTCTATCAGAACAACGAACCATGGAGTATGATTTTTCTGAAACCATGATAGATTTCAAATCGATCCTGACCAAATGAGTCTGTGGTGTGAAATAATTTTGTTGAGTGGATAGATTTTAGTTAATGGTAGTCGTTCAATATTCTATCAGAACAACGAACCATGGAGTATGATTTCTCCGAAACCAGGATAGATTTCAAATCGATCCTGACCAAATGAGTCTGTGGTGTGAAATAATTTTTGTTGAGTGGATAAATTTTAATTGGGGTAGTCGTTCAATATTATATCAGAACAGCGAACCATGGAGTATGATTTCTCTGAAACCATGATAGATTTCAAATAGATCCTGACCAAGATCAGTCTGTGGTGTGAAATCATTTTTGTTGAGTGGATAAATTTTAATTGGGGTAGTCGTTCAATATTATATCAGAACAGTGAACCATGGAGTATGATTTCTCTAAAACCATGATAGATTTCAAATCGATCCTGACCAAAATGAGTCTGTGGTGTGAAATAATTTTTGTTGAGTGTATAGATTTTAGTTGGGGTAGTCGTTCAACATTGTATCAGAACAACGAACCATGGAGTATGATTTCTCTGAAACCATGATAGATTTCGAATCGATCCTGACCAAGATGAGTCTGTGGTGTGAAAAAATTTTTGTTCAGTGAATAGATTTTAGTTAGGGGTAGTCGTTCAACATTCTATCAGAACAACGAACCATGGAGTATGATTTCTCTGAAACCATGATAGATTTCAGATCGATCCTGACCAAAATGAGTCTGTGGTGTGAAATAATTTTTGTTGAGTGGATAGATTTTAGTTAGGGGTAGTCGTTCAACATTCTATCAGAACAACGAACCATGGAGTATGATTTCTCTGAAACCATGATAGATTTCAAATCGATCCTGACCAAAATGAGTCTGTGGTGTGAAATATTTTTTGTTGAGTGGATAGATTGTAGTTAGGGGTAGTCGTTCAACATTCTATCAGAACAACGAACCATGGAGTATGATTTTTCTGAAACCATGATAGATTTCAAATCAATCCTGACCAAGATGAGTCTGTGGTGTGAAATAATTTTTATTGAGTGGATAGATTTTAGTTGGGGTAGTCGTTCAACTTTCTATCAGAACAACGATAAATGGAGTATGATTTCTCTGAAACCATGATAGATTTCAAATCAATCCTGACCAAGATGAGTCTGTGGTGTGAAATAATTTTTATTGAGTGGATGGATTTTAGTTGGGGTAATCGTTCAACTTTCTATCAGAACAACGAACCATGGAGTATGATTTCTCTGAAACCATGATAGATTTCAAATCGATCCTGACCAAAATGAGTCTGTGGTGTGAAATAATTTTTTTGAGTGGACAGATTTTAGTTAATGGTAGTCGTTCAATATTCGATCAGAACAACGAACCATGGAGTATGATTTCTCCAAAACCATGATAGATTTCAAATCGACCCGACCAAATGAGTCTGTGGTGTGAAATAATTTTTGTTGAGTGGATAGATTTCAGTTGAGGTAGTCGTTCAACATTGTATCAGAACAACGAACCATGGAGTAGATTTCTCTGAAACCATGATAGATTTCGAATCGATCCTGAGAAAAATGAGTCCGTGGTGTGAAATAATTTTTTTTCAGTGAATAGATTTTAGTTAGGGGTAGTCGTTCAACATTCTATCAGAACAACGAACCATGGAGTATGATTTCTCTGAAACCATGATAGATTTCAAATCGATCCTGACCAAAATGAGTCTGTGGTGTGAAATATTTTTTGTTGAGTGGATAAATTGTAGTTAGGGGTAGCCGCTCAACATTCTATCAGAACAGCGAACCATGGAGTATGATTTCTCTGAAACCATGATAGATTTCAAATCGATCCTGACCAAATGAGTCTGTGGTGTGAAATAATTTTTTTGAGTGGTCAGATTTTAGTTATGGTAGTCGTTCAATATTCTATCAGAACAACGAACCATGGAGTATGATTTCTCTGAAACCATGATAGATTTCAAATCGATCCTGACCAAATGAGTCTGTGGTGTGAAATAATTTTTATTGAGTGGATAGATTTTAGTTGGGGTAGTCGTTCAACTTTCTATCAGAACAACGAACCATGGAGTATGATTTCTCTGAAACCATGATAGATTTCAAATCAATCCTGACCAAGATGAGTCTGTGGTGTGAAATAATTTTTATTGAGTGGATAGATTTTAGTTGGGGTAGTCGTTCAACATTCTATCAGAACAACGAACCATGGAGTATGATTTCTATGAAACCATGATAGATTTCAGATCGATCCTGACCAAAATGAGACTGTGGTGTGAAATATTTTTTGTTGAGTGGATAGATTGTAGTTACTGGTAGTCGTTCAACATTCTATCAGAACAACGAACCATGGAGTATGATTTTTCTGAAATCCTGACCAAGATGAGTCTGTGGTGTGAAATAATTTTTATTGAGTGGATAGATTTTAGTTGGGGTAGTCGTTCAACTTTCTATCAGAACAACGAACCATGGAGTATGATTTCTCTGAAACCATGATAGATTTCAAATCAATCCTGACCAAGATGAGTCTGTGGTGTGAAATAATTTTTATTGAGTGGATAGATTTTAGTTGGGGTAGTCGTTCAACTTTCTATCAGAACAACGAACCATGGAGTATGATTTCTCTGAAACCATGATAGATTTCAAATCAATCCTGACCAAGATGAGTCTGTGGTGTGAAATAATTTTTATTGAGTGGATAGATTTTAGTTGGGGTAGTCGTTAAACTTTCTATCAGAACAACGAAAAATGGAGTATGATTTCTCTGAAACCATGATAGATTTCAAATCAATCCTGACCAAGATGAGTCTGTGGTGTGAAATAATTTTTATTGAGTGGATGGATTTTAGTTGGGGTAATCGTTCAACTTTCTATCAGAACAACGAACCATGGAGTATGATTTCTCTGAAACCATGATAGATTTCAAATCGATCCTGACCAAAATGAGTCTGTGGTGTGAAATAATTTTTTTGAGTGGACAGATTTTAGTTAATGGTAGTCGTTCAATATTCGATCAGAACAACGAACCATGGAGTATGATTTCTCCAAAACCATGATAGATTTCAAATCGACCCGACCAAATGAGTCTGTGGTGTGAAATAATTTTTGTTGAGTGGATAGATTTCAGTTGAGGTAGTCGTTCAACATTGTATCAGAACAACGAACCATGGAGTAGATTTCTCTGAAACCATGATAGATTTCGAATCGATCCTGACCAAAATGAGTCCGTGGTGTGAAATAATTTTTGTTCAGTGAATAGATTTTAGTTAGGGGTAGTCGTTCAACATTCTATCAGAACAACGAACCATGGAGTATGATTTCTCTGAAACCATGATAGATTTCAAATCGATCCTGACCAAAATGAGTCTGTGGTGTGAAATATTTTTTGTTGAGTGGATAAATTGTAGTTAGGGGTAGCCGCTCAACATTCTATCAGAACAGCGAACCATGGAGTATGATTTCTCTGAAACCATGATAGATTTCAAATCGATCCTGACCAAATGAGTCTGTGGTGTGAAATAATTTTTTTGAGTGGTCAGATTTTAGTTATGGTAGTCGTTCAATATTCTATCAGAACAACGAACCATGGAGTATGATTTCTCTGAAACCATGATAGATTTCAAATCGATCCTGACCAAATGAGTCTGTGGTGTGAAATAATTTTTATTGAGTGGATAGATTTTAGTTGGGGTAGTCGTTCAACTTTCTATCAGAACAACGAACCATGGAGTATGATTTCTCTGAAACCATGATAGATTTCAAATCAATCCTGACCAAGATGAGTCTGTGGTGTGAAATAATTTTTATTGAGTGGATAGATTTTAGTTGGGGTAGTCGTTCAACATTCTATCAGAACAACGAACCATGGAGTATGATTTCTATGAAACCATGATAGATTTCAGATCGATCCTGACCAAAATGAGTCTGTGGTGTGAAATATTTTTTGTTGAGTGGATAGATTGTAGTTACTGGTAGTCGTTCAACATTCTATCAGAACAACGAACCATGGAGTATGATTTTTCTGAAATCCTGACCAAGATGAGTCTGTGGTGTGAAATAATTTTTATTGAGTGGATAGATTTTAGTTGGGGTAGTCGTTCAACTTTCTATCAGAACAACGAACCATGGAGTATGATTTCTCTGAAACCATGATAGATTTCAAATCAATCCTGACCAAGATGAGTCTGTGGTGTGAAATAATTTTTATTGAGTGGATAGATTTTAGTTGGGGTAGTCGTTCAACTTTCTATCAGAACAACGAACCATGGAGTATGATTTCTCTGAAACCATGATAGATTTCAAATCAATCCTGACCAAGATGAGTCTGTGGTGTGAAATAATTTTTGTTGAGTGGATAGATTGTAGTTAGGGGTAGTCGTTCAACATTCTATCAGAACAACGAACCATGGAGTATGATTTCTATGAAACCATGATAGATTTCAGATCGATCCTGACCAAAATGAGTCTGTGGTGTGAAATATTTTTTGTTGAGTGGATAGATTGTAGTTAGGGGTAGTCGTTCAACATTCTATCAGAACAACGAACCATGGAGTATGATTTTTCTGAAACCATGATAGATTTCAAATCAATCCTGACCAAGATGAGTCTGTGGTGTGAAATAATTTTTATTGAGTGGATAGATTTTAGTTGGGGTAGTCGTTCAACTTTCTATCAGAACAACGAACCATGGAGTATGATTTCTCTGAAACCATGATAGATTTCAAATCAATCCTGACCAAGATGAGTCTGTGGTGTGAAATAATTTTTATTGAGTGGATAGATTTTAGTTGGGGTAGTCGTTCAACATTCTATCAGAACAACGAACCATGGAGTATGATTTCTATGAAACCATGATAGATTTCAGATCGATCCTGACCAAAATGAGACTGTGGTGTGAAATATTTTTTGTTGAGTGGATAGATTGTAGTTACTGGTAGTCGTTCAACATTCTATCAGAACAACGAACCATGGAGTATGATTTTTCTGAAATCCTGACCAAGATGAGTCTGTGGTGTGAAATAATTTTTATTGAGTGGATAGATTTTAGTTGGGGTAGTCGTTCAACTTTCTATCAGAACAACGAACCATGGAGTATGATTTCTCTGAAACCATGATAGATTTCAAATCAATCCTGACCAAGATGAGTCTGTGGTGTGAAATAATTTTTATTGAGTGGATAGATTTTAGTTGGGGTAGTCGTTCAACTTTCTATCAGAACAACGAACCATGGAGTATGATTTCTCTGAAACCATGATAGATTTCAAATCAATCCTGACCAAGATGAGTCTGTGGTGTGAAATAATTTTTATTGAGTGGATAGATTTTAGTTGGGGTAGTCGTTAAACTTTCTATCAGAACAACGAAAAATGGAGTATGATTTCTCTGAAACCATGATAGATTTCAAATCAATCCTGACCAAGATGAGTCTGTGGTGTGAAATAATTTTTATTGAGTGGATGGATTTTAGTTGGGGTAATCGTTCAACTTTCTATCAGAACAACGAACCATGGAGTATGATTTCTCTGAAACCATGATAGATTTCAAATCGATCCTGACCAAAATGAGTCTGTGGTGTGAAATAATTTTTTTGAGTGGACAGATTTTAGTTAATGGTAGTCGTTCAATATTCGATCAGAACAACGAACCATGGAGTATGATTTCTCCAAAACCATGATAGATTTCAAATCGACCCGACCAAATGAGTCTGTGGTGTGAAATAATTTTTGTTGAGTGGATAGATTTCAGTTGAGGTAGTCGTTCAACATTGTATCAGAACAACGAACCATGGAGTAGATTTCTCTGAAACCATGATAGATTTCGAATCGATCCTGACCAAAATGAGTCCGTGGTGTGAAATAATTTTTGTTCAGTGAATAGATTTTAGTTAGGGGTAGTCGTTCAACATTCTATCAGAACAACGAACCATGGAGTATGATTTCTCTGAAACCATGATAGATTTCAAATCGATCCTGACCAAAATGAGTCTGTGGTGTGAAATATTTTTTGTTGAGTGGATAAATTGTAGTTAGGGGTAGCCGCTCAACATTCTATCAGAACAGCGAACCATGGAGTATGATTTCTCTGAAACCATGATAGATTTCAAATCGATCCTGACCAAATGAGTCTGTGGTGTGAAATAATTTTTTTGAGTGGTCAGATTTTAGTTATGGTAGTCGTTCAATATTCTATCAGAACAACGAACCATGGAGTATGATTTCTCTGAAACCATGATAGATTTCAAATCGATCCTGACCAAATGAGTCTGTGGTGTGAAATAATTTTTATTGAGTGGATAGATTTTAGTTGGGGTAGTCGTTCAACTTTCTATCAGAACAACGAACCATGGAGTATGATTTCTCTGAAACCATGATAGATTTCAAATCAATCCTGACCAAGATGAGTCTGTGGTGTGAAATAATTTTTATTGAGTGGATAGATTTTAGTTGGGGTAGTCGTTCAACATTCTATCAGAACAACGAACCATGGAGTATGATTTCTATGAAACCATGATAGATTTCAGATCGATTGTGACCAAAATGAGTCTGTGGTGTGAAATATTTTTTGTTGAGTGGATAGATTGTAGTTACTGGTAGTCGTTCAACATTCTATCAGAACAACGAACCATGGAGTATGATTTTTCTGAAATCCTGACCAAGATGAGTCTGTGGTGTGAAATAATTTTTATTGAGTGGATAGATTTTAGTTGGGGTAGTCGTTCAACTTTCTATCAGAACAACGAACCATGGAGTATGATTTCTCTGAAACCATGATAGATTTCAAATCAATCCTGACCAAGATGGGTCTGTGGTGTGAAATAATTTTTATTGAGTGGATAGATTTTAGTTGGGGTAGTCGTTCAACTTTCTATCAGAACAACGAACCATGGAGTATGATTTCTCTGAAACCATGATAGATTTCAAATCAATCCTGACCAAGATGAGTCTGTGGTGTGAAATAATTTTTGTTGAGTGGATAGATTGTAGTTAGGGGTAGTCGTTCAACATTCTATCAGAACAACGAACCATGGAGTATGATTTCTATGAAACCATGATAGATTTCAGATCGATCCTGACCAAAATGAGTCTGTGGTGTGAAATATTTTTTGTTGAGTGGATAGATTGTAGTTAGGGGTAGTCGTTCAACATTCTATCAGAACAACGAACCATGGAGTATGATTTTTCTGAAACCATGATAGATTTCAAATCAATCCTGACCAAGATGAGTCTGTGGTGTGAAATAATTTTTATTGAGTGGATAGATTTTAGTTGGGGTAGCCGTTCAACATTCTATCAGAACAACGAACCATGGAGTATGATTTCTATGAAACCATGATAGATTTCAGATCGATCCTGACCAAAATGAGTCTGTGGTGTGAAATAATTTTTGTTGAGTGGATAGATTTTAGTTGGGGTAGTCGTTCAACTTTCTATCAGAACAACGAACAATGAAGTATGATTTCTCTGAAAGCATGATAGATTTCAAATCGATCCTGACCAAAATGAGTCTGTGGTGTGAAATAATTTTTTTGAGTGGACAGATTTTAGTTAATGGTAGTCGTTCAATATTCGATCAGAACAACGAACCATGGAGTATGGTTTCTCCAAAACCATGATAGATTTCAAATCGACCCGACCAAATGAGTCTGTGGTGTGAAATAATTTTTGTTGAGTGGATAGATTTCAGTTGAGGTAGTCGTTCAACATTGTATCAGAACAACGAACCATGGAGTAGATTTCTCTGAAACCATGATAGATTTCAAATCGATCCTGACCAAAATGAGTCTGTGGTGTGAAATAATTTTTTTGAGTGGTCAGATTTTAGTTATGGTAGTCGTTCAATATTCTATCAGAACAACGAACCATGGAGTATGATTTCTCTGAAACCATGATAGATTTCAAATCGATCCTGACCAAAATGAGTCTGTGGTGTGAAATATTTTTTGTTCAGTGAATAGATTTTAGTTAGGGGTAGTCGTTCAACATTCTATCAGAACAACGAACCATGGAGTATGATTTCTCCAAAACCATAATAGATTTCAAATCGACCCGACCAAATGAGTCTGTGGTGTGAAATAATTTTTGTTGAGTGGATAGATTTCAGTTGAGGCAGTCGTTCAACATTGTATCAGAACAACGAACCATGGAGTAGATTTCTCTGAAACCATGATAGATTTCAAATCGATCCTGACCAAAATGAGTCCGTGGTGTGAAATAATTTTTGTTCAGTGAATAGATTTTAGTTAGGGGTAGTCGTTCAACATTCTATCAGAACAACGAACCATGGAGTATGATTTCTCTGAAACCATGATAGATTTCAAATCGATCCTGACCAAAATGAGTCTGTGGTGTGAAATATTTTTTGTTGAGTGGATAGATTGTAGTTAGGGGTAGCCGCTCAACATTCTATCAGAACAACGAACCATGGAGTATGATTTCTCTGAAACCATGATAGATTTCAAATCGATCCTGACCAAATGAGTCTGTGGTGTGAAATAATTTTTTTGAGTGGTCAGATTTTAGTTATGGTAGTCGTTCAATATTCTATCAGAACAACGAACCATGGAGTGTGATTTCTCTGAAACCATGATAGATTTCAAATCGATCCTGACCAAATGAGTCTGTGGTGTGAAATAATTTTGTTGAGTGGATAGATTTTAGTTAATGGTAGTCGTTCAATATTTTATCAGAACAACGAACCATTGAGAATGCTTTCTCCGAAACCATGATAGATTTCAAATCGACCCGGCCAAATGAGTCTGTGGTGTGAAATAATTTTTGTTGAGTGGATAGATTTCAGTTGAGGTAGTCGTTCAACATTGTATCAGAACAACGAACCATGGAGTATGATTTCTCTGAAACCAAGATAGATTTCAAATCGATCCTGACCAAAATGAGTCTGCGGTGTGAAATATTTTTTGTTGAGTGGATAGATTTCAGTTGAGGTAGTCGTTCAATATTCTATCAGAACAACGAACCATGGAGTATGATTTCTCTGAAACCATGATAAATTTCAAATCGATCCTGACCAAAATGAGTCTGTGGCGTGAAATAATTTTTGTTGAGTGGATAGATTTTAGTTAGGGGTAGTCGTTCAACATTCTATCAGAACAACGAACCATGGAGTATGATTTCTCTGAAACCATGATAGATTTCAAATCGATCCTGACCAAAATGAGTCTGTGGTGCGAAATAATTTTTGTTGAGTGGATAGATTTTAGTTGGGGTAGTCGTTCAACATTGTATCAGAACAACGAACCATGAAGTATGATTTCTCTGAAACCAAGATAGATTTCAAATCGATCCTGACCAAAATGAGTCTGTGGTGTGAAATATTTTTTGTTGAGTGGATAGATTGTAGTTAGGGGTACTCGTTCAACATTCTATCAGAACAACGAACCATGGAGTATGATTTCTCTGAAACCATGATAGATTTCAAATCGATCCTGACCAAAATGAGTCTGTGGCGTGAAATAATTTTTGTTGAGTGGATAGATTTCAGTTGGGGTAGTCGTTCAACATTGTATCAGAACAACGAACCATGAAGTATGATTTCTCTGAAACCAAGATAGATTTCAAATCGATCCTGACCAAAATGAGTCTGTGGTGTGAAATATTTTTTGTTGAGTGGATAGATTGTAGTTAGGGGTACTCGTTCAACATTCTATCAGAACAACGAACCATGGAGTATGATTTCTCTGAAACCATGATAGATTTCAAATCGATCCTGACCAAAATGAGTCTGTGGCGTGAAATAATTTTTGTTGAGTGGATAGATTTTAGTTAGGGGTAGTCGTTCAACATTCTATCAGAACAACGAACCATGGAGTATGATTTCTCTGAAACCATGATAGATTTCAAATCGATCCTGACCAAAATGAGTCTGTGGTGCGAAATAATTTTTGTTGAGTGGATAGATTTTAGTTGGGGTAGTCGTTCAACTTTCTATCAGAACAACGAAACATGGAGTATGATTTCTCTGAAACCATGATAGATTTCAAATCAATCCTGACCAAGATGAGTCTGTGGTGTGAAATAATTTTTGTTGAGTGGATAGATTTCAGTTGGGGTAGTCGTTCAACATTCTATCAGAACAACGAACCATGGAGTATGATTTCTCTGAAACCATGATAGATTTCAAATCGATCCTGACCAAAATGAGTCTGTGGTGTGAAATAATTTTTGTTCAGTGAATAGATTTTAGTTAGGGGTAGTCGTTCAACATTCTATCAGAACAACGAACCATGGAGTATGATTTCTCTGAAACCATGATAGATTTCAAATCGATCCTGTCCAAAATGAGTCTGTGTTGTGAAATATTTTTTGTTGAGTGGATAAATTGTAGTTAGGGGTAGTCGTTCAACATTCTATCAGAACAACGAACCATGGAGTATGATTTCTCTGAAACCATGATAGATTTCAAATCGATCCTGACCAAAATGAGTCTGTGGCGTGAAATAATTTTTGTTGAGTGGATAGATTTTAGTTAGGGGTAGTCGTTCAACATTCTATCAGAACAACGAACCATGGAGTATGATTTCTCTGAAACCATGATAGATTTCAGATCGATCCTGACCAAAATGAGTCTGTGGTGTGAAATAATTTTTGTTGAGTGGATAGATTTTAGTTACGGGTAGTCGTTCAACATTCTATCAGAACAACGAACCATGGAGTATGATTTCTCTGAAACCATGATAGATTTCAAATCGATCCTGACCAAAATGAGTCTGTGGTGTGAAATATTTTTTGTTGAGTGGATAGATTGTAGTTAGGGGTAGTCGTTCAACATTCTATCAGAACAACGAACCATGGAGTATGATTTCTCTGAAACCATGATAGATTTCAAATCGATCCTGACCAAAATGAGTCTGTGGCGTGAAATAATTTTTGTTGAGTGGATAGATTTTAGTTAGGGGTAGTCGTTCAACATTCTATCAGAACAACGAACCATGGAGTATGATTTCTCTGAAACCATGATAGATTTCAGATCGATCCTGACCAAAATGAGTCTGTGGTGTGAAATATTTTTTGTTGAGTGGATAGATTTTAGTTAGGGGTAGTCGTTCAACATTCTATCAGAACAACGAACCATGGAGTATGATTTCTCTGAAACCATGATAGATTTCAAATCGATCCTGACCAAAATGAGTCTGTGGCGTGAAATAATTTTTGTTGAGTGGATAGATTTTAGTTAGGGGTAGTCGTTCAACATTCTATCAGAACAACGAACCATGGAGTATGATTTCTCTGCAACCATGATAGATTTCAGATCGATCCTGGCCAAAATGAGTCCGTGGCGTGAAATAATTTTTGTTGAGTGGATAGATTTTAGTTACGGGTAGTCGTTCAACATTCTATCAGAACAACGAACCATGGAGTATGATTTCTCTGAAACCATGATAGATTTCAAATCGATCCTGACCAAAATGAGTCTGTGGTGTGAAATATTTTTTGTTGAGTGGATTGATTGTAGTTAGGGGTAGTCGTTCAACATTCTATCAGAACAACGAACCATGGAGTATGATTTCTCTGAAACCATGATAGATTTCAAATCGATCCTGACCAAAATGAGTCTGTGGCGTGAAATAATTTTTGTTGAGTGGATAGATTTTAGTTAGGGGTAGTCGTTCAACATTCTATCAGAACAACGAACCATGGAGTATGATTTCTCTGAAACCATGATAGATTTCAAATCGATCCTGACCAAAATGAGTCTGTGGTGCGAAATAATTTTTGTTGAGTGGATAGATTTTAGTTGGGGTAGTCGTTCAACTTTCTATCAGAACAACGAAACATGGAGTATGATTTCTCTGAAACCATGATAGATTTCAAATCAATCCTGACCAAGATGAGTCTGTGGTGTGAAATAATTTTTGTTGAGTTAATAGATTTCAGTTGGGGTAGTCGTTCAACATTCTATCAGAACAACGAACCATGGAGTATGATTTCTCTGAAACCATGATAGATTTCAAATCGATCCTGACCAAAATGAGTCTGTGGTGTGAAATAATTTTTGTTGAGTGGATAGATTTTAGTTGGGGTAGTCGTTCAACATTCTATCAGAACAACGAACCATGGAGTATGATTTCTCTGAAACCATGATAGATTTCAAATCGATCCTGTCCAAAATGAGTCTGTGGTGTGAAATAATTTTTGTTGAGTGGATAGATTTCAGTTGGGGTAGTCGTTCAACATTCTATCAGAACAACAAACCATGGAGTATGATTTCTCTGAAACCATGATAGATTTCAAATCGATCCTGACCAAAATGAGTCTGTGGTGCGAAATAATTTTTGTTCAGTGAATAGATTTTAGTTAGGGGTAGTCGTTCAACATTCTATCAGAACAACGAACCATGGAGTATGATTTCTCTGAAACCATGATAGATTTCAAATCGATCCTGACCAAAATGAGTCTGTGTTGCGAAATAATTTTTGTTGAGTGGATAGATTTTAGTTAGGGGTAGTCGTTCAACATTCTATCAGAACAACGAACCATGGAGTATGATTTCTCTGAAACCATGATAGATTTCAAATCGATCCTGACCAAAATGAGTCTGTGGTGCGAAATAATTTTTGTTGAGTGGATAGATTTTAGTTAGGGGTAGTCGTTCAACATTCTATCAGAACAACGAACCATGGAGTATGATTTCTCTGAAACCATGATAGATTTCAAATCGATCCTGACCAAAATGAGTCTGTGGTGTGAAATAATTTTTGTTCAGTGAATAGATTTTAGTTAGGGGTAGTCGTTCAACATTCTATCAGAACAACGAACCATGGAGTATGATTTCTCTGAAACCATGATAGATTTCAAATCGATCCTGTCCAAAATGAGTCTGTGGTGTGAAATAATTTTTGTTGAGTATATAGATTTCAGTTGGGGTAGTCGTTCAACATTGTATCAGAACAACGAACCATGAAGTATGATTTCTCTAAAACCATGATAGATTTCAAATCGATCCTGACCAAGATGTGTTTAATTTTGCTTCGGTGGATAGATTTTAGATGTGGGAAAGTCGTTCAACATTCTATCAGAACAACGAACCATGGAGTATGATTTCTCTGAAACCATGATAGATTTTAAATCGATCCTGACCAAGATGAGTCCGTGGTGTGAAATAAATTTTGTTGAGTGGATAGATTTCATTTGGGGTAGTCGTTCAACATTCTATCAGAACAACGAACCATGGAGTATGATTTCTCTGAAACCATGATAGATTTCAAATCGATCCTGTCCAAAATGAGTCTGTGGTGTGAAATAATTTTTGTTGAGTATATAGATTTCAGTTGGGGTAGTCGTTCAACATTGTATCAGAACAACGAACCATGAAGTATGATTTCTCTAAAACCATGATAGATTTCAAATCGATCCTGACCAAGATGTGTTTAATTTTGCTTCGGTGGATAGATTTTAGATGTGGGAAAGTCGTTCAACATTCTATCAGAACAACGAACCATGGAGTATGATTTCTCTGAAACCATGATAGATTTTAAATCGATCCTGACCAAGATGAGTCCGTGGTGTGAAATAAATTTTGTTGAGTGGATAGATTTCATTTGGGGTAGTCGTTCAACATTCTATCAGAACAACGAACCATGGAGTATGATTTCTCTGAAACCAAGATAGATTTCAAATCGATCCTGACCAAGATGAGTCTGTGGTGTGAAATAATTTTTGTTGAGTGGATAGATTTCAGTTGGGGTAGTCGTTCAACATTCTATCAGAACAACGAACCATGGAGTATGATTTCTCTGAAACCATGATAGATTTCAAGCCGATCCTGACCAAAATGAGTCTGTGGTGTGAAATAATTTTTGTTGAGTGGATAGATTTTAGTTGGGGTAGTCGTTCAACATTCTATCAGAACAACGAACCATGGAGTATGATTTCTCTGAAACCATGATAGATTTCAGATCGATCCTGACCAAAATGAGTCTGTGGTGTGAAATAATTTTTGTTGAGTGGATAGATTTCATTTGGGGTAGTCGTTCAACATTCTATCAGAACAACGAACCATGGAGTATGATTTCTCTGAAACCATGATAGATTTCAAATCGATCCTGACCAGATGAGTCTGTGGTGTGAAATAATTTTGTTGAGTTTATAGATTTTAGATAATGGTAGTCGTTCAACATTCTATCAGAACAACGAACCATGGAGTATGATTTCTCTGAAACCATGATAGATTTCAAAT
This sequence comes from Xylota sylvarum, assembly GCA_905220385.1. NCBI lineage: Eukaryota > Metazoa > Arthropoda > Insecta > Diptera > Syrphidae > Xylota > Xylota sylvarum. The sequence goes on from CAJMZQ010000060.1 coordinate 551,259, forward strand.
CGATCCTGACCAAAATGAGTCTGTGGTGTGAAATAATTTTTGTTCAGTGAATAGATTTTAGTTAGGGGTAGTCGTTCAACATTCTATCAGAACAACGAACCATGGAGTATGATTTCTCTGAAACCATGATAGATTTCAAATCGATCCTGTCCAAAATGAGTCTGTGGTGTGAAATAATTTTTGTTGAGTATATAGATTTCAGTTGGGGTAGTCGTTCAACATTGTATCAGAACAACGAACCATGAAGTATGATTTCTCTAAAACCATGATAGATTTCAAATCGATCCTGACCAAGATGTGTTTAATTTTGCTTCGGTGGATAGATTTTAGATGTGGGAAAGTCGTTCAACATTCTATCAGAACAACGAACCATGGAGTATGATTTCTCTGAAACCATGATAGATTTTAAATCGATCCTGACCAAGATGAGTCCGTGGTGTGAAATAAATTTTGTTGAGTGGATAGATTTCATTTGGGGTAGTCGTTCAACATTCTATCAGAACAACGAACCATGGAGTATGATTTCTCTGAAACCAAGATAGATTTCAAATCGATCCTGACCAAGATGAGTCTGTGGTGTGAAATAATTTTTGTTGAGTGGATAGATTTCAGTTGGGGTAGTCGTTCAACATTCTATCAGAACAACGAACCATGGAGTATGATTTCTCTGAAACCATGATAGATTTCAAGCCGATCCTGACCAAAATGAGTCTGTGGTGTGAAATAATTTTTGTTGAGTGGATAGATTTTAGTTGGGGTAGTCGTTCAACATTCTATCAGAACAACGAACCATGGAGTATGATTTCTCTGAAACCATGATAGATTTCAGATCGATCCTGACCAAAATGAGTCTGTGGTGTGAAATAATTTTTGTTGAGTGGATAGATTTTAGTTGGGGTAGTCGTTCAACTTTCTATCAGAACAACGAACCATGGAGTATGATTTCTCTGAAACCATGATAGATTTCAAATCAATCCTGACCAAGATGAGTCTGTGGTGTGAAATAATTTTTGTTGAGTGGATAGATTTTAGTTGGGGTAGTCGTTCAACTTTCTATCAGAACAACGAACAATGAAGTATGATTTCTCTGAAAGCATGATAGATTTCAAATCGATCCTGACCAAAATGAGTCTGTGGTGTGAAATAATTTTTTTGAGTGGACAGATTTTAGTTAATGGTAGTCGTTCAATATTCGATCAGAACAACGAACCATGGAGTATGATTTCTCCAAAACCATGATAGATTTCAAATCGACCCAACCAAATGAGTCTGTCGTGTGAAATAATTTTTGTTGAGTCTATAGATTTCATGATAGATTTCAAATCGATCCTGACCAAAATGGGTCTGTGGTGTGAAATAATTTTTTTGAGTGGATAGATTGTAGTTAATGGTAGCCGCTCAACATTCTATCAGAACAACGAACCATGGAGTATGATTTCTCTGAAACCATGATAGATTTCAAATCGATCCTGACCAGATGAGTCTGTGGTGTGAAATAATTTTGTTGAGTTTATAGATTTTAGATAATGGTAGTCGTTCAATATTCTATCAGAACAACGAACCATGGAGAATGCTTTCTCCGAAACCATGATAGATTTCAAATCGACCCAGCCAAATGAGTCTGTGGTGTGAAATAATTTTTGTTGAGTGGATAGATTTCAGTTGAGGTAGTCGTTCAACATTGTATCAGAACAACGAACCATGGAGTATGATTTTTCTGAAACCATGATAGATTTCAAATCGATCCTGACCAAAATGAGTCTGCGGTGTGAAATATTTTTTGTTGAGTGGATAGATTTCAGTTGAGGTAGTCGTTCAATATTCTATCAGAACAACGAACCATGGAGTATGATTTCTCTGAAACCATGATAAATTTCAAATCGGTCCTGACCAGGATGAGTCTGTTGTGTAAAATAATTTTTGTTGAGTGGGTAGATTTTAGTTAGGGGTAGTCGTTCAACATTCTATCAGAACAACGAACCATGGAGTATGATTTTTCTGAAACCATGATAGATTTCAAATCGATCCTGACCAAATGAGTCTGTGGTGTGAAATAATTTTGTTGAGTGGATAGATTTTAGTTAATGGTAGTCGTTCAATATTCTATCAGAACAACGAACCATGGAGTATGATTTCTCCGAAACCATGATAGATTTCAAATCGATCCTGACCAAATGAGTCTGTGGTGTGAAATAATTTTTGTTGAGTGGATAAATTTTAATTGGGGTAGTCGTTCAATATTATATCAGAACAGTGAACCATGGAGTATGATTTCTCTGAAACCAAGATAGATTTCAAATCGATCCTGACCAAGATGAGTCTGTGGTGTGAAATAATTTTTGTTGAGTGGATAGATTTCAGTTGGGGTAGTCGTTCAACATTCTATCAGAACAACGAACCATGGAGTATGATTTCTCTGAAACCATGATAGATTTCAAGCCGATCCTGACCAAAATGAGTCTGTGGTGTGAAATAATTTTTGTTGAGTGGATAGATTTTAGTTGGGGTAGTCGTTCAACATTCTATCAGAACAACGAACCATGGAGTATGATTTCTCTGAAACCATGATAGATTTCAGATCGATCCCGACCAAAATGAGTCTGTGGTGTGAAATAATTTTTGTTGAGTGGATAGATTTTAGTTGGGGTAGTCGTTCAACTTTCTATCAGAACAACGAACCATGGAGTATGATTTCTCTGAAACCATGATAGATTTCAAATCAATCCTGACCAAGATGAGTCTGTGGTGTGAAATAATTTTTGTTGAGTGGATAGATTTTAGTTGGGGTAGTCGTTCAACTTTCTATCAGAACAACGAACAATGAAGTATGATTTCTCTGAAAGCATGATAGATTTCAAATCGATCCTGACCAAAATGAGTCTGTGGTGTGAAATAATTTTTTTGAGTGGACAGATTTTAGTTAATGGTAGTCGTTCAATATTCGATCAGAACAACGAACCATGGAGTATGATTTCTCCAAAACCATGATAGATTTCAAATCGACCCAACCAAATGAGTCTGTCGTGTGAAATAATTTTTGTTGAGTCTATAGATTTCATGATAGATTTCAAATCGATCCTGACCAAAATGGGTCTGTGGTGTGAAATAATTTTTTTGAGTGGATAGATTGTAGTTAATGGTAGCCGCTCAACATTCTATCAGAACAACGAACCATGGAGTATGATTTCTCTGAAACCATGATAGATTTCAAATCGATCCTGACCAGATGAGTCTGTGGTGTGAAATAATTTTGTTGAGTTTATAGATTTTAGATAATGGTAGTCGTTCAACATTCTATCAGAACAACGAACCATGGAGTATGATTTCTCTGAAACCATGATAGATTTCAAATCGATCCTGACCAAAATGAGTCTGTGGTGTGAAATAATTTTTGTTCAGTGAATAGATTTTAGTTAGGGGTAGTCGTTCAACATTCTATCAGAACAACGAACCATGGAGTATGATTTCTCTGAAACCATGATAGATTTCAAATCGATCCTGTCCAAAATGAGTCTGTGGTGTGAAATAATTTTTGTTGAGTATATAGATTTCAGTTGGGGTAGTCGTTCAACATTGTATCAGAACAACGAACCATGAAGTATGATTTCTCTAAAACCATGATAGATTTCAAATCGATCCTGACCAAGATGTGTTTAATTTTGCTTCGGTGGATAGATTTTAGATGTGGGAAAGTCGTTCAACATTCTATCAGAACAACGAACCATGGAGTATGATTTCTCTGAAACCATGATAGATTTTAAATCGATCCTGACCAAGATGAGTCCGTGGTGTGAAATAAATTTTGTTGAGTGGATAGATTTCATTTGGGGTAGTCGTTCAACATTCTATCAGAACAACGAACCATGGAGTATGATTTCTCTGAAACCAAGATAGATTTCAAATCGATCCTGACCAAGATGAGTCTGTGGTGTGAAATAATTTTTGTTGAGTGGATAGATTTCAGTTGGGGTAGTCGTTCAACATTCTATCAGAACAACGAACCATGGAGTATGATTTCTCTGAAACCATGATAGATTTCAAGCCGATCCTGACCAAAATGAGTCTGTGGTGTGAAATAATTTTTGTTGAGTGGATAGCTTTTAGTTGGGGTAGTCGTTCAACATTCTATCAGAACAACGAACCATGGAGTATGATTTCTCTGAAACCATGATAGATTTCAGATCGATCCTGACCAAAATGAGTCTGTGGTGTGAAATAATTTTTGTTGAGTGGATAGATTTTAGTTGGGGTAGTCGTTCAACTTTCTATCAGAACAACGAACCATGGAGTATGATTTCTCTGAAACCATGATAGATTTCAAATCAATCCTGACCAAGATGAGTCTGTGGTGTGAAATAATTTTTGTTGAGTGGATAGATTTTAGTTGGGGTAGTCGTTCAACTTTCTATCAGAACAACGAACAATGAAGTATGATTTCTCTGAAAGCATGATAGATTTCAAATCGATCCTGACCAAAATGAGTCTGTGGTGTGAAATAATTTTTTTGAGTGGACAGATTTTAGTTAATGGTAGTCGTTCAATATTCGATCAGAACAACGAACCATGGAGTATGATTTCTCCAAAACCATGATAGATTTCAAATCGACCCAACCAAATGAGTCTGTCGTGTGAAATAATTTTTGTTGAGTCTATAGATTTCATGATAGATTTCAAATCGATCCTGACCAAAATGGGTCTGTGGTGTGAAATAATTTTTTTGAGTGGATAGATTGTAGTTAATGGTAGCCGCTCAACATTCTATCAGAACAACGAACCATGGAGTATGATTTCTCTGAAACCATGATAGATTTCAAATCGATCCTGACCAGATGAGTCTGTGGTGTGAAATAATTTTGTTGAGTTTATAGATTTTAGATAATGGTAGTCGTTCAATATTCTATCAGAACAACGAACCATGGAGAATGCTTTCTCCGAAACCATGATAGATTTCAAATCGACCCAGCCAAATGAGTCTGTGGTGTGAAATAATTTTTGTTGAGTGGATAGATTTCAGTTGAGGTAGTCGTTCAACATTGTATCAGAACAACGAACCATGGAGTATGATTTTTCTGAAACCATGATAGATTTCAAATCGATCCTGACCAAAATGAGTCTGCGGTGTGAAATATTTTTTGTTGAGTGGATAGATTTCAGTTGAGGTAGTCGTTCAATATTCTATCAGAACAACGAACCATGGAGTATGATTTCTCTGAAACCATGATAAATTTCAAATCGGTCCTGACCAGGATGAGTCTGTTGTGTAAAATAATTTTTGTTGAGTGGGTAGATTTTAGTTAGGGGTAGTCGTTCAACATTCTATCAGAACAACGAACCATGGAGTATGATTTTTCTGAAACCATGATAGATTTCAAATCGATCCTGACCAAATGAGTCTGTGGTGTGAAATAATTTTGTTGAGTGGATAGATTTTAGTTAATGGTAGTCGTTCAATATTCTATCAGAACAACGAACCTTGGAGTATGATTTCTCCGAAACCATGATAGATTTCAAATCGATCCTGACCAAATGAGTCTGTGGTGTGAAATAATTTTTGTTGAGTGGATAAATTTTAATTGGGGTAGTCGTTCAATATTATATCAGAACAGTGAACCATGGAGTATGATTTCTCTGAAACCATGATAGATTTCAGATCGATCCTGACCAAAATGAGTCTGTGGTGTGAAATAATTTTTGTTGAGTGGATAGATTTTAGTTGGGGTAGTCGTTCAACTTTCTATCAGAACAACGAACCATATAGTGTGATTTCTCTGAAACCATGATAGATTTCAAATCAATCCTGACCAAGATGAGTCTGTGGTGTGAAATAATTTCTATTGAGTGGATAGATTTTAGTTGGGGTAGTCGTTCACCATTGTATCAGAACAACGAACCATGGAGTATGATTTCTCTGAAACCATGATAGATTTCGAATCGATCCTGACCAAAATGAGTCTGTGGTGTGAAAAAATTTTTGTTCAGTGAATAGATTTTTGTTAGGGGTAGTCGTTCAACATTCTATCAGAACAACGAACCATGGAGTATGATTTCTCTGAAACCATGATAGATTTCAGATCGATCCTGACCAAAATGAGTCTGTGGTGTGAAATAATTTTTGTTGAGTGGATAGATTTTAGTTGGGGTAGTCGTTCAACTTTCTATCAGAACAACGAACCATGGAGTATGATTTCTCCGAAACCATGATAGATTTCAAATCGATCCTGACCAAGATCAGTCTGTGGTGTGAAATCATTTTTGTTGAGTGGATAAATTTTAATTGGGGTAGTCGTTCAACATTATATCAGAACAGTGAACCATGGAGTATGATTTCTCTGAAACCATGATAGATTTCAAATCGATCCTGACCAAAATGAGTCTGTGGTGTGAAATAATTTTTGTTGAGTGGATAGATTTCATGATAGATTTCAAATCGATCCTGACCAAAATGGGTCTGTGGTGTGAAATAATTTTTGTTCAGTGAATAGATTTTTGTTAGGGGTAGTCGTTCAACATTCTATCAGAACAACGAACAATGAAGTATGATTTCTCTGAAAGCATGATAGATTTCAAATCGATCCTGACCAAAATGAGTCTGTGGTGTGAAATAATTTTTTTGAGTGGACAGATTTTAGTTAATGGTAGTCGTTCAATATTCGATCAGAACAACGAACCATGGAGTATGATTTCTCCAAAACCATGATAGATTTCAAATCGACCCAACCAAATGAGTCTGTCGTGTGAAATAATTTTTGTTGAGTGGATAGATTTCATGATAGATTTCAAATCGATCCTGACCAAAATGGGTCTGTGGTGTGAAATAATTTTTTTGAGTGGATAGATTTTAGTTGGGGTAGTCGTTCACCATTGTATCAGAACAACGAACCATGGAGTATGATTTCTCTGAAACCATGATAGATTTCGAATCGATCCTGACCAAAATGAGTCTGTGGTGTGAAAAAATTTTTGTTCAGTGAATAGATTTTTGTTAGGGGTAGTCGTTCAACATTCTATCAGAACAACGAACAATGAAGTATGATTTCTCTGAAAGCATGATAGATTTCAAATCGATCCTGACCAAAATGAGTCTGTGGTGTGAAATAATTTTTTTGAGTGGACAGATTTTAGTTAATGGTAGTCGTTCAATATTCGATCAGAACAACGAACCATGGAGTATGATTTCTCCAAAACCATGATAGATTTCAAATCGACCCAACCAAATGAGTCTGTCGTGTGAAATAATTTTTGTTGAGTGGATAGATTTCATGATAGATTTCAAATCGATCCTGACCAAAATGGGTCTGTGGTGTGAAATAATTTTTTTGAGTGGATAGATTGTAGTTAATGGTAGCCGCTCAACATTCTATCAGAACAACGAACCATGGAGTATGATTTCTCTGAAACCATGATAGATTTCAAATCGATCCTGACCAGATGAGTCTGTGGTGTGAAATAATTTTGTTGAGTGGATAGATTTTAGATAATGGTAGTCGTTCAATATTCTATCAGAACAACGAACCATGGAGAATGCTTTCTCCGAAACCATGATAGATTTCAAATCGACCCAGCCAAATGAGTCTGTGGTGTGAAATAATTTTTGTTGAGTGGATAGATTTCAGTTGAGGTAGTCGTTCAACATTGTATCAGAACAACGAACCATGGAGTATGATTTCTCTGAAACCATGATAGATTTCAAATCGATCCTGACCAAAATGAGTCTGCGGTGTGAAATATTTTTTGTTGAGTGGATAGATTTCAGTTGAGGTAGTCGTTCAATATTCTATCAGAACAACGAACCATGGAGTATGATTTCTCTGAAACCATGATAAATTTCAAATCGGTCCTGACCAGGATGAGTCTGTTGTGTAAAATAATTTTTGTTGAGTGGGTAGATTTTAGTTAGGGGTAGTCGTTCAACATTCTATCAGAACAACGAACCATGGAGTATGATTTTTCTGAAACCATGATAGATTTCAAATCGATCCTGACCAAATGAGTCTGTGGTGTGAAATAATTTTGTTGAGTGGATAGATTTTAGTTAATGGTAGTCGTTCAATATTCTATCAGAACAACGAACCATGGAGTATGATTTCTCCGAAACCATGATAGATTTCAAATCGATCCTGACCAAATGAGTCTGTGGTGTGAAATAATTTTTGTTGAGTGGATAAATTTTAATTGGGGTAGTCGTTCAATATTATATCAGAACAGTGAACCATGGAGTATGATTTCTCTGAAACCATGATAGATTTCAGATCGATCCTGACCAAAATGAGTCTGTGGTGTGAAATAATTTTTGTTGAGTGGATAGATTTTAGTTGGGGTAGTCGTTCAACTTTCTATCAGAACAACGAACCATATAGTATGATTTCTCTGAAACCATGATAGATTTCAAATCAATCCTGACCAAGATGAGTCTGTGGTGTGAAATAATTTCTATTGAGTGGATAGATTTTAGTTGGGGTAGTCGTTCACCATTGTATCAGAACAACGAACCATGGAGTATGATTTCTCTGAAACCATGATAGATTTCGAATCGATCCTGACCAAAATGAGTCTGTGGTGTGAAAAAATTTTTGTTCAGTGAATAGATTTTTGTTAGGGGTAGTCGTTCAACATTCTATCAGAACAACGAACCATGGAGTATGATTTCTCTGAAACCATGATAGATTTCAGATCGATCCTGACCAAAATGAGTCTGTGGTGTGAAATAATTTTTGTTGAGTGGATAGATTTTAGTTGGGGTAGTCGTTCAACTTTCTATCAGAACAACGAACCATGGAGTATGATTTCTCCGAAACCATGATAGATTTCAAATCGATCCTGACCAAGATCAGTCTGTGGTGTGAAATCATTTTTGTTGAGTGGATAAATTTTAATTGGGGTAGTCGTTCAATATTATATCAGAACAGTGAACCATGGAGTATGATTTCTCTGAAACCATGATAGATTTCAAATCGATCCTGACCAAAATGAGTCTGTGGTGTGAAATAATTTTTGTTGAGTGGATAGATTTTAGTTGGGGTAGTCGTTCAACATTGTATCAGAACAACGAACCATGGAGTATGATTTCTCTGAAACCATGATAGATTTCGAATCGATCCTGACCAAAATGAGTCTGTGGTGTGAAATAATTTTTGTTGAGTGGATAGATTTTAGTTGGGGTAGTCGTTCAACTTTCTATCAGAACAACGAACCATATAGTATGATTTCTCTGAAACCATGATAGATTTCAAATCGATCCTGACCAAAATGAGTCTGTGGTGTGAAATAATTTTTGTTTAGTGAATAGATTTTAGTTAGATGTAGTCGTTCAACATTCTATCAGAACAACGAACCATGGAGTATGATTTCTCTGAAACCATGATAGATTTCAAATCGATCCTGTCCAAAATGAGTCTGTGGTGTGAAATAATTTTTGTTGAGTGGATAGATTTCAGTTGGGGTAGTCGTTCAACATTCTATCAGAACAACGAACCATGAAGTATGATTTCTCTGAAACCATGATAGATTTCAAATCGATCCTGACCAAGATGTGTTTGTGGTGTGAAATAATTTTGCTTCGGTGGATAGATTTTAGATGTGGGAAAGTCGTTCAACATTCTATCAGAACAACGAACCATAGAGTATGATTTCTCTGAAACCAAGATAGATTTTAAATCGATTCTGACCAAGATGAGTCCGTGGTGTGAAATAAATTTTGTTGAGTGGATAGATTTCATTTGGGGAAGTCGTTCAACATTCTATCAGAACAACGAACCATGGAGTATGATTTCTCTGAAACCAAGATAGATTTCAAATCGATCCTGACCAAGATGAGTCTGTGGTGTGAAATAATTTTTGTTGAGTGGATAGATTTCAGTTGGGGTAGTCGTTCAACATTCTATCAGAACAACGAACCATGGAGTATGATTTCTCTGAAACCATGATAGATTTCAAATCGATCCTGACCAAAATGAGTCTGTGGTGTGAAATAATTTTTGTTGAGTGGATAGATTTTAGTTGGGGTAGTCGTTCAACATTGTATCAAAACAACGAACCATGGAGTATGATTTCTCTGAAACCATGATAGATTTCGAATCGATCCTGACCAAAATGAGTCTGTGGTGTGAAAAAATTTTTGTTGAGTGGATAGATTTTAGTTGGGGTAGTCGTTCAACTTTCTATCAGAACAACGAACCATGGAGTATGATTTCTCTGAAACCATGATAGATTTCAGATCGATCCTGACCAAAATGAATCTGTGGTGTGAAATAATTTTTGTTGAGTGGATAGATTTTAGTTGGGGTAGTCGTTCAACTTTCTATCAGAACAACGAACCATGGAGTATGATTTCTCTGAAACCATGATAGATTTCAAATCAATCCTGACCAAGATGAGTCTGTGGTGTGAAATAATTTTTGTTTAGTGAATAGATTTTAGTTAGGGGTAGTCGTTCAACATTCTATCAGAACAACGAACCATGGAGTATGATTTCTCTGAAACCATGATAGATTTCAAATCAATCCTGACCAAAATGAGTCTGCGGTGTGAAATATTTTTTGTTGAGTGGATAGATTTTAGTTGGGGTAGTCGTTCAACTTTCTATCAGAACAACGAACAATGAAGTATGATTTCTCTGAAAGCATGATAGATTTCAAATCGATCCTGACCAAAATGAGTCTGTGGTGTGAAATAATTTTTTTGAGTGGACAGATTTTAGTTACTGGTAGTCGTTCAATATTCGATCAGAACAACGAACCATGGAGTATGATTTCTCCAAAACCATGATAGATTTCAAATCGACCCAACCAAATGAGTCTGTCGTGTGAAATAATTTTTGTTGAGTGGATAGATTTCAGTTGAGGTAGTCGTTCAACATTGTATCAGAACAACGAACCATGGAGTATGATTTCTCTGAAACCAAGATAGATTTCAAATCGATCCTGACCAAGATGAGTCTGTGGTGTGAAATAATTTTTGTTTAGTGAATAGATTTTAGTTAGGGGTAGTCGTTCAACATTCTATCAGAACAACGAACCATGGAGTATGATTTCTCTGAAACCAAGATAGATTTCAAATCGATCCTGACCAAGATGAGTCTGTGGTGTGAAATAATTTTTGTTGAGTGGATAGATTTCAGTTGGGGTAGTCGTTCAACATTCTATCAGAACAACGAACCATGGAGTATGATTTCTCTGAAACCATGATAGATTTCAAGTCGATCCTGACCAAAATGAGTCTGTGGTGTGAAATAATTTTTGTTGAGTGGATAGATTTTAGTTGGGGTAGTCGTTCAACATTGTATCAAAACAACGAGCCATGGAGTATGATTTCTCTGAAACCATGATAGATTTCAGATCGATCCTGACCAAAATGAGTCTGTGGTGTGAAATAATTTTTGTTTAGTGAATAGATTTTAGTTAGGGGTAGTCGTTCAACATTCTATCAGAACAACGAACCATGGAGTATGATTTCTCTGAAACCAAGATAGATTTCAAATCGATCCTGACCAAGATGAGTCTGTGGTGTGAAATAATTTTTGTTGAGTGGATAGATTTCAGTTGGGGTAGTCGTTCAACATTCTATCAGAACAACGAACCATGGAGTATGATTTCTCTGAAACCATGATAGATTTCAAGTCGATCCTGACCAAAATGAGTCTGTGGTGTGAAATAATTTTTGTTGAGTGGATAGATTTTAGTTGGGGTAGTCGTTCAACATTGTATCAAAACAACGAGCCATGGAGTATGATTTCTCTGAAACCATGATAGATTTCAGATCGATCCTGACCAAAATGAGTCTGTGGTGTGAAATAATTTTTGTTGAGTGGATAGATTTTAGTTGGGGTAGTCGTTCAACTTTCTATCAGAACAACGAACCATGGAGTATGATTTCTCTGAAACCATGATAGATTTCAAATCGATCCTGACCAAAATGAGTCTGTGGTGTGAAATAATTTTTGTTTAGTGAATAGATTTTAGTTAGGGGTAGTCGTTCAACATTCTATCAGAACAACGAACCATGGAGTATGATTTCTCTGAAACCATGATAGATTTCAAATCGATCCTGTCCAAAATGAGTCTGTGGTGTGAAATAATTTTTGTTGAGTGGATAGATTTCAGTTGGGGTAGTCGTTCAATATTGTATCAGAACAACGAACCATGAAGTATGATTTCTCTGAAACCATGATAGATTTCAAATCGATCCTGACCAAGATGTGTTTGTGGTGTGAAATAATTTTGCTTCGGTGGATAGATTTTAGATGTGGGAAAGTCGTTCAACATTCTATCAGAACAACGAACCATGGAGTATGATTTCTCTGAAACCAAGATAGATTTTAAATCGATCCTGACCAAGATGAGTCCGTGGTGTGAAATAAATTTTGTTGAGTGGATAGATTTCATTTGGGGTAGTCGTTCAACATTCTATCAGAACAACGAACCATGGAGTATGATTTCTCTGAAACCAAGATAGATTTCAAATCGAACCTGACCAAGATGAGTCTGTGGTGTGAAATAATTTTTGTTGAGTGGATAGATTTCAGTTGGGGTAGTCGTTCAACATTCTATCAGAACAACGAACCATGGAGTATGATTTCTCTGAAACCATGATAGATTTCAAGTCGATCCTGACCAAAATGAGTCTGTGGTGTGAAATAATTTTTGTTGAGTGGATAGATTTTAGTTGGGGTAGTCGTTCAACATTGTATCAAAACAACGAACCATGGAGTATGATTTCTCTGAAACCATGATAGATTTCGAATCGATCCTGACCAAAATGAGTCTGTGGTGTGAAAAAATTTTTGTTCAGTGAATAGATTTTAGTTAGGGGTAGTCGTTCAACATTCTATCAGAACAACGAACCATGGAGTATGATTTCTCTGAAACCATGATAGATTTCAGATCGATCCTGACCAAAATGAATCTGTGGTGTGAAATAATTTTTGTTGAGTGGATAGATTTTAGTTGGGGTAGTCGTTCAACTTTCTATCAGAACAACGAACCATGGAGTATGATTTCTCTGAAACCATGATAGATTTCAAATCAATCCTGACCAAGATGAGTCTGTGGTGTGAAATAATTTTTATTGAGTGGATAGATTTTAGTTGGGGTAGTCGTTCAACTTTCTATCAGAACAACGAACCATGGAGTATGATTTCTCTGAAACCATGATAGATTTCAAATCAATCCTGACCAAAATGAGTCTGCGGTGTGAAATATTTTTTGTTGAGTGGATAGATTTTAGTTGGGGTAGTCGTTCAACTTTCTATCAGAACAACGAACAATGAAGTATGATTTCTCTGAAAGCATGATAGATTTCAAATCGATCCTGACCAAAATGAGTCTGTGGTGTGAAATAATTTTTTTGAGTGGACAGATTTTAGTTACTAGTAGTCGTTCAATATTCGATCAGAACAACGAACCATGGAGTATGATTTCTCCAAAACCATGATAGATTTCAAATCGACCCAACCAAATGAGTCTGTCGTGTGAAATAATTTTTGTTGAGTGGATAGATTTCAGTTGAGGTAGTCGTTCAACATTGTATCAGAACAACGAACCATGGAGTATGATTTCTCTGAAACCATGATAGATTTCGAATCGATCCTGACCAAAATGAGTCTGTAGTGTGAAATAATTTTTGTTCAGTGAATAGATTTTAGTTAGGGGTAGTCGTTCAACATTCTATCAGAACAACGAACCATGGAGTATGATTTCTCTGAAACCATGATAGATTTCAAATCGATCCTGACCAAAATGAGTCTGTGGTGTGAAATATTTTTTGTTGAGTGGATAGATTGTAGTTAATGGTAGCCGCTCAACATTCTATCAGAACAACGAACCATGGAGTATGATTTCTCTGAAACCATGATAGATTTCAAATCGATCCTGACCAGATGAGTCTGTGGTGTGAAATAATTTTGTTGAGTGGATAGATTTTAGATAATGGTAGTCGTTCCATATTCTATCAGCACAACGAACCATGGAGAATGCTTTCTCCGAAACCATGATAGATTTCAAATCGACCCGGCCAAATGAGTCTGTGGTGTGAAATAATTTTTGTTGAGTGGATAGATTTCAGTTGAGGTAGTCGTTCAACATTGTATCAGAACAACGAACCATGGAGTATGATTTCTCTGAAACCATGATAGATTTCAAATCGATCCTGACCAAAATGAGTCTGCGGTGTGAAATATTTTTTGTTGAGTGGATAGATTTCAGTTGAGGTAGTCGTTCAATATTCTATCAGAACAACGAACCATGGAGTATGATTTCTCTGAAACCATGATAAATTTCAAATCGGTCCTGACCAAGATGAGTCTGTTGTGTAAAATAACTTTTGTTGAGTGGGTAGATTTTAGTTAGGGGTAGTCGTTCAACATTCTATCAGAACAACGAACCATGGAGTATGATTTTTCTGAAACCATGATAGATTTCAATTCGATCCTGACCAAATGAGTCTGTGGTGTGAAATAATTTTGTTGAGTGGATAGATTTTAGGTAATGGTAGTCGTTCAATATTCTATCAGAACAACGAACCATGGAGTATGATTTCTCCGAAACCATGATAGATTTCAAATCGATCCTGACCAAATGAGTCTGTGGTGTGAAATAATTTTTGTTGAGTGGATAAATTTTAATTGGGGTAGTCGTTCAATATTATATCAGAACAGTGAACCATGGAGTATGATTTCTCTGAAACCATGATAGATTTCAAATCGATCCTGACCAAAATGAGTCTGTGGTGTGAAATAATTTTTGTTGAGTGGATAGATTTTAGTTGGGGTAGTCGTTCAACATTGTATCAGAACAACGAACCATGGAGTATGATTTCTCTGAAACCATGATAGATTTCGAATCGATTGTGACCAAAATGAGTCTGTGGTGTGACAAAATTTTTGTTCAGTGAATAGATTTTAGTTAGGGGTAGTCGTTCAACATTCTATCAGAACAACGAGCCATGGAGTATGATTTCTCTGAAACCATGATAGATTTCAGATCGATCCTGACCAAAATGAGTCTGTGGTGTGAAATAATTTTTGTTGAGTGGATAGATTTTAGTTGGGGTAGTCTTTCAACTTTCTATCAGAACAACGAAACCATATAGTATGATTTCTCTGAAACCATGATAGATTTCAAATCAATCCTGACCAAGATGAGTCTGTGGTGTGAAATAATTTCTATTGAGTGGATAGATTTTAGTTGGGGTAGTCGTTCAACATTGTATCAGAACAACGAACCATGGAGTATGATTTCTCTGAAACCATGATAGATTTCGAATCGATCCTGACCAAAATGAGTCTGTGGTGTGAAAAAATTTTTGTTCAGTGAATAGATTTTTGTTAGGGGTAGTCGTTCAACATTCTATCAGAACAACGAACCATGGAGTATGATTTCTCTGAAACCATGATAGATTTCAGATCGATCCTGACCAAGATGAGTCTGTGGTGTGAAATAATTTTTGTTGAGTGGATAGATTTTAGTTGGGGTAGTCGTTCAACTTTCTATCAGAACAACGAACCATGGAGTATGTTTTCTCCGAAACCATGATATATTTCAAATCGATCCTGACCAAGATCAGTCTGTGGTGTGAAATCATTTTTGTTGAGTGGATAAATTTTAAATGGGGTAGTCGTTCAATATTATATCAGAACAGTGAACCATGGAGTATGATTTCTCTGAAACCATGATAGATTTCAAATCGATCCTGACCAAAATGAGTCTGTGGTGTGAAATAATTTTTGTTGAGTGGATAGATTTTAGTTGGGGTAGTCGTTCAACATTGTATCAGAACAGCGAACCATGGAGTATGATTTCTCTGAAACCATGATAGATTTCGAATCGATCCTGACCAAAATGAGTCTGTGGTGTGAAAAAATGTTTGTTCAGTGAATAGATTTTAGTTAGGGGTAGTCGTTCAACATTCTATCAGAACAACGAGCCATGGAGTATGATTTCTCTGAAACCATGATAGATTTCAGATCGATCCTGACCAAAATGAGTCTGTGGTGTGAAATAATTTTTGTTGAGTGGATAGATTTTAGTTGGGGTAGTCGTTCAACTTTCTATCAGAACAACGAACCATGGAGTATGATTTCTCTGAAACCATGATAGATTTCAAATCGATCCTGACCAAAATGAGTCTGTGGTGTGAAATAATTTTTTTGAGTGGACAGATTTTAGTTAATGGTAGTCGTTCAATATTCGATCAGAACAACGAACCATGGAGTATGATTTCTCCAAAACCATGATAGATTTCAAATCGACCCGTCCAAATGAGTCTGTGGTGTGAAATAATTTTTGTTGAGTGGATAGATTTCAGTTGAGGTAGTCGTTCAACATTGTATCAGAACAACGAACCATGGAGTATGATTTCTCTGAAACCATGATAGATTTCGAATCGATCCTGACCAAAATGAGTCTGTGGTGTGAAATAATTTTTGTTCAGTGAATAGATTTTAGTTAGGGGTAGTCGTTCAACATTCTATCAGAACAACGAACCATGGAGTATGATTTCTCTGAAACCATGATAGATTTCAAATCGATCCTGACCAAAATGAGTCTGTGGTGTGAAATGTTTTTTTGTTGAGTGGATAGATTGTAGTTAGGGGTAGCCGTTCAACATTCTATCAGAACAACGAACCATGGAGTATGATTTCTCTGAAACCATGATAGATTTCAAATCGATCCTGACCAAAATGAGTCTGTGGTGTGAAATAATTTTTTTGAGTGGACAGATTTTAGTTAATGGTAGTCGTTCAATATTCTATCAGAACAACGAACCATGGAGTATGATTTCTCTGAAACCATGATAGATTTCAAATCGATCCTGACCAAAATGAGTCTGCATTGTGAAATATTTTTTGTTGAGTGGATAGATTTCAGTTGAGGTAGTCGTTCAATATTCTATCAGAACAACGAACCATGGAGTATGATTTCTCTGAAACCATGATAGATTTCAAATCGACCCGGCCAAATGAGTCTGTTGTGTGAAATAATTTTTGTTGAGTGGATAGATTTCAGTTGAGGTAGTCGTTCAACATTGTATCAGAACAACGAACCATGGAGTATGATTTCTCTGAAACCATGATAGATTTCAAATCGATCCTGACCAAAATGAGTCTGCGGTGTGAAATATTTTTTGTTGAGTGGATAGATTTCAGTTGAGGTAGTCGTTCAATATTCTATCAGAACAACGAAAAATGGAGTATGATTTCTCTGAAACCATGATAAATTTCAAATCGATCCTGACCAAGATGAGCCTGTTGTATAAAATAATTTTTGTTGAGTAGGTAGATTTTAGTTAGGGGTAGTCGTTCAATATTCTATCAGAACAACGAACCATGGAGTATGATTTCTCTGAAACCATGATAAATTTCAAATCGATCCTGACCAAGATGAGTCTGTGGTGTGAAATAATTTTTGTTGAGTGGATAGATTTCAGTTGGGGTAGTCGTTCAACATTGTATCAGAACAACGAACCATGAAGTATGATTTCTCTGAAACCGTAATGGATTTCAAATCGATCCTGACCAAAATGAGTCTGTGGTGTGAAATAATTTCTGTTGAGTGGATAGATTTTAGTTAGAGGTAGTCGTTCAACATTCTATCAGAACAACGAACCATGGAGTATGATTTTTCTGAAACCATGATAGATTTCAAATCGATCCTGACCAAATGAGTCTGTGGTGTGAAATAATTTTGTTGAGTGGATAGATTTTAGTTAATGGTAGTCGTTCAATATTCTATCAGAACAACGAACCATGGAGTATGATTTCTCCGAAACCATGATAGATTTCAAATCGATCCTGACCAAATGAGTCTGTGGTGTGAAATAATTTTTGTTGAGTGGATAAATTTTAATTGGGGTAGTCGTTCAATATTATATCAGAACAGCGAACCATGGAGTATGATTTCTCTGAAACCATGATAGATTTCAAATCGATCCTGACCAAGATCAGTCTGTGGTGTGAAATCATTTTTGTTGAGTGGATAAATTTTAATTGGAGTAGTCGTTCAATATTATATCAGAACAGCGAACCATGGAGTATGATTTCTCTGAAACCATGATAGATTTCAAATCGATCCTGACCAAAATGAGTCTGTGGTGTGAAATAATTTTTGTTGAGTGGATAAATTTTAATTGGGGTAGTCGTTCAATATTATATCAGAACAGCGAACCATGGAGTATGATTTCTCTGAAACCATGATAGATTTCAAATCGATCCTGACCAAAATGAGTCTGTGGTGTGAAATAATTTTTGTTGAGTGGATAGATTTTAGTTGGGTAGTCGTTCAACATTCTATCAGAACAACGAACCATGGAGTATGATTTCTCTGAAACCATGATAGATTTCAAATCGATCCTGACCAAAATGAGTCTGTGGTGTGAAATAATTTTTGTTGAGTGGATAGATTTTAGTTGCGTAGTCGTTCAACATTCTATCAGAACAACGAACCATGGAGTATGATTTCTCTGAAATCATGATAGATTTCAAATCGATCCTGACCAAAATGAGTCTGTGGTGTGAAATAATTTTTGTTGAGTGGATAGATTTTAGTTGGGTAGTCGTTCAACATTCTATCAGAACAACGAACCATGGAGTATGATTTCTCTGAAACCATGATAGATTTCAAATCGATCCTGACCAAGATGAGTCTGTGGTGTGAAATAATTTTTATTGAGTGGATAAATTTTAATTGGGGTAGTCATTCAATATTATATCAGAACAGCGAACCATGGAGTATGATTTCTCGGAAACCATGATAGATTTCAAATCGATCCTGACCAAAATGAGTCTGTCTTGTGAAATAATTTTTGTTGAGTGGATAGATTTTAGTTGCGTAGTCGTTCAACATTCTATCAGAACAACGAACCATGGAGTATGATTTCTCTGAAACCATGATAGATTTCAAATCGATTCTGACCAAATGAGTCCGTGGTGTGAAATAATTTTTTTGAGTGGACAGATTTTAGTTAATGGTAGTCGTTCAATATTCGATCAGAAGTACGAACCATGGAGTATGATTTCTCCGAAACCATGATAGATTTCAAATCGATCCTGACCAAGATGAGTCTTTTGTGTAAAATAATTTTTGTTGAGTGGGTAGATTTTAGTTAGGGGTAGTCGTTCAACATTCTATCAGCACAACGAACCATGGAATATGATTTCTCTGAAACCATGATAGATTTCAAATCGATCCTGACCAAAATGAGTCTGCGGTGTGAAATAATTTTTGTTCAGTGAATAGATTTTAGTTAGGGGTAGTCGTTCAACATTCTATCAGAACAACGAACCATGGAGTATGATTTCTCTGAAACCATGATAGATTTCAAATCGATCCTGACCAAAATGAGTCTGTGGTGTGAAATAATTTTTGTTGAGTGGATAGATTTCAGTTGAGGTAGTCGTTCAACATTGAATCAGCACAACGAACCATGGAATATGATTTCTCTGAAACCATGATAGATTTCAAATCGATCCTGACCAAAATGAGTCTGTGGTGTGAAATAATTTTTGTTCAGTGAATAGATTTTAGTTAGGGGTAGTCGTTCAACATTCTATCAGAACAACGAACCATGGAGTATGATTTCTCTGAAACCATGATAGATTTCAAATCGATCCTGACCAAAATGAGTCTGTGGTGTGAAATAATTTTTGTTGAGTGGATAGATTTTAGTTGCGTAGTCGTTCAACATTCTATCAGAACAACGAACCATGGAGTATGATTTCTCTGAAACCATGATAGATTTCAAATCGATTCTGACCAAATGAGTCCGTGGTGTGAAATAATTTTTTTGAGTGGACAGATTTTAGTTAATGGTAGTCGTTCAATATTCGATCAGAAGTACGAACCATGGAGTATGATTTCTCCGAAACCATGATAGATTTCAAATCGATCCTGACCAAGATGAGTCTGCTGTGTAAAATAATTTTTGTTGAGTGGGTAGATTTTAGTTAGGGGTAGTCGTTCAACATTCTATCAGCACAACGAACCATGGAATATGATTTCTCTGAAACCATGATAGATATCAAATCGATCCTGACCAAAATGAGTCTGTGGTGTAAAATAATTTTTGTTGAGTGGGTAGATTTTAGTTAGGGGTAGTCGTTCAACATTCTATCAGCACAACGAACCATGGAATATGATTTCTCTGAAACCATGATAGATTTCAAATCGATCCTGACCAAAATGAGTCTGTGGTGTGAAATAATTTTTGTTCAGTGAATAGATTTTAGTTAGGGGTAGTCGTTCAACATTCTATCAGAACAACGAACCATGGAGTATGATTTCTCTGAAACCATGATAGATTTCAAATCGATCCTGACCAAGATGAGTCTGTTGTGTAAAATAATTTTTGTTGAGTGGGTAGATTTTAGTTAGGGGTAGTCGTTCAACATTCTATCAGCACAACGAACCATGGAATATGATTTCTCTGAAACCATGATAGATTTCAAATCGATCCTGACCAAAATGAGTCTGTGGTGTGAAATAATTTTTGTTCAGTGAATAGATTTTAGTTAGGGGTAGTCGTTCAACATTCTATCAGAACAACGAACCATGGAGTATGATTTCTCTGAAAAAATGATAGATTTCAAATCGATCCTGACCAAAATGAGTCTGTGGTGTGAAATAATTTTTGTTCACTGAATAGATTTTAGTTAGGGGTAGTCGTTCAACATTCTATCAGAACAACGAACCATGGAGTATGATTTCTCTGAAACCATGATAGATTTCAAATCGATCCTGACAAATGAGTCCGTGGTGTGAAATAATTTTCTTGAGTGGACAGATTTTAGTTAATGGTAGTCGTTCAATATTCGGTCAGAAGAACGACCCATGGAGTATGATTTCTCCGAAACCATGATAGATTTCAAATCGACCCGACCAAATGAGTCTGTTGTGTGAAATAATTTTTGTTGAGTGGATAGATTTTAGTTGGGGTAGTCGTTCAACATTGTATCAGAACAGCGAACCATGGAGTATGATTTCTCTGAAACCATGATAGATTTCGAATCGATCCTGACCAAAATGAGTCTGTGGTGTGAAAAAATTTTTGTTCAGTGAATAGATTTTAGTTAGGGGTAGTCGTTCAACATTCTATCAGAACAACGAACCATGGAGTATGATTTCTCTGAAACCATGATAGATTTCAAATCGATCCTGACCAAGATGAGTCTGTTGTGTAAAATAATTTTTGTTGAGTGGGTAGATTTTAGTTAGGGGTAGTCGTTCAACATTCTATCAGCACAACGAACCATGGAATATGATTTCTCTGAAACCATGATAGATTTCAAATCGATCCTGACCAAAATGAGTCTGTGGTGTAAAATAATTTTTGTTGAGTGGGTAGATTTTAGTTAGGGGTAGTCGTTCAACATTCTATCAGCACAACGAACCATGGAATATGATTTCTCTGAAACCATGATAGATTTCAAATCGATCCTGACCAAAATGAGTCTGTGGTGTGAAATAATTTTTGTTCAGTGAATAGATTTTAGTTAGGGGTAGTCGTTCAACATTCTATCAGAACAACGAACCATGGAGTATGATTTCTCTGAAACCATGATAGATTTCAAATCGATCCTGACCAAGATGAGTCTGTTGTGTAAAATAATTTTTGTTGAGTGGGTAGATTTTAGTTAGGGGTAGTCGTTCAACATTCTATCAGCACAACGAACCATGGAATATGATTTCTCTGAAACCATGATAGATTTCAAATCGATCCTGACCAAAATGAGTCTGTGGTGTGAAATAATTTTTGTTCAGTGAATAGATTTTAGTTAGGGGTAGTCGTTCAACATTCTATCAGAACAACGAACCATGGAGTATGATTTCTCTGAAAAAATGATAGATTTCAAATCGATCCTGACCAAAATGAGTCTGTGGTGTGAAATAATTTTTGTTCACTGAATAGATTTTAGTTAGGGGTAGTCGTTCAACATTCTATCAGAACAACGAACCATGGAGTATGATTTCTCCGAAACCATGATAGATTTCAAATCGATCCTGACCAAGATCAGTCTGTGGTGTGAAATCATTTTTGTTGAGTGGATAAATTTTAATTGGGGTAGTCGTTCAATATTATATCAGAACAGTGAACCATGGAGTATGATTTCTCTGAAACCATGATAGATTTCAAATCGATCCTGACCAAAATGAGTCTGTGGTGTGAAATAATTTTTGTTGAGTGGGTAGATTTTAGTTGGGGTAGTCGTTCAACATTGTATCAGAACAACGAACCATGGGGTATGATTTCTCTGAAACCATGATAGATTTCGAATCGATCCTGACCAAAATGAGTCTGTGGTGTGAAAAAATGTTTGTTCAGTGAATAGATTTTAGTTAGGGGTAGTCGTTCAACATTCTATCAGAACAACGAGCCATGGAGCATGATTTCTCTGAAACCGTGATAGATTTCAGATCGATCCTGACCAAAATGAGTCTGTGGTGTGATATAATTTTTGTTGAGTGGATAGATTTTAGTTGGGGTAGTCGTTCAACTTTCTATCAGAACAACGAACCATGGAGTATGATTTCTCTGAAACCATGATAGATTTCAAATCGATCCTGACCAAAATGAGTCTGCGGTGTGAAATATTTTTTGTTGAGTGGATAGATTTCAGTTGAGGTAGTCGTTCAATATTCTATCAGAACAACGAACCATGGAGTATGATTTCTCTGAAACCATGATAGATTTCAAATCGACCCGGCCAAATGAGTCTGTTGTGTGAAATAATTTTTGTTGAGTGGATAGATTTCAGTTGAGGTAGTCGTTCAACATTGTATCAGAACAACGAACCATGGAGTATGATTTCTCTGAAACCATGATAGATTTCAAATCGATCCTGACCAAAATGAGTCTGCGGTGTGAAATATTTTTTGTTGAGTGGATAGATTTCAGTTGAGGTAGTCGTTCAATATTCTATCAGAACAACGAACCATGGAGTATGATTTCTCTGAAACCATGATAAATTTCAAATCGATCCTGACCAAGATGAGTCTGTTGTATAAAATAATTTTTGTTGAGTATTTAGATTTTAGTTAGGGGTAGTCGTTCAACATTCTATCAGAACAACGAACCATGGAGTATGATTTCTCTGAAACCATGATAAATTTCAAATCGATCCTGACCAAGATGAGTCTGTGGTGTGAAATAATTTTTGTTGAGTGGATAGATTTCAGTTGGGGTAGTCGTTCAACATTGTATCAGAACAACGAACCAAGAAGTATGATTTCTCTGAAACCGTAATGGATTTCAAATCGATCCTGACCAAAATGAGTCTGTGGTGTGAAATAATTTCTGTTGAGTGGATAGATTTTAGTTAGGGGTAGTCGTTCAACATTCTATCAGAACAACGAACCATGGAGTATGATTTTTCTGAAACCATGATAGATTTCAAATCGATCCTGACCAAATGAGTCTGTGGTGTGAAATAATTTTGTTGAGTGGATAGATTTTAGTTAATGGTAGTCGTTCAATATTCTATCAGAACAACGAACCATGGAGTATGATTTCTCCGAAACCATGATAGATTTCAAATCGATCCTGACCAAATGAGTCTGTGGTGTGAAATAATTTTTGTTGAGTGGATAAATTTTAATTGGGGTAGTCGTTCAATATTATATCAGAACAGCGAACCATGGAGTATGATTTCTCTGAAACCATGATAGATTTCAAATCGATCCTGACCAAGATCAGTCTGTGGTGTGAAATCATTTTTGTTGAGTGGATAAATTTTAATTGGAGTAGTCGTTCAATATTATATCAGAACAGCGAACCATGGAGTATGATTTCTCTGAAACCATGATAGATTTCAAATCGATCCTGACCAAAATGAGTCTGTGGTGTGAAATAATTTTTGTTGAGTGGATAAATTTTAAATGGGGTAGTCGTTCAATATTATATCAGAACAGCGAACCATGGAGAATGATTTCTCTGAAACCATGATAGATTTCAAATCGATCCTGACCAAAATGAGTCTGTGGTGTGAAATAATTTTTGTTGAGTGGATAGATTTTAGTTGGGTAGTCGTTCAACATTCTATCAGAACAACGAACCATGGAGTATGATTTCTCTGAAACCATGATAGATTTCAAATCGATCCTGACAAATGAGTCCGTGGTGTGAAACAATTTTTTTGAGTGGACAGATTTTAGTTAATGGTAGTCGTTCAATATTCGATCAGAAGAACGACCCATGGAGTATGATTTCTCTGAAACCATGATAGATTTCAAATCGATCCTGACCAAACTGAGTCTGTGGTGTGAAATAATTTTTGTTGAGTGGATAGATTTCAGTTGAGGTAGTCGTTCAACATTGAATCAGAACAACGAACCATGGAGTATGATTTCTCTGAAACCATGATAGATTTCAAATCGATCCTGACCAAAATGAGTCTGTGGTGTGAAATAATTTTTGTTGAGTGGATAGATTTCAGTTGAGGTAGTCGTTCAACATTGAATCAGAACAACGAACCATGGAGTATGATTTCTCTGAAACCATGATAGATTTCAAATCGATCCTGACCAAACTGAGTCTGTGGTGTGAAATAATTTTTGTTCAGTGAATAGATTTTAGTTAGGGGTAGTCGTTCAACATTCTATCAGAACAACGAACCATGGAGTATGATTTCTCTGAAACCATGATAGATTTCAAATCGACTCGACCAAATGAGTCTGTGGTGTGAAATAATTTTTGTTGAGTGGATAGATTTCAGTTGAGGTAGTCGTTCAACATTGAATCAGAACAACGAACCATGGAGTATGATTTCTCTGAAACCATGATAGATTTCAAATCGATCCTGACCAAACTGAGTCTGTGGTGTGAAATAATTTTTGTTCAGTGAATAGATTTTAGTTAGGGGTAGTCGTTCAACATTCTATCAGAACAACGAACCATGGAGTATGATTTCTCTGAAACCATGATAGATTTCAAATCGACTCGACCAAATGAGTCCGTGGTGTGAAATAATTTTTGTTGAGTGAATAGATTCTAGTTAGGGGTAGTCGTTCAATATTCTATCAGAACAACGAACCATGGAGTATGATTTCTCTGAAAATATGATAGATTTCAAATCGATCCTGACCAAGATGAGTCTGTTGTGTAAAATAATTTTTGTTGAGTGGGTAGATTTTAGTTAGGGGTAGTCGTTCAACATTCTATCAGAACAACGAACCATGGAATATGATTTCTCTGAAACCATGATAGATTTTACATTGATCCTGGCCAAGATGAGTCTGTGGTGTGAAATAATTTTTGTTGAGTGAATAGATTCTAGTTAGGGGTAGTCGTTCAATATTCTATCAGAACAACGAACCATGGAGTATGATTTCTCTGAAACCATGATAGATTTCAAATCGATCCTGACCAAGATGAGTCTGTTGTGTAAAATAATTTTTGTTGAGTGGGTAGATTTTAGTTAGGGGTAGTCGTTCAACATTCTATCAGAACAACGAACCATGGAATATGATTTCTCTGAAACCATGATAGATTTTAAATTGATCCTGGCCAAGATGAGTCTGTGGTGTGAAATAATTTTTGTTGAGTGAATAGATTCTAGTTAGGGGTAGTCGTTCAACATTCTATCAGAACAACGAACCATGGAGTATGATTTCTCTGAAACCATGATAGATTTCAAATCGACCCGACCAAATGAGTCTGTTGTGTGAAATAATTTTTGTTGAGTGGATAGATTTTAGTTGGGGTAGTCGTTCAACATTGTATCAGAACAACGAACCATGAAGTATGATTTCTCTGAAACCATGATAGATTTCGAATCGATCCTGACCAAAATGAGCCTGTGGTGTGAAAAAATTTTTGTTCAGTGAATAGATTTTAGTTAGGGGTAGTCGTTCAACATTCTATCAGAACAACGAGCCATGGAGTATGATTTCTCTGAAACCATGATAGATTTCAGATCGATCCTGACCAAAATGAGTCTGTGGTGTGAAATAATTTTTGTTGAGTGGATAGATTTTAGTTGGGGTAGTCGTTCAACTTTCTATCAGAACAACGAACCATGGAGTATGATTTCTCTGAAACCATGATCGATTTCAAATCGATCCTGACCAAAATGAGCCTGTGGTGTGAAAAAATTTTTGTTCAGTGAATAGATTTTAGTTAGGGGTAGTCGTTCAACATTCTATCAGAACAACGAGCCATGGAGTATGATTTCTCTGAAACCATGATAGATTTCAGATCGATCCTGACCAAAATGAGTCTGTGGTGTGAAATAATTTTTGTTGAGTGGATAGATTTTAGTTGGGGTAGTCGTTCAACTTTCTATCAGAACAACGAACCATGGAGTATGATTTCTCTGAAACCATGATCGATTTCAAATCGATCCTGACCAAAATGAGTCTGTGGTGTGAAATAATTTTTGTTGAGTGGATAGATTTTAGTTGGGGTAGTCGTTCAACTTTCTATCAGAACAACGAACCATGGAGTATGATTTCTCCAAAACCATGATAGAGTCTGTGGTGTGAAATAATTTTTGTTGAGTGGATAGATTTCAGTTGAGGTAGTCGTTCAACATTGTATCAGAACAACGAACCATGGAGTATGATTTCTCTGAAACCATGATAGATTTCGAATCGATCCTGACCAAAATGAGTCTGTGGTGTGAAATAATTTTTGTTCAGTGAATAGATTTTAGTTAGGGGTAGTCGTTCAACATTCTATCAGAACAACGAACCATGGAGTATGATTTCTCTGAAACCATGATAGATTTCAAATCGATCCTGACCAAAATGAGTCTGTGGTGTGAAATGTTTTTTCGTTGAGTGGATAGATTGTAGTTAGGGGTAGCCGTTCAACATTCTATCAGAACAACGAACCATGGAGTATGATTTCTCTGAAACCATGATAGATTTCAGATCGATCCTGACCAAAATGAGTCTGTGGTGTGAAATAATTTTTGTTGAGTGGATAGATTTCAGTTGGGGTAGTCGTTCAACTTTCTATCAGAACAACGAACCATGGAGTATGATTTCTCCGAAACCATGATAGATTTCAAATCGATCCTGACCAAGATCAGTCTGTGGTGTGAAATCATTTTTGTTGAGTGGATAAATTTTAATTGGGGTAGTCGTTCAATATTATATCAGAACAGTGAACCATGGAGTATGATTTCTCTGAAACCATGATAGATTTCAAATCGATCCTGACCAAAATGAGTCTGTGGTGTGAAATAATTTTTGTTGAGTGGGTAGATTTTAGTTGGGGTAGTCGTTCAACATTGTATCAGAACAACGAACCATGGGGTATGATTTCTCTGAAACCATGATAGATTTCGAATCGATCCTGACCAAAATGAGTCTGTGGTGTGAAAAAATGTTTGTTCAGTGAATAGATTTTAGTTAGGGGTAGTCGTTCAACATTCTATCAGAACAACGAGCCATGGAGCATGATTTCTCTGAAACCGTGATAGATTTCAGATCGATCCTGACCAA
Organism: Xylota sylvarum; assembly: GCA_905220385.1. Lineage (NCBI taxonomy): Eukaryota > Metazoa > Arthropoda > Insecta > Diptera > Syrphidae > Xylota > Xylota sylvarum. Next base: position 578,693 of record CAJMZQ010000060.1, read on the forward strand.
AATGAGTCTGTGGTGTGATATAATTTTTGTTGAGTGGATAGATTTTAGTTGGGGTAGTCGTTCAACTTTCTATCAGAACAACGAACCATGGAGTATGATTTCTCTGAAACCATGATAGATTTCAAATCGATCCTGACCAAAATGAGTCTGCGGTGTGAAATATTTTTTGTTGAGTGGATAGATTTCAGTTGAGGTAGTCGTTCAATATTCTATCAGAACAACGAACCATGGAGTATGATTTCTCTGAAACCATGATAGATTTCAAGTCGACCCGGCCAAATGAGTCTGTTGTGTGAAATAATTTTTGTTGAGTGGATAGATTTCAGTTGAGGTAGTCGTTCAACATTGTATCAGAACAACGAACCATGGAGTATGATTTCTCTGAAACCATGATAGATTTCAAATCGATCCTGACCAAAATGAGTCTGCGGTGTGAAATATTTTTTGTTGAGTGGATAGATTTCAGTTGAGGTAGTCGTTCAATATTCTATCAGAACAACGAACCATGGAGTATGATTTCTCTGAAACCATGATAAATTTCAAATCGATCCTGACCAAGATGAGTCTGTTGTATAAAATAATTTTTGTTGAGTATTTAGATTTTAGTTAGGGGTAGTCGTTCAACATTCTATCAGAACAACGAACCATGGAGTATGATTTCTCTGAAACCATGATAAATTTCAAATCGATCCTGACCAAGATGAGTCTGTGGTGTGAAATAATTTTTGTTGAGTGGATAGATTTCAGTTGGGGTAGTCGTTCAACATTGTATCAGAACAACGAACCAAGAAGTATGATTTCTCTGAAACCGTAATGGATTTCAAATCGATCCTGACCAAAATGAGTCTGTGGTGTGAAATAATTTCTGTTGAGTGGATAGATTTTAGTTAGAGGTAGTCGTTCAACATTCTATCAGAACAACGAACCATGGAGTATGATTTTTCTGAAACCATGATAGATTTCAAATCGATCCTGACCAAATGAGTCTGTGGTGTGAAATAATTTTGTTGAGCGGATAGATTTTAGTTAATGGTAGTCGTTCAATATTCTATCAGAACAACGAACCATGGAGTATGATTTCTCCGAAACCATGATAGATTTCAAATCGATCCTGACCAAATGAGTCTGTGGTGTGAAATAATTTTTGTTGAGTGGATAAATTTTAATTGGGGTAGTCGTTCAATATTATATCAGAACAGCGAACCATGGAGTATGATTTCTCTGAAACCATGATAGATTTCAAATCGATCCTGACCAAGATCAGTCTGTGGTGTGAAATCATTTTTGTTGAGTGGATAAATTTTAATTGGAGTAGTCGTTCAATATTATATCAGAACAGCGAACCATGGAGTATGATTTCTCTGAAACCATGATAGATTTCAAATCGATCCTGACCAAAATGAGTCTGTGGTGTGAAATAATTTTTGTTGAGTGGATAAATTTTAAATGGGGTAGTCGTTCAATATTATATCAGAACAGCGAACCATGGAGAATGATTTCTCTGAAACCATGATAGATTTCAAATCGATCCTGACCAAAATGAGTCTGTGGTGTGAAATAATTTTTGTTGAGTGGATAGATTTTAGTTGGGTAGTCGTTCAACATTCTATCAGAACAACGAACCATGGAGTATGATTTCTCTGAAACCATGATAGATTTCAAATCGATCCTGACAAATGAGTCCGTGGTGTGAAATAATTTTTTTGAGTGGACAGATTTTAGTTAATGGTAGTCGTTCAATATTTGATCAGAAGAACGACCCATGGAGTATGATTTCTCTGAAACCATGATAGATTTCAAATCGATCCTGACCAAACTGAGTCTGTGGTGTGAAATAATTTTTGTTGAGTGGATAGATTTCAGTTGAGGTAGTCGTTCAACATTGAATCAGAACAACGAACCATGGAGTATGATTTCTCTGAAACCATGATAGATTTCAAATCGATCCTGACCAAAATGAGTCTGTGGTGTGAAATAATTTTTGTTGAGTGGATAGATTTCAGTTGAGGTAGTCGTTCAACATTGAATCAGAACAACGAACCATGGAGTATGATTTCTCTGAAACCATGATAGATTTCAAATCGATCCTGACCAAACTGAGTCTGTGGTGTGAAATAATTTTTGTTCAGTGAATAGATTTTAGTTAGGGGTAGTCGCTCAACATTCTATCAGAACAACGAACCATGGAGTATGATTTCTCTGAAACCATGATAGATTTCAAATCGACTCGACCAAATGAGTCTGTGGTGTGAAATAATTTTTGTTGAGTGGATAGATTTCAGTTGAGGTAGTCGTTCAACATTGAATCAGAACAACGAACCATGGAGTATGATTTCTCCGAAACCATGATAGATTTCAAATCGACCCGACCAAATGAGTCTGTGGTGTGAAATAATTTTTGTTGAGTGGATAGATTTCAGTTGAGGTAGTCGTTCAACATTGTATCAGAACAACGAACAATGGAGTATGATTTCTCTGAAACCATGATAGATTTCAAATCGATCCTGACCAAAATGAGTCTGTGGTGTGAAATAATTTTTGTTGAGTGAATAGATTCTAGTTAGGGGTAGTCGTTCAATATTCTATCAGAACAACGAACCATGGAGTATGATTTCTCTGAAACCATGATAGATTTCAAATCGATTCTGACCAAGATGAGTCTGTTGTGTAAAATAATTTTTGTTGAGTGGGTAGATTTTAGTTAGGGGTAGTCGTTCAACATTCTATCAGAACAACGAACCATGGAATATGATTTCTCTGAAACCATGATAGATTTTAAATTGATCCTGGCCAAGATGAGTCTGTGGTGTGAAATAATTTTTGTTGAGTGAATAGATTCTAGTTAGGGGTAGTCGTTCAATATTCTATCAGAACAACGAACCATGGAGTATGATTTCTCTGAAACCATGATAGATTTCAAATCGATCCTGACCAAGATGAGTCTGTTGTGTAAAATAATTTTTGTTGAGTGGGTAGATTTTAGTTAGGGGTAGTCGTTCAACATTCTATCAGAACAACGAACCATGGAATATGATTTCTCTGAAACCATGATAGATTTTAAATTGATCCTGGCCAAGATGAGTCTGTGGTGTGAAATAATTTTTGTTGAGTGAATAGATTCTAGTTAGGGGTAGTCGTTCAATATTCTATCTGAACAACGAACCATGGAGTATGATTTCTCTGAAACCATGATAGATTTCAAATCGATCCTGACCAAGATGAGTCTGTTGTGTAAAATAATTTTTTTTGAGTGGGTAGATTTTAGTTAGGGGTAGTCGTTCAACATTCTATCAGAACAACGAACCATGGAATATGATTTCTCTGAAACCATGATAGATTTTAAATTGATCCTGTCCAAATTGAGTCTGTGGTGTGAAATAATTTTTGTTGAGTGGATAGATTTCAGTTGGGATAGTCGTTCAACATTGTATCAGAACAACGAACCATGAAGTATGATTTCTCTGAAACCATGATAGATTTCAAATCGATCCTGACCAAGATGAGTCTGTTGTGTAAAATAATTTTTGTTGAGTGGGTAGATTTTAGTTAGGGGTAGTCGTTCAACATTCTATCAGAACAACGAACCATGGAATATGATTTCTCTGAAACCATGATAGATTTTAAATTGATCCTGTCCAAATTGAGTCTGTGGTGTGAAATAATTTTTGTTGAGTGGATAGATTTCAGTTGGGATAGTCGTTCAACTTTGTATCAGAACAACGAACCATGAAGTATGATTTCTCTGAAACCATGATAGATTTCAAATCGATCCTGACCAAAATGAGTCTGTGGTGTGAAATAATTTTTGTTGAGTGGATAGATTTCAGTTGGGGTAGTCGTTCAACATTGTATCAGAACAACGAACCATGAAGTATGATTTCTCTGAAACCATGATAGATTTTAAATCGATCCTGACCAAGATGAGTCCGTGGTGTGAAATAATTTTTGTTGAGTGGATAGATTTTAGTTGGGGTAGTCGTTCAACATTCTATCAGAACAACGAACCTTGGAGTATGATTTCTCTGAAACCATGATAGATTTCAAATCGATCCTGACCAAAATGAGTCTGTGGTGTGAAATAGTATTTGTTGAGTGGATAGATTTCAGTTGGGGTAGTCGTTCAACATTGTATCAGAACAACGAACCATGAAGTATGATTTCTCTGAAACCATGATAGATTTCAAATCGATCCTGTCCAAAATGAGTCTGTGGTGTGAAATAATTTTTGTTGAGTTGATAGATTTCAGTTGGGGTAGTCGTTTAACATTGTATCAGAACAACGAACCATGAAGTATGATTTCTCTGAAACCATGATATATTTTAAATCGATCCTGACCAAGATGAGTCCGTGGTGTGAAATAATTTTTGTTGAGTGGATAGATTTTAGTTGGGGTAGTCGTTCAACATTCTATCAGAACAACGAACCATGGAGTCTGATTTCTCTGAAACCAAGATATGTTTCAAATCGATCCTGACCAAATGAGTCTGTGGTGTGAAATAATTTTTGTTGAGTGGATAGATTTCAGTTGGGGTAGTCGTTCAACATTCTATCAGAACAACGAACCATGGAGTATGATTTCTCTGAAACCATGATAGATTTTAAATCGATCCTGACCAAATGAGTCTGTGGTGTGAAATAATTTTTGTTGAGTGGATGGATTTCAGTTGAGGTAGTCGTTCAACATTCTATCAGAACAACGAACCATGGAGTATGATTTCTCTGAAACCATGATAGATTTCAAATCGATCCTGTCCAAAATGAGTCTGTGGTGTGAAATAATTTTTGTTGAGTGGATAGATGTTAGTTAGGGGTAGTCGTTCAACATTCTATCAGAACAACGAACCATGGAGTATGATTTCTCTGAAACCATCCATGATAGATTTCAAATCGATCCTGACCAAATGAGTCTGTGGTGTGAAATAATTTTGTTGCGTGGATAGATTTTAGTTAATGGTAGTCGTTCAATATTGTATCAGAACAACGAACCATGGAGTATGATTTCTCCGAAACCATGATAGATTTCAAATCGATCCTGCCCAAATGTGTCTGTGGTGTGAAATAGTTTTTGTTGAATGGATAGATTTCAGTTGGGGTAGTCGTTCAACATTCTATCAGAACAACGAACCATGGAGTATGATTTCTCTAAAACCATGATAGATTTCAAATCGATCCTGACCAAAATGAGTCTGCGGCGTGAAATAATTTTTGTTGAGTGGATAGATTTTAGTTAGGGGTAGTCGTTCAACATTCTATCAGAACAACGAACCATGGAGTATGATTTCTCTGAAACCATGATAGATTTCAGATCGATCCTGACCAAAATGAGTCGGTGGTGTGAAATAATTTTTGTTGAGTGGATAGATTTTAGTTGGGGTAGTCGTTCAAATTTCTATCAGAACAACGAACCATGGAGTATGATTTCTCTGAAACCATGATAGATTTCAAATCAATCCTGACCAAGATGAGTCTGTGGTGTGAAATAATTTTTATTGAGTGGATAGATTTTAGTTGGGGCAGTCGTTCAAAATTCTATCAGAACAACGAACAATGGAGTATGATTTCTCTGAAACCATGATAGATTTCAAATCGATCCTGACGAAAATGAGTCTGTATTGTGAAATAATTTTTTTGAGTGAACAGATTTTAGTTAATGGTAGTCGTTCAATATTCGATCAGAACAACAAAATATGGAGTATGATTTCTCCGAAACCATGATAGATTTCAAATCGACCCGACCAAATGAGTCTGTGGTGTGAAATAATTTTTGTTGAGTGGATAGATTTCAGTTGAGGTAGTCGTTCAACATTCTATCAGAACAACGAACCATGGAGTATGATTTCTCTGAAACCATGATAGATTTTAAATCGATCCTGACCAAATGAGTCTGTGGTGTGAAATAATTTTTGTTGAGTGGATGGATTTCAGTTGAGGTAGTCGTTCAACATTCTATCAGAACAACGAACCATGGAGTATGATTTCTCTGAAACCATGATAGATTTCAAATCGATCCTGTCCAAAATGAGTCTGTGGTGTGAAATAATTTTTGTTGAGTGGATAGATGTTAGTTAGGGGTAGTCGTTCAACATTCTATCAGAACAACGAACCATGGAGTATGATTTCTCTGAAACCATCCATGATAGATTTCAAATCGATCCTGACCAAATGAGTCTGTGGTGTGAAATAATTTTGTTGCGTGGATAGATTTTAGTTAATGGTAGTCGTTCAATATTGTATCAGAACAACGAACCATGGAGTATGATTTCTCCGAAACCATGATAGATTTCAAATCGATCCTGCCCAAATGTGTCTGTGGTGTGAAATAGTTTTTGTTGAATGGATAGATTTCAGTTGGGGTAGTCGTTCAACATTCTATCAGAACAACGAATCATGGAGTATGATTTCTCTAAAACCATGATAGATTTCAAATCGATCCTGACCAAAATGAGTCTGCGGCGTGAAATAATTTTTGTTGAGTGGATAGATTTTAGTTAGGGGTAGTCGTTCAACATTCTATCAGAACAACGAACCATGGAGTATGATTTCTCTGAAACCATGATAGATTTCAGATCGATCCTGACCAAAATGAGTCGGTGGTGTGAAATAATTTTTGTTGAGTGGATAGATTTTAGTTGGGGTAGTCGTTCAAATTTCTATCAGAACAACGAACCATGGAGTATGATTTCTCTGAAACCATGATAGATTTCAAATCAATCCTGACCAAGATGAGTCTGTGGTGTGAAATAATTTTTATTGAGTGGATAGATTTTAGTTGGGGCAGTCGTTCAAAATTCTATCAGAACAACGAACAATGGAGTATGATTTCTCTGAAACCATGATAGATTTCAAATCGATCCTGACGAAAATGAGTCTGTATTGTGAAATAATTTTTTTGAGTGGACAGATTTTAGTTAATGGTAGTCGTTCAATATTCGATCAGAACAACAAAATATGGAGTATGATTTCTCCGAAACCATGATAGATTTCAAATCGACCCGACCAAATGAGTCTGTGGTGTGAAATAATTTTTGTTGAGTGGATAGATTTCAGTTGAGGTAGTCGTTCAACATTGTATCAGAACAACGAACCATGGAGTATGATTTCTCTGAAACCATGATAGATTTCAAATCGATCCTGACCAAAATGAGTCTGTGGTGTGAAATAATTTTTGTTGAGTGGATAGATTGTAGTTAGGGGTAGTCGTTCAATATTTGATCAGAACAACGAACCATGGAGTATGATTTCTCTGAAACCATGATAGATTTCAAATCGATCCTGACCAAATGAGTCTGTAGTGTGAGATAATTTTTGTTGAGTGGATAGATTTTAGTTAGGGGTAGTCGTTCAACATTCTATCAGAACAACGAACCATGGAGTATGATTTCTCTGAAACCATGATAGATTTCAAATCGATCTTGACCAAATGAGTCTGTGGTGTGAAATAATTTTTGCTTCGGTGGATAGATTTTAGTTGGGGTAGTCGTTCAACATTCTATCAAAACAACGAACCATGGAGTATGATTTCTGTGAAACCATGATAGATTTCAAATCGATCCTGACCAAAATGAGTCTGTGGTGTGAAATAATTTTTGTTCAGTGAATAGATTTTAGTTAGGGGTAGTCGTTCAACATTCTATCAGAACAACGAACCATGGAGTATGATTTCTCTGAAACCATGATAGATTTCAAATCGATCCTGACCAAAATGAGTCTGTGGTGTGAAATAATTTTTGTTGAGTGGATAGATTGTAGTTAGGGGTAGTCGTTCAATATTTTATCAGAACATCGAACCATGGAGTATGATTTCTCTGAAACCATGATAGATTTCAAATCGATCCTGACCAAAATGAGTCTGTGGTGTGAAATAATTTTTGTTCAGTGAATAGATTTTAGTTAGGGGTAGTCGTTCAATATTCTATCAGAACAACGAACCATGGAGTATGATTTCTCTGAAACCATGATAGATTTCAAATCGATCCTGACCAAGATGAGTCTGTGGTGTGAAATAATTTTTGTTGAGTGGATAGATTGTAGTTAGGGGTAGTCGTTCAATATTTTATCAGAACAACGAACCATGGAGTACGATTTCTCTGAAACCATGATAGATTTCAAATCGATATTGACCAAAATGAGTCTGTGGTGTGAAATAATTTGTTTGAGTGGACAGATTTTAGTTAATGGTAGTCGTTCAATATTCGATCAGAACAACGAACCATGGAGTACGATTTCTCCGAAACCATGATAGATTTCAAATCGACCCAACCAAATGAGTCTGTGGTGTGAAATAATTTTTGTTGAGTGGATAGATTTCAGTTGAGGTAGTCGTTCAACATTGTATCAGAACAACGAACCATGGAGTATGATTTCTCCGAAACCATGATAGATTTCAAATCGACCCGACCAAATGAGTCTGTGGTGTGAAATAATTTTTGTTGAGTGGATAGATTTCAGTTGAGGTAGTCGTTCAACATTGTATCAGAACAACGAACCATGGAGTATGATTTCTCTGAAACCATGATAGATTTCAAATCGATCCTGACCAAGATGAGTCTGTGGTGTGAAATAATTTTTTGTTGAGTGGATAGATTGTAGTTAGGGGTAGTCGTTCAATATTTTATCAGAACAACGAACCATGGAGTACGATTTCTCTGAAACCATGATAGATTTCAAATCGATATTGACCAAAATGAGTCTGTGGTGTGAAATAATTTGTTTGAGTGGACAGATTTTAGTTAATGGTAGTCGTTCAATATTCGATCAGAACAACGAACCATGAAGTATGATTTCTCTGAAACCATGATAGATTTCAAATCGATCCTGACCAAAATGAGTCTGTGGTGTGAAATAATTTTTGTTCAGTGAATAGATTTTAGTTAGGGGTAGTCGTTCAATATTCTATCAGAACAACGAACCATGGAGTATGATTTCTCCGAAACCATGATAGATTTCAAATCGACCCGACCAAATGAGTCTGTGGTGTGAAATAATTTTTGTTGAGTCGATAGATTTCAGTTGAGGTAGTCGTTCAACATTGTATCAGAACAACGAACCATGGAGTATGATTTCTCTGAAACCATGATAGATTTCAAATCGATCCTGTCCAAAATGAGTCTGTGGTGTGAAATAATTTTTGTTGAGTGGATAGATTGTAGTTAGGGGTAGTCGTTCAATATTTTATCAGAACAACGAACCATGGAGTACGATTTCTCTGAAACCATGATAGATTTCAAATCGATATTGACCAAAATGAGTCTGTGGCGTGAAATAACTTTTGTTGAGTAGATAGATTTTAGTTGGGGTAGTCGTTCAACATTCTATCAGAACAACGAACCAAGGAGTATGATTTCTCTGAAACCATGATAGATTTCAAATCGATCTTGACCAAATGAGTCTGTGGTGTGAAATAATATTTGTTCAGTGAATAGATTTTAATTAGCGGTAGTCGTTCAACATTCTATCAGAACAACGAACCATGGAGTATGATTTCTCTGAGACCATGATAGATTTTAAATCGATCCTGACCAAATGAGTCTGTGGTGTGAAATAATTTTTGTTGAGTGGATAGATTTCAGTTGGGGTAGTCGTTGAACATTGTATCAGAACAACGAACCATGGAGTATGATTTCTCTGAAACCATGATAGATTTCAAATCGATCCTGACCAAAATGAGTCTGTGGTGTGAAATAATTTTTGTTCAGTGAATAGATTTTAGTTAGGGGTAGTCGTTCAACATTCTATCAGAACAACGAACCATGGAGTATGATTTCTCTGAAACCATGATAGATTTCAAATCGATCCTGTCCAAAATGAGTCTGTGGTGTGAAATAATTTTTGTTGAGTGGATAGATTTCAGTTGGGGTAGTCGTTCAACATTGTATCAGAACAACGAACCATGAAGTATGATTTCTCTGAAACCATGATAGATTTCAAATCGATATTGACCAAAATGAGTCTGTGGTGTGAAATAATTTGTTTGAGTGGACAGATTTTAGTTAATGGTAGTCGTTCAATATTCGATCAGAACAACGAACCATGGAGTACGATTTCTCCGAAACCATGATAGATTTCAAATCGACCCAACCAAAGGAGTCTGTGGTGTGAAATAATTTTTGTTGAGTGGATAGATTTCAGTTGAGGTAGTCGTTCAACATTGTATCAGAACAACGAACCATGGAGTATGATTTCTCTGAAACCATGATAGATTTCAAGTCGATCCTGACCAAATGAGTCTGTGGTGTGAAATAATTTTTGTTGAGTGGATAGATTTCAGTTGGGGTAGTCGTTGAACATTGTATCAGAACAACGAACCATGGAGTATGATTTCTCTGAAACCATGATAGATTTCAAATCGATCCTGACCAAAATGAGTCTGTGGTGTGAAATAATTTTTGTTCAGTGAATAGATTTTAGTTAGGGGTAGTCGTTCAACATTCTATCAGAACAACGAACCATGGAGTATGATTTCTCTGAAACCATGATAGATTTCAAATCGATCCTGTCCAAAATGAGTCTGTGGTGTGAAATAATTTTTGTTGAGTGGATAGATTTCAGTTGGGGTAGTCGTTCAACATTGTATCAGAACAACGAACCATGAAGTATGATTTCTCTGAAATCATGATAGATTTCAAATCGATCCTGACCAAAATGAGTCTGTGGTGTGAAATAATTTTTGTTCAGTGAATAGATTTTAGTTAGGGGTAGTCGTTCAACATTCTATCAGAACAACGAACCATGGAGTATGATTTCTCTGAAACCATGATAGATTTCAAGTCGATCCTGTCCAAAATGAGTCTGTGGTGTGAAATAATTTTTGTTGAGTGGATAGATTTCAGTTGGGGTAGTCGTTCAACATTGTATCAGAACAACGAACCATGAAGTATGATTTCTCTGAAACCATGATAGATTTCAAATCGATATTGACCAAAATGAGTCTGTGGTGTGAAATAATTTGTTTGTGTGGACAGATTTTAGTTAATGGTAGTCGTTCAATATTCGATCAGAACAACGAACCATGGAGTACGATTTCTCCGAAACCATGATAGATTTCAAATCGACCCAACCAAATGAGTCTGTGGTGTGAAATAATTTTTGTTGAGTGGATAGATTTCAGTTGAGGTAGTCGTTCAACATTGTATCAGAACAACGAACCATGGAGTATGATTTCTCTGAAACCATGATAGATTTCAAGTCGATCCTGACCAAAATGAGTCTGTGGTGTGAAATAATTTTTGTTGAGTGGATAGATTGTAGTAAGGGCAGTCGTTCAATATTCTATCAGAACAACGAACCATGGAGTATGATTTCTCTGAAACCATGATAGATTTCAAATCGATCCTGACCAAGATGAGTCTGTTGTGTAAAATAATTTTTGTTGAGTGGGTAGATTTTAGTTAGCGGTAGTCGTTCAACATTCTATCAGAACAACGAACCATGGATTATGATTTCTCTGAGACCATGATAGATTTTAAATCGATCCTGACCAAATGAGTCTGTGGTGTGAAATAATTTGTTTGTGTGGACAGATTTTAGTTAATGGTAGTCGTTCAATATTCGATCAGAACAACGAACCATGGAGTACGATTTCTCCGAAACCATGATAGATTTCAAATCGACCCAACCAAATGAGTCTGTGGTGTGAAATAATTTTTGTTGAGTGGATAGATTTCAGTTGAGGTAGTCGTTCAACATTGTATCAGAACAACGAACCATGGAGTATGATTTCTCTGAAAACATGATAGATTTCAAGTCGATCCTGACCAAAATGAATCTGTGGTGTGAAATAATTTTTGTTGAGTGGATAGATTGTAGTTAGGGGTAGTCGTTCAATATTCTATCAGAACAACGAACCATGGAGTATGATTTCTCTGAAACCATGATAGATTTCAAATCGATCCTGACCAAGATGAATCTGTTGTGTAAAATAATTTTTGTTGAGTGGGTAGATTTTAGTTAGGGGTAGTCGTTCAACATTCTATCAGAACAACGAACCATGGAATATGATTTCTCTGAAACCATGATAGACTTTAAATCGATCCTGACCAAGATGAGTCTGTGGTGTGAAATAATTTTTGTTGAGTGGATAGATTTCAGTTGGGGTAGTCGTTCAACATTGTATCAGAACAACGAACCATGAGATATGATTTCTCTGAAACCATGATAGATTTCAAATAGATCCTGACCAAAATGAGTCTGTGGTGTGAAATAATTTTTGTTCAGTGAATAGATTTTAGTTAGGGGTAGTCGTTCAACATTCTATCAGAACAACGAACCTTGGAGTATGAGTTCTCTGAAACCATGATAGATTTCAAATCGATCCTGTCCAAAATGAGTCTGTGGTGTGAAATAATTTTTGTTGAGTGGATAGATTTGAGTTGGGGTAGTCGTTCAACATTCTATCAGAACAACGAACCATGGAGTATGATTTCTCTTAAACCATGATAGATTTCAAGTCTATCCTGACCAAAATGAGTCTGTGGTGTGAAATAATTTTTGTTGAGTGGATAGATTTTAGTTGGGGTAGTCGTTCAACATTCTATCAGAACAACGAACCATGGAGTATGATTTCTCTGAAACCATGATAGATTTCAAATCGACCCGACCAAATGAGTCTGTGGTGTGAAATAATTTTTGTTGAGTGGAGAGATTTCAGTTGAGGTAGTCGTTCAACATTGTATCAGAACAACGAACCATGGAGTATGATTTCTCTGAAACCATGATAGATTTCAAATCGATCCTGACCAAAATGAGTCTGTAGTGTGAAATAATTTTTGTTGAGTGGATAGATTGTAGTTAGGGGTAGTCGTTCAATATTTTATCAGAACAACGAACCATGGAGTATGATTTCTCTGAAACCATGATAGATTTCAAATCGATCCTGACCAAATGAGTCTGTGGTGTGAGATAATTTTTGTTGAGTGGATAAATTTTAATTGGGGTAGTCGTTCAATATTATATCAGAACAACGAACCATGGAGTATGATTTCTCTGAAACCATGATAGATTTCAAATCGATCCTGACCAAAATGAGTCTGTGGTGTGAAATAATTTTTGTTCAGTGAATAGATTTTAGTTAGGGGTAGTCGTTCAACATTCTATCAGAACAACGAACCATGGAGTATGATTTCTCTGAAACCATGATAGATTTCAAATCGATCTTGACCAAATGAGTCTGTGGTGTGAAATAATTTTTTTGAGTGGACAGATTTTAGTTAATGGTAGTCGTTCAATATTCGATCAGAACAACGAACCATGGAGTACGATTTCTCCAAAACCATGATAGATTTCAAATCGACCCAACCAAATGAGTCTGTGGTGTGAAATAATTTTTGTTGAGTGGATAGATTTCAGTTGAGGTAGTCGTTCAACATTGTATCAGAACAACAAACCATGGAGTATGATTTTTCTGAAACCATGATAGATTTCAAGTCGATCCTGATCAAATTAGTCTGTGGTGTGAAATAATTTTTGTTGAGTGGATAGATTGTAGTTAGGGGTAGTCGTTCAATATTCTATCAGAACCATGGAATATGATTTCTCTGAAACCATGATAGATTTCAAATCGATCCTGACCAAGATGAGTCTGTTGTGTAAAATAATTTTTGTTGAGTGGGTAGATTTTAGTTAGGGGTAGTCGTTCAACATTCTATCAGAACAACGAACCATGGATTATGATTTCTCTGAAACCATGATAGATTTCAAATCGATCCTGACCAAAATGAGTCTGTGGTGTGAAATAATTTTTGTTCAGTGAATAGATTTTAATTAGCGGTAGTCGTTCAACATTCTATCAGAACAACGAACCATGGAGTATGATTTCTCTGAAACCATGGTAGATTTCAAATCGATCTTGTAAAAAATGAGTCTGTGGTGTGAAATAATTTTTGTTGAGTGGATAGATTTCAGTTGGGGTAGTCGTTCAACATTGTATCAGAACAACGAACCATGAAGTATGATTTCTCTGAAACCATGATAGATTTCAAATCGATCCTGACCAAAATGAGTCTGTGGTGTGAAATAATTTTTGTTCAGTGAATAGATTTTAGTTCGGGTAGTCGTTCAACATTGTATCAGAACAACGAACCATGGAGTATGATTTCTCCGAAACCATGATAGATTTCAAATCGACCCAACCAAATGAGTCTGTGGTGTGAAATAATTTTTGTTGAGTGGATAGATTTCAGTTGAGGTAGTCGTTCAACATTGTATCAGAACAACGAACCATGGAGTATGATTTCTCTGAAACCATGATAGATTTCAAGTCGATCCTGACCAAATGAGTCTGTGGTGTGAAATAATTTTTGTTGAGTGGATAGATTTCAGTTGGGGTAGTCGTTGAACATTGTATCAGAACAACGAACCATGGAGTATGATTTCTCTGAAACCATGATAGATTTCAAATCGATCCTGACCAAAGTGAGTCTGTGGTGTGAAATAATTTTTGTTGAGTGGATAGATTTCAGTTGAGGTAGTCGTTCAACATTGTATCAGAACAACGAACCATGGAGTATGATTTCTCTGAAACCATGATAGATTTCAAGTCGATCCTGACCAAATGAGTCTGTGGTGTGAAATAATTTTTGTTGAGTGGATAGATTTCAGTTGGGGTAGTCATTGAACATTGTATCAGAACAACGAACCATGGAGTATGATTTCTCTGAAACCATGATAGATTTCAAATCGATCCTGACCAAAATGAGTCTGTGGTGTGAAATAATTTTTGTTCAGTGAATAGGTTTTAGTTAGGGGTAGTCGCTCAACATTCTATCAGAACAACGAACCATGGAGTATGATTTCTCTGAAACCATGATAGATTTCAAATCGATCCTGTCCAAAATGAGTCTGTGGTGTGAAATAATTTTTGTTGAGTGGATAGATTTCAGTTGGGGTAGTCGTTGAACATTGTATCAGAACAACGAACCATGGAGTATGATTTCTCTGAAACCATGATAGATTTCAAATCGATCCTGACCAAAATGAGTCTGTGGTGTGAAATAATTTTTGTTCAGTGAATAGATTTTAGTTGGGGTAGTCGTTCAACATTCTATCAGAACAACGAACCATGGAGTATGATTTCTCTGAAACCATGATAGATTTTAAATCGATCCAGACCAAGATGAGTCCGTGGTGTGAAATAATTTTTGTTGAGTGGATAGATTTCAGTTGGAGTAGTCGTTCAATATTCGATCAGAACAACGAACCATGAAGTATGATTTCTCTGAAACCATGATAGATTTCAAATCGATCCTGACCAAAGTGAGTCTGTGGTGTGAAATAATTTTTGTTGAGTGGATAGATTTCAGTTGAGGTAGTCGTTCAACATTGTATCAGAACAACGAACCATGGAGTATGATTTCTCTGAAACCATGATAGATTTCAAATCGATCCTGTCCAAAATGAGTCTGTGGTGTGAAATAATTTTTGTTGAGTGGATAGATTTCAGTTGGGGTAGTCGTTGAACATTGTATCAGAACAACGAACCATGGAGTATGATTTCTCTGAAACCATGATAGATTTCAAATCGATCCTGCCCAAAATGAGTCTGTGGTGTGAAATAATTTTTGTTCAGTGAATAGATTTTAGTTGGGGTAGTCGTTCAACATTCTATCAGAACAACGAACCATGGAGTATGATTTCTCTGAAACCATGATAGATTTTAAATCGATCCAGACCAAGATGAGTCCGTGGTGTGAAATAATTTTTGTTGAGTGGATAGATTTCAGTTGGAGTAGTCGTTCAATATTCGATCAGAACAACGAACCATGAAGTATGATTTCTCTGAAACCATGATAGATTTCAAATCGATCCTGACCAAAGTGAGTCTGTGGTGTGAAATAATTTTTGTTGAGTGGATAGATTTCAGTTGAGGTAGTCGTTCAACATTGTATCAGAACAACGAACCATGGAGTATGATTTCTCTGAAACCATGATAGATTTCAAGTCGATCCTGACCAAATGAGTCTGTGGTGTGAAATAATTTTTGTTGAGTGGATAGATTTCAGTTGGGGTAGTCGTTGAACATTGTATCAGAACAACGAACCATGGAGTATGATTTCTCTGAAACCATGATAGATTTCAAATAGATCCTGACCAAAATGAGTCTGTGGTGTGAAATAATTTTTGTTCAGTGAATAGATTTTAGTTAGGGGTAGTCGTTCAACATTCTATCAGAACAACGAACCATGGAGTATGATTTCTCTGAAACCATGATAGATTTCAAGTCGATCCTGACCAAATGAGTCTGTGGTGTGAAATAATTTTTGTTGAGTGGATAGATTTCAGTTGGGGTAGTCGTTGAACATTGTATCAGAACAACGAACCATGGAGTATGCTTTCTCTGAAACCATGATAGATTTCAAATCGATCCTGACCAAAATGAGTCTGTGGTGCGAAATAATTTTTGTTCAGTGAATAGATTTTAGTTAGGGGTAGTCGTTCAATATTCTATCAGAACAACGAATCATGGAGTATGATTTCTCTAAAACCATGATAGATTTCAAATCGATCCTGACCAAAATGAGTCTGCGGCGTGAAATAATTTTTGTTGAGTGGATAGATTTTAGTTAGGGGTAGTCGTTCAACATTCTATCAGAACAACGAACCATGGAGTATGATTTCTCTGAAACCATGATAGATTTCAGATCGATCCTGACCAAAATGAGTCGGTGGTGTGAAATAATTTTTGTTGAGTGGATAGATTTTAGTTGGGGTAGTCGTTCAACTTTCTATCAGAACAACGAACCATGGAGTATGATTTCTCTGAAACCATGATAGATTTGAAATCAATCCTGACCAAAATGAGTCTGTGGTGTGAAATAATTTTTATTGAGTGGATAGATTTTAGTTGGGGCAGTCGTTCAAAATTCTATCAGAACAACGAACAATGGAGTATGATTTCTCTGAAACCATGATAGATTTCAAATCGATCCTGACGAAAATGAGTCTGTGGTGTGAAATAATTTGTTTGAGTGGACAGATTTTAGTTAATGGTAGTCGTTCAATATTCGATCAGAACAACGAACCATGGAGTACGATTTCTCCGAAACCATGATAGATTTCAAATCGACCCAACCAAATGAGTCTGTGGTGTGAAATAATTTTTGTTGAGTGGATAGATTTCAGTTGAGGTAGTCGTTCAACATTGTATCAGAACAACGAACCATGGAGTATGATTTCTCTGAAACCATGATAGATTTCAAGTCGATCCTGACCAAATGAGTCTGTGGTGTGAAATAATTTTTGTTGAGTGGATAGATTTCAGTTGGGGTAGTCGTTGAACATTGTATCAGAACAACGAACCATGGAGTATGATTTCTCTGAAACCATGATAGATTTCAAATCGATCCTGACCAAAATGAGTCTGTGGTGTGAAATAATTTTTGTTCAGTGAATAGATTTTAGTTAGGGGTAGTCGTTCAACATTCTATCAGAACAACGAACCATGGAGTATGATTTCTCTGAAACCATGATAGATTTCAAATCGATCCTGTCCAAAATGAGTCTGTGGTGTGAAATAATTTTTGTTGAGTGGATAGATTTCAGTTGGGGTAGTCGTTCAACATTGTATCAGAACAACGAACCATGAAGTATGATTTCTCTGAAACCATG
Source organism: Xylota sylvarum (assembly GCA_905220385.1). Classification (NCBI taxonomy): domain Eukaryota; kingdom Metazoa; phylum Arthropoda; class Insecta; order Diptera; family Syrphidae; genus Xylota; species Xylota sylvarum. The sequence goes on from CAJMZQ010000060.1 coordinate 596,295, forward strand.
ATAGATTTCAAATCGATCTTGACCAAAGTGAGTCTGTGGTGTGAAATAATTTTTGTTGAGTGGATAGATTTGAGTTGGGGTAGTCGTTCAACATTCTATCAGAACAACGAACCATGAAGTATGATTTCTCTGAAATCATGATAGATTTCAAATCGATCCTGACCAAAATGAGTCTGTGGTGTGAAATAATTTTTGCTTCGGTGGATAGATTTTAGTTGGGGTAGTCGTTGAACATTGTATCAGAACAACGAACCATGGAGTATGATTTCTCTTAAACCATGATAGATTTCAAGTCTATCCTGACCAAAATGAGTCTGTGGTGTGAAATAATTTTTGTTGAGTGGATAGATTTCAGTTGGGGTAGTCGTTCAACATTGTATCAGAACAACGAACCATGAAGTATGATTTCTCTGAAATCATGATAGATTTCAAATCGATCCTGACCAAAATGAGTCTGTGGTGTGAAATAATTTTTGCTTCGGTGGATAGATTTTAGTTGGGGTAGTCGTTGAACATTGTATCAGAACAACGAACCATGGAGTATGATTTCTCTGAAACCATGATAGATTTCAAATCGATCCTGACCAAAATGAGTCTGTGGTGTGAAATAATTTTTGTTCAGTGAATAGATTTTAATTAGCGGTAGTCGTTCAACATTCTATCAGAACAACGAACCATGGAGTATGACTTCTCTGAAACCATGATAGATTTCAAATCGATCCTGACCAAAATGAGTCTGTGGTGTGAAATAATTTTTGTTCAGTGAATAGATTTTAATTAGCGGTATTCGTTCAACATTCTATCAGAACAACGAACCATGGAGTATGATTTCTCTGAAACCATGATAGATTTCAAATCGATCCTGTCCAAAATGAGTCTGTGGTGTGAAATAATTTTTGTTCAGTGAATAGATTTTAGTTGGGGTAGTCGTTCAACATTCTATCAGAACAACGAACCATGGAGTATGATTTCTCTTAAACCATGATAGATTTCAAGTCTATCCTGACCAAAATGAGTCTGTGGTGTGAAATAATTTTTGTTGAGTGGATAGATTTCAGTTGGGGTAGTCGTTCAACATTGTATCAGAACAACGAACCATGGATTATGATTTCTCTTAAACCATGATAGATATCAAGTCTATCCTGACCAAAATGAGTCTGTGATGTGAAATAATTTTTGTTGAGTGACCAAAATGAGTCTGTGGTGTGAAATAATTTTTGTTGAGTGGATAGATTTCAGTTGGGGTAGTCGTTCAACATTCTATCAGAACAACGAACCATGGAGTATGATTTCTCTTAAACCATGATAGATTTCAAGTCTATCCTGACCAAAATGAGTCTGTGGTGTGAAATAATTTTTGTTGAGTGGATAGATTTCAGTTGGGGTAGTCGTTCAACATTGTATCAGAACAACGAACCATGGATTATGATTTCTCTGAAACCATGATAGATTTCAAATCGATCCTGACCAAAATGAGTCTGTGGTGTGAAATAATTTTTGTTCAGTGAATAGATTTTAATTAGCGGTAGTCGTTCAACATTCTATCAGAACAACGAACCATGGAGTATGATTTCTCTGAAACCATGATAGATTTCAAATCGATCTTGTAAAAAATGAGTCTGTGGTGTGAAATAATTTTTGTTGAGTGGATAGATTTCAGTTGGGGTAGTCGTTCAACATTGTATCAGAACAACGAACCATGAAGTATGATTTCTCTGAAACCATGATAGATTTCAAATCGATCCTGACCAAAATGAGTCTGTAGTGTGAAATAATTTTTGTTCAGTGAATAGATTTTAGTTCGGGTAGTCGTTCAACATTCTATCAGAACAACGAACCATGGAGTATGATTTCTCTGAAACCATGATAGATTTCAAATCGACCCGACCAAATGAGTCTGTGGTGTGAAATAATTTTTGTTGAGTGGATAGATTTCAGTTGAGGTAGTCGTTCAACATTCTATCAGAACAACGAACCATGGAGTATGATTTCTCTGAAACCATGATAGATTTCAAATCGACCCGACCAAATGAGTCTGTGGTGTGAATTAATTTTTGTTGAGTGGATAGATTTTAGTTGGGGTAGTCGTTCAACATTCTATCAGAACAACGAACCATGGAGTATGATTTCTCTGAAACCATGATAGATTTCAAATCGATCCTGTCCAAAATGAGTCTGTGGTGTGAAATAATTTTTGTTGAGTGGATAAATTTTAATTGGGGTAGTCGTTCAATATTATATCAGAACAACGAACCATGGAGTATGATTTCTCTGAAACCATGATAGATTTCAAATCGATCCTGACCAAAATGAGTCTGTGGTGTGAAATAATTTTTGTTCAGTGAATAGATTTTAGTTAGGGGTAATCGTTCAACATTCTATCAGAACAACGAACCATGGAGTATGATTTCTCTGAAACCATGATAGATTTCAAATCGATCTTGACCAAATGAGTCTGAGGTGTGAAATAATTTTTTTGAGTGGACAGATTTTAGTTAATGGTAGTCGTTCAATATTCGATCAGAACAACGAACCATGGAGTACGATTTCTCCGAAACCTTGATAGATTTCAAATCGACCCAACCAAATGAGTCTGTGGTGTGAAATAATTTTTGTTGAGTGGATAGATTTCAGTTGAGGTAGTCGTTCAACATTGTATCAGAACAACAAACCATGGAGCATGATTTCTCTGAAACCATGATAGATTTCAAGTCGATCCTGACCAAATGAGTCTGTGGTGTGAAATAATTTTTGTTGAGTGGATAGATTGTAGTTAAGGGTAGTCGTTCAATATTCTATCAGAACAACGAACCATGGAATATGATTTCTCTGAAACCATGATAGACTTCAAATCGATCCTGACCAAGATGAGTCTGTTGTGTAAAATAATTTTTGTTGAGTGGGTAGATTTTAGTTAGGGGTAGTCTTTCAGCATTCTATCAGAACAACGAACCATGGATTATGATTTCTCTGAGACCATGATAGATTTTAAATCGATCCTGACCAAATGAGTCTGTGGTGTGAAATAATTTTTGTTGAGTGGATAGATTTCAGTTGGGGTAGTCGTTCAACATTGTATCAGAACAACGAACCATGGAGTATGATTTCTCTGAAACCATGATAGATTTCAAATCGATACTGACCAAAATGAGTCTGTGGTGTGAAATAATTTTTGTTCAGTGAATAGTTTTTAATTAGCGGTAGTCGTTCAATATTATATCAGAACAACGAACCATGGAGTATGATTTCTCTGAAACCATGATAGATTTCAAATCGATCTTGACCAAATGAGTCTGTGGTGTGAAATAATTTTTTTGAGTGGGCAGATTTTAGTTAATGGTAGTCGTTCAATATTCGATCAGAACAACGAACCATGGAGTATGATTTCTCCGAAACCATGATAGATTTTAAATCGATCCTGACCAAATGAGTCTGTGGTGTGAAATAATTTTTGTTGAGTGGATAGATTTCAGTTGGGGTAGTCGTTCAACATTGTATCAGAACAACGAACCATGGAGTATGATTTCTCTGAAACCATGATAGATTTCAAATCGATCCTGACCAAAATGAGTCTGTGGTGTGAAATAATTTTTGTTGAGTGGATAGATTTCAGTTGAGGTAGTCGTTCAACATTGTATCAGAACAACGAACCATGGATTATGATTTCTCTGAAACCATGATAGATTTCAAATCGATCTTGACCAAATGAGTCTGTGGTGTGAAATAATTTTTTTGAGTGGACAGATTTTAGTTAATGGTAGTCGTTCAATATTCGATCAGAACAACGAACCATGGAGTATGATTTCTCCGAAACCATGATAGATTTCAAATCGAAACAACCAAATGAGTCTGTGGTGTGAAATAATTTTTGTTGAGTGGATAGATTTCAGTTGAGGTAGTCGTTCAACATTGTATCAGAACAACAAACCATGGAGTATGATTTCTCTGAAACCATGATAGATTTCAAGTCGATCCTGACCAAATTAGTCTGTGGTGTGAAATAATTTTTGTTGAGTGGATAGATTGTAGTTAGGGGTAGTCGTTCAATATTCTATCAGAACAACGAACCATGGATTATGATTTCTCTGAGACCATGATAGATTTTAAATCGATCCTGACCAAATGAGTCTGTGGTGTGAAATAATTTTTGTTGAGTGGATAGATTTCAGTTGGGGTAGTCATTCAACATTGTATCAGAACAACGAACCATGGAGTATGATTTCTCTGAAACCATGATAGATTTCAAGTCGATCCTGACCAAATTAGTCTGTGGTGTGAAATAATTTTTGTTGAGTGGATAGATTGTAGTTAGGGGTAGTCGTTCAATATTCTATCAGAACAACGAACCATGGATTATGATTTCTCTGAGACCATGATAGATTTTAAATCGATCCTGACCAAATGAGTCTGTGGTGTGAAATAATTTTTGTTGAGTGGATAGATTTCAGTTGGGGTAGTCATTCAACATTCTATCAGAACAACGAACCATGGAGTATAATTTCTCTGAAACCATGATAGATTTCAAATCGATCCTGTCCAAAATGAGTCTGTGGTGTGAAATAATTTTTGTTGAGTGGATAGATTTCAGTTGGGGTAGTCGTTCAACATTGTATCAGAACAACGAACCATGAAGTATGATTTCTCTGAAACCATGATAGATTTCAAATCGGTCCTGACCAAAATGAGTCTGTGGTGTGAAATAATTTTTGTTCAGTGAATAGATTTTAGTTGGGGTAGTCGTTCAACATTCTATCAGAACAACGAACCATGGAGTATGATTTCTCTGAAACCATGATAGATTTCAAATCGACCCGACCAAATGAGTCTGTGGTGTGAAATAATTTTTGTTGAGTGGATAGATTTCAGTTGAGGTAGTCGTTCAACATTCTATCAGAACAACGAACCATGGAGTATGATTTCTCTGAAACCATGATAGATTTCAAATCGACCCGACCAAATGAGTCTGTGTTGTGAAATAATTTTTGTTGAGTGGATAGATTTTAGTTGGGGTAAAATGAGTCTGTGGTGTGAAATAATTTTTGTTCAGTGAATAGATTTTAGTTAGGGGTAGTCGTTCAACATTCTATCAGAACAACAAACCATGGAGTATGATTTCTCTGAAACCGTGATAGATTTCAAATCGATCTTGACCAAATGAGTCTGTGGTGTGAAATAATTTTTTTGAGTGGACAGATTTTAGTTAATGGTAGTCGTTCAATATTCGATCAGAACAACGAACCATGGAGTACGATTTCTCCGAAACCATGATAGATTTCAAATTGACCCAACCAAATGAGTCTGTGGTGTGAAATAATTTTTGTTGAGTGGATAGATTGTAGTTAAGGGTAGTCGTTCAATATTCTATCAGAACAACGAACCATGGAATATGAGTTCTCTGAAACCATGATAGATTTCAAATCGATCCTGACCAAGATGAGTCTGTTGTGTAAAATAATTTTTGTTGAGTGGGTAGATTTTAGTTAGGGGTAGTCGTTCAACATTCTATCAGAACAACGAACCATGGATTATGATTTCTCTGAGACCATGATAGATTTTAAATCGATCCTGACCAAATGAGTCTGTGGTGTGAAATAATTTTTGTTGAGTGGATAGATTTCAGTTGGGGTAGTCGTTCAACATTGTATCAGAACAACGAACCATGGAGTATGATTTCTCTGAAACCACGATAGATTTCAAATCGATCCTGACCAAAATGAGTCTGTGGTGTGAAATAATTTTTGTTCAGTGAATAGATTTTAATTAGCGGTAGTCGTTCAACATTCTATCAGAACAACGAACCATGGCGTATGAGTTCTCTGAAACCATGATAGATTTCAAATCGATCCTGTCCAAAATGAGTCTGTGGTGTGAAATAATTTTTGTTGAGTGGATAGATTTCAGTTGGGGTAGTCGTTCAACATTGTATCAGAACAACGAACCATGAAGTATGATTTCTCTGAAACCATGATAGATTTCAAATCGATCCTGACCAAAATGAGTCTGTGGTGTGAAATAATTTTTGTTCAGTGAATAGATTTTATTTGGGGTAGTCGTTCAACATTCTATCAGAACAACGAACCATGGAGTATGATTTCTCTGAAACCATGATAGATTTTAAATCAATCCTGACCAAGATGAGTCCGTGGTGTGAAATAATTTTTGTTGAGTGGATAGATTTCAGTTGGAGTAGTCGTTCAATATTCTATCAGAACAACGAACCATGGAGTATGATTTCTCTGAAACCAAGATAGATTTCAAATCGATCCTGACCAAGATGAGTCTGTGGTGTGAAATAATTTTTGTTGAGTGGATAGATTTCAGTTGGGGTAGTCGTTCAACATTCTATCAGAACAACGAACCATGGAGTATGATTTCTCTGAAACCATGATAGATTTCAAGTCTATCCTGACCAAAATGAATCTATGGTGTGAAATAATTTTTGTTGAGTGGATAGATTGTAGTTAGGGGTAGTCGTTCAATATTCTATCAGAACAACGAACCATGGAGTATGATTTCTCTGAAACCATGATAGATTTCAAATCGATCCTGACCAAGATGAATCTGTTGTGTAAAATAATTTTTGTTGAGTGGGTAGATTTTAGTTAGGGGTAGTCGTTCAACATTCTATCAGAACAACGAACCATGGAATATGATTTCTCTGAAACCATGATAGATTTTAAATCGATCCTGACCAAGATGAGTCTGTGGTGTGGAATAATTTTTGTTGAGTGGATAGATTTCAGTTGGGGTAGTCGTTCAACATTGTATCAGAACAACGAACCATGAAGTATGATTTCTCTGAAACCATGATAGATTTCAAATAGATTCTGACCAAAATGATTCTGTGGTGTGAAATAATTTTTGTTCAGTGAATAGATTTTAGTTAGGGGTAGTCGTTCAACATTCTATCAGAACAACGAACCATGGAGTATGATTTCTCTGAAACCATGATAGATTTCAAATCGATCCTGTCCAAAATGAGTCTGTGGTGTGAAATAATTTTTGTTGAGTGGATAGATTTCAGTTGGGGTAGTCGTTCAACATTGTATCAGAACAACGAACCATAAAGTATGATTTCTCTGAAATCATAATAGATTTCAAATCGATCCTGACCAAAATGAGTCTGTGGTGTGAAATAATTTTTGCTTCGGTGGATAGATTTTAGTTGGGGTAGTCGTGTAACATTCTATCAGAACAACGAACCATGGAGTATAATTTCTCTGAAACCATGATAGATTTTAAATCGATCCTGACCAAGATGAGTCCATGGTGTGAAATAAATTTTGTTGAGTGGATAGATTTCAGTTTTGGTAGTCGTTCAACATTCTATCAGAACAACGAACCATGGAGTATGATTTCTCTGAAACCATGATAGATTCCAAGTCGATCCTGACCAAAATGAGTCTGTGGTGTGAAATAATTTTTGTTGAGTGGATTGATTTTAGTTGGGGTAGTCGTTCAACATTCTATCAGAACAACGAACCATGGAGTATGATTTCTTTGAAACCATGATAGATTTCAATTCGATCCTGACCAAAATGAGTCTGTGGTGTGAAATAATTTTTGTTGAGTGGATAGATTTGGGTTGGGTAGTCGTTCAACATTCTATCAGAACAACGAACCATGGAGTATGATTTCTCTGAAACCATGATAGATTTCAAATCGATATTGACCAAAATGAGTCTGTGGCGTGATATAATTTTTGTTGAGTGGATAGGTTTTAGTTAGGGGTAGTCGTTCAACATTCTATCAGAACAACGAACCATGGAGTATGATTTCTCTGAAACCATGATAAGTTTTAAATCGATCCTGACCAAGATGAGTCCGTGGTGTGAAATAATTTTTACTGAGTGGATAGATTTCAGTTGGAGTAGTCGTTCAATATTCTATCAGAACAACGAACCATGGAGTGTGATTTCTCTGAAACCAAGATAGATTTCAAATCGATCCTGACCAAGATGAGTCTGTGGTGTGAAATAATTTTTGTTGAGTGGATAGATTTCAGTTGGGGTAGTCGTTCAACATTCTATCAGAACAACGAACCATGGAGTATGATTTCTCTGAAACCATGATAGATTTCAAGTCGATCCTGACCAAAATGAATCTGTGGTGTGAAATAATTTTTGTTGAGTGGATAGATTGTAGTTACTGGTAGTCGTTCAATATTCTATCAGAACAACGAACCATGGAGTATGATTTCTCTGAAACCATGATAGATTTCAAATCGATCCTGACCAAGATGAATCTGTTGTGTAAAATAATTTTTGTTGAGTGGGTAGATTTTAGTTAGGGGTAGTCGTTCAACATTCTATCAGAACAACGAACCATGGAATATGATTTCTCTGAAACCATGATAGATTTTAAATCGATCCTGGCCAAGATGAGTCTGTGTTGTGAAATAATTTTTGTTGAGTGGATAGATTTCAGTTGGGGTAGTCGTTCAACATTCTATCAGAACAACGAACCATGGAGTATGATTTCTCTGAAACCAAGATAGATTTCAAGTCGATCCTGACCAAAATGAATCTGTGGTGTGAAATAATTTTTGTTGAGTGGATAGATTGTAGTTAGGGGTAGTCGTTCAATATTCTATCAGAACAACGAACCATGGAGTATGATTTCTCTGAAACCATGATAGATTTCAAATCGATCCTGACCAAGATGAATCTGTGGTGTGAAATAATTTTTGTTGAGTGGATAGATTTCAGTTGGGGTAGTCGTTCAACATTCTATCAGAACAACGAACCATGGAGTATGATTTCTCTGAAACCAAGATAGATTTCAAGTCGATCCTGACCAAAATGAATCTGTGGTGTGAAATAATTTTTGTTGAGTGGATAGATTGTAGTTAGGGGTAGTCGTTCAATATTCTATCAGAACAATGAACCATGGAGTATGATTTCTCTGAAACCATGATAGATTTCAAATCGATCCTGTCCAAAATGAGTCTGTGGTGTGAAATAATTTTTGTTGAGTGGATAGATTTCAGTTGGGGTAGTCGTTCAATATTCTATCAGAACAACGAACCATGGAGTATGATTTCTCTGAAACCATGATAGATTTCAAATCGATCCTGACCAAAATGAGTCTGTGGTGTGAAATAATTTTTGTTCAGTGAATAGATTTTAATTAGCGGTAGTCGTTGAACATTCTATCAGAACAACGAACCATGGAGCATGATTTCTCTGAAACCAAGATAGATTTCAAGTCGATCCTGACCAAAATGAATCTGTGGTGTGAAATAATTTTTGTTGAGTGGATAGATTGTAGTTAGGGGTAGTCGTTCAACATTGTATCAGAACAACGAACCATAAAGTATGATTTCTCTGAAATCATAATAGATTTCAAATCGATCCTGACCAAAATGAGTCTGTGGTGTGAAATAATTTTTGCTTCGGTGGATAGATTTCAGTTGGGGTAGTCGTTCAATATTCTATCAGAACAACGAACCATGGAGTATGATTTCTCTGAAACCATGATAGATTTCAAATCGATCCTGACCAAGATGAATCTGTGGTGTGAAATAATTTTTGTTGAGTGGATAGATTTCAGTTGGGGTAGTCGTTCAACATTCTATCAGAACAACGAACCATGGAGTATGATTTCTCTGAAACCAAGATAGATTTCAAGTCGATCCTGACCAAAATGAATCTGTGGTGTGAAATAATTTTTGTTGAGTGGATAGATTGTAGTTAGGGGTAGTCGTTCAATATTCTATCAAAACAATGAACCATGGAGTATGATTTCTCTGAAACCATGATAGATTTCAAATCGATCCTGTCCAAAATGAGTCTGTGGTGTGAAATAATTTTTGTTGAGTGGATAGATTTCAGTTGGGGTAGTCGTTCAATATTCTATCAGAACAACGAACCATGGAGTATGATTTCTCTGAAACCATGATAGATTTCAAATCGATCCTGACCAAGATGAATCTGTGGTGTGAAATAATTTTTGTTGAGTGGATAGATTTCAGTTGGGGTAGTCGTTCAACATTCTATCAGAACAACGAACCATGGAGTATGATTTCTCTGAAACCAAGATAGATTTCAAGTCGATCCTGACCAAAATGAATCTGTGGTGTGAAATAATTTTTGTTGAGTGGATAGATTGTAGTTAGGGGTAGTCGTTCAATATTCTATCAGAACAACGAACCATGGAGTATGATTTCTCTGAAACCATGATAGATTTCAAATCGATCCTGACCAAGATGAATCTGTTGTGTAAAATAATTTTTGTTGAGTGGGTAGATTTCAGTTGGGGTAGTCGTTCAACATTGTATCAGAACAACGAACCATGAAGTATGATTTCTCTGAAACCATGATAGATTTCAAATCGATCCTGACCAAAATGAGTCTGTGGTGTGAAATAATTTTTGTTCAGTGAATAGATTTTAGTTAGGGGTAGTCGTTCAACATTCTATCAGAACAATGAACCATGGAGTATGATTTCTCTGAAACCATGATAGATTTCAAATCGATCCTGTCCAAAATGAGTCTGTGGTGTGAAATAATTTTTGTTGAGTGGATAGATTTCAGTTGGGGTAGTCGTTCAACATTGTATCAGAACAACGAACCATGAAGTATGATTTCTCTGAAATCATGATAGATTTCAAATCGATCCTGACCAAAATGAGTCTGTGGTGTGAAATAATTTTTGTTCAGTGAATAGATTTTAGTTGGGGTAGTCGTCCAACATTCTATCAGAACAACGAACCATGGAGTATGATTTCTCTGAAACCATGATAGATTTTAAATCGATCCTGACCAAGATGAGTCCGTGGTGTGAAATAAATTTTGTTGAGTGGATAGATTTCAGTTGGGGTAGTCGTTCAACATTCTATCAGAACAACGAACCATGGAGTATGATTTCTCTGAAACCATGATAGATTTCAAGTCGATCCTGACCAAAATGAGTCTGTGGTGTGAAATAATTTTTGTTGAGTGGATAGATTTTAGTTGGGGTAGTCGTTCAACATTCTATCAGAACAACGAACCATGGAGTATGATTTCTCTGAAACCATGATAGATTTCAAATCGATCCTGACCAAAATGAGTCTGTGGTGTGAAATAATTTCTGTTGAGTGGATAGATTTGAGTAGGGGTAGCCGTTCAACATTCTATTAGAACAACGAACCATGGAGTATGATTTCTCTGAAACCATGATAGATTTCAAGTCGATCCTGACCAAAATGAATCTGTGGTGTGAAATAATTTTTGTTGAGTGGATAGATTGTAGTTACTGGTAGTCGTTCAATATTCTATCAGAACAACGAACCATGGAGTATGATTTCTCTGAAACCATGATAGATTTCAAATCGATCCTGACCAAGATGAATCTGTTGTGTAAAATAATTTTTGTTGAGTGGGTAGATTTTAGTTAGGGGTAGTCGTTCAACATTCTATCAGAACAACGAACCATGGAATATGATTTCTCTGAAACCATGATAGATTTTAAATCGATCCTGGCCAAGATGAGTCTGTGTTGTGAAATAATTTTTGTTGAGTGGATAGATTTCAGTTGGGGTAGTCGTTCAACATTCTATCAGAACAACGAACCATGGAGTATGATTTCTCTGAAACCAAGATAGATTTCAAGTCGATCCTGACCAAAATGAATCTGTGGTGTGAAATAATTTTTGTTGAGTGGATAGATTGTAGTTAGGGGTAGTCGTTCAATATTCTATCAGAACAACGAACCATGGAGTATGATTTCTCTGAAACCATGATAGATTTCAAATCGATCCTGACCAAGATGAATCTGTGGTGTGAAATAATTTTTGTTGAGTGGATAGATTTCAGTTGGGGTAGTCGTTCAACATTCTATCAGAACAACGAACCATGGAGTATGATTTCTCTGAAACCAAGATAGATTTCAAGTCGATCCTGACCAAAATGAATCTGTGGTGTGAAATAATTTTTGTTGAGTGGATAGATTGTAGTTAGGGGTAGTCGTTCAATATTCTATCAGAACAATGAACCATGGAGTATGATTTCTCTGAAACCATGATAGATTTCAAATCGATCCTGTCCAAAATGAGTCTGTGGTGTGAAATAATTTTTGTTGAGTGGATAGATTTCAGTTGGGGTAGTCGTTCAATATTCTATCAGAACAACGAACCATGGAGTATGATTTCTCTGAAACCATGATAGATTTCAAATCGATCCTGACCAAAATGAGTCTGTGGTGTGAAATAATTTTTGTTCAGTGAATAGATTTTAATTAGCGGTAGTCGTTGAACATTCTATCAGAACAACGAACCATGGAGCATGATTTCTCTGAAACCAAGATAGATTTCAAGTCGATCCTGACCAAAATGAATCTGTGGTGTGAAATAATTTTTGTTGAGTGGATAGATTGTAGTTAGGGGTAGTCGTTCAACATTGTATCAGAACAACGAACCATAAAGTATGATTTCTCTGAAATCATAATAGATTTCAAATCGATCCTGACCAAAATGAGTCTGTGGTGTGAAATAATTTTTGCTTCGGTGGATAGATTTCAGTTGGGGTAGTCGTTCAATATTCTATCAGAACAACGAACCATGGAGTATGATTTCTCTGAAACCATGATAGATTTCAAATCGATCCTGACCAAGATGAATCTGTGGTGTGAAATAATTTTTGTTGAGTGGATAGATTTCAGTTGGGGTAGTCGTTCAACATTCTATCAGAACAACGAACCATGGAGTATGATTTCTCTGAAACCAAGATAGATTTCAAGTCGATCCTGACCAAAATGAATCTGTGGTGTGAAATAATTTTTGTTGAGTGGATAGATTGTAGTTAGGGGTAGTCGTTCAATATTCTATCAAAACAATGAACCATGGAGTATGATTTCTCTGAAACCATGATAGATTTCAAATCGATCCTGTCCAAAATGAGTCTGTGGTGTGAAATAATTTTTGTTGAGTGGATAGATTTCAGTTGGGGTAGTCGTTCAATATTCTATCAGAACAACGAACCATGGAGTATGATTTCTCTGAAACCATGATAGATTTCAAATCGATCCTGACCAAGATGAATCTGTGGTGTGAAATAATTTTTGTTGAGTGGATAGATTTCAGTTGGGGTAGTCGTTCAACATTCTATCAGAACAACGAACCATGGAGTATGATTTCTCTGAAACCAAGATAGATTTCAAGTCGATCCTGACCAAAATGAATCTGTGGTGTGAAATAATTTTTGTTGAGTGGATAGATTGTAGTTAGGGGTAGTCGTTCAATATTCTATCAGAACAACGAACCATGGAGTATGATTTCTCTGAAACCATGATAGATTTCAAATCGATCCTGACCAAGATGAATCTGTTGTGTAAAATAATTTTTGTTGAGTGGGTAGATTTCAGTTGGGGTAGTCGTTCAACATTGTATCAGAACAACGAACCATGAAGTATGATTTCTCTGAAACCATGATAGATTTCAAATCGATCCTGACCAAAATGAGTCTGTGGTGTGAAATAATTTTTGTTCAGTGAATAGATTTTAGTTAGGGGTAGTCGTTCAACATTCTATCAGAACAATGAACCATGGAGTATGATTTCTCTGAAACCATGATAGATTTCAAATCGATCCTGTCCAAAATGAGTCTGTGGTGTGAAATAATTTTTGTTGAGTGGATAGATTTCAGTTGGGGTAGTCGTTCAACATTGTATCAGAACAACGAACCATGAAGTATGATTTCTCTGAAATCATGATAGATTTCAAATCGATCCTGACCAAAATGAGTCTGTGGTGTGAAATAATTTTTGTTCAGTGAATAGATTTTAGTTGGGGTAGTCGTCCAACATTCTATCAGAACAACGAACCATGGAGTATGATTTCTCTGAAACCATGATAGATTTTAAATCGATCCTGACCAAGATGAGTCCGTGGTGTGAAATAAATTTTGTTGAGTGGATAGATTTCAGTTGGGGTAGTCGTTCAACATTCTATCAGAACAACGAACCATGGAGTATGATTTCTCTGAAACCATGATAGATTTCAAGTCGATCCTGACCAAAATGAGTCTGTGGTGTGAAATAATTTTTGTTGAGTGGATAGATTTTAGTTGGGGTAGTCGTTCAACATTCTATCAGAACAACGAACCATGGAGTATGATTTCTCTGAAACCATGATAGATTTCAAATCGATCCTGACCAAAATGAGTCTGTGGTGTGAAATAATTTCTGTTGAGTGGATAGATTTGAGTAGGGGTAGCCGTTCAACATTCTATTAGAACAACGAACCATGGAGTATGATTTCTCTGAAACCATGATAGATTTCAAATCGATATTGACCAAAATGAGTCTGTGGCGTGAAATAATTTTTGTTGAGTGGATAGATTTTAGTAAGGGGTAGTCGTTCAACTTTCTATCAGAACAACGAACCATGGAGTATGATTTCTCTGAAACCATGATAGATTTCAAATCGATCCTGACCAAAATGAGTCTGTGGTGTGAAATAATTTTTGTTGAGTGGATAGATTTCAGTTGGGGTAGTCGTTCAACATTCTATCAGAACAACGAACCATGGAGTATGATTTCTCTGAAACCATGATAGATTTCAAATCGATCCTGACAAAAATGAGTCTGTGGTGTGAAATAATTTTTGTTGAGTGGATAGATTTGAGTTGGGGTAGTCGTTCAACATTCTATTAGAACAACGAACCATGGAGTATGATTTCTCTGAAACCATGATAGATTTCAAATCGATATTGACCAAAATGAGTCTGTGGCGTGAAATAATTTTTGTTGAGTGGATAGATGTTAGTTAGGGGTATTTCAAATCGATCCTGACCAAGATGAGTCTGTGGTGTGAAATAATTTTTGTTGAGTAGATAGATTTTAGTTGTGGTAGTCGTTCAATATTCAATCAGAACAACGAACCACGGAGTATGATTTCTCTGAAACCATGACAGATTTCAAATCGATCCTGACCAAGATGAGTCTGTGGTGTGAAATAATTCTTGCTTCGGTGGATAGATTTTAGTTGGGGTAGTCGTTCAACATTCTATCAGAACAACGAACCATGGAGTATGATTTCTCTGAAACCATGATAGATTTCAAATCGATCCTGACCAAGATGAGTCTGTGGTGTGAAATAATTTTTGTTGCGTGGATAGGTTTTAGTTAGGGGTAGTCGTTCAACATTCTATCAGAACAACGAACCATGGAGTATGATTTCTCTGAAACCATGATAGATTTCAAATCGATCTTGACCAGATGAGTCTGGGGTGTGAAATAATTTTTTTGAGTGGACAGATTTTAGTTAATGGTAGTCGTTCAATATTCGATCAGAACAACGAACCATGGAGTACGATTTCTCCGAAACCATGATAGATTTCAAATCGACCCAACCAAATGAGTCTGTGGTGTGAAATAATTTTTGTTGAGTGGATAGATTTCAGTTGAGGTAGTCGTTCAACATTGTATCAGAACAACAAACCATGGAGTATGATTTCTCTGAAACCATGATAGATTTCAAGTCGATCCTGACCAAATTAGTCTGTGGTGTGAAATAATTTTTGTTGAGTAGATAGATTGTAGTTAGGGGTAGTCGTTCAATATTCTATCAGAACAACGAACCATGGAATATGATTTCTCTGAAACCATGATAGATTTCAAATCGATCCTGACCAAGATGAGTCTGTTGTGTAAAATAATTTTTGTTGAGTGGGTAGATTTTAGTTAGGGGTAGTCGTTCAACATTCTATCAGAACAACGAACCATGGATTATGATTTCTCTGAAACCATGATAGATTTCAAATCGATCCTGACCAAATGAGTCTGTGGTGTGAAATAATTTTTGTTGAGTGGATAGATTTCAGTTGGGGTAGTCGTTCAACATTCTATCAGAACAACGAACCATGGAGTATGATTTCTCTGAAACCATGATAGATTTCAAATCGACCCAACCAAATGAGTCTGTGGTGTGAAATAATTTTTGTTGAGTGGATAGATTTCAGTTGAGGTAGTCGTTCAACATTGTATCAGAACAACAAACCATGGAGTATGATTTCTCTGAAACCATGGTAGATTTCAAGTCGATCCTGACCAAATTAGGTGTGAAATAATTTTTTTGAGTGGACGGATTTTAGTTAATGGTAGTCGTTCAATATTCGATCAGAACAACGAACCATGGAGTACGATTTCTCCGAAACCATGATAGATTTCAAATCGACCCAACCAAATGAGTCTGTGGTGTGAAATAATTTTTGTTGAGTGGATAGATTTCAGTTGAGGTAGTCGTTCAACATTGTATCAGAACAACAAACCATGGAGTATGATTTCTCTGAAACCATGATAGATTTCAAGTCGATCCTGACCAAATTAGTCTGTGGTGTGAAATAATTTTTGTTGAGTGGATAGATTGTAGTTAGGGGTAGTCGTTCAATATTCTATCAGAACAACGAACCATGGAATATGATTTCTCTGAAACCATGATAGATTTCAAATCGATCCTGACCAAGATGAGTCTGTTGTGTAAAATAATTTTTGTTGAGTGGGTAGATTTTAGTTAGGGGTAGTCGTTCAACATTCTATCAGAACAACGAACCATGGATTATGATTTCTCTGAGACCATGATAGATTTTAAATCGATCCTGACCAAATGAGTCTGTGGTGTGAAATAATTTTTGTTGAGTGGATAGATTTCAGTTGGGGTAGTCGTTCAACATTCTATCAGAGCAACGAACCATGGAGTATGATTTCTCTGAAACCATGATAGATTTCAAATCGATCCTGACCAAAATGAGTCTGTGGTGTGAAATAATTTTTGTTCAGTGAATAGATTTTAATTAGCGGTAGTCGTTCAACATTCTGTCAGAACAACGAACCATGGAGTATGATTTCTCTGAAACCATGATAGATTTCAAATCGATCCTGTCCAAAATGAGTCTGTGGTGTGAAATAATTTTTGCTGAGTGGATAGATTTCAGTTGGGGTAGTCGTTCAACATTGTATCAGAACAACGAACCATGAAGTATGATTTCTCTGAAACCGCGATAGATTTCAAATCGATCCTGATCAAAATGAGTCTGTGGTGTGAAATAATTTTTGTTCAGTGAATAGATTTTAGTTGGGGTAGTCGTTCAACATTCTATCAGAACAACGAACCATGGAGTATGATTTCTCTGAAACCATGATAGATTTCAAATCGACCCGACCAAATGAGTCTGTGGTGTGAAATAATTTTTGTTGAGTGGATAGATTTCAGTTGAGGTAGTCGTTCAACATTCTGTCAGAACAACGAACCATGGAGTATGATTTCTCTGAAACCATGATAGATTTCAAATCGACCCGACCAAATGAGTCTGTGGTGTGAAATAATTTTTGTTGAGTGGATAGATTTTAGTTGGGGTAGTCGTTCAACATTCTATCAGAACAACGAACCATGGAGTATGATTTCTCTGAAACCATGATAGATTTCAAATCGATCCTGTCCAAAATGAGTCTGTGGTGTGAAATAATTTTTGTTGAGTGGATAAATTTTAATTGGGGTAGTCGTTCAATATTATATCAGAACAACGAACCATGGAGTATGATTTCTCTGAAACCATGATAGATTTCAAATCGATCCTGACCAAAATGAGTCTGTGGTGTGAAATAATTTTTGTTCAGTGAATAGATTTTAGTTAGGGGTAGTCGTTCAACATTCTATCAGAATAACGAACCATGGAGTATGATTTCTCTGAAACCATGATAGATTTCAAATCGATCCTGACCAAATGAGTCTGTGGTGTGAAATAGTTTTTTTGAGTTTACAGATTTTAGTTAATGGTAGTCGTTCAATATTCGATCAGAACAACGAACCATGGAGTACGATTTCTCCGAAACCATGATAGATTTCAAATCGACCCAACCAAATGAGTCTGTGGTGTGAAATAATTTTTGTTGAGTGGATAGATTTCAGTTGAGGTAGTCGTTCAACATTGTATCAGAACAACAAACCATGGAGTATGATTTCTCTGAAACCATGATAGATTTCAAGTCGATCCTGACCAAATGAGTCTGTGGTGTGAAATAATTTTTGTTGAGTGGATAGATTGTAGTTAGGGGTAGTCGTTCAATATTCTATCAGAACAACGAACCATGGAATATGATTTCTCTGAAACCATGATAGATTTCAAATCGATCCTGACCAAGATGAGTCTGTTGTGTAAAATAATTTTGGTTGAGTGGGTAGATTTTAGTTAGGGGTAGTCGTTCAACATTCTATCAGAACAACGAACCATGGATTATGATTTCTCTGAGACCATGATAGATTTTAAATCGATCCTGACCAAATGAGTCTGTGGTGTGAAATAATTTTTGTTGAGTGGATAGATTTCAGTTGGGGTAGTCGTTCAACATTGTACCAGAACAACGAACCATGGAGTATGATTTCTCTGAAACCATGATAGATTTCAAATCGATCCTGACCAAAATGAGTCTGTGGTGTGAAATAATTTTTGTTCAGTGAATAGATTTTAATTAGCGGTAGTCGTTCAACATTCTGTCAGAACAACGAACCATGGAGTATGATTTCTCTGAAACCATGATAGATTTCAAATCGATCCTGTCCAAAATGAGTCTGTGGTGTGAAATAATTTTTGTTGAGTGGATAGATTTCAGTTGGGGTAGTCGTTCAACATTGTATCAGAACAACGAACCATGAAGTATGATTTCTCTGAAACCACGATAGATTTCAAATCGATCCTGATCAAAATGAGTCTGTGGTGTGAAATAATTTTTGTTCAGTGAATAGATTTTAGTTGGGGTAGTCGTTCAACATTCTATCAGAACAACGAACCATGGAGTATGATTTCTCTGAAACCATGATAGATTTCAAATCGACCCGACCAAATGAGTCTGTGGTGTGAAATAATTTTTGTTGAGTGGATAGATTTCAGTTGAGGTAGTCGTTCAACATTCCATCAGAACAACGAACCATGGAGTATGATTTCTCTGAAACCATGATAGATTTCAAATCGACCCGACCAAATGAGTCTGTGGTGTGAAATAATTTTTGTTGAGTGGATAGATTTTAGTTGGGGTAGTCGTTCAACATTCTATCAGAACAACGAACCATGGAGTATGATTTCTCTGAAACCATGATAGATTTCAAATCGATCCTGTCCAAAATGAGTCTGTGGTGTGAAATAATTTTTGTTGAGTGGATAAATTTTAATTGGGGTAGTCGTTCAATATTATATCAGAACAACGAACCATGGAGTATGATTTCTCTGAAACCATGATAGATTTCAAATCGATCCTGACCAAATTGAGTCTGTGGTGTGAAATAATTTTTGTTCAGTGAATAAATTTTAGTTAGGGGTAGTCGTTCAACATTCTATCAGAATAACGAACCATGGAGTATGATTTCTCTGAAACCATGATAGATTTCAAATCGATCCTGACCAAATGAGTCTGTGGTGTGAAATAGTTTTTTTGAGTTTACAGATTTTAGTTAATGGTAGTCGTTCAATATTCGATCAGAACAACGAACCATGGAGTACGATTTCTCCGAAACCATGATAGATTTCAAATCGACCCAACCAAATGAGTCTGTGGTGTGAAATAATTTTTGTTGAGTGGATAGATTTCAGTTGAGGTAGTCGTTCAACATTGTATCAGAACAACAAACCATGGAGTATGATTTCTCTGAAACCATGATAGATTTCAAGTCGATCCTGACCAAATGAGTCTGTGGTGTGAAATAATTTTTGTTGAGTGGATAGATTGTAGTTAGGGGTAGTCGTTCAATATTCTATCAGAACAACGAACCATGGAATATGATTTCTCTGAAACCATGATAGATTTCAAATCGATCCTGACCAAGATGAGTCTGTTGTGTAAAATAATTTTGGTTGAGTGGGTAGATTTTAGTTAGGGGTACTCGTTCAACATTCTATCAGAACAACGAACCATGGATTATGATTTCTCTGAGACCATGATAGATTTTAAATCGATCCTGACCAAATGAGTCTGTGGTGTGAAATAATTTTTGTTGAGTGGATAGATTTCAGTTGGGGTAGTCGTTCAACATTGTATCAGAACAACGAACCATGGAGTATGATTTCTCTGAAACCATGATAGATTTCAAATCGATCCTGACCAAAATGAGTCTGTGGTGTGAAATAATTTTTGTTCAGTGAATAGATTTTAATTAGCGGTAGTCGTTGAACATTCTATCAGAACAACGAACCATGGAGCATGATTTCTCTGAAACCATGATAGATTTTAAATCGATCCTGTCCAAAATGAGTCTGTGGTGTGAAATAATTTTTGTTGAGTGTATAGATTTCAGTTGGGGTAGTCGTTCAACATTGTATCAGAACAACGAACCATGAAGTATGATTTCTCTGAAACCATGATAGATTTCAAATCGATCCTGACCAAAATGAGTCTGTGGTGTGAAATAATTTTTGTTCAGTGAATAGATTTTAGTTGGGGTAGTCGTTCAACATTCTATCAGAACAACGAACCATGGAGTATGATTTCTCTGAAACCATGATAGATTTTAAATCAATCCTGACCAAGATGAGTCCGTGGTGTGAAATAATTTTTGTTGAGTCGATAGATTTCAGTTGGAGTAGTCGTCCAATATTCTATCAGAACAACGAACCATGGAGTATGATTTCTCTGAAACCAAGATAGATTTCAAATCGATCCTGACCAAAATGAGTCTGTGGTGTGAAATAATTTTTGTTCAGTGAATAGATTTTAGTTGGGGTAGTCGTTCAACATTGTATCAGAACAACGAACCATGGAGTATGATTTCTCTGAAACCATGATAGATTTTAAATCGATCCTGACCGAGATGAGTCTGTGGTGTGAAATAATTTTTGTTGAGTGGATAGATTTCAGTTGGGGTAGTCGTTCAACATTGTATCAGAACAACGAACCATGAAGTATGATTTCTCTGAAACCATGATAGATTTCAAATAGATTCTGACCAAAATGAGTCTGTGGTGTGAAATAATTTTTGTTCAGTGAATAGATTTTAGTTAGGGGTAGTCGTTCAACATTCTATCAGAACAACGAACCATGGAGTATGATTTCTCTGAAACCATGATAGATTTCAAATCGATCCTGTCCAAAATGAGTCTGTGGTGTGAAATAATTTTTGTTGAGTGGATAGATTTCAGTTGGGGTAGTCGTTCAACATTGTATCAGAACAACGAACCATGAAGTATGATTTCTCTGAAATCATAATAGATTTCAAATCGATCCTGACCAAGATGAGTCTGTTGTGTAAAATAAATTTTGTTGAGTGGGTAGATTTTAGTTAGGGGTAGTCGTTCAACATTCTATCAGAACAACGAAGCATGGAATATGATTTCTCTGAAACCATGATAGATTTTAAATCAATCCTGACCAAGATGAGTCCGTGGTGTGAAATAAATTTTGTTGAGTGGATAGATTTCAGTTGGGGTAGACGTTCAACATTCTATCAGAACAACGAACCATGGAGTATGATTTCTCTGAAACCAAGATAGATTTCAAATCGATCCTGACCAAGATGAGTCTGTGGTGTGAAATAATTTTTGTTGAGTGGATAGATTTCAGTTGGGGTAGTCGTTCAACATTCTATCAGAACAACGAACCATGGAGTATGATTTCTCTGAAACCATGATAGATTTCAAGTCGATCCTGACCAAAATGAGTCTGTGGTGTGAAATAATTTTTGT
The DNA here is from genome assembly GCA_905220385.1 of Xylota sylvarum. Taxonomy (NCBI): domain Eukaryota; kingdom Metazoa; phylum Arthropoda; class Insecta; order Diptera; family Syrphidae; genus Xylota; species Xylota sylvarum. Next base: position 617,942 of record CAJMZQ010000060.1, read on the forward strand.
TGAGTGGATTGATTTTAGTTGGGGTAGTCGTTCAACATTCTATCAGAACAACGAACCATGGAGTATGATTTCTCTGAAACCATGATAGATTTCAAATCGATCCTGACCAAAATGAGTCTGTGGTGTGAAATAATTTTTGTTGAGTGGATAGATTTGAGTTGGGGTAGTCGTTCAACATTCTATCAGAACAACGAACCATGGAGTATGATTTCTCTGAAACCATGATAGATTTCAAATCGGTATTGACCAAAATGAGTCTGTGGCGTGAAATAATTTTTGTTGAGTGGATAGGTTTTAGTTAGGGGTAGTCGTTCAACATTCTATCAGAACAACGAACCGTGGAGTATGATTTCTCTGAAACCAAGATAGATTTCAAATCGATCCTGACCAAGATGAGTCTGTGGTGTGAAATAATTTTTGTTGAGTGGATAGATTTCAGTTGGGGTAGTCGTTCAACATTCTATCAGAACAACGAACCATGGAGTATGATTTCTCTGAAACCATGATAGATTTCAAGTCGATCCTGACCAAAATGAATCTGTGGTGTGAAATAATTTTTGTTGAGTGGATAGATTGTAGTTAGGGGTAGTCGTTCAATATTCTATCAGAACAACGAACCATGAAGTATGATTTCTCTGAAACCATGATAGATTTCAAATCGATCCTGACCAAGATGAATCTGTTGTGTAAAATAATTTTTGTTGGGTGGGTAGATTTTAGTTAGGGGTAGTCGTTCAACATTCTATCAGATCAACGAACCATGGAATATGATTTCTCTGAAACCATGATAGATTTTAAATCGATCCTGACCAAGATGAGTCTGTGGTGTGAAATAATTTTTGTTGAGTGGATAGATTTCAGTTGGGGTAGTCGTTCAACATTCTATCAGAACAACGAACCATGGAGTATGATTTCTCTGAAACCGTGATAGATTTCAAGTCGATCCTGACCAAGATGAGTCTGTGGTGTGAAATAATTTTTGTTGAGTTAATAGATTTTAGTTAGGGGTAGTCGTTCAATATTCTATCAGAACAACGAACCATGGAGTATGATTTCTCTGAAACCATGATAGATTTCAAATCGATCCTGACCAAGATGAATCTGTTGTGTAAAATAATTTTTGTTGAGTGGGTAGATTTCAGTTGTGGTAGTCGTTCAACATTGTATCAGAACAACGAACCATGAAGTATGATTTCTCTGAAATCATGATAGATTTCAAATCGATCCTGACCAAAATGAGTCTGTGGTGTGAAATAATTTTTGTTCAGTGAATAGATTTTAGTTGGGGTAGTCGTTCAACATTCTATCAGAACAACGAACCATGGAGTATGATTTCTCTGAAACCATGATAGATTTCAAATCGATCCTGACCAAGATGAGTCCGTGGTGTGAAATAAATTTTGTTGAGTGGATAGATTTCAGTTGGGGTAGTCGTTCAACATTCTATCAGAACAACGAACCATGGAGTATGATTTCTCTGAAACCATGATAGATTTCAAATCGATCCTGACCAAAATGAGTCTGTGGTGTGAAATAATTTTTGTTGAGTGGATAGATTTTAGTTGGGGTAGTCGTTCAACATTCTATCAGAACAACGAACCATGGAGTATGATTTCTCTGAAACCATGATAGATTTCAAATCGATCCTGACCAAAATGAGTCTGTGGTGTGAAATAATTTTTGTTGAGTGGATAGATTTGAGTTGGGGTAGTCGTTCAACATTCTATTAGAACAACGAACCATGGAGTATGATTTCTCTGAAACCATGATAGATTTCAAATCGATATTGACCAAAATGAGTCTGTGGCGTGGAATAATTTTTGTTGAGTGGATAGATGTTAGTTAGGGGTAGTCGTTCAACATTCTATGAGAACAACGAACCATGGAGTATGATTTCTCTGAAACCATGATAGATTTCAAATCGATCCTGACCAAGATGAATCTGTTGTGTAAAATAATTTGTGTTGAGTGGGTAGATTTCAGTTGGGGTAGTCGTTCAACATTGTATCAGAACAACGAACCATGAAGTATGATTTCTCTGAAACCATGATAGATTTCAAATCGATCCTGACCAAAATGAGTCTGTGGTGTGAAATAATTTTTGTTCAGTGAATAGATTTTAGTTAGGGGTAGTCGTTCAACATTCTATCAGAACAACGAACCATGGAGTATGATTTCTCTGAAACCATGATAGATTTCAAATCGATCCTGTCCAAAATGAGTCTGTGGTGTGAAATAATTTTTGTTGAGTTAATAGATTTCAGTTGGGGTAGTCGTTCAACATTGTATCAGAACAACGAACCATGAAGTATGATTTCTCTGAAATCATGATAGATTTCAAATCGATCCTGACCAAAATGAGTCTGTGGTGTGAAATAATTTTTGTTCAGTGAATAGATTTTAGTTGGGGTAGTCGTTCAACATTCTATCAGAACAACGAACCATGGAGTATGATTTCTCTGAAACCATGATAGATTTTAAATCGATCCTGACCAAGATGAGTCCGTGGTGTGAAATAAATTTTGTTGAGTGGATAGATTTCAGTTGGGGTAGTCGTTCAACATTCTATCAGAACAACGAACCATGGAGTATGATTTCTCTGAAACCAAGATAGATTTCAAATCGATCCTGACCAAGATGAGTCTGTGGTGTGAAATAATTTTTGTTCAGTGAATAGATTTTAGTTAGGGGTAGTCGTTCAACATTCTATCAGAACAACGAACCATGGAGTATGATTTCTCTGAAACCATGATAGATTTCAAGTCGATCCTGACCAAGATGAGTCTGTGGTGTGAAATAATTTTTGTTGAGTGGATAAATTTTAGTTGGGGTAGTCGTTCAACATTCTATCACAACAACGAACCATGGAGTATGATTTCTCTGAAACCATGATAGATTTCAAATCGATCCTGACTAAAATGAGTCTGTGGTGTGAAATAATTTTTGTTGAGTGGATAGATTTGAGTTGGGATAGTCGTTCAACATTCTATTAGAACAACGAATCATGGAGTATGATTTCTCTGAAACCATGATAGATTTCAAATCGATATTGACCAAAATGAGTCTGGGGCGTGAAATAATTTATGTTGAGTATATAGATTTTAGTAAGAGGTAGTCGTTCAACTTTCTATCAGAACAACGAACCATGGAGTATGATTTCTCTGAAACCATGATAGATTTCAAATCGATCCTGACCAAAATGAGTCTGTGGTGTGAAATAATTTTTGTTGAGTGGATAGATTTTATTTGGGGTAGTCGTTCAACATTCTATCAGAACAACGAACCATGGAGTATGATTTCTCTGAAACCATGATAGATTTCAAATCGATCCTGACCAAAATGAGTCTGTGGTGTGAAATAATTTTTGTTGAGTGGATAGATTTTAGTTGGGGTAGTCGTTCAACATTCTATCAGAACAACGAACCATGGAGTATGATTTCTCTGAAACCATGATAGATTTCAATTCGATATTGACCAAAATGAGTCTGTGGCGTGAAATAATTTTTGTTGAGTGGATAGATGTTAGTTAGGGGTAGTCGTTCAACATTCTATCAGAACAACGAACCATGGAGTATGATTTCTCTGAAACCATCCATGATAGATTTCAAATCGATCCTGACCAAATGAGTCTGTGGTGTGAAATAATTTTGTTGCGTGGATAGATTTTAGTTAATGGTAGTCGTTCAATATTGTATCAGAACAACGAACCATGGAGTATGATTTCTCCGAAACCATGATAGATTTCAAATCGATCCTGCCCAAATGTGTCTGTGGTGTGAAATAGTTTTTGTTGAGTGGATAGATTTCAGTTGGGGTAGTCGTTCAACATTCTATCAGAACAACGAACCATGGAGTATGATTTCTCTGAAACCATGATAGATTTCAAATCGATCCTGGAAAAAAGGAGTCTGTGGTGTGAAATAATTTTTGTTGAGTGGATAGATTTTAGTTAGGGGTAGTCGTTCAACATTCTATCAGAACAACGAACCATGGAGTATGATTTCTCCGAAACCATGATAGATTTCAAATCGATCCTGACCAAAATGAGTCTGTGGTGTGAAATAATTTTTGTTGAGTGGATAGATTTTAGTTGGGGTAATCGTTCAACATTCTATCAGAACAACGAACCATGGAGTATGATTTCTCTGAAACCATGATAGATTTCAAATCGATCCTGACCAAAATGAGTCTGTGGTGTGAAATAATTTTTGTTGAGTGGATAGATTTTAGTTGGGGTAGTCGTTCAACATTCTATCAGAACAACGAACCATGGAGTATGATTTCTCCGAAACCATGATAGATTTCAAATCGATCCTGACCAAAATGAGTCTGTGGTGTGAAATAATTTTTGTTGAGTGGATAGATTTTAGTTAGGGGTAGTCGTTCAACATTCTATCAGAACAACGAAACATGGAGTATGATTTCTCCGAAACCATGATAGATTTCAAATCGATCCTGACCAAAATGAGTCTGTGGTGTGAAATAATTTTTGTTGAGTGGATAGATTTTAGTTGGGGTAGTCGTTCAACATTCTATCAGAACAACGAACCATGGAGTATGATTTCTCTGAAACCATGATAGATTTCAAATCGATATTGACCAAAATGAGTCTGTGGCGTGAAATAATTTATGTTGAGTGGATAGATTTTAGTAAGAGGTAGTCGTTCAACTTTCTATCAGAACAACCAACCATGGAGTATGATTTCTCTGAAACCATGATAGATTTCAAATCGATCCTGACCAAAATGAGTCTGTGGTGTGAAATAATTTTTGTTGAGTGGATAGATTTTAGTTGGGGTAGTCGTTCAACATTCTATCAGAACAACGAACCATGGAGTATGATTTCTCTGAAACCATGATAGATTTCAAATCGATCCTGACCAAAATGAGTCTGTGGTGTGAAATAATTTTTGTTGAGTGGATAGATTTTAGTTGGATTAGTCGTTCAACATTCTATCAGAACAACGAACCATGGAGTATGATTTCTCTGAAACCATGATAGATTTCAAATCGATCCTGACCAAAATGAGTCTGTGGTGTGAAATAATTTTTGTTGAGTGGGTAGATTTGAGTTGGGGTAGTCGTTCAACATTCTATTAGAACAACGAACCATGGAGTATGATTTCTCTGAAACCATGATAGATTTCAAATCGATATTGAGCAAAATGAGTCTGTGGCGTGAAATAATTTTTGTTGAGTGGATAGATGTTAGTTAGGGGTAGTCGTTCAACATTCTATCAGAACAACGAACAATGGAGTATGATTTCTCTGAAACCATCCATGATAGATTTCAAATCGATCCTGACCAAATGAGTCTGTGGTGTGAAATAATTTTGTTGAGTGGATAGATTTTAGTTAATGGTAGTCGTTCAACATTCTATCAAAACAACGAACCATGGAGTATGATTTCTCTGAAAACATGATAGATTTCAAATCGATCCTGACCAAATGAGTCTGTGGTGTGAAATAATTTTTTTTAGTGGACAGATTTTAGTTAATGGTAGTCGTTCAATATTCGATCAGAACAACGAACCATGGAGTATGATTTCTCCGAAACCATGATAGATTTCAGATCGATCCTGACCAAAATGAGTCTGTGGTGTGAAATAATTTTTGTTGAGTGGATAGATTTTAGTTGGGGTAGTCGTTCAACTTTCTATCAGAGCAACGAACCATGGAGTATGATTTCTCTGAAACCATGATAGATTTCAAATCAATCCTGACCAAGATGAGTCTGTTGTGTAAAATAATTTTTGTTGAGTGGGTAGATTTTAGTTAGTGGTAGTCGTTCAACATTCTATCAGAACAACGAATCATGGAGTATGATTTCTCTGAAACCATCCATGATAGATTTCAAATCGATCCTGACCAAATGAGTCTGTGGTGTGAAATAATTTTGTTGCGTGGATAGATTTTAGTTAATGGTAGTCGTTCAATATTGTATCAGAACAACGAACCATGGAGTATGATTTCTCCGAAACCATGATAGATTTCAAATCGATCCTGCCCAAATGTGTCTGTGGTGTGAAATAGTTTTTGTTGAGTGGATAGATTTCAGTTGGGGTAGTCGTTCAACATTCTATCAGAACAACGAACCATGGAGTATGATTTCTCTGAAACCATGATAGATTTCAAATCGATCCTGAAAAAAAGGAGACTGTCTCGTGAAATAATTTTTGTTGAGTGGATAGATTTTAGTTAGGGGTAGTCGTTCAACATTCTATCAGAACAACGAACCATGGAGTATGATTTCTCCGAAACCATGATAGATTTCAGATCGATCCTGACCAAAATAAGTCTGTGGTGTGAAATAATTTTTGTTGAGTGGATAGATTTTAGTTGGGGTAGTCGTTCAACTTTCTATCAGAGCAACGAACCATGGAGTATGATTTCTCTGAAACCATGATAGATTTCAAATCAATCCTGACCAAGATGAGTCTGTTGTGTAAAATAATTTTTGTTGAGTGGGTAGATTTTAGTTAGGGGTAGTCGTTCAACATTCTATCAGAACAACGAACCATGGAGTATGATTTCTCTGAAACCATGATAGATTTCAAATCGATCCTGACCAAAATGATTCTGTGGTGTGAAATAATTTTTGTTGAGTGGATAGATTTTAGTTGGGTAGTCGTTCAACATTCTATCAGAACAACGAACCATGGAGTATGATTTCTCTGAAACCATGATAGATTTCAAATCGATCCTGACCAAATGAGTCTGTGGTGTGAAATAATTTTTTTGAGTGGACAGATTTTAGTTAATGGTAGTCGTTCAATATTCGACCAGAACAACGAACCATGGAGTATGATTTCTCCGAAAAAATGATAGATTTCAAATCGACCCGACCAAATGAGTCTGTGGTGTGAAATAATTTTTGTTGAGTGGATAGATTTCAGTTGAGGTAGTCGTTCAACATAGTATCAGAACAACGAACCATGGAGTATGATTTCTCTGAAACCATGATAGATTTCAGATCGATCCTGACCAAAATGAGTCTGTGGTGTGAAATAATGTTTGTACAGTGAATAGATTTTAGTTACGGGTAGTCGTTCAACATTCTATCAGAACAACGAACCATGGAGTATGATTTCTCTGAAACCATGATAGATTTCAAATCGATCCTGACCAAAATGAGTCTGTGGTGTGAAATAGTATTTGTTGAGTGGATAGATTTCAGTTTGGGTAGTCCTTCAAAATTCTATCAGAACAACGAACTATAAAGTATGATTTCTCTGAAACCATGATAGATTTCAAATCGATCCTGTCCAAAATGAGTCTGTGGTGTGAAATAATTTTTGTTGAGTGGATAGATTTCAGTTGGGGTAGTCGTTCAACATTGTATCAGAACAACGAACCATGAAGTATGATTTCTCTGAAACCATGATAGATTTCAAAGCGATCCTGACCAAAATGAGTCTGTGGTGTGAAATAATTTTTGTTCAGTGAATAGATTTTAGTTAGGGGTAGTCGTTCAACATTCTATCAGAACAACGAACCTTGGAGTATGATTTCTCTGGAACCATGATAGATTTTAAATCGATCCTGACCAAGATGAGTCCGTGGTGTGAAATAATTTTTTTTGAGTGGATAGATTTTAGTTGGGGTAGTCGTTCAACATTCTATCAGAACAACGAACCATGGAGTATGATTTCTCTGAAATCAAGATAGGTTTCAAATCGATCCTGACCAAATGAGTCTGTGGTGTAAAATAATTTTTTTTTAGTGGATAGATTTCAGTTGGTGTAGTCGTTCAACATTCTATCAGAACAACGAACCATGGAGTATGATTTCTCTGAAACCATGATAGATTTCAAGTCGATTGTGACCAAAATGAGTCCGTGGTGTGAAATAATTTTTGTTGAGTGGATAGATTGTAGTTGGGGTAGTCGTTCAACATTCTATCAGAACAACGAACCATGGAGTATGATTTCTCTGAAACCGTGATAGATTTCAAATCGATCCTGACCAAAATGAGTCTGTGGTGTGAAATAATTTTTGTTGAGTGGATAGATTTTAGTTGGGGTAGTCGTTCAACATTCTATCAGAACAACGAACCATGGAGTATGATTTCTCTGAAACCAAGATAGGTTTCAAATCGTTCCTGACCAAATGAGTCTGTGGTGTAAAATAATTTTTTTTGAGTGGATAGATTTCAGTTGGGGTAGTCGTTCAACATTCTATCAGAACAACGAACCATGGAGTATGATTTCTCTGAAACCATGATAGATTTCAAGTCGATTGTGACCAAAATGAGTCTGTGGTGTGAAATAATTTTTTTTGAGTGGATAGATTGTAGTTGGGGTAGTCGTTCAACATTCTATCAGAACAACGAACCATGGAGTATGATTTCTCTGAAACCGTGATAGATTTCAAATCGATCCTGACCAAAATGAGTCTGTGGTGTGAAATAATTTTTGTTGAGTGGATAGATTTTAGTTGGGGTAGTCGTTCAACATTCTATCAGAACAACGAACCATGGAGTATGATTTCTCTGAAACCAAGATAGGTTTCAAATCGTTCCTGACCAAATGAGTCTGTGGTGTAAAATAATTTTTTTTGAGTGGATAGATTTCAGTTGGGGTAGTCGTTCAACATTCTATCAGAACAACGAACCATGGAGTATGATTTCTCTGAAAACATGATAGATTTCAAATCGATCCTGACCAAATGAGTCTGTGGTGTGAAATAATTTTTTTTAGTGGACAGATTTTAGTTAATGGTAGTCGTTCAATATTCGATCAGAACAACGAACCATGGAGTATGATTTCTCCGAAACCATGATAGATTTCAGATCGATCCTGACCAAAATGAGTCTGTGGTGTGAAATAATTTTTGTTGAGTGGATAGATTTTAGTTGGGGTAGTCGTTCAACTTTCTATCAGAGCAACGAACCATGGAGTATGATTTCTCTGAAACCATGATAGATTTCAAATCAATCCTGACCAAGATGAGTCTGTTGTGTAAAATAATTTTTGTTGAGTGGGTAGATTTTAGTTAGTGGTAGTCGTTCAACATTCTATCAGAACAACGAATCATGGAGTATGATTTCTCTGAAACCATCCATGATAGATTTCAAATCGATCCTGACCAAATGAGTCTGTGGTGTGAAATAATTTTGTTGCGTGGATAGATTTTAGTTAATGGTAGTCGTTCAATATTGTATCAGAACAACGAACCATGGAGTATGATTTCTCCGAAACCATGATAGATTTCAAATCGATCCTGCCCAAATGTGTCTGTGGTGTGAAATAGTTTTTGTTGAGTGGATAGATTTCAGTTGGGGTAGTCGTTCAACATTCTATCAGAACAACGAACCATGGAGTATGATTTCTCTGAAACCATGATAGATTTCAAATCGATCCTGAAAAAAAGGAGACTGTCTCGTGAAATAATTTTTGTTGAGTGGATAGATTTTAGTTAGGGGTAGTCGTTCAACATTCTATCAGAACAACGAACCATGGAGTATGATTTCTCCGAAACCATGATAGATTTCAGATCGATCCTGACCAAAATAAGTCTGTGGTGTGAAATAATTTTTGTTGAGTGGATAGATTTTAGTTGGGGTAGTCGTTCAACTTTCTATCAGAGCAACGAACCATGGAGTATGATTTCTCTGAAACCATGATAGATTTCAAATCAATCCTGACCAAGATGAGTCTGTTGTGTAAAATAATTTTTGTTGAGTGGGTAGATTTTAGTTAGGGGTAGTCGTTCAACATTCTATCAGAACAACGAACCATGGAGTATGATTTCTCTGAAACCATGATAGATTTCAAATCGATCCTGACCAAAATGATTCTGTGGTGTGAAATAATTTTTGTTGAGTGGATAGATTTTAGTTGGGTAGTCGTTCAACATTCTATCAGAACAACGAACCATGGAGTATGATTTCTCTGAAACCATGATAGATTTCAAATCGATCCTGACCAAATGAGTCTGTGGTGTGAAATAATTTTTTTGAGTGGACAGATTTTAGTTAATGGTAGTCGTTCAATATTCGACCAGAACAACGAACCATGGAGTATGATTTCTCCGAAAAAATGATAGATTTCAAATCGACCCGACCAAATGAGTCTGTGGTGTGAAATAATTTTTGTTGAGTGGATAGATTTCAGTTGAGGTAGTCGTTCAACATAGTATCAGAACAACGAACCATGGAGTATGATTTCTCTGAAACCATGATAGATTTCAGATCGATCCTGACCAAAATGAGTCTGTGGTGTGAAATAATGTTTGTACAGTGAATAGATTTTAGTTACGGGTAGTCGTTCAACATTCTATCAGAACAACGAACCATGGAGTATGATTTCTCTGAAACCATGATAGATTTCAAATCGATCCTGACCAAAATGAGTCTGTGGTGTGAAATAGTATTTGTTGAGTGGATAGATTTCAGTTTGGGTAGTCCTTCAAAATTCTATCAGAACAACGAACTATAAAGTATGATTTCTCTGAAACCATGATAGATTTCAAATCGATCCTGTCCAAAATGAGTCTGTGGTGTGAAATAATTTTTGTTGAGTGGATAGATTTCAGTTGGGGTAGTCGTTCAACATTGTATCAGAACAACGAACCATGAAGTATGATTTCTCTGAAACCATGATAGATTTCAAAGCGATCCTGACCAAAATGAGTCTGTGGTGTGAAATAATTTTTGTTCAGTGAATAGATTTTAGTTAGGGGTAGTCGTTCAACATTCTATCAGAACAACGAACCTTGGAGTATGATTTCTCTGGAACCATGATAGATTTTAAATCGATCCTGACCAAGATGAGTCCGTGGTGTGAAATAATTTTTTTTGAGTGGATAGATTTTAGTTGGGGTAGTCGTTCAACATTCTATCAGAACAACGAACCATGGAGTATGATTTCTCTGAAATCAAGATAGGTTTCAAATCGATCCTGACCAAATGAGTCTGTGGTGTAAAATAATTTTTTTTTAGTGGATAGATTTCAGTTGGTGTAGTCGTTCAACATTCTATCAGAACAACGAACCATGGAGTATGATTTCTCTGAAACCATGATAGATTTCAAGTCGATTGTGACCAAAATGAGTCCGTGGTGTGAAATAATTTTTGTTGAGTGGATAGATTGTAGTTGGGGTAGTCGTTCAACATTCTATCAGAACAACGAACCATGGAGTATGATTTCTCTGAAACCGTGATAGATTTCAAATCGATCCTGACCAAAATGAGTCTGTGGTGTGAAATAATTTTTGTTGAGTGGATAGATTTTAGTTGGGGTAGTCGTTCAACATTCTATCAGAACAACGAACCATGGAGTATGATTTCTCTGAAACCAAGATAGGTTTCAAATCGTTCCTGACCAAATGAGTCTGTGGTGTAAAATAATTTTTTTTGAGTGGATAGATTTCAGTTGGGGTAGTCGTTCAACATTCTATCAGAACAACGAACCATGGAGTATGATTTCTCTGAAACCATGATAGATTTCAAGTCGATTGTGACCAAAATGAGTCTGTGGTGTGAAATAATTTTTGTTGAGTTTATAGATTTGAGTTGGGTAGTCGTTCAACATTCTATCAGAACAACGAACCATGGAGTATGATTTCTCTGAAACCATGATAGATTTCAAGTCGATTGTGACCAAAATGAGTCTGTGGTGTGAAATAATTTTTGTTGAGTTTATAGATTTTAGTTGGGGTAGTCGTTCAACATTCTATCAGAACAACGAACCATGGAGTATGATTTCTCTGAAACCGTGATAGATTTCAAATCGATCCTGACCAAAATGAGTCTGTGGTGTGAAATAATTTTTGTTGAGTGGATAGATTTCAGTTGGGGTAGTCGTTCAACATTCTATCAGAACAACGAACCATGGAGTATGATTTCTCTGAAACCATGATAGATTTCAAGTCGATTGTGACCAAAATGAGTCTGTGGTGTGAAATAATTTTTCTTGAGTGGATAGATTTTAGTTGGGGTAGTCGTTCAACATTCTATCAGAACAACGAACCATGGAGTATGATTTCTCTGAAACCGTGATAGATTTCAAATCGATCCTGACCAAAATGAGTCTGTGGTGTGAAATAATTTTTGTTGAGTGGATAGATTTCAGTTGGGGTAGTCGTTCAACATTCTATCAGAACAACGAACCATGGAGTATGATTTCTCTGAAACCATGATAGATTTCAAGTCGATTGTGACCAAAATGAGTCTGTGGTGTGAAATAATTTTTGTTGAGTGGATAGATTTTAGTTGGGGTAGTCGTTCAACATTCTATCAGAACAACGAACCATGGAGTATGATTTCTCTGAAACCGTGGTAGATTTCAAATCGATCCTGACCAAAATGAGTCTGTGGTGTGAAATAATTTTTGTTGAGTGAATAGATTTTAGTTAGGGGTAGTCGTTCAACATTCTATCAGAACAACGAACCATGGAGTATGATTTCTCTGAAACCATGATAGATTTCAAATCGATTTTGTCCAAAATGAGTCTGTGGTGTGAAATAATTTTTGTTGAGTGGATAGACTTCAGTTGGGGTAGTCGTTCAACATTGTATCAGAACAACGAACCATGAAGTATGATTTCTCTGAAACCATGATAGATTTCAAATCGATCCTGACCAAAATGAGTCTGTTGTGTGAAATAATTTTTGTTCAGTGAATAGATTTTAGTTAGGGGTAGTCGTTCAACATTCTATCAGAACAACGAACCATGGAGTATGATTTCTCTGAAACCATGATAGATTTCAAATCGATCCTGTCCAAAATGAGTCTGTGGTGTGAAATAATTTTTGTTGAGTGGATAGGTGTTAGTTAGGGGTAGTCGTTCAACATTCTATCAGAACAACGAACCATGGAGTATGATTTCTCTGAAACCATCCATGATAGATTTCAAATCGATCCAGTCCAAAATGAGTGTGTGGTGTGAAATAATTTTTGTTGAGTGGATAGATGTTAGTTAGGGGTAGTCGTTCAACATTCTATCAGAACAACGAACCATGGAGTATGATTTCTCTGAAACCATGATAGATTTCAAATCGATCCTGACCAAAATGAGTCTGTGGTGTGAAATAATTTTTGTTGAGTGAATAGATTTGAGTTGGGGTAGTCGTTCAACATTCTATTAGAACAACGAACCATGGAGTATGATTTCTCTGAAACCATGATAGTTTTCAAATCGATATTGACCAAAATGAGTCTGTGGCGTGAAATAATTTTTGTTGAGTGGATAGATGTTAGTTAGGGGTAGTCGTTCAACATTCTATCAGAACAACGAACCATGGAGTATGATTTCTCTGAAACCATCCATTATAGATTTCAAATCGATCCTGACCAAATGAGTCTGTGGTGTGAAATAATTTCGTTGCGTGGATAGATTTTAGTTAATGGTAGTCGTTCAATATTGTATCAGAACAACGAACCATATAGTATGATTTCTCCGAAACCATGATAGATTTCAAATCGATCCCGCCCAAATGTGTCTGTGGTGTGAAATAGTTTTTGTTGAGTGGATAGATTTCAGTTGGGGTAGTCGTTCAACATTCTATCAGAACAACGAACCATGGAGTATGATTTCTCTGAAACCATGATAGATTTCAAATCGATCCTGAAAAAAAGGAGTCTGTGGCGTGAAATAATTTTTGTTGAGTGGATAGATTTTAGTTAGGGGTAGTCGTTCAATATTCTATCAGAACAACGAACCATGGAGTATGATTTCTCCGAAACCATGATAGATTTCAGATCGATCCTGACCAAAATGAGTCTGTGGTGTGAAATAATTTTTGTTGAGTGGATAGATTTCAGTTGGGGTAGTCGTTCAACTTTCTATCAGAGCAACGAAACATGGAGTATGATTTCTCTGAAACCATGATAGATTTCAAATCGATCCTGACCAAGATGAGTCTGTTGTGTAAAATAATTTTTGTTGAGTGGGTAGATTTTAGTTAGGGGTAGTCGTTCAACATTCTATCAGAACAACGAACAATGGAGTATGATTTCTCTGAAACCATCATAGATTTCAAATCGATCCTGACCAAAATGAGTCTGTGGTGTGAAATAATTTTTGTTGAGTGGATAGATTTTAGTTGGGTAGTCGTTCAACATTCTATCAGAACAACGAACCATGGAATATGATTTCTCTGAAACCATGATAGATTTCAAATCGATCCTGACCAAATGAGTCTGTGGTGTGAAATAATTTTTTTGAGTGGACAGATTTTAGTTAATCGTAGTCGTTCAATATTCGACCAGAACAACGAACCATGTAGTATGATTTCTCCGAAACCATGATAGATTTCAAATCGACCCGACCAAATGAGTCTGTGGTGTGAAATAATTTTTGTTGAGTGGATAGATTTCAGTTGAGGTAGTCGTTCAACATTGAATCAGAACAACGAACCATGGAGTATGATTTCTCTGAAACCATGATAGATTTCAAATCGATCCTGACCAAAATGAGTCTGTGGTGTGAAATAATTTTTGTTCAGTGAATAGATTTTAGTTAGTAGTAGTCGTTCAACATTCTATCAAAACAACGAACCATGGAGTATGATTTCTCTGAAAACATGATAGATTTCAAATCGATCCTGACCAAATGAGTCTGTGGTGTGAAATAATTTTTTTTAGTGGACAGATTTTAGTTAATGGTAGTCGTTCAATATTCGATCAGAACAACGAACCATGGAGTATGATTTCTCCGAAACCATGATAGATTTCAGATCGATCCTGACCAAAATGAGTCTGTGGTGTGAAATAATTTTTGTTGAGTGGATAGATTTTAGTTGGGGTAGTCGTTCAACTTTCTATCAGAGCAACGAACCATGGAGTATGATTTCTCTGAAACCATGATAGATTTCAAATCAATCCTGACCAAGATGAGTCTGTTGTGTAAAATAATTTTTGTTGAGTGGGTAGATTTTAGTTAGTGGTAGTCGTTCAACATTCTATCAGAACAACGAACAATTGAGTATGATTTCTCTGAAACCATCCATGATAGATTTCAAATCGATCCTGACCAAATGAGTCTGTGGTGTGAAATAATTTTGTTGCGTGGATAGATTTTAGTTAATGGTAGTCGTTCAATATTGTATCAGAACAACGAACCATGGAGTATGATTTCTCCGAAACCATGATAGATTTCAAATCGATCCTGCCCAAATGTGTCTGTGGTGTGAAATAGTTTTTGTTGAGTGGATAGATTTCAGTTGGGGTAGTCGTTCAACATTCTATCAGAACAACGAACCATGGAGTATGATTTCTCTGAAACCATGATAGATTTCAAATCGATCCTGAAAAAAAGGAGTCTGTGGCGTGAAATAATTTTTGTTGAGTGGATAGATTTTAGTTAGGGGTAATCGTTCAACATTCTATCAGAACAACGAACCATGGAGTATGATTTCTCCGAAACCATGATAGATTTCAGATCGATCCTGACCAAAATGAGTCTGTGGTGTGAAATAATTTTTGTTGAGTGGATAGATTTTAGTTGGGGTAGTCGTTCAACTTTCTATCAGAGCAACGAACCATGGAGTATGATTTCTCTGAAACCATGATAGATTTCAAATCAATCCTGATCAAGATGAGTCTGTTGTGTAAAATAATTTTTGTTGAGTGGGTAGATTTTAGTTGGGGGTAGTCGTTCAACATTCTATCAGAACAACGAACCATGGAGTATGATTTCTCTGAAACCATGATAGATTTCAAATCGATCCTGACCAAAATGAGTCTGTGGTGTGAAATAATTTTTGTTGAGTGGATAGATTTTAGTTGGGTAGTCGTTCAACATTCTATCAGAACAACGAACCATGGAGTATGATTTCTCTGAAACCATGATAGATTTCAAATCGATCCTGACCAAATGAGTCTGTGGTGTGAAATAATTTTTTTGAGTGGACAGATTTTAGTTAATGGTAGTCGTTCAATATTCGACCAGAACAACGAACCATGGAGTATGATTTCTCCGAAACCATGATAGATTTCAAATCGACCCGACCAAATGAGTCTGTGGTGTGAAATAATTTTTGTTGAGTGGATAGATTTCAGTTGAGGTAGTCGTTCAACATTGTATCAGAACAACGAACCATGGAGTATGATTTCTCTGAAACCATGATAGATTTCAAATCGATCCTGACCAAAATGAGTCTGTGGTGTGAAATAATTTTTGTTGAGTGAATAGATTGTAGTTAGGGGTAGTCGTGCAATATTCTATCAGAACAACGAACCATGGAGTATGATTTCTCTGAAACCATGATAGATTTCAAATCGATCCTGACCAAGATGAGTCTGTTGTGTAAAATAATTTTTGTTGAGTGGGTAGATTTTAGTTAGGGGTAGTCGTTCAACATTCTATCAGAACAACGAACCATGGAATATGATTTCTCTGAAACCATGATAGATTTCAAATCGATCCTGGCCAAGATGAGTCTGTGGTGTGAAATAATTTTTGTTGAGTGGATAGATTTTAGTTGGGGTAGTCGTTCAACATTCTATCAGAACAACGAACCATAAAGTATGATTTCTCTGAAACCATGATAGATTTCAAATCGATCCTATCCAAAATGAGTCTGTGGTGTGAAATAATTTTTGTTGAGTGGATAGATTTCAGTTGGGGTAGTCGTTCAACATTGTATCAGAACAACGAACCATGAAGTATGATTTCTCTGAAACCATGATAGATTTCAAATCGATCCTGGCCAAGATGAGTCTGTGGTGTGAAATAATTTTTGTTGAGTGGATAGATTTCAGTTTGGGTAGTCGTTCAACATTCTATCAGAACAACGAACCATGAAGTATGATTTCTCTGAAACCATGATAGATTTCAAATCGATCCTGACCAAAATGAGTCTGTGGTGTGAAATAATTTTTGTTCAGTGAATAGATTTTAGTTAGGGGTAGTCGTTCAACATTCTATCAGAACAACGAACCATGGAGTATGATTTCTCTGGAACCATGATAGATTTTAAATCGATCCTGACCAAGATGAGTCTGTGGTGTGAAATAATTTTTGTTGAGTGAATAGATTGTAGTTAGGGGTAGTCGTGCAATATTCTATCAGAACAACGAACCATGGAGTATGATTTCTCTGAAACCATGATAGATTTCAAATCGATCCTGGCCAAGATGAGTCTGTGGTGTGAAATAATTTTTGTTGAGTGGATAGATTTCAGTTTGGGTAGTCGTTCAACATTCTATCAGAACAACGAACCATGAAGTATGATTTCTCTGAAACCATGATAGATTTCAAATCGATCCTGACCAAAATGAGTCTGTGGTGTGAAATAATTTTTGTTCAGTGAATAGATTTTAGTTAGGGGTAGTCGTTCAACATTCTATCAGAACAACGAACCATGGAGTATGATTTCTCTGGAACCATGATAGATTTTAAATCGATCCTGACCAAGATGAGTCTGTTGTGTAAAATAATTTTTGTTGAGTGGGTAGATTTTAGTTAGGGGTAGTCGTTCAACATTCTATCAGAACAACGAACCATGGAATATGATTTCTCTGAAACCATGATAGATTTCAAATCGATCCTGGCCAAGATGAGTCTGTGGTGTGAAATAATTTTTGCTGAGTGGATAGATTTTAGTTGGGGTAGTCGTTCAACATTCTATCAGAACAACGAACCATAAAGTATGATTTCTCTGAAACCATGATAGATTTCAAATCGATCCTGGCCAAGATGAGTCTGTGGTGTGAAATAATTTTTGTTGAGTGGATAGATTTTAGTTGGGGTAGTCGTTCAACATTCTATCAGAACAACGAACCATAAAGTATGATTTCTCTGAAACCATGATAGATTTCAAATCGATCCTATCCAAAATGAGTCTGTGGTGTGAAATAATTTTTGTTGAGTGGATAGATTTCAGTTGGGGTAGTCGTTCAACATTGTATCAGAACAACGAACTATGAAGTATGATTTCTCTGAAACCATGATAGATTTCAAATCGATCCTGGCCAAGATGAGTCTGTGGTGTGAAATAATTTTTGTTGAGTGGATAGATTTCAGTTTGGGTAGTCGTTCAACATTCTATCAGAACAACGAACCATAAAGTATGATTTCTCTGAAACCATGATAGATTTCAAATCGATCCTATCCAAAATGAGTCTGTGGTGTGAAATAATTTTTGTTGAGTGGATAGATTTCAGTTGGGGTAGTCGTTCAACATTGTATCAGAACAACGAACCATGAAGTATGATTTCTCTGAAACCATGATAGATTTCAAATCGATCCTGACCAAAATGAGTCTGTGGTGTGAAATAATTTTTGTTCAGTGAATAGATTTTAGTTAGGGGTAGTCGTTCAACATTCTATCAGAACAACGAACCATGGAGTATGATTTCTCTGGAACCATGATAGATTTTAAATCGATCCTGACCAAGATGAGTCCGTGGTGTGAAATAATTTTTGTTGAGTGGATAGATTTTAGTTGGGGTAGTCGTTCAACATTCTATCAGAACAACGAACCATGGAGTATGATTTCTCTGAAACCATGATAGGTTTCAAATCGATCCTGACCAAATGAGTCTGTGGTGTAAAATAATTTTTTTTGAGTGGATAGATTTCAGTTGGGGTAGTCGTTCAACATTCTATCAGAACAACGAACCATGGAGTATGATTTCTCTGAAACCATGATAGATTTCAAGTCGTTCCTGACCAAAATGAGTCTGTGGTGTGAAATAATTTTTGTTGAGTGGATAGATTTTAGTTGGGGTAGGCGTTCAACATTCTATCAGAACAACGAATCATGGAGTATGATTTCTCTGAAACCGTGATAGATTTCAAATCGATCCTGACCAAAATGAGTCTGTGGTGTGAAATAATTTTTGTTGAGTGGATAGATTTGAGTTGGCTTAGTCGTTCAACATTCTATCAGAACAACGAATCATGGAGTATGATTTCTCCGAAACCATGATAGATTTCAAATCGATATTGACCAAAATGAGTCTGTGGCGTGAAATAATTTTTGTTGAGTGGATAAATTTTAGTTAGGGGTAGTCGTTCAACATTCTATCAGAACAACGAACCATGGAGTATGATTTCTCTGAAACCATGATAGATTTCAAATCGATCCAGTCCAAAATGAGTCTGTGGTGTGAAATATTTTTTGTTGAGTGGATAGATTGTAGTTAGGGGTAGTCGTTCAACATTCTGTCAGAACAACGAACCATGGAGTATGATTTCTCTGAAACCATGATAGATTTCAAATCGATCCTGACCAAAATGAGTCTGTGGCGTGAAATAATTTTTGTTGAATAGATAGATTTTAGTTAGGGGTAGTCGTTCAACATTCTATCAGAACAACGAACCATGGAGTATGATTTCTCTGAAACCATGATAGATTTCAAATCGATCCTGAAAAAAAGGAGTCTGTGGCGTGAAATAATTTTTGTTGAGTGGATAGATTTAGTTAGGGGTAGTCGTTCAACATTCTATCAGAACAACGAACCATAAAGTATGATTTCTCTGAAACCATGATAGATTTCAGATCGATCCTGACCAAAATGAGTCTGTGGTTTGAAATAATTTTTGTTGAGTGGATAGATTTTAGTTGGGGTAGTCGTTCAACTTTCTATCAGAGCAACGAACCATGGAGTATGATTTCTCTGAAACCATGATAGATTTCAAATCAATCCTGACCAAGATGAGTCTGTTGTGTAAAATAATTTTTGTTGAGTGGGTAGATTTTAGTTAGGGGTAGTCGTTCAACATTCTATCAGAACAACGAACCATGGAGTATGATTTCTCTGAAACCATGATAGATTTCAAATCGATACTGACCAAAATGAGTCTGTGGTGTGAAATAATTTTTTTGAGTGGACAGATTTTAGTTAATGGTAGTCGTTCAATATTCGATCAGAACAACGAACCATGGAGTATGATTTCTCCGAAACCATGATAGATTTCAAATCGACCCGACCAAATGAATCTGTGGGGTGAAATAATTTTTGTTGAGTGGATAGATTTCAGTTGAGGTAGTCGTTCAACATTGAATCAGAACAACGAACCATGGAGTATGATTTCTCTGAAACCATGATAGATTTCAAATCGATCCTGACCAAATGAGTCTGTGGTGTGAAATAATTTTTTTGAGTGGACAGATTTTAGTTAATGGTAGTCGTTCAATATTCGATCAGAACAACGAACCATGGAGTATGATTTCTCCGAAACCATGATAGATTTCAAATCGACCCAACCAAATGAGTCTGTGGTGTGAAATAATTTTTGTTGAGTTTATAGATTTCAGTTGAGGTAGTCGTTCAACATTGAATCAGAACAACGAACCATGGAGTATGATTTCTCTGAAACCATGATAGATTTCAAATCGATCCTGTCCAAAATGAGTCTGTGGTGTGAAATAATTTTTGTTCAGTGAATAGATTTTAGTTAGGGGTAGTCGTTCAACATTCTATCAGAACAACGAACCATGGAGTATGATTTCTCCGAAACCATGATAGATTTCAAATCGACCCAACCAAATGAGTCTGTGGTGTGAAATAATTTTTGTTGAGTTTATAGATTTCAGTTGAGGTAGTCGTTCAACATTGAATCAGAACAACGAACCATGGAGTATGATTTCTCTGAAACCATGATAGATTTCAAATCGATCCTGACCAAATGAGTCTGTGGTGTGAAATAATTTTTTTGAGTGGACAGATTTTAGTTAATGGTAGTCGTTCAATATTCGATCAGAACAACGAACCATGGAGTATGATTTCTCTGAAACCATGATAGATTTCAAATCGATATTGACCAAAATGAGTCTGTGGCGTGAAATAATTTTTGTTGAGTGTGTTGAGATATTTCCCGATTGAAGGGATTAATTACACGCGCGCAATCTAAGAATGGGAATTAACTTAATTATTTTAAGGGAGGAAAAAAAGAAAAAAAAAACTGGAGGTAAACACAAACACGGCCGCGCACGCGAAATGTAAAGGGTCGAATGAGGGAGAAAGGGAATATCGCAACAACAGCGAATGCGAATTCGCCGACTTCCGACCGCTCAGCAGGGATGGGTTCGGGATGTATTGGGGAATGTTCCTTGGGGTAGGAACACAAGGGCGCCAGGTAATCTTTTAAAGAAAACAATAGGTAAAATTACCAAAACCTTTGTAATAAAAAAAGACGTGGTGTAGGTGAACAGAAGTTGGTTTATATATATTTTGGTATGTATATTCGATGGAAAGAACAATGGAGGCCGCAAATAAAAGGAAAAAAAAGAAACGAAATTCCCAAATCAAAAGGATTGGGGTAAAAGTGAAAAAGATTAAGCAAATGGCCACAGAGGGTAGCTCGCGATTCCCACACGATACAGAATTTAGAAAAAAAAGAAAAAAAGGTCGCGAACAGTTTTAAACACCGGAATGAAATCTTCGGTGACTAATAAAACGAACGGTGGCTTACTCGAAATTATATATGTAACAAATATTCTACACGACTTTGAAAACTATCACAAATCTAATATCCAAAGAAAACACTATACTTAGCTGTGATCCTTTCACTATGGGGTTGCTCCTAAACTTCTAATTATCTTCCTGGTTGGGGGAGGTTGGATATTCTCCGCCACAGTCACTCAATGTATCCTGGTCTCGTCTTCTGATTTCGTCCTCGTGTTTTTGGTATTCGTGTTCTGGTCTCGGGTTTTCGTATGTTTATTGTTGTTTTTTTATTTCTGGATCCCTCCTGGATCGTCGTTCTCTTCTCTAGCTTATTATATTTTTTTTTTTGCTTCGCAGCAACTCTCGAATCTCTCTTTCTTGTCTCTTGCTCCACAGCAATTCTCTCTCAAAAAAAGAACCTCTCGTAGGTCTTCAATCGCAAACCAAAAAAAGGCGACGTGTCGAGACATGTTCGACTTTTATACGTCGGTATGTTCGTCCATACACTCGTACGCATTCACGCACTCACACATTCTCACACTCACTCTCAAGACGAATTCAGCCGTCTCCGATGATCTCAGATTTTGAGAAACAGTTCCTGACGCCTGTCTCTTTGGCGGGGAACTGTATGGTGGTATTGGTGGTGGCTGAGTTCGCCTCGTTCTCTCCGCTGCAGTTGATTTAGCTGCCAGAGCAAAGGGAGTCACATCCAGAGCTCTGACAGCTTCCTCTCTCACGGCTTCAAGATTTCACTCTCTCGTAGTTCTGTTTGTTTTGAGTGACTGCTTGGGTTCACATTCACCCTCCTGACCAGGGCTAATTATAAAACTAAATGGAGACTGGACATTAACCCAAAGTGAAAGGATAAGTTTAACGCGAAAACTACCTATCGAGTAAACCATCGTGCAGACATTAAGGGACAAAAAGGGTACCCAGGGAATCGGGAGCTATCCTTTACAATAAAGGTTTTGGTCCCTTTTTGGGATATGTGGAATATAAAAATTGTTGTTACCATTAGGCAATATCAAACAATAAAATATAGGGTGGGCTCTCGGCCTTGTGAATTTGGCAGCAGATGATTTTAGAATGTTGGGGGACCTTGTTAACCCCCTTCGATGAATCTCTCACAACATGGAGATCATTTGGACCGTTGGGGGACCTTGTTAACCCCTTTGATGAAAAAGGATCAGGATGAGTCTCCAGGCGGTTTGCCTGGCTCTTCCTGCTTCAGACCGTCCGTCTGGCCCTTGGGTACCTGCTTTGTCATCCCCTTCGAGCATATAGGAAAGAGTGAGCACTGGGTTGTAGAACAACCTAGGAACGCTCAGTTAACCCACAGCTCTCAGAGAACAACGGATAAAAAGAGAAAAGGCAAGGCAAAAATGGTGGATGGGTAAGACTGGGAAGGATGGAGTGGACAAGGACTTTTGTGCGTAATTTGAACGCAACAAACCCCACCCTTACCTCCTAAAAGAAAGGAGTTGGCTTTCGAAAGAAAAGCCGGAAAAACGACACAACAGAGGTAACAGGTACTACAGGGGAGACGACACAACTACCTAAATCTGGTTGGCCGCCTGGTTGGCCTGGCGCGACTTAATTCTACCTGTTGTGACTCGTGGTCACCGTTGCATGGCTTGAGGTCCTTCACGTGCCATGTCCCTCGCTCTTTTCCGCTCTCGTCGCGGAGGACATAAGTCCAAGGGGAAACCTTTCTGTGAACTATAAATGGCCCGACATATTTCGGCGCCAATTTCGCTGCGTAATAGTTCGCAGCCTCAGACAGGGTAAAATTCCTACGCCATACAATCTCATTCGGAAGATATTGGACATCTCTCCGCCTGAGATTATATGCCCTACTTGCCTTCTTAGAGGCTATAGCTAGCTTCTTCCTAATGTCTTCCCTAAGCTGACTAAACCTACTGCCTAGTTCAGACATGTCTAATTCCCTATCAGCTGGGTTCAGTTCCCTATCTCCTATGCTACTTTCCCTATCTAATGACCTAGTTTCCCTATCTCCTATACCTATTTCCCTATCTTCCACAGCTGAGTTCCTACTATCCCTAACATTTGAAATGGTTCTTATCCGGCCGCCGGCGTAAGTAACCATTTCCCTACCAAAGTTCGCGAAATAAGGGGAGACTCGGAGTACGTCATGTTCGGACGTACGGATACTACACGCCACCTTCGCGAGGTGTGTATCCCAGGTGCGATGATTTTCCGACACGTACGCGCGAAGAGTCGTTTTAATTATCTGGTTAATCCTCTCAGCAGGATTAGCTTGTGGGTGGTAATGGGCTGTGAACTTAATCTGTGAACCATAAGATTCACAGAGGGTTTTCAGTTCCTTGCTCCGGAACTGAGGGCCGTTGTCGCAGATAACAGTTTTGGGTACGCCGAACAAAAGAAAAACATGGTCTTCAAGATCCCTACAGACAGAAGACGCTGTTGCAGACCTAAGGGGAAACAATAAAGGGAACTTGGTGAAATAGTCTACGACGGTTAGAATATACACGAAACCCCTACTCGACTTTGGAAGAGGCCCCACCAAATCCACGCAAATAGTCTCCCAGGGATTCGAAATCCCTCTCCTTTCAACCATCCAACCAGCTGGTCTGTCATTAACTGGCTTTACACTCTGGCATACCCTACAATTCCTAACGTATTTGGTAATATCTGACCTCATCTTAGGCCAGTAATACCGAATCCCTACTCTCGCAAACGTTTTGCGTACTCCCATGTGCCCTGCTAATGGGTTGTCATGACACTCTTTTAAAATCCTAACTCTATCTGCTTTCGGAACTACTTCCTTCCACTCTGAACTATCGTCATGAACAACCACGTGATTTGCCCTAACAAATTTAAATAAAATTCCCTTATCGACCCTCCAGGCCGGAAAAGCTAAAGGGTTCGACTCTACCTTCGTGATCATCTTAGCGATCCAAGGATCGGAACTTTGCTCATCTATTTCCGCTACAACCGCAACGTTCCTAGAGAGCATATCGGGAACTACATGGTCCTTTCCCTTCCGATGCACGATTTCGAAGTCAAACTGCTGAAGCCTAACCGCCCAACGCGCTAACCTACCGCACGGATCCTTAAGATTCATCATCAAATGTCTGACTCAGTACTGCTCCGACCCCATAGTCCGAAGCATCTGTTTGAACGACAAACTTCCGCTCGAAATCCGGACAGGTCAGAATCGGGGCAGTCACCAGGCACTCCTTTGCCTTTTGGAAACTCCCCTCGCACTCCTCAGACCAGATGAACCTACTGCTCTTCTTCAGCAAGTCGGTCAACGGCTTTACCAAAACTGCGAAGTTTGGTATAAATCTCCTGTACCAGGATACCGTGCCGACGAAACTCCTAATTTCCCTAACATTCCTTGGTGCAGGAATCCTCAACATACTTTCTACTTTCTCTGGATCCACATGCAAACCATTGCGATCCACTACATATCCTAAAAATTTTAAAGATGACCTACAAAAGTTACATTTCTCCCTACTCACTTTCAGACCTGCCGCACATAATCGCTTGAAGACTTCTTCCAGGATTTCCAGATGTTGTTGGAAACTATTTGTGACGATAATTATATCGTCCAAATATACAAACACGTGCGGTTCCAAATCGGCACCAAGCACAGTGTCTATAAATCTTTGCCATGTCGCCGGTGCGTTATGCAGACCAAATGGCATTCTTTTGAACTGGAAGAGTCCTCGGTTTGGGACTGTGAAAGCTGTGTACGGCCTAGACTTTTCTTCCACAGGGATCTGCCAGTATGCGGACTTTATGTCCAACGAAGACAAATACTTGGCATCCCTGAGCTTGTCTAGAGTGGCTGAAATGTATGGGAGAGGATAAGCATCTCGCTCAGTAACTTTATTGAGCTTCCTATAGTCCACGCAGAATCTGAAGGACCCATCCTTCTTCTTAATCATGACTATAGGAGAAGCCCACGGACTACCTGACTTTTCTATAATTCCGTCCCTCAACATATCCTCTAATTCTTTATCTATATGGCGTTGAACCGCAGGCGATACCGGATAATACCGCTGCTTTATTGGTTCAGACGCCGTCCTAATCTTGTGTTCTACCAAATGTGTGCATCCAATCCCCTCAGGCATGTTTTGGAAAACCTTTTCCACAAATCCGGTTAGTTGCCTGTCTTGTGTCTCATCCAACTCTGATCGTTCTTTGATCGTCGAAATCGAAGCCACTCCGGCTTGATTTGAGAACCTCCACTTGCCTGATCTTAAATCCGGGACAATTCCCGTTCGGGCCCAAAAATCGGCACCGAGGATCAAGACGTGTGGGAGAGTTGGAATGACAAGACATTCTAGCAACACCGATTTACCTTGCACCACAAATGGAACTAAAACACAACCTAACACTTTTATACCCGCACCATCTGCTAAAGCTACCTGCCAAATTTTCCCCTTTCCTAACTCTAAACCTAACTCTTTCAAAATGTTCCAACCGTCCCTACCGATGATCGTACGCGAAGCTCCTGAATCTAATAATCCTACCATCCTAATACCAAAAACACTAACTCCTAAATATGGGCGTACGTCATCATCTAATGCCTCAAGTGTAAAGCCTAGCTGAACAACTTTCAACTGGTTGCCAGCAGGCAACCTACTCAATTTCTTCGGCGCTCTTGTCCTGCCGACGCAAGAGACCGATTCCCATTTCCCGAACAGAATCTACAATCCCTACGAAGAACACCTACCCTACCACAACCTAAACACTTTCGAGGAGCGGAACAAGAACTCGAAAGATGTCCCTCTTGGTTACAGTTGAAACACCTCAACCGTCTAATAGGTTGGGGGTTTCTACTGGCAACCACCGATACTTCTGGTTCCTCAGCTGTCAGACACGCTAAATCAGGTTCCAGTAAGCCTCGGGAACGTTGAGAGGGAGGTGGAGCAAAGGAGTCTACATTGGCTCGGACCACCTCCAATCTTCTACCTAACGCAACCAATTCGGTGATCGACTTAGGATCAGCCAAACCAAGTTGCGTTTGATAGAAGGGAGCCAAATTCCTTTGTATCATCCCTAGCCTCCGCCTCTCACTCAATGGTTCAGAGAGTCGACCAAACATGTTGTCCATGATGGCAACATAAACGCCAATGGACTCTTCCTTCCCTTGGGTACGACGTCTGATCTCCTCCAAAAGGAGATCATCATAGTTGGGAGGGAGAAACTTCAGTTTCAACTCCCTCACCAACTCCTGCCAAGACGTTACTCTTCTCCTAATCGCCCTAAGCCAAAGTAAAGCCTTCCCACTAAATAAATCAACCGACGACCTAAACAATTGGAGTTCACTAACTCCCCTAGCTTCGCGTAGTTCCTCCACTCGTTCTAAGAACGAGTTTACGGACGCTCCGCACCTCTCACCGGAGAACTTCAAGTCCCATTTGGACAAGTTCTCCACCCTATGCCCCTCTCCTATCTCGACTATACGCGTCGGCGAACGTGCTTGTTCTTGTTGTTGCTGCTCTTGTTGTTGATGTTGTTGCTGATGATGTTGTTGGTACTGTTGCTGTTTCCGCTGCTGGTTTTGTTGTTGTTGGTCATGGTCATCCCCTTGACCGATGTCCTGGTCCTCTTCGTCGTCATCTAAGGTGGCCAACAACATCATCAGCTCAGTTTTTAGGGCTTTCTTATTCCCTTCTTCCTCTTTGGAGTCTGGACGGGATCTCCCAATGCGCGCGGTCGCCCACTCGATTTTTGTGACGATCTTCGCGTACTCTGATGAATCGCGTTGAGGTCTGTTTTCTAACAGCGCCTCAATTTCCGCGATCTTTTCTTCCACCGCGTCCCTATCTTCCGCGAAACTAAACGGGTAGTCCGCCACTTCAAAGGACCCCCGCCTCTCAAGCACTTTCGCCGCCCGCAATGCCTTCCGCATTTTATCCACCGTCCCTACTGCTAGCCCCCGAAACTCTACTTCGTAGGAGAGTTCCTCCTGCGAAAGCCTATTAATCTCCATAATTAAAAAAAAAAATAAAAAAAATAAATAAAACAGTCGAAGAAAAAAAAAACGCGACAAAAAAACCAATGCAAAATAAAAGAACAAAATAAAAAATAAAAACCTCCTAAAAGTACTAACGATGAAGAAAAAATAAAAATTGGCAACACTGATACGCAGTGCACTAAGTACAAAAATGGTTCAAAAGTGGTTCACCAGTATATATAGGTATATATATATGTATACCAAGAACCACTGCACCAAAATTCAAACAAAGAAAAAAAAGAAAAAAAAAACAATGGTGGAATTATGCTTCCACAGAG
This sequence comes from Xylota sylvarum, assembly GCA_905220385.1. NCBI lineage: Eukaryota > Metazoa > Arthropoda > Insecta > Diptera > Syrphidae > Xylota > Xylota sylvarum. Next base: position 645,574 of record CAJMZQ010000060.1, read on the forward strand.
AAAAATGAATGTAAAAAAAACAAATCAAACCAGATGCACACAAAAAAAAATTACCCCACAGTAAAATAAGAAGGAAAAAAAAATGAAAACGCAAAGAAAACATACAGAAAAGCTACAATCCGTCTGGAACGGATCGTATGATACCCTATCCTCCTCTCTACAAAATGGGCGTGGCCAAATTGCATTTTGTACTCAAATATAGCTATAATGTCGAACGTTTGAGGATGTTACATGTAAAATTTTATCAAAATAGGTTTTTTGATGATAACGCCCCCAAAAAGTGGGCGTGGCCAAAACTTTTGTATGGGTGGATTGTAGGGAATCTGAATGCCTAAATATTTGGTCTTAACAAAATTTTTCGGTTTCATATAATTTAGTGAAGTTATGAAAAAGTGGGCGTGGCAGTGGGCGGATTTAAAAAATTTTTACACTTGTACTGTATCTTTTTCTCAGAAGCCCAGATATGAAATTTCAGCATCCTAGCTCAAAATTTAAGGCCCAAAAAGCGGTGACATACGGACGGACGGACGGACGGACGGACGGTCATCGCTCAATCGATTTCGCTATTGATGCTGATCACGAATATATATACTTTATAGGGTCTATCTCGATTATTTCTCTATGTTACAAACTATGTGTCAAACTTAATATACCCTTAGGATAGGGTATAAAAAGAAATGTCCCCACAGTAAAAAAAAATAAACAAAAAAAAAAAAATAGAAAAGAGAGAAAAAAAGATAAGACACCTACTTGGGGTCCAGGGTACAAACAACCTGGAAAATTTAGAAGACGAATTTTTTTTAACCTCGTTGACCTGTTGCTGGATTCACAGGTATTCCGCTGGTACTCCGGTGGTAGCACAAAGGGGTTCCAATGGACGGGTCAATAAACCTAACACTGGGAAAAGAAAAAAAAAACACAAAGTAAAATGTTCGCAAAAAGAAAATAAACAAAGACACTTCCCTGATGGGATTGGTAGCACATTCACTACACCACAGCACACCACAGATTTTATTTATTGGGCCCCACGTTGGGCGCCAATTTGTTGAGATATTTCCCGATTGAAGGGATTAATTACACGCGCGCAATCTAAGAATGGGAATTAACTTAATTATTTTAAGGGAGGAAAAAAAGAAAAAAAAACTGGAGGTAAACACAAACACGGCCGCGCACGCGAAATGTAAAGGGTCGAATGAGGGAGAAAGGGAATATCGCAACAACAGCGAATGCGAATTCGCCGACTTCCGACCGCTCAGCAGGGATGGGTTCGGGATGTATTGGGGAATGTTCCTTGGGGTAGGAACACAAGGGCGCCAGGTAATCTTTTAAAGAAAACAATAGGTAAAATTACCAAAACCTTTGTAATAAAAAAAGACGTGGTGTAGGTGAACAGAAGTTGGTTTATATATATTTTGGTATGTATATTCGATGGAAAGAACAATGGAGGCCGCAAATAAAAGGAAAAAAAAGAAACGAAATTCCCAAATCAAAAGGATTGGGGTAAAAGTGAAAAAGATTAAGCAAATGGCCACAGAGGGTAGCTCGCGATTCCCACACGATACAGAATTTAGAAAAAAAAGAAAAAAAGGTCGCGAACAGTTTTAAACACCGGAATGAAATCTTCGGTGACTAATAAAACGAACGGTGGCTTACTCGAAATTATATATGTAACAAATATTCTACACGACTTTGAAAACTATCACAAATCTAATATCCAAAGAAAACACTATACTTAGCTGTGATCCTTTCACTATGGGGTTGCTCCTAAACTTCTAATTATCTTCCTGGTTGGGGGAGGTTGGATATTCTCCGCCACAGTCACTCAATGTATCCTGGTCTCGTCTTCTGATTTCGTCCTCGTGTTTTTGGTATTCGTGTTCTGGTCTCGGGTTTTCGTATGTTTATTGTTGTTTTTTTATTTCTGGATCCCTCCTGGATCGTCGTTCTCTTCTCTAGCTTATTATATTTTTTTTTTTGCTTCGCAGCAACTCTCGAATCTCTCTTTCTTGTCTCTTGCTCCACAGCAATTCTCTCTCAAAAAAAGAACCTCTCGTAGGTCTTCAATCGCAAACCAAAAAAAGGCGACGTGTCGAGACATGTTCGACTTTTATACGTCGGTATGTTCGTCCATACACTCGTACGCATTCACGCACTCACACATTCTCACACTCACTCTCAAGACGAATTCAGCCGTCTCCGATGATCTCAGATTTTGAGAAACAGTTCCTGACGCCTGTCTCTTTGGCGGGGAACTGTATGGTGGTATTGGTGGTGGCTGAGTTCGCCTCGTTCTCTCCGCTGCAGTTGATTTAGCTGCCAGAGCAAAGGGAGTCACATCCAGAGCTCTGACAGCTTCCTCTCTCACGGCTTCAAGATTTCACTCTCTCGTAGTTCTGTTTGTTTTGAGTGACTGCTTGGGTTCACATTCACCCTCCTGACCAGGGCTAATTATAAAACTAAATGGAGACTGGACATTAACCCAAAGTGAAAGGATAAGTTTAACGCGAAAACTACCTATCGAGTAAACCATCGTGCAGACATTAAGGGACAAAAAGGGTACCCAGGGAATCGGGAGCTATCCTTTACAATAAAGGTTTTGGTCCCTTTTTGGGATATGTGGAATATAAAAATTGTTGTTACCATTAGGCAATATCAAACAATAAAATATAGGGTGGGCTCTCGGCCTTGTGAATTTGGCAGCAGATGATTTTAGAATGTTGGGGGACCTTGTTAACCCCCTTCGATGAATCTCTCACAACATGGAGATCATTTGGACCGTTGGGGGACCTTGTTAACCCCTTTGATGAAAAAGGATCAGGATGAGTCTCCAGGCGGTTTGCCTGGCTCTTCCTGCTTCAGACCGTCCGTCTGGCCCTTGGGTACCTGCTTTGTCATCCCCTTCGAGCATATAGGAAAGAGTGAGCACTGGGTTGTAGAACAACCTAGGAACGCTCAGTTAACCCACAGCTCTCAGAGAACAACGGATAAAAAGAGAAAAGGCAAGGCAAAAATGGTGGATGGGTAAGACTGGGAAGGATGGAGTGGACAAGGACTTTTGTGCGTAATTTGAACGCAACAAACCCCACCCTTACCTCCTAAAAGAAAGGAGTTGGCTTTCGAAAGAAAAGCCGGAAAAACGACACAACAGAGGTAACAGGTACTACAGGGGAGACGACACAACTACCTAAATCTGGTTGGCCGCCTGGTTGGCCTGGCGCGACTTAATTCTACCTGTTGTGACTCGTGGTCACCGTTGCATGGCTTGAGGTCCTTCACGTGCCATGTCCCTCGCTCTTTTCCGCTCTCGTCGCGGAGGACATAAGTCCAAGGGGAAACCTTTCTGTGAACTATAAATGGCCCGACATATTTCGGCGCCAATTTCGCTGCGTAATAGTTCGCAGCCTCAGACAGGGTAAAATTCCTACGCCATACAATCTCATTCGGAAGATATTGGACATCTCTCCGCCTGAGATTATATGCCCTACTTGCCTTCTTAGAGGCTATAGCTAGCTTCTTCCTAATGTCTTCCCTAAGCTGACTAAACCTACTGCCTAGTTCAGACATGTCTAATTCCCTATCAGCTGGGTTCAGTTCCCTATCTCCTATGCTACTTTCCCTATCTAATGACCTAGTTTCCCTATCTCCTATACCTATTTCCCTATCTTCCACAGCTGAGTTCCTACTATCCCTAACATTTGAAATGGTTCTTATCCGGCCGCCGGCGTAAGTAACCATTTCCCTACCAAAGTTCGCGAAATAAGGGGAGACTCGGAGTACGTCATGTTCGGACGTACGGATACTACACGCCACCTTCGCGAGGTGTGTATCCCAGGTGCGATGATTTTCCGACACGTACGCGCGAAGAGTCGTTTTAATTATCTGGTTAATCCTCTCAGCAGGATTAGCTTGTGGGTGGTAATGGGCTGTGAACTTAATCTGTGAACCATAAGATTCACAGAGGGTTTTCAGTTCCTTGCTCCGGAACTGAGGGCCGTTGTCGCAGATAACAGTTTTGGGTACGCCGAACAAAAGAAAAACATGGTCTTCAAGATCCCTACAGACAGAAGACGCTGTTGCAGACCTAAGGGGAAACAATAAAGGGAACTTGGTGAAATAGTCTACGACGGTTAGAATATACACGAAACCCCTACTCGACTTTGGAAGAGGCCCCACCAAATCCACGCAAATAGTCTCCCAGGGATTCGAAATCCCTCTCCTTTCAACCATCCAACCAGCTGGTCTGTCATTAACTGGCTTTACACTCTGGCATACCCTACAATTCCTAACGTATTTGGTAATATCTGACCTCATCTTAGGCCAGTAATACCGAATCCCTACTCTCGCAAACGTTTTGCGTACTCCCATGTGCCCTGCTAATGGGTTGTCATGACACTCTTTTAAAATCCTAACTCTATCTGCTTTCGGAACTACTTCCTTCCACTCTGAACTATCGTCATGAACAACCACGTGATTTGCCCTAACAAATTTAAATAAAATTCCCTTATCGACCCTCCAGGCCGGAAAAGCTAAAGGGTTCGACTCTACCTTCGTGATCATCTTAGCGATCCAAGGATCGGAACTTTGCTCATCTATTTCCGCTACAACCGCAACGTTCCTAGAGAGCATATCGGGAACTACATGGTCCTTTCCCTTCCGATGCACGATTTCGAAGTCAAACTGCTGAAGCCTAACCGCCCAACGCGCTAACCTACCGCACGGATCCTTAAGATTCATCATCAAATGTCTGACTCAGTACTGCTCCGACCCCATAGTCCGAAGCATCTGTTTGAACGACAAACTTCCGCTCGAAATCCGGACAGGTCAGAATCGGGGCAGTCACCAGGCACTCCTTTGCCTTTTGGAAACTCCCCTCGCACTCCTCAGACCAGATGAACCTACTGCTCTTCTTCAGCAAGTCGGTCAACGGCTTTACCAAAACTGCGAAGTTTGGTATAAATCTCCTGTACCAGGATACCGTGCCGACGAAACTCCTAATTTCCCTAACATTCCTTGGTGCAGGAATCCTCAACATACTTTCTACTTTCTCTGGATCCACATGCAAACCATTGCGATCCACTACATATCCTAAAAATTTTAAAGATGACCTACAAAAGTTACATTTCTCCCTACTCACTTTCAGACCTGCCGCACATAATCGCTTGAAGACTTCTTCCAGGATTTCCAGATGTTGTTGGAAACTATTTGTGACGATAATTATATCGTCCAAATATACAAACACGTGCGGTTCCAAATCGGCACCAAGCACAGTGTCTATAAATCTTTGCCATGTCGCCGGTGCGTTATGCAGACCAAATGGCATTCTTTTGAACTGGAAGAGTCCTCGGTTTGGGACTGTGAAAGCTGTGTACGGCCTAGACTTTTCTTCCACAGGGATCTGCCAGTATGCGGACTTTATGTCCAACGAAGACAAATACTTGGCATCCCTGAGCTTGTCTAGAGTGGCTGAAATGTATGGGAGAGGATAAGCATCTCGCTCAGTAACTTTATTGAGCTTCCTATAGTCCACGCAGAATCTGAAGGACCCATCCTTCTTCTTAATCATGACTATAGGAGAAGCCCACGGACTACCTGACTTTTCTATAATTCCGTCCCTCAACATATCCTCTAATTCTTTATCTATATGGCGTTGAACCGCAGGCGATACCGGATAATACCGCTGCTTTATTGGTTCAGACGCCGTCCTAATCTTGTGTTCTACCAAATGTGTGCATCCAATCCCCTCAGGCATGTTTTGGAAAACCTTTTCCACAAATCCGGTTAGTTGCCTGTCTTGTGTCTCATCCAACTCTGATCGTTCTTTGATCGTCGAAATCGAAGCCACTCCGGCTTGATTTGAGAACCTCCACTTGCCTGATCTTAAATCCGGGACAATTCCCGTTCGGGCCCAAAAATCGGCACCGAGGATCAAGACGTGTGGGAGAGTTGGAATGACAAGACATTCTAGCAACACCGATTTACCTTGCACCACAAATGGAACTAAAACACAACCTAACACTTTTATACCCGCACCATCTGCTAAAGCTACCTGCCTAATTTTCCCCTTTCCTAACTCTAAACCTAACTCTTTCAAAATGTTCCAACCGTCCCTACCGATGATCGTACGCGAAGCTCCTGAATCTAATAATCCTACCATCCTAATACCAAAAACACTAACTCCTAAATATGGGCGTACGTCATCATCTAATGCCTCAAGTGTAAAGCCTAGCTGAACAACTTTCAACTGGTTGCCAGCAGGCAACCTACTCAATTTCTTCGGCGCTCTTGTCCTGCCGACGCAAGAGACCGATTCCCATTTCCCGAACAGAATCTACAATCCCTACGAAGAACACCTACCCTACCACAACCTAAACACTTTCGAGGAGCGGAACAAGAACTCGAAAGATGTCCCTCTTGGTTACAGTTGAAACACCTCAACCGTCTAATAGGTTGGGGGTTTCTACTGGCAACCACCGATACTTCTGGTTCCTCAGCTGTCAGACACGCTAAATCAGGTTCCAGTAAGCCTCGGGAACGTTGAGAGGGAGGTGGAGCAAAGGAGTCTACATTGGCTCGGACCACCTCCAATCTTCTACCTAACGCAACCAATTCGGTGATCGACTTAGGATCAGCCAAACCAAGTTGCGTTTGATAGAAGGGAGCCAAATTCCTTTGTATCATCCCTAGCCTCCGCCTCTCACTCAATGGTTCAGAGAGTCGACCAAACATGTTGTCCATGATGGCAACATAAACGCCAATGGACTCTTCCTTCCCTTGGGTACGACGTCTGATCTCCTCCAAAAGGAGATCATCATAGTTGGGAGGGAGAAACTTCAGTTTCAACTCCCTCACCAACTCCTGCCAAGACGTTACTCTTCTCCTAATCGCCCTAAGCCAAAGTAAAGCCTTCCCACTAAATAAATCAACCGACGACCTAAACAATTGGAGTTCACTAACTCCCCTAGCTTCGCGTAGTTCCTCCACTCGTTCTAAGAACGAGTTTACGGACGCTCCGCACCTCTCACCGGAGAACTTCAAGTCCCATTTGGACAAGTTCTCCACCCTATGCCCCTCTCCTATCTCGACTATACGCGTCGGCGAACGTGCTTGTTCTTGTTGTTGCTGCTCTTGTTGTTGATGTTGTTGCTGATGATGTTGTTGGTACTGTTGCTGTTTCCGCTGCTGGTTTTGTTGTTGTTGGTCATGGTCATCCCCTTGACCGATGTCCTGGTCCTCTTCGTCGTCATCTAAGGTGGCCAACAACATCATCAGCTCAGTTTTTAGGGCTTTCTTATTCCCTTCTTCCTCTTTGGAGTCTGGACGGGATCTCCCAATGCGCGCGGTCGCCCACTCGATTTTTGTGACGATCTTCGCGTACTCTGATGAATCGCGTTGAGGTCTGTTTTCTAACAGCGCCTCAATTTCCGCGATCTTTTCTTCCACCGCGTCCCTATCTTCCGCGAAACTAAACGGGTAGTCCGCCACTTCAAAGGACCCCCGCCTCTCAAGCACTTTCGCAGCCCGCAATGCCTTCCGCATTTTATCCACCGTCCCTACTGCTAGCCCCCGAAACTCTACTTCGTAGGAGAAAATAAAAAAAATAAATAAAACAGTCGAAGAAAAAAAAAACGCGACAAAAAAACCAATGCAAAATAAAAGAACAAAATAATAATAATTTTTTTGAGTTTATAGATTTGAGTTTTGGTAGTCGTTCAACATTCTATCAGAACAACGAACCATGGAGTATGATTTCTCTGAAACCATGATAGATTTCAAATCGACCCGACCAAATGAGTCTGTGGTGTGAAATAATTTTTGTTGAGTGGATAGATTTCAGTTGAGGTAGTCGTTCAACATTGAATCAGAACAACGAACCATGGAGTATGATTTCTCTGAAACCATGATAGATTTCAAATCGATCCTGACCAAAATGAGTCTGTGGTGTGAAATAATTTTTATTCAGTGAATAGATTTTAGTTAGGGGTAGTCGTTCAACAATCTATCAGAACAACGAACCATGGAGTATGATTTCTCTGAAACCATGATAGATTTCAAATCGATATTGACCAAAATGAGTCTGTGGTGTGAAATAATTTTTGTTCAGTGAATAGATTTTAGTTAGGGGTAGTCGTTCAACATTCTATCAGAACAACGAACCATGGAGTATGATTTCTCTGAAACCATGATAGATTTCAAATCGATCCTGACCAAAATGAGTCTGTGGTGTGAAATAATTTTTGTTGAGTGGGTAGATTTTAGTTAGGGGTAGTCGTTCAACATTCTATCAGAACAACGACCCATGGAGTATGATTTCTCTGAAACCATGATAGATTTCAGATCGATCCTGACCAAAATGAGTCTGTGGTGTGAAATCATTTTTGTTGAGTGGATAGATTTTAGTTGGGTAGTCGTTCAACTTTCTATCAGAGCAACGAACCATGGAGCATGATTTCTCTGAAACCATGATAGATTTCAAATCAATCCTGACCAAGATGAGTCTGTTGTGTAAAATAATTTTTGTTGAGTGGGTAGATTTTAGTTAGGGGTAGTCGTTCAACATTCTATCAGAACAACGACCCATGGAGTATGATTTCTCTGAAACCATGATAGATTTCAAATCGATCCTGACCAAAATGAGTCTGTGGTGTGAAATAATTTTTTAGAGTGGACAGATTTTAGTTAATGGTAGTCGTTCAATATTCGATCAGAACAACGAACCATGGAATATGATTTCTCCGAAACCATGATAGATTTCAAATCGACCCGACCAAATGAATCTGTGGTGTGAAATAATTTTTGTTGAGTGGATAGATTTCAGTTGAGGTAGTCGTTCAACATTGAATCAGAACAACGAACCATGGAGTATGATTTCTCTGAAACCATGATAGATTTCAAATCGATCCTGACCAAATGAGTCTGTGGTGTGAAATAATTTTTTTTGAGTGGACAGATTTTAGTTAATGGTAGTCGTTCAATATTCGATCAGAACAACGAACCATGGAGTATGATTTCTCCGAAACCATGATAGATTTCAAATCGACCCAACCAAATGAGTCTGTGGTGTGAAATAATTTTTGTTGAGTTTATAGATTTCAGTTGAGGTAGTCGTTCAACATTGAATCAGAACAACGAACCATGGAGTATGATTTCTCTGAAACCATGATAGATTTCAAATCGATCCTGTCCAAAATGAGTCTGTGGTGTGAAATAATTTTTGTTCAGTGAATAGATTTTAGTTAGGGGTAGTCGTTCAACATTCTATCAGAACAACGAACCATGGAGTATGATTTCTCTGAAACCATGATAGATTTCAAATCGATCCTGACCAAATGAGTCTGCGGTGTGAAATAATTTTTTTGAGTGGATAGATTTGAGTTGGGGTAGTCGTTCAACATTCAATCAGAACAACGAACCATGGAGTATGATTTCTCTGAAACCATGATAGATTTCAAATCGATATTGACCAAAATGAGTCTGTGGCGTGAAATAATTTTTGTTGAGTGGATAGATTTTAGTTAGGGGTAGTCGTTCAACATTCTATCAGGACAACGAACCATGGAGTATGATTTCTATGAAACCATGATAGATTTCAAATCGATCCAGTCCAAAATGAGTCTGTGGTGTGAAATAATTTTTGTTGAGTGGATAGATGTTAGTTAGGGGTAGTCGTTCAACATTCTATCAGAACAACGAACCATGGAGTATGATTTCTCTGAAACCATCCATGATAGATTTCAAATCGATCCTGACCAAATGAGTCTGTGGTGTGAAATAATTTTTGTTCAGTGAATAGATTTTAGTTAGGGGTAGTCGTTCAACATTCTATCAGAACAACGAACCATGGAGTATGATTTCTCTGAAACCATGATGGATTTCAAATCGATCCTGACCAAATGAGTCTGTGGTGTGAAATAATTTTTTTGAGTGGACAGATTTTAGTTAATGGTAGTCGTTCAATATTCGATCAGAACAACGAACCATGGAGTATGATTTCTCCGAAACCATGATAGATTTCAAATCGATCCTGACCAAATGAGTCTGTGGTGTGAAATAATTTTGTTGCGTGGATAGATTTTAGTTAATGGTAGTCGTTCAATATTGTATCAGAATAACGAACCATGGAGTATGATTTCTCCGAAACCATGATAGATTTCAAATCGATCCTGCCCAAATGTGTCTGTGGGGTGAAATAGTTTTTGTTGAGTGGATAGATTTCAGTTGGGGTAGTCGTTCAACATTCTATCAGAACAACGAACCATGGAGTATGATTTCTCTGAAACCATGATAGATTTCAAATCGATCCTGAAAAAAAGGAGTCTGTGGCGTGAAATAATTTTTGCTGAGTGGATAGATTTTAGTTAGGGGTAGTCGTTCAACATTCTATCAGAACAACGAACCATGGAGTATGATTTCTCTGAAACCATGATAGATTTCAGATCGATCCTGACCAAAATGAGTCTGTGGTGTGAAATAATTTTTGTTGAGTGGATAGATTTTAGTTGGGGTAGTCGTTCAACTTTCTATCAGAGCAACGAACCATGGAGTATGATTTCTCTGAAACCATGATAGATTTCAAATCAATCCTGACCAAGATGAGTCTGTTGTGTAAAATAATTTTTGTTGAGCGGGTAGATTTTAGTTAGGGGTAGTCGTTCAACATTCTATCAGAACAACGACCCATGGAGTATGATTTCTCTGAAACCATGATAGATTTCAAATCGATCCTGACCAAAATGAGTCTGTGGTGTGAAATAATTTTTTTGAGTGGACAGATTTTAGTTAATGGTAGTCGTTCAATATTCGATCAGAACAACGAACCATGGAGTATGATTTCTCCGAAACCATGATAGATTTCAAATCGACCCGACCAAATGAGTCTGTGGTGTGAAATAATTTTTGTTGAGTGGATAGATTTCAGTTGAGGTAGTCGTTCAACATTCTATCAGAACAACGAACCATGGAGTATGATTTCTCTGAAACCATGATAGATTTCAAATCGATCCTGACCAAATGAGTCTGTGGTGTGAAATAATTTTTTTGAGTAGACAGATTTTAGTTAATGGTAGTCGTTCAATATTCGATCAGAACAACGAACCATGGAGTATGATTTCTCCGAAACCATGATAGATTTCAAATCGGCTCGACCAAATGAGTCTGTTGTGTGAAATAATTTTTGTTCAGTGAATAGATTTTAGTTAGGGGTAGTCGTTCAACATTCTATCAGAACAACGAACCATGGAGTATGATTTCTCTGAAACCATGATAGATTTCAGATCGATCCTGACCAAAATGAGTCTGTGGTGTGAAATAATTTTTGTTGAGTGGATAGATTTTAGTTGGGGTAGTCGTTCAACATTCTATCAGAACAACGAACCATGGAGTATGATTTCTCTGAAACCATGATAGGTTTCAAATCGATCCTGACCAAATGAGTCTGTGGTGTAAAATAATTTTTTTTGAGTGGATAGATTTCAGTTGGGGTAGTCGTTCAACTTTCTATCAGAACAACGAACCATGGAGTATGATTTCTCTGAAACCATGATAGATTTCAAATCGATCCTGACCAAATGAGTCTGTGGTGTGAAATAATTTTTTTGAGTGGACAGATTTTAGTTAATAGTAGTCGTTCAATATTCGATCAGAACAACGAACCATGGAGTATGATTTCTCCGAAGCCATGATAGATTTCAAATTGACCCGACTAAATGAGTCTGTGGTGTGAAATAATTTTTGTTGAGTGGATAGATTTCAGTTGAGGTAGTCGTTCAACATTGAATCAGAACAACGAACCATGGAGTATGATTTCTCTGAAACCATGATAGATTTCAAATCGATCCTGACCAAAATGAGTCTGTGGTGTGAAATAATTTTTGTTCAGTGAATAGATTTTAGTTAGGGGTAGTCGTTCAACATTCTATCAGAACAACGAACCATGGAGTATGATTTCTCTGAAACCATGATAGATTTCAAATCGATCCTGACCAAATGAGTCTGTGGTGTGAAATAATTTTTTTGAGTTAATAGATTTGAGTTGGGGTAGTCGTTCAACATTCTATCAGAACAACGAACCATGGAGTATGATTTCTCTGAAACCATGATAGATTTCAAATCGATATTGACCAAAATGAGTCTGTGGCGTGAAATAATTTTTGTTGAGTGGATAGATTTTAGTTAGGGGTAGTCGTTCAACATTCTATCAGAACAACGAACCATGGAGTATTATTTCTCTGAAACCATGATAGATTTCAAATCGATCCTGACCAAATGAGTCTGTGGTGTGAAATAATTTTTTTGAGTGGACAGATTTTAGTTAATGGTAGTCGTTCAATATTCGATCAGAACAACGAACCATGGAGTATGATTTCTCCGAAGCCATGATAGATTTCAAATCGACCCGACTAAATGAGTCTGTAGTGTGAAATAATTTTTGTTGAGTGGATAGATTTCAGTTGAGGTAGTCGTTCAACATTGAATCAGAACAACGAACGATGGAGTATGATTTCTCTGAAACCATGATAGATTTCAAATCGATCCTGAAATAATTTTTGTTCAGTGAATAGATTTTAGTTAGGTTTAGTCGTTCAACATTCTATCAGAACAACGAACCATGGAGTATGATTTCTCTGAAACCATGATAGATTTCAAATCGATCCAGTCCAAAATGAGTCTGTGGTGTGAAATAATTTTTGTTGAGTGGATAGATGTTAGTTAGGGGTAGTCGTTCAACATTCTATCAGAACAACGAACCATGGAGTATGATTTCTCTGAAACCATGATAGATTTCAAATCGATCCTGACCAAATGAGTCTGTGGTGTGAAATAATTATTTGAGTGGATAGATTTGAGTTGAGGTAGTCGTTCAACAATCTATCAGAACAGCGAACCATGGAGTATGATTTCTCTGAAACCATGATAGATTTCAAATCGATATTGACCAAAATGAGTCTGTGGTGTGAAATAATTTTTGTTCAGTGAATAGATTTTAGTTAGGGGTAGTCGTTCAACATTCTATCAGAACAACGAACCATGGAGTATGATTTCTCTGAAACCATGATAGATTTCAAATCGATCCTGACCAAAATGAGTCTGTGGTGTGAAATAATTTTTGTTGAGTGGGTAGATTTTAGTTAGGGGTAGTCGTTCAACATTCTATCAGAACAACGACCCATGGAGTATGATTTCTCTGAAACCATGATAGATTTCAGATCGATCCTGACCAAAATGAGTCTGTGGTGTGAAATCATTTTTGTTGAGTGGATAGATTTTAGTTGGGTAGTCGTTCAACTTTCTATCAGAGCAACGAACCATGGAGCATGATTTCTCTGAAACCATGATAGATTTCAAATCAATCCTGACCAAGATGAGTCTGTTGTGTAAAATAATTTTTGTTGAGTGGGTAGATTTTAGTTAGGGGTAGTCGTTCAACATTCTATCAGAACAACGACCCATGGAGTATGATTTCTCTGAAACCATGATAGATTTCAAATCGATCCTGACCAAAATGAGTCTGTGGTGTGAAATAATTTTTTAGAGTGGACAGATTTTAGTTAATGGTAGTCGTTCAATATTCGATCAGAACAACGAACCATGGAATATGATTTCTCCGAAACCATGATAGATTTCAAATCGACCCGACCAAATGAATCTGTGGTGTGAAATAATTTTTGTTGAGTGGATAGATTTCAGTTGAGGTAGTCGTTCAACATTGAATCAGAACAACGAACCATGGAGTATGATTTCTCTGAAACCATGATAGATTTCAAATCGATCCTGACCAAATGAGTCTGTGGTGTGAAATAATTTTTTTTGAGTGGACAGATTTTAGTTAATGGTAGTCGTTCAATATTCGATCAGAACAACGAACCATGGAGTATGATTTCTCCGAAACCATGATAGATTTCAAATCGACCCAACCAAATGAGTCTGTGGTGTGAAATAATTTTTGTTGAGTTTATAGATTTCAGTTGAGGTAGTCGTTCAACATTGAATCAGAACAACGAACCATGGAGTATGATTTCTCTGAAACCATGATAGATTTCAAATCGATCCTGTCCAAAATGAGTCTGTGGTGTGAAATAATTTTTGTTCAGTGAATAGATTTTAGTTAGGGGTAGTCGTTCAACATTCTATCAGAACAACGAACCATGGAGTATGATTTCTCTGAAACCATGATAGATTTCAAATCGATCCTGACCAAATGAGTCTGCGGTGTGAAATAATTTTTTTGAGTGGATAGATTTGAGTTGGGGTAGTCGTTCAACATTCAATCAGAACAACGAACCATGGAGTATGATTTCTCTGAAACCATGATAGATTTCAAATCGATATTGACCAAAATGAGTCTGTGGCGTGAAATAATTTTTGTTGAGTGGATAGATTTTAGTTAGGGGTAGTCGTTCAACATTCTATCAGGACAACGAACCATGGAGTATGATTTCTATGAAACCATGATAGATTTCAAATCGATCCAGTCCAAAATGAGTCTGTGGTGTGAAATAATTTTTGTTGAGTGGATAGATGTTAGTTAGGGGTAGTCGTTCAACATTCTATCAGAACAACGAACCATGGAGTATGATTTCTCTGAAACCATCCATGATAGATTTCAAATCGATCCTGACCAAATGAGTCTGTGGTGTGAAATAATTTTTGTTCAGTGAATAGATTTTAGTTAGGGGTAGTCGTTCAACATTCTATCAGAACAACGAACCATGGAGTATGATTTCTCTGAAACCATGATGGATTTCAAATCGATCCTGACCAAATGAGTCTGTGGTGTGAAATAATTTTTTTGAGTGGACAGATTTTAGTTAATGGTAGTCGTTCAATATTCGATCAGAACAACGAACCATGGAGTATGATTTCTCCGAAACCATGATAGATTTCAAATCGATCCTGACCAAATGAGTCTGTGGTGTGAAATAATTTTGTTGCGTGGATAGATTTTAGTTAATGGTAGTCGTTCAATATTGTATCAGAATAACGAACCATGGAGTATGATTTCTCCGAAACCATGATAGATTTCAAATCGATCCTGCCCAAATGTGTCTGTGGGGTGAAATAGTTTTTGTTGAGTGGATAGATTTCAGTTGAGGTAGTCGTTCAACATTCTATCAGAACAACGAACCATGGAGTATGATTTCTCTGAAACCATGATAGATTTCAAATCGATCCTGAAAAAAAGGAGTCTGTGGCGTGAAATAATTTTTGCTGAGTGGATAGATTTTAGTTAGGGGTAGTCGTTCAACATTCTATCAGAACAACGAACCATGGAGTATGATTTCTCTGAAACCATGATAGATTTCAGATCGATCCTGACCAAAATGAGTCTGTGGTGTGAAATAATTTTTGTTGAGTGGATAGATTTTAGTTGGGGTAGTCGTTCAAGTTTCTATCAGAGCAACGAACCATGGAGTATGATTTCTCTGAAACCATGATAGATTTCAAATCAATCCTGACCAAGATGAGTCTGTTGTGTAAAATAATTTTTGTTGAGCGGGTAGATTTTAGTTAGGGGTAGTCGTTCAACATTCTATCAGAACAACGACCCATGGAGTATGATTTCTCTGAAACCATGATAGATTTCAAATCGATCCTGACCAAAATGAGTCTGTGGTGTGAAATAATTTTTTTGAGTGGACAGATTTTAGTTAATGGTAGTCGTTCAATATTCGATCAGAACAACGAACCATGGAGTATGATTTCTCCGAAACCATGATAGATTTCAAATCGACCCGACCAAATGAGTCTGTGGTGTGAAATAATTTTTGTTGAGTGGATAGATTTCAGTTGAGGTAGTCGTTCAACATTCTATCAGAACAACGAACCATGGAGTATGATTTCTCTGAAACCATGATAGATTTCAAATCGATCCTGACCAAATGAGTCTGTGGTGTGAAATAATTTTTTTGAGTAGACAGATTTTAGTTAATGGTAGTCGTTCAATATTCGATCAGAACAACGAACCATGGAGTATGATTTCTCCGAAACCATGATAGATTTCAAATCGGCTCGACCAAATGAGTCTGTTGTGTGAAATAATTTTTGTTCAGTGAATAGATTTTAGTTAGGGGTAGTCGTTCAACATTCTATCAGAACAACGAACCATGGAGTATGATTTCTCTGAAACCATGATAGATTTCAGATCGATCCTGACCAAAATGAGTCTGTGGTGTGAAATAATTTTTGTTGAGTGGATAGATTTTAGTTGGGGTAGTCGTTCAACATTCTATCAGAACAACGAACCATGGAGTATGATTTCTCTGAAACCATGATAGGTTTCAAATCGATCCTGACCAAATGAGTCTGTGGTGTAAAATAATTTTTTTTGAGTGGATAGATTTCAGTTGGGGTAGTCGTTCAACTTTCTATCAGAACAACGAACCATGGAGTATGATTTCTCTGAAACCATGATAGATTTCAAATCGATCCTGACCAAATGAGTCTGTGGTGTGAAATAATTTTTTTGAGTGGACAGATTTTAGTTAATAGTAGTCGTTCAATATTCGATCAGAACAACGAACCATGGAGTATGATTTCTCCGAAGCCATGATAGATTTCAAATTGACCCGACTAAATGAGTCTGTGGTGTGAAATAATTTTTGTTGAGTGGATAGATTTCAGTTGAGGTAGTCGTTCAACATTGAATCAGAACAACGAACCATGGAGTATGATTTCTCTGAAACCATGATAGATTTCAAATCGATCCTGACCAAAATGAGTCTGTGGTGTGAAATAATTTTTGTTCAGTGAATAGATTTTAGTTAGGGGTAGTCGTTCAACATTCTATCAGAACAACGAACCATGGAGTATGATTTCTCTGAAACCATGATAGATTTCAAATCGATCCTGACCAAATGAGTCTGTGGTGTGAAATAATTTTTTTGAGTTAATAGATTTGAGTTGGGGTAGTCGTTCAACATTCTATCAGAACAACGAACCATGGAGTATGATTTCTCTGAAACCATGATAGATTTCAAATCGATATTGACCAAAATGAGTCTGTGGCGTGAAATAATTTTTGTTGAGTGGATAGATTTTAGTTAGGGGTAGTCGTTCAACATTCTATCAGAACAACGAACCATGGAGTATTATTTCTCTGAAACCATGATAGATTTCAAATCGATCCTGACCAAATGAGTCTGTGGTGTGAAATAATTTTTTTGAGTGGACAGATTTTAGTTAATGGTAGTCGTTCAATATTCGATCAGAACAACGAACCATGGAGTATGATTTCTCCGAAGCCATGATAGATTTCAAATCGACCCGACTAAATGAGTCTGTAGTGTGAAATAATTTTTGTTGAGTGGATAGATTTCAGTTGAGGTAGTCGTTCAACATTGAATCAGAACAACGAACGATGGAGTATGATTTCTCTGAAACCATGATAGATTTCAAATCGATCCTGAAATAATTTTTGTTCAGTGAATAGATTTTAGTTAGGTTTAGTCGTTCAACATTCTATCAGAACAACGAACCATGGAGTATGATTTCTCTGAAACCATGATAGATTTCAAATCGATCCAGTCCAAAATGAGTCTGTGGTGTGAAATAATTTTTGTTGAGTGGATAGATGTTAGTTAGGGGTAGTCGTTCAACATTCTATCAGAACAACGAACCATGGAGTATGATTTCTCTGAAACCATGATAGATTTCAAATCGATCCTGACCAAATGAGTCTGTGGTGTGAAATAATTATTTGAGTGGATAGATTTGAGTTGGGGTAGTCGTTCAACAATCTATCAGAACAGCGAACCATGGAGTATGATTTCTCTGAAACCATGATAGATTTCAAATCGATATTGACCAAAATGAGTCTGTGGTGTGAAATAATTTGTTTGAGTGGACAGATTTTAGTTAATGGTAGTCGTTCAATATTCCATCAGAACAACGAACCATGGAGTATGATTTCTCTGAAACCATGATAGATTTCAAATCGACCCGACCAAATGAGTCTGTGGTGTGAAATAATTTTTGTTGAGTGGATAGATTTCAGTTGAGGTAGTCGTTCAACATTGAATGAGAACAACGAACCATGGAGTATGATTTCTCTGAAACCATGATAGATTTCAAATCGATCCTGACCAAGATGAGTCTGTGGTGTGAAATAATTTTTGTTGAGTGGATAGATTTCAGTTGAGGTAGTCGTTCAACATTGAATGAGAACAACGAACCATGGAGTATGATTTCTATGAAACCATGATAGATTTCAAATCGATCCAGTCCAAAATGAGTCTGTGGTGTGAAATAATTTTTGTTGAGTGGATAGATGTTAGTTAGGGGTAGTCGTTCAACATTCTATCAGAACAACGAACCATGGAGTATGATTTCTCTGAAACCATCCATGATAGATTTCAAATCGATCCTGACCAAATGAGTCTGTGGTGTGAAATAATTTTTGTTCAGTGAATAGATTTTAGTTAGGGGTAGTCGTTCAACATTCTATCAGAACAACGAACCATGGAGTATGATTTCTCTGAAACCATGATGGATTTCAAATCGATCCTGACCAAATGAGTCTGTGGTGTGAAATAATTTTTTTGAGTGGACAGATTTTAGTTAATGGTAGTCGTTCAACATTCTATCAGAACAACGACCCATGGAGTATGATTTCTCTGAAACCATGATAGATTTCAAATCGATCCTGACCAAAATGAGTCCGTGGTGTGAAATAATTTTTTAGAGTGGACAGATTTTAGTTAATGGTAGTCGTTCAATATTCGATCAGAACAACGAACCATGGAATATGATTTCTCCGAAACCATGATAGATTTCAAATCGACCCGACCAAATGAATCTGTGGTGTGAAATAATTTTTGTTGAGTGGATAGATTTCAGTTGAGGTAGTCGTTCAACATTGAATCAGAACAACGAACCATGGAGTATGATTTCTCTGAAACCATGATAGATTTCAAATCGATCCTGACCAAATGAGTCTGTGGTGTGAAATAATTTTTTTTGGGTGGACAGATTTTAGTTAATGGTAGTCGTTCAATATTCGATCAGAACAACGAACCATGGAGTATGATTTCTCCGAAACCATGATAGATTTCAAATCGACCCAACCAAATGAGTCTGTGGTGTGAAATAATTTTTGTTGAGTTTATAGATTTCAGTTGAGGTAGTCGTTCAACATTGAATCAGAACAACGAACCATGGAGTATGATTTCTCTGAAACCATGATAGATTTCAAATCGATCCTGTCCAAAATGAGTCTGTGGTGTGAAATAATTTTTGTTCAGTGAATAGATTTTAGTTAGGGGTAGTCGTTCAACATTCTATCAGAACAACGAACCATGGAGTATGATTTCTCTGAAACCATGATAGATTTCAAATCGATCCTGACCAAATGAGTCTGCGGTGTGAAATAATTTTTTTGAGTGGATAGATTTGAGTTGGGGTAGTCGTTCAACATTCAATCAGAACAACGAACCATGGAGTATGATTTCTCTGAAACCATGATAGATTTCAAATCGATATTGACCAAAATGAGTCTGTGGCGTGAAATAATTTTTGTTGAGTGGATAGATTTTAGTTAGGGGTAGTCGTTCAACATTCTATCAGGACAACGAACCATGGAGTATGATTTCTATGAAACCATGATAGATTTCAAATCGATCCAGTCCAAAATGAGTCTGTGGTGTGAAATAATTTTTGTTGAGTGGATAGATGTTAGTTAGGGGTAGTCGTTCAACATTCTATCAGAACAACGAACCATGGAGTATGATTTCTCTGACACCATCCATGATAGATTTCAAATCGATCCTGACCAAATGAGTCTGTGGTGTGAAATAATTTTTGTTCAGTGAATAGATTTTAGTTAGGGGTAGTCGTTCAACATTCTATCAGAACAACGAACCATGGAGTATGATTTCTCTGAAACCATGATGGATTTCAAATCGATCCTGACCAAATGAGTCTGTGGTGTGAAATAATTTTTTTGAGTGGACAGATTTTAGTTAATGGTAGTCGTTCAATATTCGATCAGAACAACGAACCATGGAGTATGATTTCTCCGAAACCATGATAGATTTCAAATCGATCCTGACCAAATGAGTCTGTGGTGTGAAATAATTTTGTTGCGTGGATAGATTTTAGTTAATGGTAGTCGTTCAATATTGTATCAGAATAACGAACCATGGAGTATGATTTCTCCGAAACCATGATAGATTTCAAATCGATCCTGCCCAAATGTGTCTGTGGGGTGAAATAGTTTTTGTTGAGTGGATAGATTTCAGTTGGGGTAGTCGTTCAACATTCTATCAGAACAACGAACCATGGAGTATGATTTCTCTGAAACCATGATAGATTTCAAATCGATCCTGAAAAAAAGGAGTCTGTGGCGTGAAATAATTTTTGCTGAGTGGATAGATTTTAGTTAGGGGTAGTCGTTCAACATTCTATCAGAACAACGAACCATGGAGTATGATTTCTCTGAAACCATGATAGATTTCAGATCGATCCTGACCAAAATGAGTCTGTGGTGTGAAATAATTTTTGTTGAGTGGATAGATTATAGTTGGGGTAGTCGTTCAACTTTCTATCAGAGCAACGAACCATGGAGTATGATTTCTCTGAAACCATGATAGATTTCAAATCAATCCTGACCAAGATGAGTCTGTTGTGTAAAATAATTTTTGTTGAGCGGGTAGATTTTAGTTAGGGGTAGTCGTTCAACATTCTATCAGAACAACGACCCATGGAGTATGATTTCTCTGAAACCATGATAGATTTCAAATCGATCCTGACCAAAATGAGTCTGTGGTGTGAAATAATTTTTTTGAGTGGACAGATTTTAGTTAATGGTAGTCGTTCAATATTCGATCAGAACAACGAACCATGGAGTATGATTTCTCCGAAACCATGATAGATTTCAAATCGACCCGACCAAATGAGTCTGTGGTGTGAAATAATTTTTGTTGAGTGGATAGATTTAGTTGGGGTAGTCGTTCAACTTTCTATCAGAGCAACGAACCATGGAGTATGATTTCTCTGAAACCATGATAGATTTCAAATCAATCCTGACCAAGATGAGTCTGTTGTGTAAAATAATTTTTGTTGAGCGGGTAGATTTTAGTTAGGGGTAGTCGTTCAACATTCTATCAGAACAACGAACCATGGAGTATGATTTCTCTGAAACCATGATAGATTTCAAATCGATCCTGAAAAAAAGGAGTCTGTGGCGTGAAATAATTTTTGCTGAGTGGATAGATTTTAGTTAGGGGTAGTCGTTCAACATTCTATCAGAACAACGAACCATGGAGTATGATTTCTCTGAAACCATGATAGATTTCAGATCGATCCTGACCAAAATGAGTCTGTGGTGTGAAATAATTTTTGTTGAGTGGATAGATTATAGTTGGGGTAGTCGTTCAACTTTCTATCAGAGCAACGAACCATGGAGTATGATTTCTCTGAAACCATGATAGATTTCAAATCAATCCTGACCAAGATGAGTCTGTTGTGTAAAATAATTTTTGTTGAGCGGGTAGATTTTAGTTAGGGGTAGTCGTTCAACATTCTATCAGAACAACGACCCATGGAGTATGATTTCTCTGAAACCATGATAGATTTCAAATCGATCCTGACCAAAATGAGTCTGTGGTGTGAAATAATTTTTTTGAGTGGACAGATTTTAGTTAATGGTAGTCGTTCAATATTCGATCAGAACAACGAACCATGGAGTATGATTTCTCCGAAACCATGATAGATTTCAAATCGACCCGACCAAATGAGTCTGTGGTGTGAAATAATTTTTGTTGAGTGGATAGATTTAGTTGGGGTAGTCGTTCAACTTTCTATCAGAGCAACGAACCATGGAGTATGATTTCTCTGAAACCATGATAGATTTCAAATCAATCCTGACCAAGATGAGTCTGTTGTGTAAAATAATTTTTGTTGAGCGGGTAGATTTTAGTTAGGGGTAGTCGTTCAACATTCTATCAGAACAACGAACCATGGAGTATGATTTCTCTGAAACCATGATAGATTTCAAATCGATCCTGACCAAATGAGTCTGTGGTGTGAAATAATTTTTTTGAGTAGACAGATTTTAGTTAATGGTAGTCGTTCAATATTCGATCAGAACAACGAACCATGGAGTATGATTTCTCTGAAACCATGATAGATTTCAAATCGATCCTGACCAAATGAGTCTGTGGTGTGAAATAATTTTTTTGAGTAGACAGATTTTAGTTAATGGTAGTCGTTCAATATTCGATCAGAACAACGAACCATGGAGTATGATTTCTCCGAAACCATGATAGATTTCAAATCAATCCTGACCAAGATGAGTCTGTTGTGTAAAATAATTTTTGTTGAGCGGGTAGATTTTAGTTAGGGGTAGTCGTTCAACATTCTATCAGAACAACGAACCATGGAGTATGATTTCTCTGAAACCATGATAGATTTCAGATCGATCCTGACCAAAATGAGTCTGTGGTGTGAAATAATTTTTGTTGAGTGGATAGATTTTAGTTGGGGTAGTCGTTCAACATTCTATCAGAACAACGAACCATGGAGTATGATTTCTCTGAAACCATGATAGGTTTCAAATCGATCCTGACCAAATGAGTCTGTGGTGTAAAATAATTTCTTTTGAGTGGATAGATTTCAGTTGGGGTAGTCGTTCAACATTCTATCAGAACAACGAACCATGGAGTATGATTTCTCTGAAACCATGATAGATTTCAAATCGATCCTGACCAAATGAGTCTGTGGTGTGAAATAATTTTTTTGAGTGGACAGATTTTAGTTAATAGTAGTCGTTCAATATTCGATCAGAACAACGAACCATGGAGTATGATTTCTCCGAAGCCATGATAGATTTCAAATTGACCCGACTAAATGAGTCTGTGGTGTGAAATAATTTTTGTTGAGTGGATAGATTTCAGTTGAGGTAGTCGTTCAACATTGAATCAGAACAACGAACCATGGAGTATGATTTCTCTGAAACCATGATAGATTTCAAATCGATCCTGACCAAAATGAGTCTGTGGTGTGAAATAATTTTTGTTCAGTGAATAGATTTTAGTTAGGGGTAGTCGTTCAACATTCTATCAGAACAACGAACCATGGAGTATGATTTCTCTGAAACCATGATAGATTTCAAATCGATCCTGACCAAATGAGTCTGTGGTGTGAAATAATTTTTTTGAGTTAATAGATTTGAGTTGGGGTAGTCGTTCAACATTCTATCAGAACAACGAACCATGGAGTATGATTTCTCTGAAACCATGATAGATTTCAAATCGATATTGACCAAAATGAGTCTGTGGCGTGAAATAATTTTTGTTGAGTGGATAGATTTTAGTTAGGGGTAGTCGTTCAACATTCTATCAGAACAACGAACCATGGAGTATTATTTCTCTGAAACCATGATAGATTTCAAATCGATCCTGACCAAATGAGTCTGTGGTGTGAAATAATTTTTTTGAGTGGACAGATTTTAGTTAATGGTAGTCGTTCAATATTCGATCAGAACAACGAACCATGGAGTATGATTTCTCCGAAGCCATGATAGATTTCAAATCGACCCGACTAAATGAGTCTGTAGTGTGAAATAATTTTTGTTGAGTGGATAGATTTCAGTTGAGGTAGTCGTTCAACATTGAATCAGAACAACGAACGATGGAGTATGATTTCTCTGAAACCATGATAGATTTCAAATCGATCCTGAAATAATTTTTGTTCAGTGAATAGATTTTAGTTAGGTTTAGTCGTTCAACATTCTATCAGAACAACGAACCATGGAGTATGATTTCTCTGAAACCATGATAGATTTCAAATCGATCCAGTCCAAAATGAGTCTGTGGTGTGAAATAATTTTTGTTGAGTGGATAGATGTTAGTTAGGGGTAGTCGTTCAACATTCTATCAGAACAACGAACCATGGAGTATGATTTCTCTGAAACCATGATAGATTTCAAATCGATCCTGACCAAATGAGTCTGTGGTGTGAAATAATTATTTGAGTGGATAGATTTGAGTTGGGGTAGTCGTTCAACAATCTATCAGAACAGCGAACCATGGAGTATGATTTCTCTGAAACCATGATAGATTTCAAATCGATATTGACCAAAATGAGTCTGTGGTGTGAAATAATTTGTTTGAGTGGACAGATTTTAGTTAATGGTAGTCGTTCAATATTCCATCAGAACAACGAACCATGGAGTATGATTTCTCTGAAACCATGATAGATTTCAAATCGACCCGACCAAATGAGTCTGTGGTGTGAAATAATTTTTGTTGAGTGGATAGATTTCAGTTGAGGTAGTCGTTCAACATTGAATGAGAACAACGAACCATGGAGTATGATTTCTCTGAAACCATGATAGATTTCAAATCGATCCTGACCAAGATGAGTCTGTGGTGTGAAATAATTTTTGTTCAGTGAATAGATTTTAGTTAGGGGTAGTCGTTCAACATTCTATCAGAACAACGAACCATGGAGTATGATTTCTCTGAAACCATGATAGATTTCAAATCGATCCTGACCAAATGAGTCTGTGGTGTGAAATAATTTTTTTGAGTGGACAGATTTTAGTTAATGGTAGTCGTTCAATATTCGATCAGAACAACGAACCATGGAGTATGATTTCTCCGCAACCATGATAGATTTCAAATCGACCCGACCAAATGAGTCTGTGGTGTGAAACAATTTTTGTTGAGTGGATAGATTTCAGTTGAGGTAGTCGTTCAACATTGAATCAGAACAACGAACCATGGAGTATGATTTCTCTGAAACCATGATAGATTTCAAATCGATCCTGACCAAAATGAGTGTGTGGTGTGAAATAATTTTTATTCAGTGAATAGATTTTAGTTAGGGGTAGTCGTTCAACATTCTATCAGAACAACGAACCATGGAGTATGATTTCTCAGAAACAATGATAGATTTCAAATCGATCCTGACCAAATGAGTCTGTGGTGTGAAATAATTTTTTTGAGTGGATAGATTTGAGTTGGGGAAGTCGTTCAACATTCTATCAGAACAACGAACCATGGAGTATGATTTCTCTGAAACCATGATAGATTTCAAATCGATCCTGACCAAATGAGTCTGTGGTGGGAAATAATTATTTGAGTGGATAGATTTGAGTTGGGGTAGTCGTTCAACAATCTATCAGAACAACGAACCATGGAGTATGATTTCTCTGAAACCATGATAGATTTCAAATCGATCCAGTCCAAAATGAGTCTGTGGTGTGAAATAATTTTTGTTGAGTAAATAGATGTTAGTTAGGGGTAGTCGTTCAACATTCTATCAGAACAACGAACCATGGAGTATGATTTCTCTGAAACCATGATAGATTTCAAATCGATCCTGACCAAATGAGTCTGTGGTGTGAAATAATTATTTGAGTGGATAGATTTGAGTTGGGGTAGTCGTTCAACAATCTATCAGAACAACGAACCATGGAGTATGATTTCTCTGAAACCATGATAGATTTCAAATCGATATTGACCAAAATGAGTCTGTGGTGTGAAATAATTTGTTTGAGTGGACAGATTTTAGTTAATGGTAGTCGTTCAATATTCGATCAGAACAACGAACCATACAGTATGATTTCTCCGAAACCATGATAGATTTCAAATCGACCCGACCAAATGAGTCTGTGGTGTGAAATAATTTTTGTTGAGTGGATAGATTTCAGTTGAGGTAGTCGTTCAACATTGAATCAGAACAACGAACCATGGAGTATGATTTCTCTGAAACCATGATAGATTTCAAATCGATCCTGACCAAATGAGTCTGTGGTGTGAAATAATTTTTGTTCAGTGAATAGATTTTAGTTAGGGGTAGTCGTTCAACATTCTATCAGAACAACGAACCATGGAGTATGATTTCTCTGAAACCATGATAGATTTCAAATCGATCCAGTCCAAAATGAGTCTGTGGTGTGAAATAATTTTTGTTGAGTGGATAGATGTTAGTTAGGGGTAGTCGTTCAACATTCTATCAGAACAACGAACCATGGAGTATGATTTCTCTGAAACCATGATAGATTTCAAATCGATCCTGACCAAATGAGTCTGTGGTGTGAAATAATTATTTGAGTGGAGAGATTTGAGTTGGGGTAGCCGTTCAACAATCTATCAGAACAACGAACCATGGAGTATGATTTCTCTGAAACCATGATAGATTTCAAATCGATATTGACCAAAATGAGGATGTGGTGTGAAATAATTTGTTTGAGTGGACAGATTTTAGTTAATGGTAGTCGTTCAATATTCGATCAGAACAACGAACCATGGAGTATGAATTCTCCGAAACCATGATAGATTTCAAATCGACCCGACCAAATGAGTCTGTGGTGTGAAATAATTTTTGTTGAGTGGATAGATTTCAGTTGAGGTAGTCGTTCAACATTGAATCAGAACAACGAACCATGGAGTATGATTTCTCTGAAACCATGATAGATTTCAAATCGATCCTGACCAAAATGAGTCTGTGGTGTGAAATAATTTTTGTTCAGTGAATAGATTTTAGTTAGGGGTAGTCGTTCAACATTCTATCAGAACAACGAACCATGGAGTATGATTTCTCTGAAACCATGATAGATTTCAAATCGATCCTGACCAAATGAGTCTGTGGTGTGAAATAATTATTTGAGTGGATAGATTTGAGTTGGGGTAGTCGTTCAACAATCTATCAGAACAACGAACCATGGAGTATGATTTCTCTGAAACCATGATAGATTTCAAATCGATCCTGACCAAATGAGTCTGTGGTGTGAAATAATTTTTGTTCAGTGAATAGATTTTAGTTAGGGGTAGTCGTTCAACATTCTATCAGAACAACGAACCATGGAGTATGATTTCTCTGAAACCATGATAGATTTCAAATCGATCCAGTCCAAAATGAGTCTGTGGTGTGAAATAATTTTTGTTGAGTGGATAGATGTTAGTTAGGGGTAGTCGTTCAACATTCTATCAGAACAACGAACCATGGAATATGATTTCTCTGAAACCATGATAGATTTCAAATCGATCCTGACCAAATGAGTCTGTGGTGTGAAATAATTATTTGAGTGGATAGATTTGAGTTGGGGTAGTCGTTCAACAATCTATCAGAACAACGAACCATGGAGTATGATTTCTCTGAAACCATGATAGATTTCAAATCGATCCAGTCCAAAATGAGTCTGTGGTGTGAAATAATTTTTGTTGAGTGGATAGATGTTAGTTAGGGGTAGTCGTTCAACATTCTATCAGAACAACGAACCATGGAGTATGATTTCTCTGAAACCATGATAGATTTCAAATCGATCCTGACCAAATGAGTCTGTGGTGTGAAATAATTATTTGAGTGGAGAGATTTGAGTTGGGGTAGCCGTTCAACAATCTATCAGAACAACGAACCATGGAGTATGATTTCTCTGAAACCATGATAGATTTCAAATCGATATTGACCAAAATGAGGATGTGGTGTGAAATAATTTGTTTGAGTGGACAGATTTTAGTTAATGGTAGTCGTTCAATATTCGATCAGAACAACGAACCATGGAGTATGAATTCTCCGAAACCATGATAGATTTCACATCGACCCGACCAAATGAGTCTGTGGTGTGAAATAATTTTTGTTGAGTGGATAGATTTCAGTTGAGGTAGTCGTTCAACATTGAATCAGAACAACGAACCATGGAGTATGATTTCTCTGAAACCATGATAGATTTCAAATCGATCCTGACCAAAATGAGTCTGTGGTGTGAAATAATTTTTGTTCAGTGAATAGATTTTAGTTAGGGGTAGTCGTTCAACATTCTATCAGAACAACGAACCATGGAGTATGATTTCTCTGAAACCATGATAGATTTCAAATCGACCCGACCAAATGAGTCTGTGGTGTGAAATAATTTTTGTTGAGTGGATAGATTTCAGTTGAGGTAGTCGTTCAACATTGAATCAGAACAACGAACCATGGAGTATGATTTCTCTGAAACCATGATAGATTTCAAATCGATCCTGACCAAAATGAGTCTGTGGTGTGAAATAATTTTTATTCAGTGAATAGATTTTAGTTAGGTTTAGTCGTTCAACATTCTATCAGAACAACGAACCATGGAGTATGATTTCTCTGAAACCATGATAGATTTCAAATCGATCCTGACCAAATGAGTCTGTGGTGTGAAATAATTTTTTTGAGTGGATAGATTTGAGTTGGGGAAGTCGTTCAACATTCTATCAGAACAACGAACCATGGAGTATGATTTCTCTGAAACCATGATAGATTTCAAATCGATATTGACCAAAATGAGTCTGTGGCGTGAACTAATTTTTGTTGAGTGGATAGATTTTAGTTAGGGGTAGTCGTTCAACATTCTATCAGAACAACGAACCATGGAGTATGATTTCTCTGAAACCATGATAGATTTCAAATCGATCCTGACCAAAATGAGTCTGTGGTGTGAAATAATTTTTGTTCAGTGAATAGATTTTAGTTAGGGGTAGTCGTTCAACATTTTATCAGAACAACGAACCATGGAGTATGATTTCTCTGAAACCATGATAGATTTCAAAGCGATCCAGTCCAAAATGAGTCTGTGGTGTGAAATAATTTTTGTTGAGTGGATAGATGTTAGTTAGGGGTAGTCGTTCAACATTCTATCAGAACAACGAACCATGGAGTATGATTTCTCTGAAACCATGATAGATTTCAAATCGATCCTGACCAAATGAGTCTGTGGTGTGAAATAATTATTTGAGTGGATAGATTTGAGTTGGGGTAGTCGTTCAACAATCTATCAGAACAACGAACCATGGAGTATGATTTCTCTGAAACCATGATAGATTTCAAATCGATATTGACCAAAATGAGTCTGTGGTGTGAAATAATTTGTTTGAGTGGACAGATTTTAGTTAATGGTAGTCGTTCAATATTCGATCAGAACAACGAACCATGGAGTATGATTTCTCCGAAACCATGATAGATTTCAAATCGACCCGACCAAATGAGTCTGTGGTGTGAAATAATTTTTGTTGAGTGGATAGATTTCAGTTGAGGTAGTCGTTCAACATTGAATCAGAACAACGAACCATGGAGTATAATTTCTCTGAAACCATGATAGATTTCAAATCGATCCTGACCAAAATGAGTCTGTGGTGTGAAATAATTTTTGTTCAGTGAATAGATTTTAGTTAGGGGTAGTCGTTCAACATTCTATCAGAACAACGAACCATGGAGTATGATTTCTCTGAAACCATGATAGATTTCAAATCGATCCTGACCAAATGAGTCTGTGGTGTGAAATAATTTTTTTGAGTGGACAGATTTTAGTTAATGGTAGTCGTTCAATATTCGATCAGAACAACGAACCATGGAGTATGATTTCTCCAAAACTATGATAGATTTCAAATCGACCCGACCAAATGAGTCTGTGGTGTGAAATAATTTTTGTTGAGTGGATAGATTTCAGTTGAGGTAGTCGTTCAACATTGAATCAGAACAACGAACCATGGAGTATGATTTCTCTGAAACCATGATAGATTTCAAATCGATCCTGACCAAAATGAGTCTGTGGTGTGAAATAATTTTTATTCAGTGAATAGATTTTAGTTAGGGGTAGTCGTTCAACAATCTATCAGAACAACGAACCATGGAGTATGATTTCTCTGAAACCATGATAGATTTCAAATCGATATTGACCAAAATGAGTCTGTGGTGTGAAATAATTTTTGTTCAGTGAATGGATTTTAGTTAGGGGTAGTCGTTCAACATTCTATCAGAACAACGAACCATGGAGTATGATTTCTCTGAAACCATGATAGATTTCAAATCGATCCTGACCAAATGAGTCTGTGGTGTGAAATAATTTTTTTGAGTGGACAGATTTTAGTTAATGGTAGTCGTTCAATATTCGATCAGAACAACGAACCATGGAGTATGATTTCTCCGAAACCATGATAGATTTCAAATCGATCCTGACCAAATGAGTCTGTGGTGTGAAATAATTTTTTTGAGTTTATAGATTTGAGTTGGGGTAGTCGTTCAACATTCTATCAGAACAACGAACCATGGAGTATGATTTCTCTGAAACCATGATAGATTTCAAATCGATCCTGACCAAATGAGTCTGTGGTGTGAAATAATTTTTTTGAGTGGATAGATTTGAGTTGGGGTAGTCGTTCAACATTCTATCAGAACAACGAACCATGGAGTATGATTTCTCTGAAACCATGATAGATTTCAAATCGATCCTGACCAAAATGAGTCTGTGGTGTGAAATAATTTTTATTCAGTGAATAGATTTTAGTTAGGGGTAGTCGTTCAACATTCTATCAGAACAACGAACCATGGAGTATGATTTCTCTGAAACCATGATAGATTTCAAATCGATCCTGACCAAAATGAGTCTGTGGTGTGAAATAATTTTTATTCAGTGAATAGATTTTAGTTAGGGGTAGTCGTTCAACAATCTATCAGAACAACGAACCATGGAGTATGATTTCTCTGAAACCATGATAGATTTCAAATCGATATTGACCAAAATGCGTCTGTGGCGTGAAATAATTTTTGTTGAGTGGATAGATATTAGTTAGGGGTAGTCGTTCAACATTCTATCAGAACAACGAACCAGGGAGTATGATTTCTCTGAAACCATGATAGATTTCAAATCGATCCAGTCCAAAATGAGTCTGTGGTGTGAAATAATTTTTGTTGAGTGGATAGATGTTAGTTAGCGGTAGTCGTTCAACATTCTATCAGAACAACGAACCATGGAGTATGATTTCTCTGAAACCATGATAGATTTCAAATCGATTCTGACCAAATGAGTCTGTGGTGTGAAATAATTATTTGAGTGGATAGATTTAAGTTGGGGTAGTCGTTCAACAATCTATCAGAACAACGAACCATGGAGTATGATTTCTCTGAAACCATGATAGATTTCAAATCGATATTGACCAAAATGAGTCTGTGGTGTGAAATAATTTGTTTGAGTGGACAGATTTTAGTTAATGGTAGTCGTTCAATATTCGATCAGAACAACGAACCATGGAGTATGATTTCTCTGAAACCATGATAGATTTCAAATCGATATTGACCAAAATGAGTCTGTGGCGTGAACTAATTTTTGTTGAGTGGATAGATTTTAGTTAGGGGTAGTCGTTCAACATTCTATCAGAACAACGAACCATGGAGTATGATTTCTCTGAAACCATGATAGATTTCAAATCGATCCTGACCAAAATGAGTCTGTGGTGTGAAATAATTTTTGTTCAGTGAATAGATTTTAGTTAGGGGTAGTCGTTCAACATTTTATCAGAACAACGAACCATGGAGTATGATTTCTCTGAAACCATGATAGATTTCAAATCGATCCTGACCAAAATGAGTCTGTGGTGTGGAATATTTTTGTTCAGTGAATAGATTTTAGTTAGGGGTAGTCGTTCAACATTTTATCAGAACAACGAACCATGGAGTATGATTTCTCTGAAACCATGATAGATTTCAAAGCGATCCAGTCCAAAATGAGTCTGTGGTGTGAAATAATTTTTGTTGAGTGGATAGATGTTAGTTAGGGGTAGTCGTTCAACATTCTATCAGAACAACGAACCATGGAGTATGATTTCTCTGAAACCATGATAGATTTCAAATCGATCCTGACCAAATGAGTCTGTGGTGTGAAATAATTATTTGAGTGGATAGATTTGAGTTGGGGTAGTCGTTCAACAATCTATCAGAACAACGAACCATGGAGTATGATTTCTCTGAAACCATGATAGATTTCAAATCGATATTGACCAAAATGAGTCTGTGGTGTGAAATAATTTGTTTGAGTGGACAGATTTTAGTTAATGGTAGTCGTTCAATATTCGATCAGAACAACGAACCATGGAGTATGATTTCTCCGAAACCATGATAGATTTCAAATCGACCCGACCAAATGAGTCTGTGGTGTGAAATAATTTTTGTTGAGTGGATAGATTTCAGTTGAGGTAGTCGTTCAACATTGAATCAGAACAACGAACCATGGAGTATGATTTCTCTGAAACCATGATAGATTTCAAATCGATCCTGACCAAAATGAGTCTGTGGTGTGAAATAATTTTTGTTCAGTGAATAGATTTTAGTTAGGGGTAGTCGTTCAACATTCTATCAGAACAACGAACCATGGAGTATGATTTCTCTGAAACCATGATAGATTTCAAATCGATCCTGACCAAATGAGTCTGTGGTGTGAAATAATTTTTTTGAGTGGACAGATTTTAGTTAATGGTAGTCGTTCAATATTCGATCAGAACAACGAACCATGGAGTATGATTTCTCCAAAACTATGATAGATTTCAAATCGACCCGACCAAATGAGTCTGTGGTGTGAAATAATTTTTGTTGAGTGGATAGATTTCAGTTGAGGTAGTCGTTCAACATTGAATCAGAACAACGAACCATGGAGTATGATTTCTCTGAAACCATGATGGATTTCAAATCGATCCTGACCAAAATGAGTCTGTGGTGTGAAATTATTTTTATTCAGTGAATAGATTTTAGTTAGGGGTAGTCGTTCAACAATCTATCAGAACAACGAACCATGGAGTATGATTTCTCTGAAACCATGATAGATTTCAAATCGATATTGACCAAAATGAGTCTGTGGTGTGAAATAATTTTTGTTCAGTGAATAGATTTTAGTTAGGGGTAGTCGTTCAACATTCTATCAGAACAACGAACCATGGAGTATGATTTCTCTGAAACCATGATAGATTTCAAATCGATCCTGACCAAATGAGTCTGTGGTGTGAAATAATTTTTTTGAGTGGACAGATTTTAGTTAATGGTAGTCGTTCAATATTCGATCAGAACAACGAACCATGGAGTATGATTTCTCCGAAACCATGATAGATTTCAAATCGATCCTGACCAAATGAGTCTGTGGTGTGAAATAATTTTTTTGAGTTTATAGATTTGAGTTGGGGTAGTCGTTCAACATTCTATCAGAACAACGAACCATGGAGTATGATTTCTCTGAAACCATGATAGATTTCAAATCGATCCTGACCAAATGAGTCTGTGGTGTGAAATAATTTTTTTGAGTGGATAGATTTGAGTTGGGGTAGTCGTTCAACATTCTATCAGAACAACGAACCATGGAGTATGATTTCTCTGAAACCATGATAGATTTCAAATCGATCCTGACCAAAATGAGTCTGTGGTGTGAAATAATTTTTATTCAGTGAATAGATTTTAGTTAGGGGTAGTCGTTCAACAATCTATCAGAACAACGAACCATGGAGTATGATTTCTCTGAAACCATGATAGATTTCAAATCGATATTGACCAAAATGCGTCTGTGGCGTGAAATAATTTTTGTTGAGTGGATAGATATTAGTTAGGGGTAGTCGTTCAACATTCTATCAGAACAACGAACCAGGGAGTATGATTTCTCTGAAACCATGATAGATTTCAAATCGATCCAGTCCAAAATGAGTCTGTGGTGTGAAATAATTTTTGTTGAGTGGATAGATGTTAGTTAGCGGTAGTCGTTCAACATTCTATCAGAACAACGAACCATGGAGTATGATTTCTCTGAAACCATGATAGATTTCAAATCGATTCTGACCAAATGAGTCTGTGGTGTGAAATAATTATTTGAGTGGATAGATTTAAGTTGGGGTAGTCGTTCAACAATCTATCAGAACAACGAACCATGGAGTATGATTTCTCTGAAACCATGATAGATTTCAAATCGATATTGACCAAAATGAGTCTGTGGTGTGAAATAATTTGTTTGAGTGGACAGATTTTAGTTAATGGTAGTCGTTCAATATTCGATCAGAACAACGAACCATGGAGTATGATTTCTCCGAAACCATGATAGATTTCAAATCGACCCGACCAAATGAGTCCGTTGTGTGAAATAATTTTTGTTGAGTGGATAGATTTCAGTTGAGGTAGTCGTTCAACATTGAATCAGAACAACGAACCATGGAGTATGATTTCTCTGAAACCATGATAGATTTCAAACCGATCCTGACCAAAATGAGTCTGTGGTGTGAAATAATTTTTGTTCAGTGAATAGATTTTAGTTAGGGTTAGTCGTTCAACATTCTATCAGAACAACGAACCATGGAGTATGATTTCTCTGAAACCATGATAGATTTCAAATCGATCCTGACCAAATGAGTCTGTGGTGTGAAATAATTTTTTTGAGTGGACAGATTTTAGTTAATGGTAGTCGTTCAATATTCGATCAGAACAACGAACCATGGAGTATGATTTCTCCGAAACCATGATAGATTTCAAATCGATCCTGACCAAATGAGTCTGTGGTGTGAAATAATTTTTTTGAGTGGATAGATTTGAGTTGGGGTAGTCGTTCAACAATCTATCAGAACAACGAACCATGGAGTATGATTTCTCTGAAACCATGATAGATTTCAAATCGATCCTGACCAAAATGAGTCTGTGGTGTGAAATAATTTTTTTGAGTGGATAGATTTGAGTTGGGGTAGTCGTTCAACAATCTATCAGAACAACGAACCATGGAGTATGATTTCTCTGAAACCATGATATTTTTCAAATCGATCCTGACCAAAATGAGTCTGTGGCGTGAAATAATTTTTATTCAGTGAATAGATTTTAGTTAGGGGTAGTCGTTCAACAATCTATCAGAACAACGAACCATGGAGTATGATTTCTCTGAAACCATGATAGATTTCAAATCGATATTGACCAAAATGAGTCTGTGGTGTGAAATAATTTTTGTTCAGTGAATAGATTTTAGTTAGGGGTAGTCGTTCAACATTCTATCAGAACAACGAACCATGGAGTATGATTTCTCTGAAACCATGATAGATTTCAAATCGATCCTGACCAAATGAGTCTGTGGTGTGAAATAATTTTTTTGAGTGGACAGATTTTAGTTAATGGTAGTCGTTCAATATTCGATCAGAACAACGAACCATGGAGTATGATTTCTCCGAAACCATGATAGATTTCAAATCGATCCTGACCAAATGAGTCTGTGGTGTGAAATAATTTTTTTGAGTTTATAGATTTGAGTTGGGGTAGTCTTTCAACATTCTATCAGAACAACGAACCATGGAGTATGATTTCTCTGAAACCATGATAGATTTCAAATCGATCCTGACCAAATGAGTCTGTGGTGTGAAATAATTTTTTTGAGTGGATAGATTTGAGTTGGGGTAGTCGTTCAACAATCTATCAGAACAACGAACCATGGAGTATGATTTCTCTGAAACCATGATAGATTTCAAATCGATCCTGACCAAAATGAGTCTGTGGTGTGAAATAATTTTTATTCAGTGAATAGATTTTAGTTAGGGGTAGTCGTTCAACATTCTATCAGAACAACGAACCATGGAGTATGATTTCTCTGAAACCATGATAGATTTCAAATCGATCCTGACCAAAATGAGTCTGTGGTGTGAAATAATTTTTATTCAGTGAATAGATTTTAGTTAGGGGTAGTCGTTCAACAATCTATCAGAACAACGAACCATGGAGTATGATTTCTCTGAAACCATGATAGATTTCAAATCGATATTGACCAAAATGAGTCTGTGGCGTGAAATAATTTTTGTTGAGTGGATAGATTTTAGTTAGGGGTAGTCGTTCAACATTCTATCAGAACAACGAACCATGGAGTATGATTTCTCTGAAACCATGATAGATTTCAAATCGATCCAGTCCAAAATGAGTCTGTGGTGTGAAATAATTTTTGTTGAGTGGATAGATGTTAGTTAGGGGTAGTCGTTCAACATTCTATCAGAACAACGAACCATGGAGTATGATTTCTCTGAAACCATGATAGATTTCAAATCGATCCAGTCCAAAATGAGTCTGTGGTGTGAAATAATTTTTGTTGAGTGGATAGATGTTAGTTAGGGGTAGTCGTTCAACATTCTATCAGAACAACGAACCATGGAGTATGATTTCTCTGAAACCATCCATGATAGATTTCAAATCGATCCTGACCAAATGAGTCTGTGGTGTGAAATAATTTTGTTGCGTTAATAGATTTTAGTTAATGGTAGTCGTTCAATATTGTATCAGAACAACGAACCATGGAGTATGATTTCTCCGAAACCATGATAGATTTCAAATCGATCCTGACCAAATGAGTCTGTGGTGTGAAATAATTTTGTTGCGTTAATAGATTTTAGTTAATGGTAGTCGTTCAATATTGTATCAGAACAACGAACCATGGAGTATGATTTCTCCGAAACCATGATAGATTTCAAATCGATCCTGACCAAATGAGTCTGTGGTGTGAAATAATTTTTTTGAGTGGATAGATTTGAGTTGGGGTAGTCGTTCAACAATCTATCAGAACAACGAACCATGGAGTATGATTTCTCTGAAACCATGATAGATTTCAAATCGATCTTGACCAAATGAGTCTGTGGTGTGAAATAATTTTTTTGAGTGGACAGATTTTAGTTATGGTAGTCGTTCAACATTCTATCAGAACAACGAACCATGGAGTATGATTTCTCTGAAACCATGATAGATTTCAAATCGATCCTGAAAAAAAGGAGTATGTGGCGTGAAATAATTTTTGTTGAGTGGATAGATTTTAGTTAGGGGTAGTCGTTCAACATTCTATCAGAACAACGAACCATGGAGTATGATTTCTCTGAAACCATGATAGATTTCAGATCGATCCTGACCAAAATGAGTCTGTGGAGTGAAATAATTTTTGTTGAGTGGATAGATTTTAGTTGGGGTAGTCGTTCAACTTTCTATCAGAGCAACGAACCATGGAGTATGATTTCTCTGAAACCATGATAGATTTCAAATCAATCCTGACCAAGATGAGTCTGTTGTGTAAAATAATTTTTGTTGAGTGGGTAGATTTTAGTTAGGGGTAGTCGTTCAACATTCTATCAGAACAACGAACCATGGAGTATGATTTCTCTGAAACCATGATAGATTTCAAATCGATCCTGACCAAAATGAGTCTGTGGTGTGAAATAATTTTTTTGAGTGGACAGATTTTAGTTAATGGTAGTCGTTCAATATTCGATCAGAACAACGAACCATGGAGTATGATTTCTCTGAAACCAAGATAGATTTCAAATCGATCCTGACCAAGATGAGTCTGTGGCGTGAAATAATTTTTGTTGAGTGGATAGATTTCAGTTGGGGTAGTCGTTCAACATTCTATCAGAACAACGAACCATGGAGTATGATTTCTCTGAAACCAAGATAGATTTCAAATCGATCCTGACCAAGATGAGTCTGTGGTGTGAAATAATTTTTGTTGAGTGGATAGATTTCAGTTTTGGTAGTCGTTCAACATTCTATCAGAACAACGAACTATGGAGTATGATTTCTCTGAAACCATGATAGATTTCAAGTCGATCCTGACCAAAATAAGTCTGTGGTGTGAAATAATTTTTGTTCAGTGAATAGATTTCAGTTTTGGTAGCCGTTCAACATTCTATCAGAACAACGAACAATGGAGTATGATTTCTCTGAAATCATGATAGATTTCAAATCGATCCTGACCAAAATGAGTCTGTGGTGTGAAATAATTTTTGTTCAGTGAATAGCTTTTAGTTGGGGTAGTCGTTCAACATTCTATCAGAACAACGAACCATGGAGTATGATTTCTCTGAAACCATGATAGATTTTAAATCGATCCTGACCAAGATGAGTCCGTGGTGTGAAATAATTTTAGTTGATTGGATAGATTTCAGTTGGTATAGTCGTTCAACATTCTATCAGAACAACGAACCATGGAGTATGATTTCTCTGAAACCAAGATAGATTTCAAATCGATCCTGACCAAGATGAATCTGTGGTGTGAAATAATTTTTGTTGAGTTCATAGATTTCAGTTGGGGTAGTCGTTCAACATTCTATCAGAACAACGAACCATGGAGTATGATTTCTCTGAAACCATGAAAGATTTCAAATCGATCCTGACCAAAATGAATCTGTGGTGTGAAATAATTTTTGTTGAGTGGATAGATTTGAGTTGTGGTAGTCGTTCAACATTCTATCAGAACAACGAACCATGGAGTATGATTTCTCTGAAACCATGATAGATTTCAAATCGATATTGACCAAAATGAGTCTGTGGCGTGAAATAATTTTTGTTGAGTGGATAGATTTTAGTTAGGGGTAGTCGTTCAACATTCTATCAGAACAACGAACCATGGAGTATGATTTCTCTGAAATCATGATAGATTTCAAATCGATCCTGACCAAAATGAGTCTGTGGTGTGAAATAATTTTTGTTGAGTGGATAGATGTTAGTTAGGGGTAGTCGTTCAACATTCTATCAGAACAACGAACCATGGAGTATGATTTCTCTGAAACCATCCATGATAGATTTCAAATCGATCCTGACCAAATGAGCCTGTGGCGTGAAATAATTTTGTTGCGTGGATAGATTTTAGTTAATGGTAGTCGTTCAATATTCGATCAGAACAAAGAACCATGGAGTATGATTTCTCCGAAACCATGATAGATTTCAAATCGACCCGACCAAATGAGTCTGTTGTGTGAAATAATTTTTGTTGAGTGGATAGATTTCAGTTGAGGTAGTCGTTCAACATTGAATCAGAACAACGAACCATGGAGTATGATTTCTCTGAAACCATGATAGATTTCAAATCGATCCTGACCAAATGAGTCTGTGGTGTGAAATAATTTTTTTGAGTGGACAGATTTTAGTTAATGGTAGTCGTTCAATATTCGATCAGAACAACGAACCATGGAGTATGATTTCTCCGAAACCATGATAGATTTCAAATCGACCCGACCAAATGAGTCTGTGGTGTGAAATAATTTTTGTTGAGTGGATAGATTTCAGTTGAGGTAGTCGTTCAACATTGAATCAGAACAACGAACCATGGAGTATGATTTCTCTGAAACCATGATAGATTTCAAATCGATCCTGACCAAAATGAGTCTGTGGTGTGAAATAATTTTTGTTCAGTGAATAGATTTTAGTTAGGGGTAGTCGTTCAACATTCTATCAGAACAACGAACCATGGAGTATGATTTCTCTGAACCCATGATAGATTTCAAATCGATCCTGACCAAATGAGTCTGTGGTGTGAAATAATTTTTTTGAGTATACAGATTTTAGCTAATGGTAGTCGTTCAACATTGAATCAGAACAACGAACCATGGAGTATGATTTCTCTGAAACCATGATAGATTTCAAATCGATCCTGACCAAATGAGTCTGTATTGTGAAATAATTTTTGTTCAGTGAATAGATTTTAGTTAGGGGTAGTCGTTCAACATTCTATCAGAACAACGAACCATGGAGTATGATTTCTCTGAAACCATGATAGATTTCAAATCGATCCAGTCCAAAATGAGTCTGTGGTGTGAAATAATTTTTGTTGAGTGGCTAGATGTTAGTTAGGGGTAGTCGTTCAACATTCTATCAGAACAACGAACCATGGAGTATGATTTCTCTGAAACCATCCATGATAGATTTCAAATCGATCCTGACCAAATGAGTCTGTGGCGTGAAATAATTTTGTTGCGTGGATAGATTTAAGTTAATGGTAGTCGTTCACTATTGTATCAGAACAACGAACCATGGAGTATGATTTCTCCGAAACCATGATAGATTTCAAATCGATATAGTCCAAAATGAGTCTGTGGTGTGAAATAATTTTTGTTGAGTGAATAGATGTTAGTTAGGGGTAGTCGTTCAACATTCTATCAGAACAACGAACCATGGAGTATGATTTCTCTGAAACCATCCATGATAGATTTCAAATCGATCCTGACCAAATGAGTCTGTGGTGTGAAATAATATTGTTGCGTGGATAGATTTTAGTTAATGGTAGTCGTTCAATATTGTATCAGAACAACGAACCATGGAGTATGATTTTTCCGAAACCATGATAGATTTCAAATCCATCCTGCCCAAATGTGTCTGTGGTGTGAAATAGTTTTTGTTGAGTGGATAGATTTCAGTTGGGGTAGTCGTTCAACATTCTATCAGAACAACGAACCATGGAGTATGATTTCTCTGAAACCATCCATGATAGATTTCAAATCGATCCTGACCAAATGAGTCTGCGGTGTGAAATAATTTTGTTGCGTGGATAGATTTTAGTTAATGGTAGTCGTTCAATATTGTATCAGAACAACGAATCATGGAGTATGATTTCTCCGAAACCATGATAGATTTCAAATCGATCCTGACCAAATGTGTCTGTGGTGTGAAATAGTTTTTGTTGAGTGGATAGATTTCAGTTGGGGTAGTCGTTCAACATTCTATCAGAACAACGAACCATGGAGTATGATTTCTCTGAAACCATGATAGATTTCAAATCGATCCTGAAAAAAAGGAGTCTGTGGCGTGAAATAATTTTTGTTGAGTGGATAGATTTTAGTTAGGGGTAGTCGTTCAACATTCTATCAGAACAACGAACCATGGAGTATGATTTCTCTGAAACCATGATAGATTTCAGATCGATCCTGACCAAAATGAGTCTGTGGTGTCAAATAATTTTTGTTGAGTGGATAGATTTTAGTTGGGGTAGTCGTTCAACTTTCTATCAGAGCAACGCACCATGGAGTATGATTTCTCTGAAACCATGATAGATTTCAAATCAATCCTGACCAAGATGAGTCTGTTGTGTAAAATAATTTTTGTTGAGTGGGTAGATTTCAGTTGGGTTAGTCGTTCAACATTCTATCAGAACAACGAACCATGGAGTATGATTTCTCTGAAACCATGATAGATTTCAAGTCGATCCTGACCAAAATGAGTCTGTGGTGTGAAATAATTTTTGTTCAGTGAATAGATTTTAGTTAGGGGTAGTCGTTCAACATTCTATCAGAACAACGAACCATGGAGTATGATTTCTCTGAAACCATGATAGATTTCAAATCGATCCTGTCCAAAATGAGTCTGTGGTGTGAAATAATTTTTGTTGAGTGG
The DNA here is from genome assembly GCA_905220385.1 of Xylota sylvarum. Taxonomy (NCBI): domain Eukaryota; kingdom Metazoa; phylum Arthropoda; class Insecta; order Diptera; family Syrphidae; genus Xylota; species Xylota sylvarum. The sequence goes on from CAJMZQ010000060.1 coordinate 686,452, forward strand.
ATAGATTTCAGTTGGGGTAGTCGTTCAACATTGTATCAGAACAGCGAACCATGAAAATGAGTCTGTGGTGTGAAATAATTTTTGTTCAGTGAATAGATTTTAGTTGGGGTAGTCGTTCGACATTCTATCAGAACAACGAACCATGGAGTATGATTTCTCTGAAACCATGATAGATTTCAAATCGATATTGTCCAAAATGAGTCTGTGGTGCGAAATAATTTTTGTTGATTGGATAGATTTCAGTTGGGGTAGTCGTTCAACATTCTATCAGAACAACGAACCATGGAGTATGATTTCTCTGAAACCAAGATAGATTTCAAATCGATCCTGACCAAGATGAGTCTGTGGTGTGAAATAATTTTTGTTGAGTGGATAGATTTCAGTTGGGGTAGTCGTTCAACATTCTATCAGAACAACGAACCATGGAGTATGATTTTTTTTAAACCATGATAGATTTCAAGTCGATCCTGTCCAAAATGAATCTGTGGTGTGAAATAATTTTTGTTGAGTGGATAGATTTTAGTTGGGGTAGTCGTTCAATTTTCTATCAGAACAACGAACCATGGAGTATGATTTCTCTGAAACCATGATAGATTTCAAGTCGATCCTGACTAAAATGAGTCTGTGGTGTGAAATAATTTTTGTTGAGTGGATAGATTTGAGTTGGGGTAGTCGTTCAACATTCTATCAGAACAACGAACCATGGAGTATGATTTCTCTGAAACCATGATAGATTTCAAATCGATCCAGTCCAAAATGTGTCTGTGGTGTGAAATAATTTTTGTTGAGTGGATAAATGTTAGTTAGGGGTAGTCGTTCAACATTCTATCAGAACAACGAACCATGGAGTATGATTTCTCTGAAACCATCCATGATAAATTTCAAATCGATCCTGACCAAATGAGTCTGTGGTGTGAAATAATTTTGTTGCGTGGATAGATTTTAGTTAATGGTAGTCGTTCAATATTGTATCAGAACAACGAACCATGGAGTATGATTTCTCCGAAACCATAATAGATTTCAAATCGATTATGCCCAAATGTGTCTGTGGTGTGAAATAGTTTTTGTTGAGTTGATAGATTTCAGTTGGGGTAGTCGTTCAACATTCTATCAGAACAACGAACCATGGAGTACAATTTCTCTGAAAAAAAGGAGTCTGTGGCGTGAAATAATTTTTGTTGAGTGGATAGATTTTAGTTAGGGGTAGTCGTTCAACATTCTATCAGAACAACGAACCATGGAGTATGATTTCTCTGAAACCATGATAGATTTCAGATCGATCCTGACCAAAATGAGCCTGTGGTGTGAAATAATTTTTGTTGAGTGGATAGATTTTAGTTGGGGTAGTCGTTCAACTTTCTATCAGAGCAACGAACCATGGAGTATGATTTCTCTGAAACCATGATAGATTTCAGATCGATCCTGACCAAAATGAGCCTGTGGTGTGAAATAATTTTTGTTGAGTGGATAGATTTTAGTTGGGGTAGTCGTTCAACTTTCTATCAGAGCAACGAACCATGGAGTATGATTTCTCTGAAACCATGATAGATTTCAAATCGATCCTGACCAAAATGAGTCTGTGGTGTGAAATAATTTTTTTGAGTGGACAGATTTTAGTTAATGGTAGTCGTTCAATATTCGATCAGAACAACGAACAATGGAGTATGATTTCTCCGAAACCATGATAGATTTCAAATCGACCCGACCAAATGAGTCTGTGGTGTGAAATAATTTTTGTTGAGTGGATAGATTTCAGTTGAGGTAGTCGTTCAACATTGAATCAGAACAACGAACCATGGAGTATGATTTCTCTGAAACAATGATAGATTTCAAATCGATCCTGACCAAATGAGTCTGTGGTGTGAAATAATTTTTTTGAGTGGACAGATTTTAGTTAATGGTAGTCGTTCAATATTCGATCAGAACAACGAACCATGGAGTATGATTTCTCTGAAACCATGATAGATTTCAAATCGACCCGACCAAATGAGTCTGTGATGTGAAATAATTTTTGTTGAGTGGATAGATTCCAGTGAGGTAGTCGTTCAACATTGAATCAGAACAACGAACCATGGAGTATGATTTCTCCGAAACCATGATAGATTTCAAATCGATCCTGACCAAAAGAGTCTGTGGTGTGAAATAATTTTTGTTGAGTGGATACATTTTAATTGGGGTAGTCGTTCAATATTATATCAGAACAGCGAACCATGGAGTATGATTTCTCTGAAACCATGATAGATTTCAAATCGATCCTGACCAAGATCAGTCTGTGGTGTGAAATCATTTTTGCTTCGGTGGATAGATTTTAGTTGGGGTAGTCGTTCAACATTCTATCAGAACAACGAACCATGGAGTATAATTTCTCTGAAACCATGATAGACTTCAAATCGATCCTGACCAAAATGAAATGATTTTTGTTGAGTGGATAGATTTTAGTTGGGTAGTCGTTCAACATTGAATCAGAACAACGAACCATGGAGTATGATTTCTCCGAAATCATGATAGATTTCAAATCGACCCGACCAAATGAGTCTGTGGTGTGAAATAATTTTGTTGCGTGGATAGATTTTAGTTAATGGTAGTCGTTCAATATTGTATCAGAACAACGAACCATGGAGTATGATTTCTCCGAAACCATGATAGATTTCAAATCGATCCTGCCCAAATGTGTCTGTGGTGTGAAATAGTTTTTGTTGAGTGGATAGATTTCAGTTGGGGTAGTCGTTCAACATTCTATCAGAACAACGAACCATGGAGTACAATTTCTCTGAAATAAAGGAGTCTGTGGTGTGAAATAATTTTTGTTGAGTGGATAGATTTTAGTTAGTTGTAGTCGTTCAACATTCTATCAGAACAACGAACCATGGAGTATGATTTCTCTGAAACCATGATAGATTTCAGATCGATCCTGACCAAAATGAGTCTGTGGTGTGAAATAATTTTTGTTGAGTGGATAGATTTTAGTTGGGGTAGTCGTTCAACTTTCTATCAGAGCAACGAACCATGGAGTATGATTTCTCTGAAACCATGATAGATTTCAAATCAATACTGACCAAGATGAGTCTGTTGTGTAAAATAAATTTTGTTGAGTGGGTAGATTTTAGTTAGGGGTAGTCGTTCAACATTCTATCAGAACAACGAACCATGGAGTATGATTTCTCTGAAACCATGATAGATTTCAAATCGATCCTGACCAAAATGAGTCTGTGGTGTGAAATAATTTTTTTGAGTGGACAGATTTTAGTTAATGGTAGTCGTTCAATATTCGATCAGAACAACGAACCATGGAGTATGATTTCTCCGAAACCATGATAGATTTCAAATCGACCCGACCAAATGAGTCTGTGGTGGGAAATAATTTTTGTTGAGTGGATAGATTTCAGTTGAGGTAGTCGTTCAACATTGAATCAGAACAACGAACCATGGAGTATGATTTCTCTGAAACCATGATAGATTTCAAATCGATCCTGACCAAATGAGTCTGTGGTGTGAAATAATTTTTTTGAGTGGACAGATTTTAGTTAATGGTAGTCGTTCAATATTCGATCAGAACAACGAAAAAAGGAGTATGATTTCTCTGAAACCATGATAGATTTCAAATCGACCCGACCAAATGAGTCTGTGATGTGAAATAATTTTTGTTGAGTGGATAGATTCCAGTGAGGTAGTCGTTCAACATTGTATCAGAACAACGAACCATGGAGTATGATTTCTCCGAAACCATGATAGATTTCAAATCGATCCTGACCAAGATCAGTCTGTGGTGTGAAATCATTTTTGCTTCGGTGGATAGATTTTAGTTGGGGTAGTCGTTCAACATTCTATCAGAACAACGAACCATGGAGTATAATTTCTCTGAAACCATGATAGACTTCAAATCGATCCTGACCAAAATGAAATGATTTTTCTTGAGTGGATAGATTTTAGTTGGGTAGTCGTTCAACATTGAATCAGAACAACGAACCATGGAGTATGATTTCTCCGAAATCATGATAGATTTCAAATCGACCCGACCAAATGAGTCTGTGGTGTGAAATAATTTTGTTGCATGGATAGATTTTAGTTAATCGTAGTCGTTCAATATTGTATCAGAAAAACGAACCATGGAGTATGATTTCTCCGAAACCATGATAGATTTCAAATCGATCCTGCCCAAATGTGTCTGTGGTGTGAAATAGTTTTTGTTGAGTGGATAGATTTCAGTTGGGGTAGTCGTTCAACATTCTATCAGAACAACGAACCATGGAGTACAATTTCTCTGAAAAAAAGGAGTCTGTGGCGTGAAATAATTTTTGTTGAGTGGATAGATTTTAGTTAGGGGTAGTCGTTCAACATTCTATCAGAACAACGAACCATGGAGTATGATTTCTCTGAAACCATGATAGATTTCAGATCGATCCTGACCAAAATGAGTCTGTGGTGTGAAATAATTTTTGTTGAGTGGATAGATTTTAGTTGGGGTAGTCGTTCAACTTTCTATCAGAGCAACGACTCATGGAGTATGATTTCTCTGAAACCATGATAGATTTCAAATCAATTTTGACCAAGATGAGTCTGTTGTGTAAAATAATTTTTGTTGAGTGGGTAGATTTTAGTTAGGGGTAGTCGTTCAACATTCTATCAGAACAACGAACCATGGAGTATGATTTCTCTGAAACCATGATAGATTTCAAATCGATCCTGACCAAAATGAGCCTGTGGTGTGAAATAATTTTTGTTGAGTGGATAGATTTTAGTTGGGGTAGTCGTTCAACTTTCTATCAGAGCAACGAACCATGGAGTATGATTTCTCTGAAACCATGATAGATTTCAGATCGATCCTGACCAAAATGAGCCTGTGGTGTGAAATAATTTTTGTTGAGTGGATAGATTTTAGTTGGGGTAGTCGTTCAACTTTCTATCAGAGCAACGAACCATGGAGTATGATTTCTCTGAAACCATGATAGATTTCAAATCGATCCTGACCAAAATGAGTCTGTGGTGTGAAATAATTTTTTTGAGTGGACAGATTTTAGTTAATGGTAGTCGTTCAATATTCGATCAGAACAACGAACCATGGAGTATGATTTCTCTGAAACCATGATAGATTTCAAATCGACCCGACCAAATGAGTCTGTGATGTGAAATAATTTTTGTTGAGTGGATAGATTTTAGTTGGGGTAGTCGTTCAACTTTCTATCAGAGCAACGAACCATGGAGTATGATTTCTCTGAAACCATGATAGATTTCAGATCGATCCTGACCAAAATGAGCCTGTGGTGTGAAATAATTTTTGTTGAGTGGATAGATTTTAGTTGGGGTAGTCGTTCAACTTTCTATCAGAGCAACGAACCATGGAGTATGATTTCTCTGAAACCATGATAGATTTCAGATCGATCCTGACCAAAATGAGCCTGTGGTGTGAAATAATTTTTGTTGAGTGGATAGATTTTAGTTGGGGTAGTCGTTCAACTTTCTATCAGAGCAACGAACCATGGAGTATGATTTCTCTGAAACCATGATAGATTTCAGATCGATCCTGACCAAAATGAGCCTGTGGTGTGAAATAATTTTTGTTGAGTGGATAGATTTTAGTTGGGGTAGTCGTTCAACTTTCTATCAGAGCAACGAACCATGGAGTATGATTTCTCTGAAACCATGATAGATTTCAGATCGATCCTGACCAAAATGAGCCTGTGGTGTGAAATAATTTTTGTTGAGTGGATAGATTTTAGTTGGGGTAGTCGTTCAACTTTCTATCAGAGCAACGAACCATGGAGTATGATTTCTCTGAAACCATGATAGATTTCAAATCGATCCTGACCAAAATGAGTCTGTGGTGTGAAATAATTTTTTTGAGTGGACAGATTTTAGTTAATGGTAGTCGTTCAATATTCGATCAGAACAACGAACCATGGAGTATGATTTCTCCGAAACCATGATAGATTTCAAATCGACCCGACCAAATGAGTCTGTGGTGTGAAATAATTTTTGTTGAGTGGATAGATTTCAGTTGAGGTAGTCGTTCAACATTGAATCAGAACAACGAACCATGGAGTATGATTTCTCTGAAACAATGATAGATTTCAAATCGATCCTGACCAAATGAGTCTGTGGTGTGAAATAATTTTTTTGAGTGGACAGATTTTAGTTAATGGTAGTCGTTCAATATTCGATCAGAACAACGAACCATGGAGTATGATTTCTCTGAAATCATGATAGATTTCAAATCGACCCGACCAAATGAGTCTGTGATGTGAAATAATTTTTGTTGAGTGGATAGATTCCAGTGAGGTAGTCGTTCAACATTGAATCAGAACAACGAACCATGGAGTATGATTTCTCCGAAACCATGATAGATTTCAAATCGATCCTGACCAAAAGAGTCTGTGGTGTGAAATAATTTTTGTTGAGTGGATACATTTTAATTGGGGTAGTCGTTCAATATTATATCAGAACAGCGAACCATGGAGTATGATTTCTCTGAAACCATGATAGATTTCAAATCGATCCTGACCAAGATCAGTCTGTGGTGTGAAATCATTTTTGCTTCGGTGGATAGATTTTAGTTGGGGTAGTCGTTCAACATTCTATCAGAACAACGAACCATGGAGTATAATTTCTCTGAAACCATGATAGACTTCAAATCGATCCTGACCAAAATGAAATGATTTTTGTTGAGTGGATAGATTTTAGTTGGGTAGTCGTTCAACATTGAATCAGAACAACGAACCATGGAGTATGATTTCTCCGAAATCATGATAGATTTCAAATCGACCCGACCAAATGAGTCTGTGGTGTGAAATAATTTTGTTGCGTGGATAGATTTTAGTTAATGGTAGTCGTTCAATATTGTATCAGAACAACGAACCATGGAGTATGATTTCTCCGAAACCATGATAGATTTCAAATCGATCCTGCCCAAATGTGTCTGTGGTGTGAAATAGTTTTTGTTGAGTGGATAGATTTCAGTTGGGGTAGTCGTTCAACATTCTATCAGAACAACGAACCATGGAGTACAATTTCTCTGAAATAAAGGAGTCTGTGGTGTGAAATAATTTTTGTTGAGTGGATAGATTTTAGTTAGTTGTAGTCGTTCAACATTCTATCAGAACAACGAACCATGGAGTATGATTTCTCTGAAACCATGATAGATTTCAGATCGATCCTGACCAAAATGAGTCTGTGGTGTGAAATAATTTTTGTTGAGTGGATAGATTTTAGTTGGGGTAGTCGTTCAACTTTCTATCAGAGCAACGAACCATGGAGTATGATTTCTCTGAAACCATGATAGATTTCAAATCAATACTGACCAAGATGAGTCTGTTGTGTAAAATAAATTTTGTTGAGTGGGTAGATTTTAGTTAGGGGTAGTCGTTCAACATTCTATCAGAACAACGAACCATGGAGTATGATTTCTCTGAAACCATGATAGATTTCAAATCGATCCTGACCAAAATGAGTCTGTGGTGTGAAATAATTTTTTTGAGTGGACAGATTTTAGTTAATGGTAGTCGTTCAATATTCGATCAGAACAACGAACCATGGAGTATGATTTCTCCGAAACCATGATAGATTTCAAATCGACCCGACCAAATGAGTCTGTGGTGTGAAATAATTTTTGTTGAGTGGATAGATTTCAGTTGAGGTAGTCGTTCAACATTGAATCAGAACAACGAACCATGGAGTATGATTTCTCTGAAACCATGATAGATTTCAAATCGATCCTGACCAAATGAGTCTGTGGTGTGAAATAATTTTTTTGAGTGGACAGATTTTAGTTAATGGTAGTCGTTCAATATTCGATCAGAACAACGAAAAAAGGAGTATGATTTCTCTGAAACCATGATAGATTTCAAATCGACCCGACCAAATGAGTCTGTGATGTGAAATAATTTTTGTTGAGTGGATAGATTCCAGTGAGGTAGTCGTTCAACATTGTATCAGAACAACGAACCATGGAGTATGATTTCTCCGAAACCATGATAGATTTCAAATCGATCCTGACCAAGATCAGTCTGTGGTGTGAAATCATTTTTGCTTCGGTGGATAGATTTTAGTTGGGGTAGTCGTTCAACATTCTATCAGAACAACGAACCATGGAGTATAATTCCTCTGAAACCATGATAGACTTCAAATCGATCCTGACCAAAATGAAATGATTTTTCTTGAGTGGATAGATTTTAGTTGGGTAGTCGTTCAACATTGAATCAGAACAACGAACCATGGAGTATGATTTCTCCGAAATCATGATAGATTTCAAATCGACCCGACCAAATGAGTCTGTGGTGTGAAATAATTTTGTTGCATGGATAGATTTTAGTTAATCGTAGTCGTTCAATATTGTATCAGAAAAACGAACCATGGAGTATGATTTCTCCGAAACCATGATAGATTTCAAATCGATCCTGCCCAAATGTGTCTGTGGTGTGAAATAGTTTTTGTTGAGTGGATAGATTTCAGTTGGGGTAGTCGTTCAACATTCTATCAGAACAACGAACCATGGAGTACAATTTCTCTGAAAAAAAGGAGTCTGTGGCGTGAAATAATTTTTGTTGAGTGGATAGATTTTAGTTAGGGGTAGTCGTTCAACATTCTATCAGAACAACGAACCATGGAGTATGATTTCTCTGAAACCATGATAGATTTCAGATCGATCCTGACCAAAATGAGTCTGTGGTGTGAAATAATTTTTTTGAGTGGACAGATTTTAGTTAATGGTAGTCGTTCAATATTCGATCAGAACAACGAACCATGGAGTATGATTTCTCCGAAACCATGATAGATTTCAAATCGACCCGACCAAATGAGTCTGTGGTGTGAAATACTTTTAGTTGAGTGGATAGATTTCAGTTGAGGTAGTCGTTCAACATTCTATCAGAACAACGAACCATGGAGTATGATTTCTCTGAAACCATGATAGATTTCAAATCGATCCTGACCAAAATGAGTCTGTGGTGTGAAATAATTTTTTTGAGTGGACAGATTTTAGTTAATGGTAGTCGTTCAATATTCGATCAGAACAACGAACCATGGAGTATGATTTCTCCGAAACCATGATAGATTTCAAATCGACCCGACCAAATGAGTCTGTGGTGTGAAATAATTTTTGTTGAGTGGATAGATTTCAGTTGAGGTAGTCGTTCAACATTGAATCAGAACAACGAACCATGGAGTATGATTTCTCTGAAACCATGATAGATTTCAAATCGATCCTGACCAAATGAGTCTGTGGTGTGAAATAATTTTTTTGAGTGGATAGATTTTAGTTGGGGTAGTCGTTCAACTTTCTATCAGAGCAACGACTCATGGAGTATGATTTCTCTGAAACCATGATAGATTTCAAATCAATTTTGACCAAGATGAGTCTGTTGTGTAAAATAATTTTTGTTGAGTGGGTAGATTTTAGTTAGGGGTAGTCGTTCAACATTCTATCAGAACAACGAACCATGGAGTATGATTTCTCTGAAACCATGATAGATTTCAAATCGATCCTGACCAAAATGAGTCTGTGGTGTGAAATAATTTTTTTGAGTGGACAGATTTTAGTTAATGGTAGTCGTTCAATATTCGATCAGAACAACGAACCATGGAGTATGATTTCTCCGAAACCATGATAGATTTCAAATCGACCCGACCAAATGAGTCTGTGGTGTGAAATACTTTTAGTTGAGTGGATAGATTTCAGTTGAGGTAGTCGTTCAACATTGAATCAGAACAACGAACCATGGAGTATGATTTCTCTGAAACCATGATAGATTTCAAATCGATCCTGACCAAGAAGAGTCTGTGGTGTGAAATAATTTTTTTGAGTGGACAGATTTTAGTTAATGGTAGTCGTTCAATATTCGATCAGAACAACGAACCATGGAGTATGATTTCTCCGAAACCATGATAGATTTCAGATCGACCCGACCAAATGAGTCTGTGGTGTGAAATAATTTTTGTTGAGTGGATAGATTTCAGTTGAGGTAGTCGTTCAACATTGAATCAGAACAACGAACCATGGAGTATAATTTCTCTGAAACCATGATAGACTTCAAATCGATCCTGACCAAAATGAATCTGTGGTGTGAAATGATTTTTGTTGAGTGGATAGATTTTAGTTGGGTAGTCGTTCAACATTGTATCAGAACAACGAACCATGAAGTATGATTTTTCTGAAACCATGATAGATTTCAAATCGATCCTGACCAAATGAGTCTGTGGTGTGAAATAATTTTTTTGAGTGGACAGATTTTAGTTAATGGTAGTCGTTCAATATTCGATCAGAACAACGAACCATGGAGTATGATTTCTCCGAAACCATGATAGATTTCAAATCGACCCGACCAAATGAGTGTGTGGTGTGAAATAATTTTTGTTGAGTGGATAGATTTTAGTTGGGGTAGTCGTTCAACTTTCTATCAGAGCAACGAACCATGGAGTATGATTTCTCTGAAACCATGATAGATTTCAAATCGATCCTGACCAAAATGAGTCTGTGGTGTGAAATAATTTTTGTTCAGTGAATAGATTTTAGTTAGGGGTAGTCGTTCAACATTCTATCAGAACAGCGAACCATGGAGTATGATTTCTCTGAAACCATGATAGATTTCAAATCGATCCTGACCAAATGAGTCTGTGGTGTGAAATAATTTTTTTGAGTGGACAGATTTTAGTTAATGGTAGTCGTTCAATATTCGATCAGAACAACGAACCATGGAGTATGATTTCTCCGAAACCATGATAGATTTCAAATCGACCCGACCAAATGAGTCTGTGGTGTAGAATAATTTTTGTTGAGTGGATAGATTTCAGTTGAGGTAGTCGTTCAACATTGTATCAGAACAACGAACCATAGAGTATGATTTCTCTGAAACCATGATAGATTTCAAACCGATCCTGACCAAGATGAGTCTGTGGTGTGAAATAATTTTTGTTGAGTGGATAGATTTCAGTTGAGGTAGTCGTTCAATATTCGATCAGAACAACGAACCATGAAGTATGATTTCTCTGAAACCATGATAGATTTCAAATCGATCCTGACCAAAATGAGTCTGTGGTGTGAAATAATTTTTGTTCAGTGAATAGATTTTAGTTACGGGTAGTCGTTCAACATTCTATCAGAACAACGAACCATGGAGTATGATTTCTCTGAAACCATGATAGATTTCAAATCGATCCTGACCAAAATGAGTCTGTGGTGTGAAATAGTATTTGTTGAGTGGATATATTTCAGTTGGGGTAGTCGTTCAACATTCTATCAAAACAACGAACCATGGAGTATGATTTCTCTGAAACCGTGATAGATTTCAAATCGATCCTGACCAAAATGAGTCTGTGGTGTGAAATAATTTTTGTTGAGTGGATAGATTTGAGTTGGGGTAGTCGTTCAACATTCTATCAGAACAACGAACCATGGAGTATGATTTCTCCGAAACCATGATAGATTTCAAAACGATATTGACCAAAATGAGTCTGTGGCGTGAAATAATATTTGTTGAGTGGATAGATTTTAGTTAGGGGTAGTCGTTCAACATTCTATCAGAACAACGAACCATGGAGTATGATTTCTCTGAAACCATCCATGATAGATTTCAAATCGATCCTGACCAAACTGAGTCTGTGGTGTGAAATAATTTTTGTTGAGTGAATAGATTGTAGTTAGGGGTAGTCGTTCAATATTCTATCAGAACAACGAACCATGGAGTATGATTTCTCTGAAACCATGATAGATTTCAAATCGATTTTGACCAAGATGAGTCTGTTGTGTAAAATAATTTTTGTTGAGTGGGTAGATTTTAGTTAGGGGTAGTCGTTCAACATTCTATCAGAACAACGAACCATGGAATATGATTTCTCCGAAACCATGATAGATTTCAAATCGATCCTGACCAAAATGAGTCTGTGGTGTGAAATGATTTTTGTTGAGTGAATAGATTGTAGTTAGGGGTAGTCGTTCAATATTCTATCAGAACAACGAACCATGGAGTATGATTTCTCTGAAACCATGATAGATTTCAAATCGATCCTGACCAAAATGAATCTGTGGTGTGAAATAATTTTTGTTGAGTGAATAGATTGTAGTTAGGGGTAGTCGTTCAATATTCTATCAGAACAACGAACCATGGAGTATGATTTCTCTGAAACCATGATAGATTTCAAATCGATCCTGACCAAGATGAGTCTGTCGTGTAAAATAATTTTTGTTGAGTGGGTAGATTTTAGTTAGGGGTAGTCGTTCAACATTCTATCAGAACAACGAACCATGGAATATGATTTCTCTGAAACCATGATAGATTTCAAAATCGATCCTGGCCAAGATGAGTCTGTGGTGTGAAATAATTTTTGTTGAGTGAATAGATTTCAGTTGGGGTAGTCGTTCAACATTGTATCAGAACAACGAACCATGAAGTATGATTTCTCTGAAACCATGATAGATTTCAAATCGATCCTGACCAAAATGAGTCTGTGGTGTGAAATAATTTTTGTTCAGTGAATAGATTTTAGTTACGGGTAGTCGTTCAACATTCTATCAGAACAACGAACCATGGAGTATGATTTCTCTGAAACCATGATAGATTTCAAATCGATCCTGACCAAAATGAGTCTGTGGTGTGAAATGGTATTTGTTGAGTGGATAGATTTCAGTTGGGGTAGTCGTTCAACATTGTATCAGAACAACGAACCATGAAGTATGATTTCTCTGAAACCATGATAGATTTCAAATCGATCCTGTCCAAAATGAGTCTGTGGTGTGAAATAATTTTTGTTGAGTGGATAGATTTCAGTTGGGGTAGTCGTTCAACATTGTATCAGAACAACGAACCATGGAGTATGATTTCTCTGAAACCATCCATGATAGATTTCAAACCGATCCTGACCAAAATGAGTCTGTGGTGTGAAATAATTTTTGTTCAGTGAATAGACTTTAGTTAGGGGTAGCCGTTCAACATTCTATCAGAACAACGAACCATGGAGTATGATTTCTCTGAAACCATGATAGATTTTAAATCGATCCTGACCAAGATGAGTCCGTGGTGTGAAATGATTTTTGTTGAGTGGATAGATATTAGTTGGGGTAGTCGTTCAACATTCTATCAGAACAACGAACCATGGAGTATGATTTCTCTGAAACCAAGATAGGTTCCAAATCGATCCTGACCAAATGAGTCTGTGGTGTGAAATAATTTTTGTTGAGTGGATAGATTTCAGTTGGGGTAGTCGTTCAACATTCTATCAGAACAACGAACCATGGAGTATGATTTCTCTGAAACCATCCATGATAGATTTCAAATCGATCCTGACCAAAATGAGTCTGTGGTGTGAAATAATTTTTGTTGAGTGAATAGATTGTAGTTACGGGTAGTCGTTCAATATTCTATCAGAACAACGAACCATGGAGTATAATTTCTCTGAAACCATGATAGATTTCAAATCGATCCTGACCAAGATGAGTCTGTTGTGTAAAATAATTTTTGTTGAGTGGGTAGATTTTAGTTAGGGGTAGTCGTTCAACATTCTATCAGAACAACGAACCATGGAATATGATTTCTCCGAAACCATGATAGATTTCAAATCGACCCGACCAAATGAGTCTGTGGTGTGAAATAATTTTTGTTGAGTGGATAGATTTCAGTTGAGGTAGTCGTTCAACATTGTATCAGAACAACGAACCATGGAGTATGATTTCTCTGAAACCATGATAGATTTCAAATCGATCCTGACCAAAATGAGTCTGTGGTGTGAAATAATTTTTGTTGAGTGAATAGATTGTAGTTAGGGGTAGTCGTTCAATATTCTATCAGAACAACGAACCATGGAGTATGATTTCTCTGAAACCATGATAGATTTCAAATCGATCCTGACCAAGATGAGTCTGTTGTGTAAAATAATTTTTGTTGAGTGGGTAGATTTTAGTTAGGGGTAGTCGTTCAACATTCTATCAGAACAACGAACCATGGAATATGATTTCTCTGAAACCATGATAGATTTCAAAATCGATCCTGGCCAAGATGAGTCTGTGGTGTGAAATAATTTTTGTTGAGTGGATAGATTTCAGTTGGGGTAGTCGTTCAACATTGTATCAGAACAACGAACCATGAAGTATGATTTCTCTGAAACCATGATAGATTTCAAATCGATCCTGACCAAAATGAGTCTGTGGTGTGAAATAATTTTTGTTCAGTGAATAGATTTTAGTTACGGGTAGTCGTTCAACATTCTATCAGAACAACGAAACATGGAGTATGATTTCTCTGAAACTATGATAGATTTCAAATCGATCCTGACCAAAATGAGTCTGTGGTGTGAAATGGTATTTGTTGAGTGGATAGATTTCAGTTGGGGTAGTCGTTCAACATTGTATCAGAACAACGAACCATGAAGTATGATTTCTCTGAAACCATAATAGATTTCAAATCGATCCTGTCCAGAATGAGTCTGTGGTGTGAAATAATTTTTGTTGAGTGGATAGATTTCAGTTGGGGTAGTCGTTCAACATTGTATCAGAACAACGAACCATGAAGTATGATTTCTCTGAAACCATGATAGATTTCAAATCGATCCTGACCAAAATGAGTCTGTGGTGTGAAATAATTTTTGTTCAGTGAATAGACTTTAGTTAGGGGTAGTCGTTCAACATTCTATCAGAACAACGAACCATGGAGTATGATTTCTCTGAAACCGTGATAGATTTCAAATCGATCCTGACCAAAATGAGTCTATGGTGTGAAATAATTTTTGTTGAGTGGATAGATTTTAGTTGGGGTAGTCGTTCAACATTCTATCAGAACAACGAACCATGGAGTATGATTTCTCTGAAACCGTGATAGATTTCGAATCGATCCTGACCAAAATGAGTCTGTGGTGTGAAATAATTTTTGTTGAGTGGATAGATTTGAGTTGGGGTAGTCGTTCAACATTCTATCAGAACAACGAACCATGGAGTATGATTTCTCTGAAACCGTGATAGATTTCAAATCGATCCTGACCAAAATGAGTCTGTGGTGTGAAATAATTTTTGTTGAGTGGATAGATTTGAGTTGGGGTAGTCGTTCAACATTCTATCAGAACAACGAACCATGGAGTATGATTTCTCTGAAACCGTGATAGATTTCAAATCGATCCTGACCAAAATGAGTCTGTGGTGTGAAATAATTTTTGTTGAGTGGATAGATTTGAGTTGGGGTAGTCGTTCAACATTCTATCAGAACAACGAACCATGGAGTATGATTTCTCCGAAACCATTATAGATTTCAAAGCGATATTGACCAAAATGAGTCTGTGGCGTGAAATAATTTTTGTTGAGTGGATAGATTTGAGTTGGGGTAGTCGTTCAACATTCTATCAGAAGAACGAACCATGGATTATGATTTCTCCGAAACCATGATAGATTTCAAATCGATATTGACCAAAATGAGTCTGTGGCGTGAAATAATTTTTGTTGAGTGGATAGATTTGAGTTGGGGTAGTCGTTCAACATTCTATCAGAACAACGAACCATGGAGTATGATTTCTCTGAAACCGTGATAGATTTCAAATCGATCCTGATCAAAATGAGTCTGTGGTGTGAAATAATTTTTGTTGAGTGGATAGATTTGAGTTGGGGTAGTCGTTCAACATTGTATCAGAACAGCGAACCATGGAGTATGATTTCTCCGAAACCATTATAGATTTCAAATCGATATTGACCAAAATGAGTCTGTGGCGTGAAATAATTTTTGTTGAATGGATAGATTTTAGTTAGGGGTAGTCGTTCAACATTCTATCAGAACAACGAACCATGGAGTATGATTTCTCTGAAACCATCCATGATAGATTTCAAATCGATCCTGACCAAATGAGTCTGTGGTGTGAAATAATTTTGTTGCGTGGATAGATTTTAGTTAATGGTAGTCGTTCAATATTGTATCAGAACAACGAACCATGGAGTATGATTTCTCCGAAACCATGATAGATTTCAAATCGATCCTGCCCAAATGTGTCTGTGGTGTGAAATAGTTTTTGTTGAGTGGATAGATTTCAGTTGGGGTAGTCGTTCAACATTCTATCAGAACAACGAACCATGGAGTATGATTTCTCTGAAACCGTGATAGATTTCAAATCGATCCTGACCAAAATGAGTCTGTGGTGTGAAATAATTTTTGTTGAGTGGATAGATTTCACTTGGGGTAGTCGTTCAACATTCTATCAGAACAACGAACCATGGAGTATGATTTCTCTGAAACCATGATAGATTTCAGATCGATCCTGACCAAAATGAGTCTGTGGTGTGAAATAATTTTTGTTGAGTGGATAGATTTGAGTTGGGGTAGTCGTTCAACTTTCTATCAGAACAACGAATCATGGAGTATGATTTCTCTGAAACCATGATAGATTTCAAATCAATCCTGACCAAGATGAGTCTGTGGTGTGAAATAATTTTTATCGAGTGGATAGATTTTAGTTGGGGTAGTCGTTCAACATTCTATCAGAACAACGAACAATGGAGTATGATTTCTCTGAAACCGTGATAGATTTCAAATCGATCCTGACCAAAATGAGTCTGTGGTGTGAAATAATTTTTGTTGAGTGGATAGATTTCACTTGGGGTAGTCGTTCAACATTCTATCAGAACAACGAACCATGGAGTATGATTTCTCCGAAACCATGATAGATTTCAAATCGATATTGACCAAAATGAGTCTGTGGTGAGAAATAATTTTTTTGAGTGGACAGATTTTAGTTAATGGTAGTCGTTCAATATTCGATCAGAACAGCAAACCATGGAGTATGATTTCTCTGAAACCGTGATAGATTTCAAATCGATCCTGACCAAAATGAGTCTGTGGTGTGAAATAATTTTTGTTGAGTGGATAGATTTGAGTTGGGGTAGTCGTTCAACATTCTATCAGAACAACGAACCATGGAGTATGATTTCTCCGAAACCATCCATGATAGATTTCAAATCGATCCTGACCAAATGAGTCTGTGGTGTGAAATAATTTTGTTGCGTGGATAGATTTTAGTTAATGGTAGTCGTTCAATATTGTATCAGAACAACGAACCATGGAGTATGATTTCTCCGAAACCATGATAGATTTCAAATCGATCCTGACCAAAATGAGTCTGTGGTGTGAAATAATTTTTGTTGAGTGGATAGATTTCACTTGGGGTAGTCGTTCAACATTCTATCAGAACAACGAACCATGGAGTATGATTTCTCCGAAACCATCCATGATAGATTTCAAATCGATCCTGACCAAATGAGTCTGTGGTGTGAAATAATTTTGTTGCGTGGATAGATTTTAGTTAATGGTAGTCGTTCAATATTGTATCAGAACAACGAACCATGGAGTATGATTTCTCCGAAACCATGATAGATTTCAAATCGATCCTGCCCAAATGTGTCTGTGGTGTGAAATAGTTTTTGTTGAGTGGATAGATTTCAGTTGGGGTAGTCGTTCAACATTCTATCAGAACAACGAACCATGGAGTATGATTTCTCTGAAACCGTGATAGATTTCAAATCGATCCTGCCCAAATGTGTCTGTGGTGTGAAATAGTTTTTGTTGAGTGGATAGATTTCAGTTGGGGTAGTCGTTCAACATTCTATCAGAACAACGAACCATGGAGTATGATTTCTCTGAAACCGTGATAGATTTCAAATCGATCCTGACCAAAATGAGTCTGTGGTGTGAAATAATTTTTGTTGAGTGGATAGATTTCACTTGGGGTAGTCGTTCAACATTCTATCAGAACAACGAACCATGGAGTATGATTTCTCCGAAACCATGACAGATTTCAAATCGACCCGACCAAATAAGTCTGTGGTGTGAAATAATTTTTGTTGAGTGGATAGATTTCAGTTGAGGTAGTCGTTCAACATTGTATCAGAACAACGAACCATGGAGTATGATTTCTCTGAAACCATGATAGATTTCTAATCGATCCTGACCAAAATGAGTCTGTGGTGTGAAATAATTTTTTTGAGTGGACAGATTTTAGTTAATCGTAGTCGTTCAATATTCGATCAGAACAACGAACCATGGAGTATGATTTCTCTGAAACCGTGATAGATTTCAAATCGATCCTGACCAAAATGAGTCTGTGGTGTGAAATAATTTTTGTTGAGTGGATAGATTTCAGTTGAGGTAGTCGTTCAACATTGTATCAGAACAACGAACCATGGAGTATGATTTCTCTGAAACCATGATAGATTTCAAATCGATCCTGACCAAAATGAGTCTGTGGTGTGAAATAATTTTTTTGAGTGGACAGATTTTAGTTAATCGTAGTCGTTCAATATTCGATCAGAACAACGAACCATGGAGTATGATTTCTCTGAAACCGTGATAGATTTCAAATCGATCCTGACCAAATGAGTCTGTGGTGTGAAATAATTTTTTTGAGTGGACAGATTTTAGTTAATCGTAGTCGTTCAATATTCGATCAGAACAACGAACCATGGAGTATGATTTCTCCGAAACCATGACAGATTTCAAATCGACCCGACCAAATAAGTCTGTGGTGTGAAATAATTTTTGTTGAGTGGATAGATTTCAGTTGAGGTAGTCGTTCAACATTGTATCAGAACAACGAACCATGGAGTATGATTTCTCTGAAACCATGATAGATTTCAAATCGATCCTGACCAAAATGAGTCTGTGGTGTGAAATAATTTTTTTGAGTGGACAGATTTTAGTTAATGGTAGTCGTTCAATATTCGATCAGAACAACGAACCATGGAGTATGATTTCTCCGAAACCATGATAGATTTCAAATCGTTCCTGACCAAATGAGTCTGTGGTGAGAAATAATTTTTTTGAGTGGACAGATTTTAGTTAATGGTAGTCGTTCAATATTCGATCAGAACAGCAAACCATGGAGTATGATTTCTCCGAAACCATGACAGATTTCAAATCGACCCGACCAAATAAGTCTGTGGTGTGAAATAATTTTTGTTGAGTGGATAGATTTCAGTTGAGGTAGTCGTTCAACATTGTATCAGAACAACGAACCATGGAGTATGATTTCTCTGAAACCATAATAGATTTCAAATCGATCCTGACCAAAATGAGTCTGTGGTGTGAAATAATTTTTTTGAGCGGACAGATTTTAGTTAATCGTAGTCGTTCAATATTCGATCAGAACAACGAACCATGGAGTATGATTTCTCTGAAACCGTGATAGATTTCAAATCGATCCTGACCAAAATGAGTCTGTGGTGTGAAATAATTTTTGTTGAGTGGATAGATTTCACTTGGGGTAGTCGTTCAACATTCTATCAGAACAACGAACCATGGAGTATGATTTCTCCGAAACCATGATAGATTTCAAATCGATATTGACCAAAATGAGTCTGTGGCGTGAAATAATTTTTGTTGAGTGGATAGATTTGAGTTGGGGTAGTCGTTCAACATTCTATCAGAACAACGAACCATGGAGTATGATTTCTCTGAAACCGTGATAGATTTCAAATCGATCCTGACCAAAATGAGTCTGTGGTGTGAAATAATTTTTGTTGAGTGGATAGATTTGAGTTGGGGTAGTCGTTCAACATTCTATCAGAACAACGAACCATGGAGTATGATTTCTCCGAAACCATGATAGATTTCAAATCGATATTGACCAAAATGAGTCTGTGGCGTGAAATAATTTTTGTTGAGTGGATAGATTTTAGTTAGGGGTAGTCGTTCAACATTCTATCAGAACAACGAACCATGGAGTATGATTTCTCTGAAACCATCCATGATAGATTTCAAATCGATCCTGACCAAAATGAGTCTGTGGTGTGAAATAATTTTTGTTGAGTGAATAGATTGTAGTTAGGGGTAGTCGTTCAATATTCTATCAGAACAACGAACCATGGAGTATGATTTCTCTGAAACCATGATAGATTTCAAATCGATCCTGACCTAGATGAGTCTGTTGTGTAAAATAATTTTTGTTGAGTGGGTAGATTTTAGTTAGGGGTAGTCGTTCAACATTCTATCAGAACAACGAACCATGGAGTATGATTTCTCTGAAACCATCCATGATAGATTTCAAATCGATCCTGACCAAAATGAGTCTGTGGTGTGAAATAATTTTTGTTGAGTGGATAGATTTGAGTTGGGGTAGTCGTTCAACATTCTATCAGAACAACGAACCATGGAATATGATTTCTCCGAAACCATGATAGATTTCAAATCGACCCGACCAAATGCGTCTGTGGTGTGAAATAATTTTTGTTGAGTGGATAGATTTCAGTTGAGGTAGTCGTTCAACATTGTATCAGAACAACGAATCATGGAGTATGATTTCTCTGAAACCATGATAGATTTCAAATCGATCCTGACCAAAATGAGTCTGTGGTGTGAAATAATTTTTGTTGAGTGAATAGATTGTAGTTAGGGGTAGTCGTTCAATATTCTATCAGAAACCATGATAGATTTCAAATCGATCCTGACCAAGAAGAGTCTTTTGTGTGAAATAATTTTTGTTGAGTGGATAGATTTCAGTTGGGGTAGTCGTTCCACATTGTATCAGAACAACGAACCATGAAGTATGATTTCTCTGAAACCATGATAGATTTCAAATCGATCCTGACCAAAATGAGTCTGTGGTGTGAAATAATTTTTGTTCAGTGAATAGATTTTGGTTACGGGTAGTCGTTCAACATTCTATCAGAACAACGAACCATGGAGTATGATTTCTCTGAAACCATGATAGATTTCAAATCGATCCTGACCAAAATGAGTTTGTGGTGTGAAATGGTATTTGTTGAGTGGATAGATTTCAGTTGGGGTAGTCGTTCAGTATTCTATCAGAACAACGAACCATGGAGTATGATTTCTCTGAAACCATGATAGATTTCAAATCGATCCTGACCAAAATGAGTCTGTGGTGTGAAATAATTTTTGTTCAGTGAATAGATTTTAGTTACGGGTAGTCGTTCAACATTCTATCAGAACAACGAACCATGGAGTATGATTTCTCTGAAACCATGATAGATTTCAAATCGATCCTGACCAAAATGAGTCTGTGGTGTGAAATGGTATTTGTTGAGTGGATAGATTTCAGTTGGGGTAGTCGTTCAATATTCTATCAGAACAACGAACCATGGAGTATGATTTCTCTGAAACCATGATAGATTTCAAATCGATCCTGTCCAAAATGAGTCTGTGGTGTGAAATAATTTTTGTTGAGTGGATAGATTTCAGTTGGGGTAGTCGTTCAACATTGTATCAGAACAACGAACCATGAAGTATGATTTCTCTGAAACCATGATAGATTTCAAATCGATCCTGACCAAAATGAGTTTGTGGTGTGAAATAATTTTTGTTCAGTGAATAGACTTTAGTTAGGGGTAGTCGTTCAACATTCTATCAGAACAACGAACCATGGAGTATGATTTCTCTGAAACCATGATAGATTTTAAATCGATCCTGACCAAGATGAGTCCGTGGTGTGAAATGATTTTTGTTGAGTGGATAGATATTAGTTGGGGTAGTCGTTCAACATTCTATCAGAACAACGAACCATGGAGTATGATTTCTCTGAAACCAAGATAGGTTTCAAATCGATCCTGACCAAATGAGTCTGTGGTGTGAAATAATTTTTGTTGAGTGGATAGATTTCAGTTGGGGTAGTCGTTCAACATTCTATCAGAACAACGAACCATGGAGTATGATTTCTCTGAAACCATGATAGATTTCAAGTCGATCCTGACCAAAATGAGTCTGTGGTGTGAAATAATTTTTGTTGAGTTTATAGATTTTAGTTGGGGTAGTCGTTCAACATTCTATCAGAACAACGAACCATGGAGTATGATTTCTCTGAAACCGTGATAGATTTCAAATCGATCCTGACCAAAATGAGTCTGTGGTGTGAAATAATTTTTGTTGAGTGGATAGATTTGAGTTGGGGTAGTCGTTCAACATTCTATCAGAACAACGAACCATGGAGTATGATTTCTCCGAAACCATGATAGATTTCAAATCGATATTGACCAAAATGAGTCTGTGGCGTGAAATAATTTTTGTTGAGTGGATAGATTTGAGTTGGGGTAGTCGTTCAACATTCTATCAGAACAACGAACCATGGAGTATGATTTCTCTGAAACCGTGATAGATTTCAAATCGATCCTGACCAAAATGAGTCTGTGGTGTGAAATAATTTTTGTTGAGTGGATAGATTTGAGTTGGGGTAGTCGTTCAACATTCTATCAGAACAACGAACCATGGAGTATGATTTCTCCGAAACCATGATAGATTTCAAATCGATATTGACCAAAATGAGTCTGTGGCGTGAAATAATTTTTGTTGAGTGGATAGATTTTAGTTAGGGGTAGTCGTTCAACATTCTATCAGAACAACGAACCATGGAGTATGATTTCTCTGAAACCATCCATGATAGATTTCAAATCGATCCTGACCAAAATGAGTCTGTGGTGTGAAATAATTTTTGTTGAGTGAATAGATTGTAGTTAGGGGTAGTCGTTCAATATTCTATCAGAACAACGAATCATGGAGTATGATTTCTCTGAAACCATGATAGATTTCAAATCGATCCTGACCTAGATGAGTCTGTTGTGTAAAATAATTTTTGTTGAGTGGGTAGATTTTAGTTAGGGGTAGTCGTTCAACATTCTATCAGAACAACGAACCATGGAGTATGATTTCTCTGAAACCATCCATGATAGATTTCAAATCGATCCTGACCAAAATGAGTCTGTGGTGTGAAATAATTTTTGTTGAGTGGATAGATTTGAGTTGGGGTAGTCGTTCAACATTCTATCAGAACAACGAACCATGGAATATGATTTCTCCGAAACCATGATAGATTTCAAATCGACCCGACCAAATGAGTCTGTGGTGTGAAATAATTTTTGTTGAGTGGATAGATTTCAGTTGAGGTAGTCGTTCAACATTGTATCAGAACAACGAATCATGGAGTATGATTTCTCTGAAACCATGATAGATTTCAAATCGATCCTGACCAAAATGAGTCTGTGGTGTGAAATAATTTTTGTTGAGTGAATAGATTGTAGTTAGGGGTAGTCGTTCAATATTCTATCAGAAACCATGATAGATTTCAAATCGATCCTGACCAAGAAGAGTCTTTTGTGTGAAATAATTTTTGTTGAGTGGATAGATTTCAGTTGGGGTAGTCGTTCCACATTGTATCAGAACAACGAACCATGAAGTATGATTTCTCTGAAACCATGATAGATTTCAAATCGATCCTGACCAAAATGAGTCTGTGGTGTGAAATAATTTTTGTTCAGTGAATAGATTTTGGTTACGGGTAGTCGTTCAACATTCTATCAGAACAACGAACCATGGAGTATGATTTCTCTGAAACCATGATAGATTTCAAATCGATCCTGACCAAAATGAGTTTGTGGTGTGAAATGGTATTTGTTGAGTGGATAGATTTCAGTTGGGGTAGTCGTTCAGTATTCTATCAGAACAACGAACCATGGAGTATGATTTCTCTGAAACCATGATAGATTTCAAATCGATCCTGACCAAAATGAGTCTGTGGTGTGAAATAATTTTTGTTCAGTGAATAGATTTTAGTTACGGGTAGTCGTTCAACATTCTATCAGAACAACGAACCATGGAGTATGATTTCTCTGAAACCATGATAGATTTCAAATCGATCCTGACCAAAATGAGTCTGTGGTGTGTAATGGTATTTGTTGAGTGGATAGATTTCAGTTGGGGTAGTCGTTCAATATTCTATCAGAACAACGAACCATGGAGTATGATTTCTCTGAAACCATGATAGATTTCAAATCGATCCTGACCAAAATGAGTTTGTGGTGTGAAATAATTTTTGTTCAGTGAATAGACTTTAGTTAGGGGTAGTCGTTCAACATTCTATCAGAACAACGAACCATGGAGTATGATTTCTCTTGAAACCATGATAGATTTTAAATCGATCCTGACCAAGATGAGTCCGTGGTGTGAAATGATTTTTGTTGAGTGGATAGATATTAGTTGGGGTAGTCGTTCAACATTCTATCAGAACAACGAACCATGGAGTATGATTTCTCTGAAACCAAGATAGGTTTCAAATCGATCCTGACCAAATGAGTCTGTGGTGTGAAATAATTTTTGTTGAGTGGATAGATTTCAGTTGGGGTAGTCGTTCAACATTCTATCAGAACAACGAACCATGGAGTATGATTTCTCTGAAACCATGATAGATTTCAAGTCGATCCTGACCAAAATGAGTCTGTGGTGTGAAATAATTTTTGTTGAGTTTATAGATTTTAGTTGGGGTAGTCGTTCAACATTCTATCAGAACAACGAACCATGGAGTATGATTTCTCTGAAACCGTGATAGATTTCAAATCGATCCTGACCAAAATGAGTCTGTGGTGTGAAATAATTTTTGTTGAGTGGATAGATTTGAGTTGGGGTAGTCGTTCAACATTCTATCAGAAGAACGAGCCATGGAGTATGATTTCTCCGAAACCATGATAGATTTCAAATCGATATTGACCAAAATGAGTCTGTGGCGTGAAATAATTTTTGTTGAGTGGATAGATTGAGTTGGGGTAGTCGTTCAACATTCTATCAGAACAACGAACCATGGAGTATGATTTCTCTGAAACCGTGATAGATTTCAAATCGATCCTGACCAAAATGAGTCTGTGGTGTGAAATAATTTTTGTTGAGTGGATAGATTTGAATTGGGGTAGTCGTTCAACATTCTATCAGAACAACGAACCATGGAGTATGATTTCTCCAAAACCATGATAGATTTCAAATCGATATTGACCAAAATGAGTCTGTGGCGTGAAATATTTTTTGTTGAGTGGATAGATTTTAGTTAGGGGTAGTCGTTCAGCATTCTATCAGAACAACGAACCATGGAGTATGATTTCTCTGAAACCATCCATGATAGATTTCAAATCGATCCTGACCAAATGAGTCTGTGGTGTGAAATAATTTTGTTGCGTGGATAGATTTTAGTTAATGGTAGTCGGTGAATATTGTATCAGAACAACGAACCATGGAGTATGATTTCTCCGAAACCATGATAGATTTCAAATCGATCCTGCCCAAATGTGTCTGTGGTGTGAAATAGTTTTTGTTGAGTGGATAGATTTCAGTTGGGGTAGTCGTTCAACATTCTATCAGAACAACGAATCATGATTTCTCTAAAACCATGATAGATTTCAAATCGATCCTGACCAAAATGAGTCTGTGGCGTGAAATAATTTTTGTTGAGTTAATAGATTTTAGTTAGGGGTAGTCGTTCAACATTCTATCAGAACAACGAAATATGGAGTATGATTTCTCCGAAACCATGATAGATTTCAAATCGTTCCTGACCAAATGAGTCTGTGGTGAGAAATAATTTTTTTGAGTGGACAGATTTTAGTTAATGGTAGTCGTTCAATATTCGATCAGAACAACGAACCATGGAGTATGATTTCTCCGAAACCATGATAGATTTCAAATCGTTCCTGACCAAATGAGTCTGTGGTGAGAAATAATTTTTTTGAGTGGACAGATTTTAGTTAATGGTAGTCGTTCAATATTCGATCAGAACAACGAACCATGGAGTATGATTTCTCCGAAACCATGATAGATTTCAAATCGTTCCTGACCAAATGAGTCTGTGGTGAGAAATAATTTTTTTGAGTGGACAGATTTTAGTTAATGGTAGTCGTTCAATATTCGATCAGAACAACGAACCATGGAGTATGATTTCTCCGAAACCATAATAGATTTCAATTCGATATTGACCAAAATGAGTCTGTGGCGTGAAATAATTTTTGTTGAGTGGATAGATTGAGTTGGGGTAGTCGTTCAACATTCTATCAGAACAACGAACAATTTAGTATGATTTCTCTGAAACCATGATAGATTTCAAATCGATCCTGACCAAAATGAGTCTGTGGCGTGAAATAATTTTTTTGAGTGGACAGATTTTAGTTAATGGTAGTCGTTCAATATTCGATCAGAACAACGAACCATGGAGTATGATTTCTCCGAAACCATGATAGATTTCAAATCGTTCCTGACCAAATGAGTCTGTGGTGAGAAATAATTTTTTTGAGTGGACAGATTTTAGTTAATGGTAGTCGTTCAATATTCGATCAGAACAACAAACCATGGAGTATGATTTCTCCGAAACCATGATAGATTTCAAATCGACCCGACCAAATGAGTCTGTGGTGTGAAATAATTTTTGTTGAGTGGATAGATTTCAGTTGAGGTAGTCGTTCAACATTGTATCAGAACAACGAACCATGGAGTATGATTTCTCTGAAACCATGATAGATTTCAAATCGATCCTGCCCAAATGTGTCTGTGGGGTGAAATAGTTTTTGTTGAGTGGATAGATTTCAGTTGGGGTAGTCGTTCAACATTCTATCAGAACAACGAATCATGGAGTATGATTTCTCTAAAACCATGATAGATTTCAAATCGATCCTGACCAAAATGAGTCTGTGGCGTGAAATAATTTTTGTTGAGTGGATAGATTTTAGTTAGGGGTAGTCGTTCAACATTCTATCAGAACAACGAAATATGGAGTATGATTTCTCTGAAACCATGATAGATCTCAGATCGATCCTGACCAAAATGAGTCTGTGGTGTGAAATAATTTTTGTTGAGTGGATAGATTTGAGTTGGGGCAGTCGTTCAACTTTCTATCAGAACAACGAACCATGGAGTATGATTTCTCTGAAACCATGATAGATTTCAAATCAATCCTGACCAAGATGAGTCTGTGGTGTGAAATAATTTTTATCGAGTGGATAGATTTTAGTTGGGGTAGTCGTTCAACATTCTATCAGAACAACGAACAATGGAGTATGATTTCTCTGAAACCATGATAGATTTCAAATCGATCCTGACCAAAATGAGTCTGTGGTGTGAAATAATTTTTTTGAGTACACAGATTTTAGTTAATGGTAGTCGTTCAATATTCGATCAGAACAACGAACCATGGAGTATGATTTCTCCGAAACCATGATAGATTTCAAATCGTTCCTGACCAAATGAGTCTGTGGTGAGAAATAATTTTTTTGAGTGGACAGATTTTAGTTAATGGTAGTCGTTCAATATTCGATCAGAACAACAAACCATGGAGTATGATTTCTCCGAAACCATGATAGATTTCAAATCGACCCGACCAAATAAGTCTGTGGTGTGAAATAATTTTTGTTGAATGGATAGATTTCAGTTGAGGTAGTCGTTCAACATTGTATCAGAACAACGAACCATGGAGTATGATTTCTCTGAAACCATGATAGATTTCAAATCGATCCTGACCAAAATGAGTCTGTGGTGTGAAATAATTTTTTTGAGTGGACAGATTTTAGTTAATGGTAGTCGTTCAATATTCGATCAGAACAACGAACCATGGAGTATGATTTCTCTGAAACCATGATAGATTTCAAATCGATCCTGACCAAATGAGTCCGTGGTGAGAAATAATTTTTTTGAGTGGACAGATTTTAGTTAATGGTAGTCGTTCAATATTCGATCAGAACAACAAACCATGGAGTATGATTTCTCCGAAACCATGATAGATTTCAAATCGACCCGACCAAATAAGTCTGTGGTGTGAAATAATTTTTGTTGAATGGATAGATTTCAGTTGAGGTAGTCGTTCAACATTGTATCAGAACAACGAACGATGGAATATGATTTCTCTGAAACCATGATAGATTTCAAATCGATCCTGACCAAATGAGTCTGTGGTGTGAAATAATTTTTGTTCAGTGAATAGATTTTAGTTAGGGGTAGTCGTTCGACATTCTATCAGAACAACGAACCATGGAGTATGATTTCTCTGAAACCATGATAGATTTCAAATCGATCCTGACCAAATGAGTCTGGGGTGTGAAATAATTTTTTTGAGTGGACAGATTTTAGTTAATGGTAGTCGTTCAATATTCGATCAGAACAACAAACCATGGAGTATGATTTCTCCGAAACCATGATAGATTTCAAATCGACCGGACCAAATGAGTCTGTGGTGTGAAATAATTTTTGTTGAGTGGATAGATTTCAGTTGAGGTAGTCGTTCAACATTGTATCAGAACAACGAACCATGGAGTATGATTTCTCTGAAACCATGATAGATTTCAAATCGATCCTGACCAAAATGAGTCTGTGGTGTGAAATAATTTTTGTTGAGTGGATAGATTATAGTTAGGGGTAGTCGTTCAATATTCTATCAGAACAACGAACCATGTAGTATGATTTCTCTGAAACCATGATAGATTTCAAATCGATCCTGACCAAATGAGTCTGTGGTGTGAAATAATTTTTGTTGAGTGGATAAATTTTAATTGGGGTAGTCGTTCAATATTATATCAGAACAACGAACCACGGAGTATGATTTCTCTGAAACCATGATAGATTTCAAATCGATCCTGACCAAAATGAGTCTGTGGTGTGAAATAATTTTTGTTCAGTGAATAGATTTTAGTTAGGGGTAGTCGTTCAACATTCTATCAGAACAACGAACCATGGAGTATGATTTCTCTGAAACCATGATAGATTTCAAAACGATCCTGACCAAGATGAGTCTGTGGTGTGAAATAATTTTATGCTTATGTGGATAGATTTTAGTTAGGGGTATTCGTTCAACATTCTACAAGAACAACGAACCATGGAGTATGATTTCTCTGAATCCTTGATAGATTTCAAATCGATCCTGACCAAGATGAGTCTGTGGTGTGAAATAATTTTTGTTGAGTG
Source organism: Xylota sylvarum (assembly GCA_905220385.1). Classification (NCBI taxonomy): domain Eukaryota; kingdom Metazoa; phylum Arthropoda; class Insecta; order Diptera; family Syrphidae; genus Xylota; species Xylota sylvarum. The sequence goes on from CAJMZQ010000060.1 coordinate 715,116, forward strand.
GATAGATTTCAGTTGCTTTAGTCGTTCAACATTGTATCAGAACAACGAATCATGGAGTATGATTTCTCTGAAACCATGATAGATTTCAGATCGATCCTGACCAAAATGAGTCTGTGGTGTGAAATAATTTTTGTTGAGTGGATAGATTTGAGTTGGGGTAGTCGTTCAACTTTCTATCAGAACAACGAACCATGGAGTATGATTTCTCTGAAACCATGATAGATTTCAAATCGATCCTGACCAAAATGAGTCTGTGGTGTGAAATAATTTGTGTTCAGTGAATAGATTTTAATTAGGATTAGTCGTTCAATATTCTATCAGAACAACGAACCATGGAGTATGATTTCTCTGAAACCATGATAGATTTCAAATCGATCCTGACCAAGATGAGTCTGTTGTGTAAAATAATTTTTGTTGAGTGGGTAGATTTTAGTTAGGGGTAGTCGTTCAACATTCTATCAGAACAACGAACCATGGATTATGATTTCTCTGAGACCATGATAGATTTTAAATCGATCCTGACCAAGATGAGTCTGTGGTGTGAAATATTTTTTGTTGAGTGGATAGATTTCAGTTGGGGTAGTCGTTTAACATTGTATCAGAACAACGAACCATGAAGTATGATTTCTCTGAAAACATGATAGATTTCAAATCGATATTGACCAAAATGAGTCTGTGGCATGAAATATTTTTTGTTGAGTGGATAGATTTTAGTTAGGGGTAGTCGTTCAGCATTCTATCAGAACAACGAACCATGGAGTATGATTTCTCTGAAACCATCCATGATAGATTTCAAATCGATCCTGACCAAATGAGTCTGTGGTGTGAAATAATTTTGTTGCGTGGATAGATTTTAGTTAATGGTAGTCGTTCAATATTGTATCAGAACAACGAACCATGGAGTATGATTTCTTCGAAACCATGATAGATTTCAAATCGATCCTGACCAAATGTGTCTGTGGTGTGAAATAGTTTTTGTTGAGTGGATAGATTTCAGTTGGGGTAGTCGTTCAACATTCTATCAGAACAACGAATCATGATTTCTCTAAAACCATGATAGATTTCAAATCGATCCTGACCAAAATGAGTCTGTGGCGTGAAATAATTTTTGTTGAGTGGATAGATTTTAGTTAGGGGTAGTCGTTCAACATTCTATCAGAACAACGAAATATGGAGTATGATTTCTCTGAAACCATGATAGATTTCAGATCGATCCTGACCAAAATGAGTCTGTGGTGTGAAATAATTTTTTTGAGTGGACGGATTTTAGTTAATGGTAGTCGTTCAATATTCGATCAGAACAACGAACCATGGAGTATGATTTCTCCGAAACCATGATAGATTTCAAATCGTTCCTGACCAAATGAGTCTGTGGTGAGAAATAATTTTTTTGAGTGGACAGATTTTAGTTAATGGTAGTCGTTCAATATTCGATCAGAACAACAAACCATGGAGTATGATTTCTCCGAAACCATGATAGATTTCAAATCGACCCGACCAAATAAGTCTGTGGTGTGAAATAATTTTTGTTGAATGGATAGATTTCAGTTGAGGTAGTCGTTCAACATTGTATCAGAACAACGAACCATGGAGTATGATTTCTCTGAAACCATGATAGATTTCAAATCGATCCTGACCAAAATGAGTCTGTGGTGTGAAATAATTTTTTTGAGTGGACAGATTTTAGTTAATGGTAGTCGTTCAATATTCGATCAGAACAACGAACCATGGAGTATGATTTCTCCGAAACCATGATAGATTTCAAATCGTTCCTGACCAAATGAGTCTGTGGTGAGAAATAATTTTTTTGAGTGGACAGATTTTAGTTAATGGTAGTCGTTCAATATTCGATCAGAACAACAAACCATGGAGTATGATTTCTCCGAAACCATGATAGATTTCAAATCGACCCGACCAAATAAGTCTGTGGTGTGAAATAATTTTTGCTGAGTGGATAGATTTGAGTTGGGATAGTCGTTCAACTATCTATCAGAACAACGAACCATGGAGTATGATTTCTCTGAAACCATGATAGATTTCAAATCAATCCTGACCAAGATGAGTCTGTGGTGTGAAATAATTTTTATCGAGTGGATAGATTTTAGTTGGGGTAGTCGTTCAACATTCTATCAGAACAACGAACAATGGAGTATGATTTCTCTGAAACCATGATAGATTTCAAATCGATCCTGACCAAAATGAGTCTGTGGTGTGAAATAATTTTTTTGAGTGGACAGATTTTAGTTAATGGTAGTCGTTCAATATTCGATCAGAACAACGAACCATGGAGTATGATTTCTCCGAAACCATGATAGATTTCAAATCGTTCCTGACCAAATGAGTCTGTGGTGAGAAATAATTTTTTTGAGTGGACAGATTTTAGTTAATGGTAGTCGTTCAATATTCGATCAGAACAACAAACCATGGAGTATGATTTCTCCGAAACCATGATAGATTTCAAATCGACCCGACCAAATAAGTCTGTGGTGTGAAATAATTTTTGTTGAATGGATAGATTTCAGTTGAGGTAGTCGTTCAACATTGTATCAGAACAACGAACCATGGAGTATGATTTCTCTGAAACCATGATAGATTTCAAATCGATCCTGACCAAAATGAGTCTGTGGTGTGAAATAATTTTTTTGAGTGGACAGATTTTAGTTAATGGTAGTCGTTCAATATTCGATCAGAACAACGAACCATGGAGTATGATTTCTCTGAAACCATGATAGATTTCAAATCGATCCTGACCAAATGAGTCTGTGGTGAGAAATAATTTTTTTGAGTGGACAGATTTTAGTTAATGGTAGTCGTTCAATATTCGATCAGAACAACAAACCATGGAGTATGATTTCTCCGAAACCATGATAGATTTCAAATCGACCCGACCAAATAAGTCTGTGGTGTGAAATAATTTTTGTTGAATGGATAGATTTCAGTTGAGGTAGTCGTTCAACATTGTATCAGAACAACGAACGATGGAATATGATTTCTCTGAAACCATGATAGATTTCAAATCGATCCTGACCAAAATGAGTCTGTGGTGTGAAATAATTTTTGTTCAGTGACTAGATTTTAGTTAGGGGTAGTCGTTCGACATTCTATCAGAACAACGAACCATGGAGTATGATTTCTCTGAAACCATGATAGATTTCAAATCGATCCTGACCAAATGAGTCTGGGGTGTGAAATAATTTTTTTGAGTGGACAGATTTTAGTTAATGGTAGTCGTTCAATATTCGATCAGAACAACAACCCATGGAGTATGATTTCTCCGAAACCATGATAGATTTCAAATCGACCGGACCAAATGTGTCTGTGGTGTGAAATAGTTTTTGTTGAGTGGATAGATTTCAGTTGAGGTAGTCGTTCAACATTGTATCAGAACAACGAAACATGGAGTATGATTTCTCTGAAACCATGATAGATTTCAAATCGATCCTGACCAAAATGAGTCTGTGGTGTGAAATAATTTTTGTTGAGTGGATAGATTATAGTTAGGGGTAGTCGTTCAATATTCTATCAGAACAACGAACCATGGAGTATGATTTCTCTGAAACCATGATAGATTTCAAATCGATCCTGACCAAATGAGTCTGTGGTGTGAAATAATTTTTGTTGAGTGGATAAATTTTAATTGGGGTAGTCGTTCAATATTATATCAGAACAACGAACCACGGAGTATGATTTCTCTGAAACCATGATAGATTTCAAATCGATCCTGACCAAAATGAGTCTGTGGTGTGAAATAATTTTTGTTCAGTGAATAGATTTTACTTAGGGTAGTCGTTCAACATTCTATCAGAACAACGAACCATGGAGTATGATTTCTCTGAAACCATGATAGATTTCAAATCGATCTTGACCAAATGAGTCTGTGGTGTGAAATAATTTTTTTGAGTGGACAGATTTTAGTTAATGGTAGTCGTTCAATATTCGATCAGAACAACGAACCATGGAGTACGATTTCTCCGAAACCATGATAGATTTCAAATCGACCCGACCAAATGAGTCTGTGGTGTGAAATAATTTTTGTTGAGTGGATAGATTTCAGTTGAGGTAGTCGTTCAACATTGTATCAGAACAACGAACCATGGAGTATGATTTCTCTGAAACCATGATAGATTTCAAATCGGTCCTGCCCAAATGTGTCTGTGGGGTGAAATAGTTTTTGTTGAGTGGATAGATTTCAGTTGGGGTAGTCGTTCAACATTCTATCAGAACAACGAATCATGGAGTATGATTTCTCTAAAACCATGGTAGATTTCAAATCGATCCTGACCAAAATGAGTCTGTGGCGTGAAATAATTTTTGTTGAGTGGATAGATTTTAGTTATTGGTAGTCGTTCAACATTCTATCAGAACAACGAAATATGGAGTATGATTTCTCTGAAACCATGATAGATCTCAGATCGATCCTGACCAAAATGAGTCTGTGGTGTGAAATAATTTTTGTTGAGTGGATAGATTTGAGTTGGGGCAGTCGTTCAACTTTCTATCAGAACAACGAACCATGGAGTATGATTTCTCTGAAACCATGATAGATTTCAAATCGATCCTGACCAAAATGAGTCTGTGGTGTGAAATAATTTTATTGAGTGGACAGATTTTAGTTAATGGTAGTCGTTCAATATTCGATCAGAACAACAAACCATGGAGTATGATTTCTCCGAAACCATGATAGATTTCAAATCGACCCGACCAAATAAGTCTGTGGTGTGAAATAATTTTTGTTGAATGGATAGATTTCAGTTGAGGTAGTCGTTCAACATTGTATCAGAACAACGAACCATGGAGTATGATTTCTCTGAAACCATGATAGATTTCAAATCGATCCTGACCAAAATGAGTCTGTGGTGTGAAATAATTTTTGTTGAGTGGATAGATTTGAGTTGGGGCAGTCGTTCAACTTTCTATCAGAACAACGAACCATGGAGTATGATTTCTCTGAAACCATGATAGATTTCAAATCGGTCCTGCCCAAATGTGTCTGTGGGGTGAAATAGTTTTTGTTGAGTGGATAGATTTCAGTTGGGGTAGTCGTTCAACATTCTATCAGAACAACGAATCATGGAGTATGATTTCTCTAAAACCATGGTAGATTTCAAATCGATCCTGACCAAAATGAGTCTGTGGCGTGAAATAATTTTTGTTGAGTGGATAGATTTTAGTTATTGGTAGTCGTTCAACATTCTATCAGAACAACGAAATATGGAGTATGATTTCTCTGAAACCATGATAGATCTCAGATCGATCCTGACCAAAATGAGTCTGTGGTGTGAAATAATTTTTGTTGAGTGGATAGATTTGAGTTGGGGCAGTCGTTCAACTTTCTATCAGAACAACGAACCATGGAGTATGATTTCTCTGAAACCATGATAGATTTCAAATCGATCCTGACCAAAATGAGTCTGTGGTGTGAAATAATTTTATTGAGTGGACAGATTTTAGTTAATGGTAGTCGTTCAATATTCGATCAGAACAACAAACCATGGAGTATGATTTCTCCGAAACCATGATAGATTTCAAATCGACCCGACCAAATAAGTCTGTGGTGTGAAATAATTTTTGTTGAATGGATAGATTTCAGTTGAGGTAGTCGTTCAACATTGTATCAGAACAACGAACCATGGAGTATGATTTCTCTGAAACCATGATAGATTTCAAATCGATCCTGACCAAAATGAGTCTGTGGTGTGAAATAATTTTTGTTGAGTGGATAGATTTGAGTTGGGGCAGTCGTTCAACTTTCTATCAGAACAACGAACCATGGAGTATGATTTCTCTGAAACCATGATAGATTTCAAATCGATCCTGCCCAAATGTGTCTGTGGGGTGAAATAGTTTTTGTTGAGTGGATAGATTTTAGTTGGGGTAGTCGTTCAACATTCTATCAGAACAACGAACCATGGAGTATGATTTCTCTGAAACCATGATAGATTTTAAATCGATCCTGACCAAATAAGTCTGTGGTGTGAAATAATTTTTGTTGAATGGATAGATTTCAGTTGAGGTAGTCGTTCAACATTGTATCAGAACAACGAACCATGGAGTATGATTTCTCTGAAACCATGATAGATTTCAAATCGATCCTGACCAAAATGAGTCTGTGGTGTGAAATAATTTTTGTTGAGTGGATAGATTTGAGTTGGGGCAGTCGTTCAACTTTCTATCAGAACAACGAACCATGGAGCATGATTTCTCTGAAACCATGATAGATTTCAAATCGATCCTGCCCAAATGTGTCTGTGGGGTGAAATAGTTTTTGTTGAGTGGATAGATTTTAGTTGGGGTAGTCGTTCAACATTCTATCAGAACAACGAACCATGGAGTATGATTTCTCTGAAACCGTGATAGATTTTAAATCGATCCTGACCAAATAAGTCTGTGGTGTGAAATAATTTTTGTTGAATGGATAGATTTCAGTTGAGGTAGTCGTTCAACATTGTATCAGAACAACGAACCATGGAGTATGATTTCTCTGAAACCATGATAGATTTCAAATCGATCCTGACCAAAATGAGTCTGTGGTGTGAAATAATTTTTTTGAGTGGACAGATTTTAGTTAATGGTAGTCGTTCAATATTCGATCAGAACAACGAACCATGGAGTATGATTTCTCTGAAACCATGATAGATTTCAAATCGATCCTGACCAAATGAGTCTGTGGTGAGAAATAATTTTTTTGAGTGGACAGATTTTAGTTAATGGTAGTCGTTCAATATTCGATCAGAACAACAAACCATGGAGTATGATTTCTCCGAAACCATGATAGCTTTCAAATCGACCCGACCAAATAAGTCTGTGGTGTGAAATAATTTTTGTTGAATGGATAGATTTCAGTTGAGGTAGTCGTTCAACATTGTATCAGAACAACGAACGATGGAATATGATTTCTCTGAAACCATGATAGATTTCAAATCGATCCTGACTAAAATGAGTCTGTAGTGTGAAATAATTTTTGTTGAGTGGATAGATTGTAGTTAGGGGTAGTCGTTCAATATTTTATTAGAACAACGAACCATGGAGTATGATTTCTCTGAAACCATGATAGATTTCAAATCGATCCTGACCAAATGAGTCTGTGGTGTGAGATAATTTTTGTTGAGTGGATAGATTTCAGTTGAGGTAGTCGTTCAACATTGTTTCAGAACAACGAACGATGGAATATGATTTCTCTGAAACCATGATAGATTTCAAATCGATCCTGACCAAAATGAGTCTGTGGTGTGAAATAATTTTTGTTCAGTGAATAGATTTTAGTTAGGGGTAGTCGTTCGACATTCTATCAGAACAACGAACCATGGAGTATGATTTCTCTGAAACCATGATAGATTTCAAATCGATCCTGACCAAATGAGTCTGGGGTGTGAAATAATTTTTTTGAGTGGACAGATTTTAGTTAATGTTAGTCGTTCAATATTCGATCAGAACAACAAACCATGGAGTATGATTTCTCCGAAACCATGATAGATTTCAAATCGACCGGACCAAATGAGTCTGTGGTGTGAAATAATTTTTGTTGAGTGGATAGATTTCAGTTGAGGTAGTCGTTCAACATTGTATCAGAACAACGAACCATGGAGTATGATTTCTCTGAAACCATGATAGATTTCAAATCGATCCTGACCAAAATGAGTCTGTGGTGTGAAATAATTTTTGTTGAGTGGATAGATTATAGTTAGGGGTAGTCGTTCAATATTCTATCAGAACAACGAACCATGGAGTATGATTTCTCTGAAACCATGATAGATTTCAAATCGATCCTGACCAAATGAGTCTGTGGTGTGAAATAATTTTTGTTGAGTGGATAAATTTTAATTGGGGTAGTCGTTCAATATTATATCAGAACAACGTACCACGGAGTATGATTTCTCTGAAACCATGATAGATTTCAAATCGATCCTGACCAAAATGAGTCTGTGGTGTGAAATAATTTTTGTTCAGTGAATAGATTTTAGTTAGGGGTAGTCGTTCAACATTATATCAGAACAACGAACCATGGAGTATGATTTCTCTGAAACCATGATAGATTTCAAATCGATCTTGACCAAATGAGTCTGTGGTGTGAAATAATTTTTTTGAGTGGACAGATTTTAGTTAATGGTAGTCGTTCAATATTCGATCAGAACAACGAACCATGGAGTACGATTTCTCCGAAACCATGATAGATTTCAAATCGACCCGCCCAAATGAGTCTGTGGTGTGAAATAATTTTTGTTGAGTGGATAGATTTCAGTTGCTTTAGTCGTTCAACATTGTATCAGAACAACGAACCATGGAGTATGATTTCTCTGAAACCATGATAGATTTCAAGTCGATTATGACCAAAATGAGTCTGTGGTGTGAAATAATTTTTGTTGAGTGGATAGATTGTAGTTAGGGGTAGTCGTTCAATATTCTATCAGAACAACGAACCATGGAGTATGATTTCTCTGAAACCATGATAGATTTCAAATCGATTTTGACCAAGATGAGTCTGTTGTTTAAAATAATTTTTGTTGAGTGGGTAGATTTTAGTTAGGGGTAGTCGTTCAACATTCTATCAGAACAACGAACCATGGATTATGATTTCTCTGAGACCATGATAGATTTTAAATCGATCCTGACCAAGATGAGTCTGTGGTGTGAAATATTTTTTGTTGAGTGGATAGATTTCAGTTGGGGTAGTCGTTTAACATTGTATCAGAACAACGAACCATGAAGTATGATTTCTCTGAAACCATGATAGATTTCAAATCGATCCTGACCAAAATGAGTCTGTGGTGTGAAATAATTTTTGTTCAGTGAATAGATTTTAGTTAGCGGTAGTCGTTCAACATTCTATCAGAACAACGAACCATGGAGTATGATTTCTCTGAAACCATGATAGATTTAAAATCGATCCTGTCCAAAATGAGTCTGTGGTGTGAAATAATTTTTGTTGAGTGGATAGATTTGAGTTGGGGTAGTCGTTCAACATTCTATCAGAACAACGAACCATGGAGTATGATTTCTCTGAAACCATGATAGATTTCAAATCGATCCAGTCCAAAATGAGTCTGTGGTGTGAAATAATTTTTGTTGAGTGGATAGATGTTAGTTAGGGGTAGTCGTTCAACATTCTATCAGAACAACGAACCATGGAGTATGATTTCTCTGAAACCATGATAGATTTCAAATCGATCCTGAAAAAAGGAGTCTGTGGCGTGAAATAATTTTTGTTGAGTGGATAGATTTTAGTTAGGGGTAGTCGTTCAACATTCTATCAGAACAACGAACCATGGAATATGATTTCTCTGAAACCATGATAGATTTCAAATCGATCCTGTCCAAAATGAGTCTGTGGTGTGAAATAATTTTTATTGAGTGGATAGATTTTAGTTGGGGTAGTCTTTCAACATTCTATCAGAACAACGAACCATGGAGTATGATTTCTCTGAAACCATGATAGATTTCAAATCGATCCTGACCAAAATGAGTCTGTGGTGTGAAATAGTTTTTGTTGAGTGGGTAGATTTTAGTTAGGGGTAGTCGTTCAACATTCTATCAGAACAACGAACCATGGAGTATGATTTCTCTGAAACCATGATAGATTTCAAATCGATCCAGTCCAAAATGAGTCTGTGGTGTGAAATAATTTTTGTTGAGTGGATAGATCTTAGTTAGGGGTAGTCGTTCAACATTCTATCAGAACAACGAACCATGGAGTATGATTTCTCTGAAACCATGATAGATTTCAAATCGATCCTGAAAAAAAGGAGTCTGTGGCGTGAAATAATTTTTGTTGAGTGGATAGATTTTAGTTAGGGGTAGTCGTTCAACATTCTATCAGAACAACGAACCATGGAGTATGATTTCTCTGAAACCAGGATAGATTTCAGATCGATCCTGACCGAAGTGAGTCTGTGGTGTGAAATAATTTTTGTTGAGTGGATAGATTTTAGTTGGGGTAGTCGTTCAACTTTCTATCAGAGCAACGAACCATGGAGTATGATTTCTCTGAAACCATGATAGATTTCAAATCAATCCTGACCAAGATGAGTCTGTGGTGTGAAATAATTTTGTTGAGTGGATAGATTTTAGTTAATGGTAGTCGTTCAATATTGTATCAGAACAACGAACCATGGAGTATGATTTCTCTGAAACCATGATAGATTTCAAATCGATCCTGACCAAAATGAGTCTGTGGTGTGAAATAATTTTTGTTGAGTGGATAGATTTGAGTTGGGGTAGTCGTTCAACATCCTATCAGAACAACGAACCATGGAGTATGATTTCTCTGAAACCATGATAGATTTCAAATCGATCCAGTCCAAAATGAGTCTGTGGTGTGAAATAATTTTTGTTGAGTGGATAGATTTTAGTTGGGGTAGTCGTTCAACATTCTATCAGAACAACGAACCATGGAGTATGATTTCTCTGAAACCATGATAGATTTCAAATCGATCCTGACCAAGATGAGTCTGTGGTGCGAAATAATTTTTGTTGAGTGGATAGATTTTAATTGGGGTAGTCGATCAATATTCTATCAGAACAACGAACCATGGAGTATGATTTCTCTGAAACCATGATAGATTTCAAACCGATGCTTTCCAAAATGAGTCCGTGGTGTGAAATAATTTCTGTTCAGTGGATAGATTTTAGTTAGGGGTAGTCGTTCAACATTCTATCAGAACAACGAACCATGGAGTATGATTTCTCTGAAACCATGATAGATTTCAAATCGATCCTGACCAAAGGAGTCTGTGGTGTGAAATAATTTTGTTGAGCGGACAGATTTTAGTTAATGGTAGTCGTTCAATATTCTATCAGAACAACGAACCACGGAATATGATTTCTCCGAAACCATGATAGATTTCAAATCGATCCTGACCAAATGAGTCTGTGGTGTGAAATAATTTTTGTTGAGTGGATACATTTTAATTGGGGTAGTCGTTTAATATTACATCAGAACAGCGAACCATGGAGTATGATTTCTCTGAAACCATGATAGATTTCAAATCGATCCTGACCAAGATCAGTCTGTGGTGTGAAATCATTTTTGCTTCGGTGAATAGATTTTAGTTGGGGTAGTCGTTCAACATTCTATCAGAACAACGAACCATGGAGTATAATTTCTCTGAAACCATGATAGACTTCAAATCGATCCTGACCAAAATGAATCTGTGGTGTGAAATAATTTTTGTTGAGTGGATAGATTTTAGTTAGGGGTAGTCGTTCAACATTCTATCAGAACAACGAAACATGGAGTATGATTTCTCTGAAACCAGGATAGATTTCAGATCGATCCTGACCGAAGTGAGTCTGTGGTGTGAAATAATTTTTGTTGAGTGGATAAATTTTAATTGGGGTAGTCGTTCAACTTTCTATCAGAGCAACGAACCATGGAGTATGATTTCTCTGAAACCATGATAGATTTCAAATCAATCCTGACCAAGATGAGTCTGTGGTGTGAAATAATTTTGTTGAGTGGATAGATTTTAGTTAATGGTAGTCGTTCAATATTGTATCAGAACAACGAACCATGGAGTATGATTTCTCTGAAACCATGATAGATTTCAAATCGATCCTGACCAAAATGAGTCTGTGGTGTGAAATAATTTTTGTTGAGTGGATAGATTTGAGTTGGGGTAGTCGTTCAACATCCTATCAGAACAACGAACCATGGAGTATGATTTCTCTGAAACCATGATAGATTTCAAATCGATCCAGTCCAAAATGAGTCTGTGGTGTGAAATAATTTTTGTTGAGTGGATAGATCTTAGTTAGGGGTAGTCGTTCAACATTCTATCAGAACAACGAACCATGGAGTATGATTTCTCTGAAACCATGATAGATTTCAAATCGATCCTGAAAAAAAGGAGTCTGTGGCGTTAAATAATTTTTGTTGAGTGGATAGATTTTAGTTAGGGGTAGTCGTTCAACATTCTATCAGAACAACGAATCATGGAGTATGATTTCTCTGAAACCATGATAGATTTCAGATCGATCCTGACCGAAATGAGTCTGTGGTGTGAAATAATTTTTGTTGAGTGGATAGATTTTAGTTGGGGTAGTCGTTCAACTTTCTATCAGAGCAACGAACCATTGAGTATGATTTCTCTGAAACCATGATAGATTTCAAATCAATCCTGACCAAGATGAGTCTGTGGTGTGAAATAATTTTTATTGAGTGGATAGATTTTAGTTGGGGTAGTCGTTCAACATTCTATCAGAACAACGAACCATGGAGTATGATTTCTCTGAAACCATGATAGATTTCAAATCGATCCTGACCAAGATGAGTCTGTGGTGCGAAATAATTTTTGTTGAGTGGATAGATTTTAATTGGGGTAGTCGATCAATATTCTATCAGAACAACGAACCATGGAGTATGATTTCTCTGAAACCATGATAGATTTCAAATCGATGCTTTCCAAAATGAGTCCGTGGTGTGAAATAATTTCTGTTCAGTGGATAGATTTTAGTTAGGGGTAGTCGTTCAACATTCTATCAGAACAACGAACCATGGAGTATGATTTCTCTGAAACCATGATAGATTTCAAATCGATCCTGACCAAAGGAGTCTGTGGTGTGAAATAATTTTGTTGAGCGGACAGATTTTAGTTAATGGTAGTCGTTCAATATTCTATCAGAACAACGAACCACGGAGTATGATTTCTCCGAAACCATGATAGATTTCAAATCGATCCTGACCAAATGAGTCTGTGGTGTGAAATAATTTTTGTTGAGTGGATACATTTTAATTGGGGTAGTCGTTTAATATTACATCAGAACAGCGAACCATGGAGTATGATTTCTCTGAAACCATGATAGATTTCAAATCGATCCTGACCAAGATCAGTCTGTGGTGTGAAATCATTTTTGCTTCGGTGAATAGATTTTAGTTGGGGTAGTCGTTCAACATTCTATCAGAACAACGAACCATGGAGTATAATTTCTCTGAAACCATGATAGACTTCAAATCGATCCTCACCAAAATGAATCTGTGGTGTGAAATGATTTTTGTTGAGTGGATAGATTTTAGTTGGGTAGTCGTTCAACATTCTATCACAACAGCGAACCATGGAGAATGATTTCACTGAAACCATGATAGATTTCAAATCGATCCTGACCAAATGAGTCTGTGGTGTGAAATAATTTTTGTTGAGTGGATAGATTTTAATTGGGGTAGTCGTTCAATATTCTATCAGAACAACGAACTATGGAGTATGATTTCTCTGAAACCATGATAGATTTCAAATCGATCCTGACCAAAATGAGTCTGTGGTGTGAAATAATTTGTGTTCAGTGAATAGATTTTAATTAGGATTAGTCGTTCAACATTCTATCAGAACAACGAACCATGGAGTATGATTTCTCTGAAACCATGATAGATTTCAAATCGATCCTGTCCAAAATGAGTCTGTGGTGTGAAATAATTTTTGTTGAGTTTATAGATTTCAGTTGGGGTAGTCGTTCAACATTGTATCAGAACAACGAACCATGAAATATGATTTCTCTGAAACCATGATAGATTTGAAATCGATCCTGACCAAAATGAGTCTGTGGTGTGAAATAATTTTTGTTCAGTGAATAGATTTTAGTTAGGGGTAGTCGTTCAACATTCTATCAGAACAACGAACCATGGAGTATGATTTCTATGAAACCATGATAGATTTCAGATCGATCCTGACCGAAATGAGTCTGTGGTGTGAAATAATTTTTGTTGAGTGGATAGATTTTAGTTGGGGTAGTCGTTCAACTTTCTATCAGAGCAACGAACCATAGAGTATTATTTCTCTGAAACCATGATAGATTTCAAATCAATCCTGACCAAGATGAGTCTGTGGTGTGAAATAATTTTGTTGAGTGGATAGATTTTAGCTAATGGTAGTCGTTCAATATTGTATCAGAACAACGAACCATGGAGTATGATTTCTCCGAAACCATGATAGATTTCAAATCGATCCTGCCCAAATGTGTCTGTGGTGTGAAATAGTTTTTGTTGAGTGGATAGATTTCAGTTGGGGTAGTCGTTCAACATTCTATCAGAACAGCGAAAAATGGAGTATGATTTCTCTGAAACCATGATAGATTTCAGATCGATCCTGACCGAAATGAGTCTGTGGTGTGAAATAATTTTTGTTGAGTGGATAGATTTCAGTTGAGGTAGTCGTTCAACATTGAATCAGAACAACGAACCATGGAGTATGATTTCTCTGAAACCATGATAGATTTCAAATCGATCCTGACCAAATGAGTCTGTGGTGTGAAATAATTTTTTTGAGTGGACAGATTTTAGTTAATGGTAGTCGTTCAATATTCGATCAGAACAACGAACCATGGAGTATGATTTCTCCGAAACCATGATAGATTTCAAATCGATCCTGACCAAGATCAGTTTTGGTGTGAAATCATTTTTGCTTCGGTGGATAGATTTTAGTTGGGGTAGTCGTTCAACTTTCTTTCAGAGCAACGAACCATGGAGTATGATTTCTCTGAAACCATGATAGACTTCAAATCCATCCTGACCAAGATGAGTCTGTTGTGTAAAATAATTTTTGTTGAGTGGGTAGATTTTAGTTAGTGGTAGTCGTTCAACATTCTATCAGAACAACGAACCATGGAGTATGATTTCTCTGAAACCATAATAGATTTCAAATCGATCCTGACCAAAATGAGTCTGTGGTGTGAAATAATTTTTTTGAGTGGACAGATTTTAGTTAATGGTAGTCGTTCAATATTCGATCAGAACAACGAACCATGGAGTATGATTTCTCCGAAACCATGATAGATTTCAAATCGACCCGACCAAATGAGTCTGTGGTGTGAAATAATTTTTGTTGAGTGGATAGATTTCAGTTGAGGTAGTCGTTCAACATTGAATCAGAACAACGAACCATGGAGTATGATTTCTCTGAAACCATGATAGATTTCAAATCGATCCTGACCAAATGAGTCTGTGGTGTGAAATAATTTTTTTGAGTGGACAGATTTTAGTTAATGGTAGTCGTTCAATATTCGATCAGAACAACGAACCATGGAGTATGATTTCTCCGAAACCATGATAGATTTCAAATCGATCCTGACCAAATGAGTCTGTGGTGTGAAATAATTTTTGTTGAGTGGATACATTTTAATTGGGGTAGTCGTTCAATATTATATCAGAACAGCGAACCATGGAGTATGATTTCTCAGAAACCATGATAGATTTCAAATCGATCCTGACCAAGATCAGTTTTGGTGTGAAATCATTTTTGCTTCGGTGGATAGATTTTAGTTGGGGTAGTCGTTCAACATTGTATCAGAACAACGAACCATGGAATATGATTTCTCTGAAACCATGATAGATTTCAAATCGATCCTGGCCAAGATGAGTCTGTGGTGTGAAATAATTTTTGTTGAGTGGATAGATTTCAGTTAGGGTAGTCGTTCAACATTGTATCAGAACAACGAACCATGAAGTATGATTTCTCTGAAACCATGATAGATTTCAAATCGATCCTGACCAAAATGAGTCTGTGGTGTGAAATAATTTTTGTTCAGTGAATAGATTTTAGTTACGGGTAGTCGTTCAACATTCTATCAGAACAACGAACCATGGAGTATAATTTCTCTGAAACCATGATAGATTTCAAACCGATCCTGACCAAGATGAGTCTGTTGTGTAAAATAATTTTTGTTGAGTGGGTGGATTTTAGTTAGGGGTAGTCGTTCAACATTCTATCAGAACAACGAACCATGGAATATGATTTCTCTGAAACTATGATAGATTTCAAATCGATCCTGGCCAAGATGAGTCTGTGGTGTGAAATAATTTTTGTTGAGTGGATAGATTTCAGTTAGGGTAGTCGTTCAACATTGTATCAGAACAACGAACCATGAAGTATGATTTCTCTGAAACCATGATAGATTTCAAATCGATCCTGACCAAAATGAGTCTGTGGTGTGAAATAGTATTTGTTGAGTGGATAGATTTCAGTTGGGGTAGTCGTTCAACATTGTATCAGAACAACGAACCATGAAGTATGATTTCTCTGAAACCATGATAGATTTCAAATCGATCCTGTCCAAAATGAGTCTGTGGTGTGAAATAGTATTTGTTGAGTGGATAGATTTCAGTTGGGGTAGTCGTTCAACATTGTATTAGAACAACGAACCATGAAGTATGATTTCTCTGAAACCATGATAGATTTCAAATCGATCCTGACCAAAATGAGTCTGTGGTGTGAAATAATTTTTGAGTATGATTTCTCTGAAACCATGATAGATTTTAAATCGATCCTGACCAAGATGAGTCTGTGGTGTGAAATAATTTTTGCTGAGTGGATAGATTTTAGTTGGGGTAGTCGTTCAACATTCTATCAGAACAGCGAACCATGGAGTATGATTTCTCTGAAACCAAGATAGGTTTCAAATCGATCCTGACCAAATGAGTCTGTGGTGTGAAATAATTTTTGTTGAGTGGATAGATTTCAGTTGGGGTAGTCGTTCAACATTCTAATAGAACAACGAACCATGGAGTATGATTTCTCTGAAACCATGATAGATTTCAAGTCGATCCTGACCAAAATGAGTCTGTGGTGTGAACTAATTTTTGTTGAGCGGATAGATTTTAGTTGGGGTAGTCGTTCAACATTCTACCAGAACAACGAACCATGGAGTATAATTTCTCTGAAACCATGATAGATTTCAAGTCGATCCTGACCAAAATGAATCTGTGGTGTGAACTAATTTTTGTTGAGTGGATAGATTTCAGTTGGGGTAGTCGTTCAACATTCTATCAGAACAACGAACCATGGAGTATGATTTCTCCGAAACCATGATAGATTTCAAATCGATATTGACCAAAATGAGTCTGTGGCGTGAAATAATTTTTGTTGAGTGGATAGATTTGAGTTGGGGTAGTCGTTCAACATTCTATCAGAACAACGAACCATGGAGTATGATTTCTCTGAAACCGTGATAGATTTCAAATCGATCCTGACCAAAATGAGTCTGTGGTGTGAAATAATTTTTGTTGAGTGGATAGATTTTAGTTGGGGTAGTCGTTCAACATTCTATCAGAACAGCGAACCATGGAGTATGATTTCTCTGAAACCATGATAGATTTCAAATCGATCCTGGCCAAGATGAGTCTGTGGTGTGAAATAATTTTTGTTGAGTGGATAGATTTCAGTTAGGGTAGTCGTTCAACATTGTATCAGAACAACGAACCATGAAGTATGATTTCTCTGAAACCATGGTAGATTTCAAATCGATCCTGACCAAAATGAGTCTGTGGTGTGAAATAATTTTTGTTCAGTGAATAGATTTTAGTTACGGGTAGTCGTTCAACAT
This sequence comes from Xylota sylvarum, assembly GCA_905220385.1. Taxonomy (NCBI): domain Eukaryota; kingdom Metazoa; phylum Arthropoda; class Insecta; order Diptera; family Syrphidae; genus Xylota; species Xylota sylvarum. Next base: position 732,420 of record CAJMZQ010000060.1, read on the forward strand.
TCTATCAGAACAACGAACCATGGAGTATAATTTCTCTGAAACCATGATAGATTTCAAACCGATCCTGACCAAGATGAGTCTGTTGTGTAAAATAATTTTTGTTGAGTGGGTGGATTTTAGTTAGGGGTAGTCGTTCAACATTCTATCAGAACAACGAACCATGGAATATGATTTCTCTGAAACCATGATAGATTTCAAATCGATCCTGGCCAAGATGAGTCTGTGGTGTGAAATAATTTTTGTTGAGTGGATAGATTTCAGTTAGGGTTGTCGTTCAACATTGTATCAGAACAACGAACCATGAAGTATGATTTCTCTGAAACCATGATAGATTTCAAATCGATCCTGACCAAAATGAGTCTGTGGTGTGAAATAGTATTTGTTGAGTGGATAGATTTCAGTTGGGGTAGTCGTTCAACATTGTATCAGAACAACGAACCATGAAGTATGATTTCTCTGAAACCATGATAGATTTCAAATCGATCCTGTCCAAAATGAGTCTGTGGTGTGAAATAGTATTTGTTGAGTGGATAGATTTCAGTTGGGGTAGTCGTTCAACATTGTATTAGAACAACGAACCATGAAGTATGATTTCTCTGAAACCATGATAGATTTCAAATCGATCCTGACCAAAATGAGTCTGTGGTGTGAAATAATTTTTGAGTATGATTTCTCTGAAACCATGATAGATTTTAAATCGATCCTGACCAAGATGAGTCTGTGGTGTGAAATAATTTTTATTGAGTGGATAGATTTTAGTTGGGGTAGTCGTTCAACATTCTATCAGAACAGCGAACCATGGAGTATGATTTCTCTGAAACCAAGATAGGTTTCAAATCGATCCTGACCAAATGAGTCTGTGGTGTGAAATAATTTTTGTTGAGTGGATAGATTTCAGTTGGGGTAGTCGTTCAACATTCTACCAGAACAACGAACCATGGAGTATGATTTCTCTGAAACCATGATAGATTTCAAGTCGATCCTGACCAAAATGAATCTGTGGTGTGAACTAATTTTTGTTGAGTGGATAGATTTCAGTTGGGGTAGTCGTTCAACATTCTATCAGAACAACGAACCATGGAGTATGATTTCTCCGAAACCATGATAGATTTCAAATCGATATTGACCAAAAGGAGTCTGTGGCGTGAAATAATTTCTGTTGAGTGGATAGATTTGAGTTGGGGTAGTCGTTCAACATTCTATCAGAACAACGAACCATGGAGTATGATTTCTCTGAAACCATGATAGGTTTCAAGTCGATCCTGACCAAAATGAGTCTGTGGTGTGAACTAATTTTTGTTGAGCGGATAGATTTTAGTTGGGGTAGTCGTTCAACATTCTACCAGAACAACGAACCATGGAGTATGATTTCTCTGAAACCATGATAGATTTCAAGTCGATCCTGACCAAAATGAATCTGTGGTGTGAACTAATTTTTGTTGAGTGGATAGATTTCAGTTGGGGTAGTCGTTCAACATTCTATCAGAACAACGAACCATGGAGTATGATTTCTCCGAAACCATGATAGATTTCAAATCGATATTGACCAAAATGAGTCTGTGGCGTGAAATAATTTTTGTTGAGTGGATAGATTTGAGTTGGGGTAGTCGTTCAACATTCTATCAGAACAACGAACAATGGAGTATGATTTCTCTGAAACCGTGATAGATTTCAAATCGATCCTGACCAAAATGAGTCTGTGGTGTGAAATAATTTTTGTTGAGTGGATAGATTTGAGTTGGGGTAGTCGTTCAACATTCTATCAGAACAACGAACCATGGAGTATGATTTCTCCGAAACCATGATAGATTTCAAATCGATATTGACCAAAATGAGTCTGTGGCGTGAAATAATTTTTGTTGAGTGAATAGATTGTAGTTAGGGTAGTCGTTCAATATTCTATCAGAACAACGAACCATGGAGTATGATTTCTCTGAAACCATGATAGATTTCAAATCGATCCTGACCAGGATGAGTCTGTTGTGTAAAATAATTTTTGTTGAATGGGTAGATTTTAGTTAGGGGTAGTCGTTCAACATTCTATCAGAACAACGAACCATGGAATATTATTTCTCCGAAACCATGATAGATTTCAAATCGACCCGACCAAATGAGTCTGTGGTGTGAAATAATTTTTGTTGAGTGGATAGATTTCAGTTGAGGTAGTCGTTCAACATTGTATCAGAACAACGAACCATGGAGTATGATTTCTCTGAAACCATGATAGATTTCAAATCGATCCTGACCAAAATGAGTCTGTGGTGTGAAATAATTTTTGTTGAGTGAATAGATTGTAGTTAGGGGTAGTCGTTCAATATTCTATCAGAACAACGAACCATGGAGTATGATTTCTCTGAAACCATGATAGATTTCAAATCGATCCTGACCAGGATGAGTCTGTGGTGTAAAATAATTTTTGTTGAGTGGGTAGATTTTAGTTAGGGGTAGTCGTTCAACATTCTATCAGAACAACGAACCATGGAATATGATTTCTCTAAAACCATGATTGATTTCAAATCGATCCTGGCCAAGATGAGTCTGTGGTGTGAAATAATTTTTGTTGAGTGGATAGATTTCGGTTGGGGTAGTCGTTCAACATTCTATCAGAACAACGAACCATGGAGTATGATTTCTCTGAAACCATGATAGATTTCAAATCGATCCTGACCAAATGAGTCTGTGGTGTGAAATAATTTTTTTGAGTGGACAGATTTTAGTTAATGGTAGTCGTTCAATATTCGATCAGAACAACAAACCATGGAGTATGATTTCTCTGAAACCATGATAGATTTCAAATCGATCCTGTCCAAAATGAGTCTGTGGTGTGAAATAATTTTTGTTGAGTGGATAGATTTCAGTTGGGGTAGTCGTTCAACATTGTATCAGAACAACGAACCATGAAGTATGATTTCTCTGAAACCATGATAGATTTCAAATCGATCCTGACCAAAATGAGTCTGTGGTGTGAAATGATTTTTGTTGAGTGGATAGATATTAGTTGGGGTAGTCGTTCAACATTCTATCAGAACACCGAACCATGGAGTATGATTTCTCTGAAACCAAGATAGGTTTCAAATCGATCCTGACCAAATGAAGTCTGTGGTGTGAAATAATTTTTGTTGAGTGGATAGATTTCAGTTGGGGTAGTCGTTCAACATTCTATCAGAACAACGAACCATGGAGTATGATTTCTCTGAAACCATGATAGATTTCAAATCGATCCTGACCAAAATGAGTCTGTGGTGTGAAATAATTTTTGTTGAGTGGATAGATTTTAGTTGCGGTAGTCGTTCAACATTCTCTCAGAACAACGAACCATGGAGTATGATTTCTCTGAAACCGTGATAGATTTCAAATCGATCCTGACCAAAATTAGTCTGTGGTGTGAAATAATTTTTGTTGAGTGGGTAGATTTGAGTTGGGGTAGTCGTTCCACATTCTATCAGAACAACGAACCATGGAGTATGATTTCTCCGAAACCATGATAGATTTCAAATCGATATTGACCAAAATGAGTCTGTTCCGTGAAATAATTTTTGTTGAGTGCATAGATTTGAGTTGGGGTAGTCGTTCAACATTCTATCAGAACAACGAATCATGGAGTATGATTTCTCTGAAACCATGATAGATTTCAGATCGATCCTGACCAAAATGAGCCTGTGGTGTGAAATAATTTTTGTTGAGTGGATAGATTTGAGTTGGCGTAGTCGTTCAACATTCTATCAGAACAACGAACCATGGAGTATGATTTCTCCGAAACCATGATAGATTTCAAATCGATATTGACCAAAATGAGTCTGTGGCGTGAAATAATTTTTGTTGAGTGGATAGATTTTAGTTAGGGGTAGTCGTTCAACATTCTATCAGAACAACGAACCATGGAGTATGATTTCTCTGAAACCATTTATGATAGATTTCAAATCGATCCTGACCAAATGAGTCTGTGGTGTGAAATAATTTTGTTGCGTGGATAGATTTTAGTTAATGGTAGTCGTTCAATATTGTATCAGAACAACGAACCATGGAGTATGATTTCTCCGAAACCATGATAGATGTCAAATCGATCCTGCCAAAATGTGTCTGTGGTGTGAAATAGTTTTTGTTGAGTGGATAGATTTCAGTTGGTGTAGTCGTTCAACATTCTATCAGAACAACGAATCATGGAGTATGATTTCTCTAAAACCATGATAGATTTCAAATCGATCCTGACCAAAATGAGTCTGTGGCGTGAAATAATTTTTGTTGAGTGGATAGATTTTAGTTAGGGGTAGTCGTTCAACATTCTATCAGAACAGCGAACCATGGAGTATGATTTCTCTGAAACCATGATAGATTTCAGATCGATCCTGACCAAAATGAGTCTCTGGTGTGAAATAATTTTTGTTGAGTGGATAGATTTTAGTTGGGGTAGTCGTTCAACATTCTATCAGAACAACGAACAATGGAGTATGATTTCTCTGAAACCATGATAGATTTCAAATCAATCCTGACCAAGATGATTCTGTGGTGTGAAATAATTTTTATCGAGTGGATAGATTTTAGTTGGGGTAGTCGTTCAACATTCTATCAGAACAACGAACAATGGAGTATGATTTCTCTGAAACCCTGATAGATTTCAAATCGATCCTGACCAAAATGAGTCTGTGGTGTGAAATAATTTTTTTGAGTGGACAGATTTTAGTTAATGGTAGTCGTTCAATATTGTATCAGAACAACGAACCATGGAGTATGATTTCTCTGAAACCATGATAGATTTCAAATCGATCCTGACCAAAATGAGCCTGTGGTGTGAAATAATTTTTGTTCAGTGAATAGATTTTAGTTAGGGGTAGTCGTTCGACATTCTATCAGAACAACGAACCATGGAGTATGATTTCTCTGAAACCATGATAGATTTCAAATCGATCCTGACCAAATGAGTCTGTGGTGTGAAATAATTTTTTTGAGTGGACAGATTTTAGTTAATGGTAGTCGTTCAATATTCGATCAGAACAACAAACCATATAGTATGATTTCTCCGAAACCATGATAGATTTCATATCGACCGGACCAAATGATAGATTTCAAATCGATCCTGACCAAATGAGTCTGTGGTGTGAAATAATTTTTGTTGAGTGGATAAATTTTAATTGGGGTAGTCGTTCAATATTATATCAGAACAACGAACCATGGAGTATGATTTCTCTGAAACCATGATAGATTTCAAATCGATCCTGACCAAAATGAGTCTGTGGTGTGAAATAATTTTTGTTCAGTGAATAGATTTTAGTTAGGGGTAGTCGTTCAACATTCTATCAGAACAACGAACCATGGAGTATGATTTCTCTGAAACCATGATAGATTTCAAATCGATCTTGACCAAATGAGTCTGTGGTGTGAAATAAATTTTTTGAGTGGACAGATTTTAGTTATGGTAGTCGTTCAATATTCGATCAGAACCACGAACCATGGAGTACGATTTCTCCGAAACCATGATAGATTTCAAATCGACCCGACCAAATGAGTCTGTGGTGTGAAATAATTTTTGTTGAGTATATAGATTTCAGTTGCGGTAGTCGTTCAACATTGTATCAGAACAACGAACCATGGAGTATGATTTCTCTGAAACCATGATAGATTTCAAGTCGATCCTGACCAAAATGAGTCTGTGGTGTGAAATAATTTTTGTTGAGTGAATAGATTGTAGTTAGGGGTAGTCGTTCAATATTCTATCAGAACAACGAACCATGGAGTATGATTTCTCTGAAACCATGATAGATTTCAAATCGATCCTGAGCAAGATGAGTCTGTTGTGTAAAACAATTTTTGTTGATTGGGTAGATTTTAGTTAGGGGTAGTCGTTCAACATTCTATCAGAACAACGAACCATGGATTATGATTTTTCTGAAACCATGATAGATTTCAAATCGATCCTGACCAAAATGAGCCTGTGGTGTGAAATAATTTTTGTTCAGTGAATAGATTTTAGTTAGGGGTAGTCGTTCGACATTCTATCAGAACAACGAACCATGGAGTATGATTTCTCTGAAGCCATGATAGATTTCAAATCGATCCTGACCAAATGAGTCTGTGGTGTGAAATAATTTTTTTGAGTGGACAGATTTTAGTTAATGGTAGTCGTTCAATATTCGATCAGAACAACAAACCATATAGTATGATTTCTCCGAAACCATGATAGATTTCATATCGACCGGACCAAATGAGTCTGTGGTGTGAAATAATTTTTGTTGAGTGGATAGATTTCAGTTGAGGTAGTCGTTCAACATTGTATCAGAACAACGAACCATGGAGTATGATTTCTGTGAAACCATGATAGATTTCAAATCGATCCTGACAAAAATGAGTCTGTGGTGTGAAATAATTTTTGTTGAGTGGATAGATTATAGTTAGGGGTAGTCGTTCAATATTCTATCAGAACAACGAACCATGGAGTACGATTTCTCTGAAACCATGATAGATTTCATATCGACCGGACCAAATGAGTCTGTGGTGTGAAATAATTTTTGTTGAGTGGATAAATTTTAATTGGGGTAGTCGTTCAATATTATATCAGAACAACGAACCATGGAGTATGATTTCTCTGAAACCATGATAGATTTCAAATCGATCCTGACAAAAATGAGTCTGTGGTGTGAAATAATTTTTGTTGAGTGGATAGATTATAGTTAGGGGTAGTCGTTCAATATTCTATCAGAACAACGAACCATGGAGTATGATTTCTCTGAAACCATGATAGATTTCAAATCGATCCTGACCAAGATGAGTCTGTTGTGTAAAACAATTTTTGTTGATTGGGTAGATTTTAGTTAGGGGTAGTCGTTCAACATTCTATCAGAACAACGAACCATGGATTATGATTTTTCTGAAACCATGATAGATTTTAAATCGATCCTGACCAAGATGAGTCTGTGGTGTGAAATATTTTTTGTTGAGTGGATAGATTTCAGTTGGGGTAGTCGTTTAACATTGTATCAGAACAACGAACAACGAATGAAGTATGATTTCTCTGAAACCATGATAGATTTCAAATCGATCCTGACCAAAATGAGTCTGTGGTGTGAAATAATTTTTGTTCAGTGAATAGATTTTAGTTAGCGGTAGTCGTTCAACATTCTATCAGAACAACGAACCATGGAGTATGATTTCTCTGAAACCATGATAGATTTCAAATCGATCCTGACCAAATGAGTCTGTGGTGTGAAATAATTTTTTTGAGTGGACAGATTTTAGTTAATGGTAGTCGTTCAATATTCGATCAGAACAACAAACCATATAGTATGATTTCTCCGAAACCATGATAGATTTCATATCGACCGGACCAAATGAGTCTGTGGTGTGAAATAATTTTTGTTGAGTGGATAGATTTCAGTTGAGGTAGTCGTTCAACATTGTATCAGAACAACGAACCATGGAGTATGATTTCTGTGAAACCATGATAGATTTCAAATCGATCCTGACCAAAATGAGTCTGTGGTGTGAAATAATTTTTGTTGAGTGGATAGATTATAGTTAGGGGTAGTCGTTCAATATTCTATCAGAACAACGAACCATGGAGTATGATTTCTCTGAAACCATGATAGATTTCAAATCGATCCTGACCAAATGAGTCTGTGGTGTGAAATAATTTTTGTTGAGTGGATAAATTTTAATTGGGGTAGTCGTTCAATATTATATCAGAACAACGAACCATGGAGTATGATTTCTCTGAAACCATGATAGATTTCAAATCGATCCTGACCAAAATGAGTCTGTGGTGTGAAATAATTTTTGTTCAGTGAATAGATTTTAGTTAGGGGTAGTCGTTCAACATTCTATCAGAACAACGAACCATGGAGTATGATTTCTCTGAAACCATGATAGATTTCAAATCGATCTTGACCAAATGAGTCTGTGGTATGAAATAAGTTTTTTGAGTGGACAGATTTTAGTTATGGTAGTCGTTCAATATTCGATCAGAACAACGAACCATGGAGTACGATTTCTCTGAAACCATGATAGATTTCAAATCGACCCGACCAAATGAGTCTGTGGTGTGAAATAATTTTTGTTGAGTGGATAGATTTCAGTTGCGGTAGTCGTTCAACATTGTATCAGAACAACGAACCATGGAGTATGATTTCTCTGAAACCATGATAGATTTCAAGTCGATCCTGACCAAAATGAGTCTGTGGTGTGAAATAATTTTTGTTGAGTGAATAGATTGTAGTTAGGGGTAGTCGTTCAATATTCTATCAGAACAACGAACCATGGAGTATGATTTCTCTGAAACCATGATAGATTTCAAATCGATCCTGACCAAGATGAGTCTGTTGTGTAAAACAATTTTTGTTGAGTGGGTAGATTTTAGTTAGGGGTAGTCGTTCAACATTCTATCAGAACAACGAACCATGGATTATGATTTTTCTGAAACCATGATAGATTTTAAATCGATCCTGACCAAGATGAGTCTGTGGTGTGAAATATTTTTTGTTGAGTGGATAGATTTCAGTTGGGGTAGTCGTTTAACATTGTATCAGAACAACGAACAACGAATGAAGTATGATTTCTCTGAAACCATGATAGATTTCAAATCGATCCTGACCAAAATGAGTCTGTGGTGTGAAATAATTTTTGTTCAGTGAATAGATTTTAGTTAGCGGTAGTCGTTCAACATTCTATCAGAACAACGAACCATGGAGTCTGATTTCTCTGAAACCATGATAGATTTCAAATCGATCCTGTCCAAAATGAGTCTGTGGTGTGAAATAATTTTTGTTAAGTGGATAGATTTCAGTTGGGGTAGTCGTTCAACATTGTATCAGAACAACGAACCATGAAGTATGATTTCTCTGAAACCATGATAGATTTCAAATCGATCCTAACCAAAATGAGTCTGTGGTGTGAAATAATTTTTGTTCAGTGAATAGATTTTAGTTAGCGGTAGTCGTTCAACATTCTATCAGAACAACGAACCATGGAGTATGATTTCTCTGAAACCATGATAGATTTCAAATCGATCCTGTCCAAAATGAGTCTGTGGTGTGAAATAATTTTTGTTGAGTGGATAGATTTCAGTTGGGGTAGTCGTTCAACATTGTATCAGAACAACGAACCATGAAGTATGATTTCTCTGAAACCATGATAGATTTCAAATCGATCCTCACCAAAATGAGTCTGTGGTGTGAAATAATTTTTGTTGAGTGGATTGATTTGAGTTGGGGTAGTCGTTCAACATTCTATCAGAACAACGAACCATGGAGTATGATTTCTCTGAAACCATGATAGATTTCAAATCGACCCGACCAAATGAGTCTGTGGTGTGAAATAATTTTTGTTGAGTGGATAGATTTCAGTTGCGGTAGTCGTTCAACATTGTATCAGAACAACGAACCATGGAGTATGATTTCTCTGAAACCATGATAGATTTCAAGTCGATCCTGACCAAAATGAGTCTGTGGTGTGAAATAATTTTTGTTGAGTGAATAGATTGTAGTTAGGGGTAGTCGTTCAATATTCTATCAGAACAACGAACCATGGAGTATGATTTCTCTGAAACCATGATAGATTTCAAATCGATCCTGACCAAGATGAGTCTGTTGTGTAAAACAATTTTTGTTGATTGGGTAGATTTTAGTTAGGGGTAGTCGTTCAACATTCTATCAGAACAACGAACCATGGATTATGATTTTTCTGAAACCATGATAGATTTTAAATCGATCCTGACCAAGATGAGTCTGTGGTGTGAAATATTTTTTGTTGAGTGGATAGATTTCAGTTGGGGTAGTCGTTTAACATTGTATCAGAACAACGAACAACGAATGAAGTATGATTTCTCTGAAACCATGATAGATTTCAAATCGATCCTGACCAAAATGAGTCTGTGGTGTGAAATAATTTTTGTTCAGTGAATAGATTTTAGTTAGCGGTAGTCGTTCAACATTCTATCAGAACAACGAACCATGGAGTATGATTTCTCTGAAACCATGATAGATTTCAAATCGATCCTGACCAAATGAGTCTGTGGTGTGAAATAATTTTTTTGAGTGGACAGATTTTAGTTAATGGTAGTCGTTCAATATTCGATCAGAACAACAAACCATATAGTATGATTTCTCCGAAACCATGATAGATTTCATATCGACCGGACCAAATGAGTCTGTGGTGTGAAATAATTTTTGTTGAGTGGATAGATTTCAGTTGAGGTAGTCGTTCAACATTGTATCAGAACAACGAACCATGGAGTATGATTTCTGTGAAACCATGATAGATTTCAAATCGATCCTGACCAAAATGAGTCTGTGGTGTGAAATAATTTTTGTTGAGTGGATAGATTATAGTTAGGGGTAGTCGTTCAATATTCTATCAGAACAACGAACCATGGAGTATGATTTCTCTGAAACCATGATAGATTTCAAATCGATCCTGACCAAATGAGTCTGTGGTGTGAAATAATTTTTGTTGAGTGGATAGATTTTAATTGGGGTAGTCGTTCAATATTATATCAGAACAACGAACCATGGAGTATGATTTCTCTGAAACCATGATAGATTTCAAATCGATCCTGACCAAAATGAGTCTGTGGTGTGAAATAATTTTTGTTCAGTGAATAGATTTTAGTTAGGGGTAGTCGTTCAACATTCTATCAGAACAACGAACCATGGAGTATGATTTCTCTGAAACCATGATAGATTTCAAATCGATCTTGACCAAATGAGTCTGTGGTATGAAATAAGTTTTTTGAGTGGACAGATTTTAGTTATGGTAGTCGTTCAATATTCGATCAGAACAACGAACCATGGAGTACGATTTCTCCGAAACCATGATAGATTTCAAATCGACCCGACCAAATGAGTCTGTGGTGTGAAATAATTTTTGTTGAGTGGATAGATTTCAGTTGCGGTAGTCGTTCAACATTGTATCAGAACAACGAACCATGGAGTATGATTTCTCTGAAACCATGATAGATTTCAAGTCGATCCTGACCAAAATGAGTCTGTGGTGTGAAATAATTTTTGTTGAGTGAATAGATTGTAGTTAGGGGTAGTCGTTCAATATTCTATCAGAACAACGAACCATGGAGTATGATTTCTCTGAAACCATGATAGATTTCAAATCGATCCTGACCAAGATGAGTCTGTTGTGTAAAACAATTTTTGTTGAGTGGGTAGATTTTAGTTAGGGGTAGTCGTTCAACATTCTATCAGAACAACGAACCATGGATTATGATTTTTCTGAAACCATGATAGATTTTAAATCGATCCTGACCAAGATGAGTCTGTGGTGTGAAATATTTTTTGTTGAGTGGATAGATTTCAGTTGGGGTAGTCGTTTAACATTGTATCAGAACAACGAACAACGAATGAAGTATGATTTCTCTGAAACCATGATAGATTTCAAATCGATCCTGACCAAAATGAGTCTGTGGTGTGAAATAATTTTTGTTCAGTGAATAGATTTTAGTTAGCGGTAGTCGTTCAACATTCTATCAGAACAACGAACCATGGAGTCTGATTTCTCTGAAACCATGATAGATTTCAAATCGATCCTGTCCAAAATGAGTCTGTGGTGTGAAATAATTTTTGTTAAGTGGATAGATTTCAGTTGGGGTAGTCGTTCAACATTGTATCAGAACAACGAACCATGAAGTATGATTTCTCTGAAACCATGATAGATTTCAAATCGATCCTAACCAAAATGAGTCTGTGGTGTGAAATAATTTTTGTTCAGTGAATAGATTTTAGTTAGCGGTAGTCGTTCAACATTCTATCAGAACAACGAACCATGGAGTATGATTTCTCTGAAACCATGATAGATTTCAAATCGATCCTGTCCAAAATGAGTCTGTGGTGTGAAATAATTTTTGTTGAGTGGATAGATTTCAGTTGGGGTAGTCGTTCAACATTGTATCAGAACAACGAACCATGAAGTATGATTTCTCTGAAACCATGATAGATTTCAAATCGATCCTGACCAAAATGAGTCTGTGGTGTGAAATAATTTTTGTTGAGTGGATTGATTTGAGTTGGGGTAGTCGTTCAACATTCTATCAGAACAACGAACCATGGAGTATGATTTCTCTGAAACCATGATAGATTTCAAATCGATCCAGTCCAAAATGAGTCTGTGGTGTGAAATAATTTTTGTTGAGTGGATAGATGTTAGTTAGGGGTAGTCGTTCAACATTCTATCAGAACAACGAACCATGGAGTATGATTTCTCTGAAACCATCCATGATAGATTTCAAATCGATCCTGACCAAATGAGTCTGTGGTGTGAAATAATTTTGTTGCGTGGATAGATTTTAGTTAATGGTAGTCGTTCAATATTGTATCAGAACAACGAACCATGGAGTATGATTTCTCCGAAACCATGATAGATTTCAAATCGAACATGCCCAAATGTGTCTGTGGTGTGAAATAATTTTTGTTGAGTGGATAGATGTTAGTTAGGGGTAGTCGTTCAACATTATATCAGAACAACGAACCATGGAGTATGATTTCTCTGAAACCATCCATGATAGATTTCAAATCGATTCTGACCAAATGAGTCTGTGGTGTGAAATAATTTTGTTGCGTGGATAGATTTTAGTTAATGGTAGTCGTTCAATATTGTATCAGAACAACGAACCATGGAGTATGATTTCTCTGAAACCATGATAGATTTCAAATCGATCCTGACCAAAATGAGTCTGTGGTGTGAAATAATTTTTTTGAGTGGACAGATTTTAGTTAATGGTAGTCGTTCAATATTCGATCAGAACAACAAACCATGGAGTATGATTTCTCCGAAACCATGATAGATTTCAAATCGACCGGACCAAATGAGTCTGTGGTGTGAAATAATTTTTGTTGAGTGGATAGATTTCAGTTGAGGTAGTCGTTCAACATTGTATCAGAACAACGAACCATGGAGTATGATTTCTGTGAAACCATGATAGATTTCAAATCGATCCTGACCAAAATGAGTCTGTGGTGTGAAATAATTTTTGTTGAGTGGATAGATTATAGTTAGGGGTAGTCGTTCAATATTCTATCAGAACAACGAACCATGGAGTATGATTTCTCTGAAACCATGATAGATTTCAAATCGATCCTGACCAAATGAGTCTGTGGTGTGAAATAATTTTTGTTGAGTGGATAAATTTTAATTGGCGTAGTCGTTCAATATTATATCAGAACAACGAACCATGGAGTATGATTTCTCTGAAACCATGATAGCTTTCAAATCGATCCTGACCAAAATGAGTCTGTGGTGTGAAATAATTTTTGTTCAGTGAATAGGTTTTAGTTAGGGGTAGTCGTTCAACATTCTATCAGAACAACGAACCATGGAGTATGATTTCTCTGAAACCATGATAGATTTCAAATCGATCTTGACCAAATGAGTCTGTGGTGTGAAATAATTTTTTTGAGTGGACAGATTTTAGTTATGGTAGTCGTTCAATATTCGATCAGAACAACGAACCATGGAGTACGATTTCTCCGAAACCATGATAGATTTCAAATCGACCCGACCAAATGAGTCTGTGGTGTAAAATAATTTTTGTTGAGTGGATAGATTTCAGTTGCGGTAGTCGTTCAACATTGTATCAGAACAACGAACCATGGAGTATGATTTCTCTGAAACCATGATAGATTTCAAGTCGATCCTGACCAAAATAAGTCTGTTGTGTGAAATAATTTTTGTTGAGTGAATAGATTGTAGTTAGGGGTAGTCGTTCAATATTCTATCAGAACAACGAACCATGGAGTATGATTTCTCTGAAACCATGATAGATTTCAAATCGATCCTGACCAAGATGAGTCTGTTGTGTAAAACAATTTTTGTTGAGTGGGTAGATTTTAGTTAGGGGTAGTCGTTCAACATTCTATCAGAACAACGAACCATGGATTATGATTTTTCTGAAACCATGATAGATTTTAAATCGATCCTGACCAAGATGAGTTTGTGGTGTGAAATATTTTTTGTTGAGTGGATAGATTTCAGTTGGGGTAGTCGTTTAACATTGTATCAGAACAACGAACAACGAATGAAGTATGATTTCTCTGAAACCATGATAGATTTCAAATCGATCCTGACCAAAATGAGTCTGTGGTGTGAAATAATTTTTGCTCAGTGAATAGATTTTAGTTAGCGGTAGTCGTTCAACATTCTATCAGAACAACGAACCATGGAGTATGATTTCTCTGAAACCATGATAGATTTCAAATCGATCCTGTCCAAAATGAGTCTGTGGTGTGAAATAATTTTTGTTGAGTGGATAGATTTCAGTTGAGGTAGTCGTTCAACATTGTATCAGAACAACGAACCATGAAGTATGATTTCTCTGAAACCATGATAGATTTCAAATCGATCCTGACCAAAATGAGTCTGTGGTGTGAAATAATTTTTGTTGAGTGGATAGATTTGAGTTGGGGTAGTCGTTCAACATTCTATCAGAACAACGAACCATGGAGTATGATTTCTCTGAAACCATGATAGATTTCAAATCGATCCAGTCCAAAATGAGTCTGTGGTGTGAAATAATTTTTGTTGAGTGGATAGATGTTAGTTAGGGGTAGTCGTTCAACATTCTATCAGAACAACGAACCATGGAGTATGATTTCTCTGAAACCATCCATGATAGATTTCAAATCGATCCTGACCAAATGAGTCTGTGGTGTGAAATAATTTTGTTGCGTGGATAGATTTTAGTTAATGGTAGTCGTTCAATATTGTATCAGAACAACGAACCATGGAGTATGATTTCTCCGAAACCATGATAGATTTCAAATCGATCCTGCCCAAATGTGTCTGTGGTGTGAAATAGTTTTTGTTGAGTGGATAGATTTCAGTTGGGGTAGTCGTTCAACATTCTATCAGAACAACGAACCATGGAGTATGATTTCTCTGAAACCATGATAGATTTCAAATCGATCCTGAAAAAAAGGAGTCTGTGGCGTGAAATAAATTTTGTTGAGTGGATAGATTTTAGTTAGGGGTAATCGTTCAACATTCTATCAGAACAACGAACCATGGAGTATGATTTCTCTGAAACCATGATAGATTTCAAATCGATCCTGACCGAAATGAGTCTGTGGTGTGAAATAATTTTTGTTGAGTGGATAGATTTTAGTTGGGGTAGTCGCTCAACTTTCTATCAGAGCAACGAACCATGGAGTATGATTTCTCTGAAACCATGATAGATTTCAAATCAATCCTGACCAAGATGAGTCTGTGGTGTGAAATAATTTGTATTGAGTGGATAGATTTTAGTTGGGGTAGTCGTTCAACATTCTATCAGAACAACGAACCATGGAGTATGATTTCTCTGAAACCATGATAGATTTCAAATCGATCCAGTCCAAAATGAGTCTGTGGTGTGAAATAATTTTTGTTGAGTGGATAGATGTTAGTTAGGGGTAGTCGTTCAACATTCTATCAGAACAACGAACCATGGAGTATGATTTCTCTGAAACCATCCATGATAGATTTCAAATCGATCCTGACCAAATGAGTCTGTGGTGTGAAATAATTTTGTTGCGTGGATAGATTTTAGTTAATGGTAGTCGTTCAATATTGTATCAGAACAACGAACCATGGAGTATGATTTCTCCGAAACCATGATAGATTTCAAATCGATCCTGCCCAAATGTGTCTGTGGTGTGAAATAGTTTTTGTTGAGTGGATAGATTTCAGTTGGGGTAGTCGTTTAACATTGTATCAGAACAACGAACAACGAATGAAGTATGATTTCTCTGAAACCATGATAGATTTCAAATCGATCCTAACCAAAATGAGTCTGTGGTGTGAAATAATTTTTGTTGAGTGGATAGATTTGAGTTGGGGTAGTCGTTCAACATTCTATCAGAACAACGAACCATGGAGTATGATTTCTCTGAAACCATGATAGATTTCAAATCGATCCAGTCCAAAATGAGTCTGTGGTGTGAAATAATTTTTGTTGAGTGGATAGATGTTAGTTAGGGGTAGTCGTTCAACATTCTATCAGAACAACGAACCATGGAGTATGATTTCTCTGAAACCATCCATGATAGATTTCAAATCGATCCTGACCAAATGAGTCTGTGGTGTGAAATAATTTTGTTGCGTGGATAGATTTTAGTTAATGGTAGTCGTTCAATATTGTATCAGAACAACGAACCATGGAGTATGATTTCTCCGAAACCATGATAGATTTCAAATCGATCCTGACCAAAATGAGTCTGTGGTGTGAAATAATTTTTGTTGAGTGGATAGATTTGAGTTGGGGTAGTCGTTCAACATTCTATCAGAACAACGAACCATGGAGTATGATTTCTCTGAAACCATGATAGATTTCAAATCGATCCAGTCCAAAATGAGTCTGTGGTGTGAAATAATTTTTGTTGAGTGGATAGATGTTAGTTAGGGGTAGTCGTTCAACATTCTATCAGAACAACGAACCATGGAGTATGATTTCTCTGAAACCATGATAGATTTCAAATCGATCCTGACCAAAATGAGTCTGTGGTGTGAAATAATTTTTGTTGAGTGGATAGATTTGAGTTGGGGTAGTCGTTCAACATTCTATCAGAACAACGAACCATGGAGTATGATTTCTCTGAAACCATGATAGATTTCAAATCGATCCTGACCAAAATGAGTCTGTGGTGTGAAATAATTTTTGTTGAGTGGATAGATTTGAGTTGGGGTAGTCGTTCAACATTCTATCAGAACAACGAACCATGGAGTATGATTTCTCTGAAACCATGATAGATTTCAAATCGATCCAGTCCAAAATGAGTCTGTGGTGTGAAATAATTTTTGTTGAGTGGATAGATGTTAGTTAGGGGTAGTCGTTCAACATTCTATCAGAACAACGAACCATGGAGTATGATTTCTCTGAAACCATCCATGATAGATTTCAAATCGATCCTGACCAAATGAGTCTGTGGTGTGAAATAATTTTGTTGCGTGGATAGATTTTAGTTAATGGTAGTCGTTCAATATTGTATCAGAACAACGAACCATGGAGTATGATTTCTCCGAAACCATGATAGATTTCAAATCGATCCTGCCCAAATGTGTCTGTGGTGTGAAATAGTTTTTGTTGAGTGGATAGATTTCAGTTGGGGTAGTCGTTCAACATTCTATCAGAACAACGAACCATGGAGTATGATTTCTCTGAAACCATGATAGATTTCAAATCGATCCTGAAAAAAAGGAGTCTGTGGCGTGAAATAAATTTTGTTGAGTGGATAGATTTTAGTTAGGGGTAGTCGTTCAACATTCTATCAGAACAACGAACCATGGAGTATGATTTCTCTGAAACCATGATAGATTTCAAATCGATCCTGACCGAAATGAGTCTGTGGTGTGAAATAATTTTTGTTGAGTGGATAGATTTTAGTTGGGGTAGTCGTTCAACTTTCTATCAGAGAAACGAACCATGGAGTATGATTTCTCTGAAACCATGATAGATTTCAAATCAATCCTGACCAAGATGAGTCTGTGGTGTGAAATAATTTGTATTGAGTGGATAGATTTTAGTTGGGGTAGTCGTTCAACATTCTATCAGAACAACGAACCATGGAGTATGATTTCTCTGAAACCATGATAGATTTCAAATCGATCCTGACCAAAATGAGTCTGTGGTGTTAAATAATTTTTGTTGAGTGGATAGATTTTAGGTAATGGTAGTCGTTCAACATTCTATCAGAACAATGAACCATGGAGTATGATTTCTCTGAAACCATGATAGCTTTCAAATCGATCCTGACCAAGATGAGTCTGTGGTGCGAAATAATTTTTGTTGGGTGGATAGATTTTAATTGGGGTAGTCGATCAATATTCTATCAGAACAACGAACCATGGAGTATGATTTCTCTGAAACCATGATAGATTTCAAATCGATGCTGGCCAAAATGAGTCTGTGGTGTGAAATATTTTCTGTTGAGTGGATAGATTTTAGTTAGGGGTAGTCGTTCAACATTCTGTCAGAACAACGAACCATGGAGTATGATTTCTCTGAAACCATGATAGATTTCAAATCGATCCTGACCAAAGGAGTCTGTGGTGTGAAATAATTTTGTTGAGTGGACAGATTTTAGTTAATGGTAGTCGTTCAATATTCTATCAGAACAACGAACCATGGAGTATGATTTCTCTGAAACCATGATAGATTTCAAATCGATCCTGACCAAATGAGTCTGTGGAGTGAAATAATTTTTGTTGAGTGGATACATTTTATTTGGGGTAGTCGTTCAACATTCTATCAGAACAACGAACCATGGAGTATGATTTCTCTGAAACCATGATAGATTTCAAATCGATCCTGACCAAAGGAGTCTGTGGTGTGAAATAATTTTGTTGAGTGGACAGATTTTAGTTAATGGTAGTCGTTCAATATTCTATCAGAACAACGAACCATGGAGTATGATTTCTCTGAAACCATGATAGATTTCAAATCGATCCTGACCAAATGAGTCTGTGGAGTGAAATAATTTTTGTTGAGTGGATACATTTTATTTGGGGTAGTCGTTCAATATTATATCAGAACAGCGAACCATGGAGTATGATTTCTCTGAAACCATGATAGATTTCAAATCGATCCTGACCAAAATGAGTCTGTGGTGTGAAATAATTTTTGTTGAGTGGATAGATTTGAGTTGGGGTAGTCGTTCAACATTCTATCAGAACAACGAACCATGGAGTATGATTTCTCTGAAACCATGATAGATTTCAAATCGATCCAGTCCAAAATGAGTCTGTGGTGTGAAATAATTGTTGTTGAGTGGATAGATGTTAGTTAGGGGTAGTCGTTCAACATTCTATCAGAACAACGAACCATGGAGTATGATTTCTCTGAAACCATCCATGATAGATTTCAAATCGATCCTGACCAAATGAGTCTGTGGTGTGAAATAATTTTGTTGCGTGGATAGATTTTAGTTAATGGTAGTCGTTCAATATTGTATCAGAACAACGAACCATGGAGTATGATTTCTCCGAAACCATGATAGATTTCAAATCGATCCTGCCCAAATGTGTCTGTGGTGTGAAATAGTTTTTGTTGAGTGGATAGATTTCAGTTGGGGTAGTCGTTCAACATTCTATCAGAACAACGAACCATGGAGTATGATTTCTCTGAAACCATGATAGATTTCAAATCGATCCTGAAAAAAAGGAGTCTGTGGCGTGAAATAAATTTTGTTGAGTGGATAGATTTTAGTTAGGGGTAGTCGTTCAACATTCTATCAGAACAACGAACCATGGAGTATGATTTCTCTGAAACCATGATAGATTTCAAATCGATCCTGACCGAAATGAGTCTGTGGTGTGAAATAATTTTTGTTGAGTGGATAGATTTTAGTTGGGGTAGTCGTTCAACTTTCTATCAGAGCAACGAACCATGGAGTATGATTTCTCTGAAACCATGATAGATTTCAAATCAATCCTGACCAAGATGAGTCTGTGGTGTGAAATAATTTGTATTGAGTGGATAGATTTTAGTTGGGGTAGTCGTTCAACATTCTATCAGAACAACGAACCATGGAGTATGATTTCTCTGAAACCATGATAGATTTCAAATCGATCCTGACCAAAATGAGTCTGTGGTGTTAAATAATTTTTGTTGAGTGGATAGATTTTAGGTAATGGTAGTCGTTCAACATTCTATCAGAACAATGAACCATGGAGTATGATTTCTCTGAAACCATGATAGCTTTCAAATCGATCCTGACCAAGATGAGTCTGTGGTGCGAAATAATTTTTGTTGGGTGGATAGATTTTAATTGGGGTAGTCGATCAATATTCTATCAGAACAACGAACCATGGAGTATGATTTCTCTGAAACCATGATAGATTTCAAATCGATGCTGGCCAAAATGAGTCTGTGGTGTGAAATATTTTCTGTTGAGTGGATAGATTTTAGTTAGGGGTAGTCGTTCAACATTCTGTCAGAACAACGAACCATGGAGTATGATTTCTCTGAAACCATGATAGATTTCAAATCGATCCTGACCAAAGGAGTCTGTGGTGTGAAATAATTTTGTTGAGTGGACAGATTTTAGTTAATGGTAGTCGTTCAATATTCTATCAGAACAACGAACCATGGAGTATGATTTCTCTGAAACCATGATAGATTTCAAATCGATCCTGACCAAATGAGTCTGTGGAGTGAAATAATTTTTGTTGAGTGGATACATTTTATTTGGGGTAGTCGTTCAATATTATATCAGAACAGCGAACCATGGAGTATGATTTCTCTGAAACCATGATAGATTTCAAATCGATCCTGACCAAGATCAGTCTGTGGTGTGAAATCATTTTTGCTTCGGTGGATAGATTTTAGTTGGGGTAGTCGTTCAACATTCTATCAGAACAACGAACCATGGAGTATAATTTCTCTGAAACCATGATAGACTTCAAATCGATCCTGACCAAAATGAATCTGTGGTGTGAAATGATTTTTGTTGAGTGGATAGATTTTAGTTGGGTAGCCGTTCAACATTCTATCAGAACAGCGAACCATGGAGTATGATTTCTCTGAAACCATGATAGATTTCAAATCGATCCTGACCAAATGAGTCTGTGGTGTGAAATAATTTTTGTTGAGTGGATAGATTTTAATTGGGGTAGTCGTTCAATATTCTATCAGAACAACGAACCATGGAGTATGATTTCTCTGAAACCATGATAGATTTCAAATCGATCCTGACCAAAATGAGTCTGTGGTGTGAAATAATTTGTGTTCAGTGAATAGATTTTAATTAGGGGTAGTCGTTCAACATTCTATCAGAACAACGAACCATGGAGTATGATTTCTCTGAAACCATGATAGATTTCAAATCGATCCTGTCCAAAATGAGTCTGTGGTGTGAAATAATTTTTGTTGAGTGGATAGATGTTAGTTAGGGGTAGTCGTTCAACATTGTATCAGAACAACGAACCATGAAATATGATTTCTCTGAAACCATGATAGATTTGAAATCGATCCTGACCAAAATGAGTCTGTGGTGTGAAATAATTTTTGTTGAGTGGATAGATTTTAATTGGGGTAGTCGTTCAATATTCTATCAGAACAACGAACCATGGAGTATGATTTCTCTGAAACCATGATAGATTTCAAATCGATCCTGACCAAAGGAGTCTGTGGTGTGAAATAATTTTGTTGAGTGGACAGATTTTAGTTAATGGTAGTCGTTCAATATTCTATCAGAACAACGAACCATGGAGTATGATTTCTCTGAAACCATGATAGATTTCAAATCGATCCTGACCAAATGAGTCTGTGGAGTGAAATAATTTTTGTTGAGTGGATACATTTTATTTGGGGTAGTCGTTCAATATTATATCAGAACAGCGAACCATGGAGTATGATTTCTCTGAAACCATGATAGATTTCAAATCGATCCTGACCAAAGGAGTCTGTGGTGTGAAATAATTTTGTTGAGTGGACAGATTTTAGTTAATGGTAGTCGTTCAATATTCTATCAGAACAACGAACCATGGAGTATGATTTCTCTGAAACCATGATAGATTTCAAATCGATCCTGACCAAAATGAGTCTGTGGTGTGAAATAATTTTTGTTGAGTGGATAGATTTGAGTTGGGGTAGTCGTTCAACATTCTATCAGAACAACGAACCATGGAGTATGATTTCTCTGAAACCATGATAGATTTCAAATCGATCCAGTCCAAAATGAGTCTGTGGTGTGAAATAATTTTTGTTGAGTGGATAGATGTTAGTTAGGGGTAGTCGTTCAACATTCTATCAGAACAACGAACCATGGAGTATGATTTCTCTGAAACCATCCATGATAGATTTCAAATCGATCCTGACCAAATGAGTCTGTGGTGTGAAATAATTTTGTTGCATGGATAGATTTTAGTTAATGGTAGTCGTTCAATATTGTATCAGAACAACGAACCATGGAGTATGATTTCTCCGAAACCATGATAGATTTCAAATCGATCCTGCCCAAATGTGTCTGTGGTGTGAAATAGTTTTTGTTGAGTGGATAGATTTCAGTTGGGGTAGTCGTTCAACATTCTATCAGAACAACGAACCATGGAGTATGATTTCTCTGAAACCATGATAGATTTCAAATCGATCCTGAAAAAAATGAGTCTGTGGTGTGAAATAATTTTTGTTGAGTGGATAGATGTTAGTTAGGGGTAGTCGTTCAACATTGTATCAGAACAACGAACCATGAAATATGATTTCTCTGAAACCATGATAGATTTGAAATCGATCCTGACCAAAATGAGTCTGTGGTGTGAAATAATTTTTGTTGAGTGGATAGATTTTAATTGGGGTAGTCGTTCAATATTCTATCAGAACAACGAACCATGGAGTATGATTTCTCTGAAACCATGATAGATTTCAAATCGATCCTGACCAAAGGAGTCTGTGGTGTGAAATAATTTTGTTGAGTGGACAGATTTTAGTTAATGGTAGTCGTTCAATATTCTATCAGAACAACGAACCATGGAGTATGATTTCTCTGAAACCATGATAGATTTCAAATCGATCCTGACCAAATGAGTCTGTGGAGTGAAATAATTTTTGTTGAGTGGATACATTTTATTTGGGGTAGTCGTTCAATATTATATCAGAACAACGAACCATGGAGTATGATTTCTCTGAAACCATGATAGATTTCAAATCGATCCAGTCCAAAATGAGTCTGTGGTGTGAAATAATTTTTGTTGAGTGGATAGATGTTAGTTAGGGGTAGTCGTTCAACATTCTATCAGAACAACGAACCATGGAGTATGATTTCTCTGAAACCATTGATGATAGATTTCAAATCGATCCTGACCAAATGAGTCTGTGGTGTGAAATAATTTTGTTGCGTGGATAGATTTTAGTTAATGGTAGTCGTTCAATATTGTATCAGAACAACGAACCATGGAGTATGATTTCTCCGAAACCATGATAGATTTCAAATCGATCCTGCCCAAATGTGTCTGTGGTGTGAAATAGTTTTTGTTGAGTGGATAGATTTTAGTTAATGGTAGTCGTTCAATATTCTATCAGAACAACGAACCATGGAGTATGATTTCTCTGAAACCATGATAGATTTCAAATCGATCCTGACCAAAATGAGTCTGTGGTGTGAAATAATTTTTGTTGAGTGGATAGATGTTAGTTAGGGGTAGTCGTTCAACATTCTATCAGAACAACGAACCATGGAGTATGATTTCTCTGAAACCATCCATGATAGATTTCAAATCGATCCTGACCAAATGAGTCTGTGGTGTGAAATAATTTTGTTGCGTGGATAGATTTTAGTTAATGGTAGTCGTTCAATATTGTATCAGAACAACGAACCATGGAGTATGATTTCTCTGAAACCATGATAGATTTCAAATCGATCCTGACCAAAGGAGTCTGTGGTGTGAAATAATTTTGTTGAGTGGACAGATTTTAGTTAATGGTAGTCGTTCAATATTCTATCAGAACAACGAACCATGGAGTATGATTTCTCTGAAACCATGATAGATTTCAAATCGATCCTGACCAAAATGAGTCTGTGGTGTGAAATAATTTTTGTTGAGTGGATAGATTTGAGTTGGGGTAGTCGTTCAACATTCTATCAGAACAACGAACCATGGAGTATGATTTCTCTGAAACCATGATAGATTTCAAATCGATCCAGTCCAAAATGAGTCTGTGGTGTGAAATAATTTTTGTTGAGTGGATAGATGTTAGTTAGGGGTAGTCGTTCAACATTCTATCAGAACAACGAACCATGGAGTATGATTTCTCTGAAACCATCCATGATAGATTTCAAATCGATCCTGACCAAATGAGTCTGTGGTGTGAAATAATTTTGTTGCGTGGATAGATTTTAGTTAATGGTAGTCGTTCAATATTGTATCAGAACAACGAACCATGGAGTATGATTTCTCCGAAACCATGATAGATTTCAAATCGATCCTGCCCAAATGTGTCTGTGGTGTGAAATAGTTTTTGTTGAGTGGATAGATTTCAGTTGGGGTAGTCGTTCAACATTCTATCAGAACAACGAACCATGGAGTATGATTTCTCTGAAACCATGATAGATTTCAAATCGATCCTGAAAAAAAGGAGTCTGTGGCGTGAAATAAATTTTGTTGAGTGGATAGATTTTAGTTAGGGGTAGCCGTTCAACATTCTATCAGAACAACGAACCATGGAGTATGATTTCTCTGAAACCATGATAGATTTCAAATCGATCCTGACCGAAATGAGTCTGTGGTGTGAAATAATTTTTGTTGAGTGGATAGATTTTAGTTGGGGTAGTCGTTCAACTTTCTATCAGAGCAACGAACCATGGAGTATGATTTCTCTGAAACCATGATAGATTTCAAATCAATCCTGACCAAGATGAGTCTGTGGTGTGAAATAATTTGTATTGAGTGGATAGATTTTAGTTGGGGTAGTCGTTCAACATTCTATCAGAACAACGAACCATGGAGTATGATTTCTCTGAAACCATGATAGATTTCAAATCGATCCTGACCAAAATGAGTCTGTGGTGTTAAATAATTTTTGTTGAGTGGATAGATTTTAGGTAATGGTAGTCGTTCAACATTCTATCAGAACAATGAACCATGGAGTATGATTTCTCTGAAACCATGATAGCTTTCAAATCGATCCTGACCAAGATGAGTCTGTGGTGCGAAATAATTTTTGTTGGGTGGATAGATTTTAATTGGGGTAGTCGATCAATATTCTATCAGAACAACGAAAAATGGAGTATGATTTCTCTGAAACCATGATAGATTTCAAATCGATGCTGGCCAAAATGAGTCTGTGGTGTGAAATATTTTCTGTTGAGTGGATAGATTTTAGTTAGGGGTAGTCGTTCAACATTCTGTCAGAACAACGAACCATGGAGTATGATTTCTCTGAAACCATGATAGATTTCAAATCGATCCTGACCAAAGGAGTCTGTGGTGTGAAATAATTTTGTTGAGTTTACAGATTTTAGTTAATGGTAGTCGTTCAATATTCTATCAGAACAACGAACCATGGAGTATGATTTCTCTGAAACCATGATAGATTTCAAATCGATCCTGACCAAATGAGTCTGTGGAGTGAAATAATTTTTGTTGAGTGGATACATTTTATTTGGGGTAGTCGTTCAATATTATATCAGAACAGCGAACCATGGAGTATGATTTCTCCGAAACCATGATAGATTTCAAATCGATCCTGACCAAGATCAGTCTGTGGTGTGAAATCATTTTTGCTTCGGTGGATAGATTTTAGTTGGGGTAGTCGTTCAACATTCTATCAGAACAACGAACCATGGAGTATAATTTCTCTGAAACCATGATAGACTTCAAATCGATCCTGACCAAAATGAATCTGTGGTGTGAAATGATTTTTGTTGAGTGGATAGATTTTAGTTGGGTAGCCGTTCAACATTCTATCAGAACAGCGAACCATGGAGTATGATTTCTCTGAAACCATGATAGATTTCAAATCGATCCTGACCAAATGAGTCTGTGGTGTGAAATAATTTTTGTTGAGTGGATAGATTTTAATTGGGGTAGTCGTTCAATATTCTATCAGAACAACGAACCATGGAGTATGATTTCTCTGAAACCATGATAGATTTCAAATCGATCCTGACCAAAATGAGTCTGTGGTGTGAAATAATTTGTGTTCAGTGAATAGATTTTAATTAGGGGTAGTCGTTCAACATTCTATCAGAACAACGAACCATGGAGTATGATTTCTCTGAAACCATGATAGATTTCAAATCGATCCTGTCCAAAATGAGTCTGTGGTGTGAAATAATTTTTGTTGAGTGGATAGATGTTAGTTAGGGGTAGTCGTTCAACATTGTATCAGAACAACGAACCATGAAATATGATTTCTCTGAAACCATGATAGATTTGAAATCGATCCTGACCAAAATGAGTCTGTGGTGTGAAATAATTTTTGTTGAGTGGATAGATTTTAATTGGGGTAGTCGTTCAATATTCTATCAGAACAACGAACCATGGAGTATGATTTCTCTGAAACCATGATAGATTTCAAATCGATCCTGACCAAAATGAGTCTGTGGTGTGAAATAATTTGTGTTCAGTGAATAGATTTTAATTAGGGGTAGTCGTTCAACATTCTATCAGAACAACGAACCATGGAGTATGATTTCTCTGAAACCATGATAGGTTTCAAATCAATCCTGACCAAGATGAGTCTGTGGTGTGAAATAATTTTGTTGAGTGGATAGATTTTAGTTAATGGTAGTCGTTCAATATTGTATCAGAACAACGAACCATGGAGTATGATTTCTCCGAAACCATGATAGATTTCAAATCGATCCTGCCCAAATGTGTCTGTGGTGTGAAATAGTTTTTGTTGAGTGGATAGATTTCAGTTGGGGTAGTCGTTCAACATTCTATCAGAGCAACGAACCATGGAGTATGATTTCTCTGAAACCATGATAGATTTCAAATCAATCCTGACCAAGATGAGTCTGTGGTGTGAAATAATTTTTATTGAGTGGATAGATTTTAGTTGGGGTAGTCGTTCAACATTCTATCAGAACAACGAACAATGGAGTATGATTTCTCTGAAACCATGATAGATTTCAAATCGATCCTGACCAAAATGAGTCTGTGGTGTGAAATAATTTTTATTGAGTGGATAGATTTTAGGTAATGGTATTCGTTCAACATCCTATCAGAACAATGAACCATGGAGTATGATTTCTCTGAAACCATGATAGATTTCAAATCGATCCTGACCAAGATGAGTCTGTGGTGAGAAATAATTTTTGTTGAGTGGATAGATTTTAATTGGGGTAGTCGTTCAATATTCTATCAGAACAACGAACCATGGAGTATGATTTCTCTGAAACCATGATAGATTTCAAATCGATCCTGACCAAATGAGTCTGTGGTGTGAAATAATTTTGTTGAGTATACAGATTTTAGTTAATGGTAGTCGTTCAATATTCTATCAGAACAACGAACCATGGAGTATGATTTCTCCGAAACCATGATAGATTTCAAATCGATCCTGACCAAAATGAATCTGTGGTGTGAAATGATTTTTGTTGAGTGGATAGATTTTAGTTATGTAGTCGTTCAACATTCTATCAGAACAGCGAACCATGGAGTATGATTTCTCTGAAACCATGATAGATTTCAAATCGATCCTGACCAAATGAGTCTGCGGTGTGAAATAATTTTTTTGAGTGGACAGATTTTAGTTAATGGTAGTCGTTCAATATTCTATCAGAACAACGAACCATGGAGTATGATTTCTCCGAAACCATGATAGATTTCAAATCGACCCGACCAAATGAGTCTATGGTGTGAAATAATTTTTGTTGAGTGGATGGATTTCAGTTGAGGTAGTCGTTCAACGTTGTATCAGAACAACGAACCATGGAGTATGATTTCTCTGAAACCATGATAGATTTCAAATCGATCCTGACCAAAATGAGTCTGTGGTGTGAAATAATTTTTGTTGAGTGGATAGATTTCAGTTGGAGTAGTCGTTCAACATTGTATCAGAACAACGAACCATGAAGTATGATTTCTCTGAAACCATGATAGATTTCAAATCGATCCTGACCAAGTTGAGTCTGTTGTGTAAAATAATTTTTGTTGAGTGGGTAGATTTTAGTTAGGGGTAGTCGTTCAACATTCTATCAGAACAACGAACCATTTAATATGATTTCTCTGAAAAAATGATAGATTTTAAATCGATCCTGACCAAGATGAGTCTGTGGTGTGAAATAATTTTTGTTGAGTGGATAGATTTCAGTTGGGGTAGTCGTTCAACATTGTATCAGAACAACGAACCATGAAGTATGATTTCTCTGAAACCATGATAGATTTCAAATCGATCCTGACCAAAATGAGTCTGTGGTGTGAAATAATTTTTGTTCAGTGAATAGATTTTAGTTAGGGGTAGTCGTTCAACATTCTTTCAGAACAACGAACCATGGAGTCTGTGGTGACCAAATGAGTCTGTGGTGTGAAATAATTTTTGTTGAGTGGATAGATTTCAGTTGAGGTAGTCGTTCAACATTGTATCAGAACAACGAACCATGAAGTATGATTTCTCTAAAACCATGATAGATTTTAAATCGATCCTGACCGAGATGAGTCTGTGGTGTGAAATAATGTTTGTTGAGTGGATAGATTTCAGTTGGGGTAGTCGTTCAACATTGTATCAGAACAACGAACCATGAAGTATGATTTCTCTGAAACCATGATAGATTTCAAATCGATCCTGACCAAGTTGAGTCTGTTGTGTAAAATAATTTTTGTTGAGTGGGTAGATTTTAGTTAGGGGTAGTCGTTCAACATTCTATCAGAACAACGAACCATGGAATATGATTTCTCTGAAACCATGATAGATTTTAAATCGAGCCTGACCGAGATGAGTCTGTGGTGTGAAATAATTTTTGTTGAGTGGATAGATTTCAGTTGGGGTAGTCGTTCAACATTGTATCAGAACAACGAACCATGAAGTATGATTTCTCTGAAACCATGATAGATTTCAAATCGATCCTGACCAAGTTGAGTCTGTTGTGTAAAATAATTTTTGTTGAGTGGGTAGATTTTAGTTAGGGGTAGTCGTTCAACATTCTATCAGAACAACGAACCATGGAATATGATTTCTCTGAAACCATGATAGATTTTAAATCGATCCTGACCAAGATGAGTCTGTGGTGTGAAATAATTTTTGTTGAGTGGATAGATTTCAGTTGGGGTAGTCGTTCAACATTGTATCAGAACAACGAACCATGAAGTATGATTTCTCTGAAACCATGATAGATTTCAAATCGATCCTGACCAAAATGAGTCTGTGGTGTGAAATAATTTTTGTTCAGTGAATAGATTTTAGTTAGGGGTAGTCGTTCAACATTCTTTCAGAACAACGAACCATGGAGTCTGTGGTGACCAAATGAGTCTGTGGTGTGAAATAATTTTTGTTGAGTGGATAGATTTCAGTTGGGGTAGTCGTTCAACATTGTATCAGAACAACGAACCATGAAGTATGATTTCTCTGAAACCATGATAGATTTCAAATCGATCCTGACCAAAATGAGTCTGTGGTGTGAAATAATTTTTGTTCAGTGAATAGATTTTAGTTAGGGGTAGTCGTTCAACATTCTTTCAGAACAACGAACCATGGAGTCTGTGGTGACCAAATGAGTCTGTGGTGTGAAATAATTTTTGTTGAGTGGATAGATTTCAGTTGAGGTAGTCGTTCAACATTGTATCAGAACAACGAACCATGAAGTATGATTTCTCTGAAACCATGATAGATTTTAAATCGATCCTGACCAAAATGAGTCTGTGGTGTGAAATAATTTTTGTTGAGTGGATAGATTTCAGTTGGGGTAGTCGTTCAACATTGTATCAGAACAACGAACCATGAAGTATGATTTCTCTGAAACCATGATAGATTTCAAATCGATCCTGACCAAGTTGAGTCTGTTGTGTAAAATAATTTTTGTTGAGTGGGTAGATTTTAGTTAGGGGTAGTCGTTCAACATTCTATCAGAACAACGAACCATGGAATATGATTTCTCTGAAACCATGATAGATTTTAAATCGAGCCTGACCGAGATGAGTCTGTGGTGTGAAATAATTTTTGTTGAGTGGATAGATTTCAGTTGGGGTAGTCGTTCAACATTGTATCAGAACAACGAACCATGAAGTATGATTTCTCTGAAACCATGATAGATTTCAAATCGATCCTGACCAAGTTGAGTCTGTTGTGTAAAATAATTTTTGTTGAGTGGGTAGATTTTAGTTAGGGGTAGTCGTTCAACATTCTATCAGAACAACGAACCATGGAATATGATTTCTCTGAAACCATGATAGATTTTAAATCGATCCTGACCAAGATGAGTCTGTGGTGTGAAATAATTTTTGTTGAGTGGATAGATTTCAGTTGGGGTAGTCGTTCAACATTGTATCAGAACAACGAACCATGAAGTATGATTTCTCTGAAACCATGATAGATTTCAAATCGATCCTGACCAAAATGAGTCTGTGGTGTGAAATAATTTTTGTTGAGTGGATAGATTTCAGTTGAGGTAGTCGTTCAACATTGTATCCGAACAACGAACCATGAAGTATGATTTCTCTGAAACCATGATAGATTTCAAATCGATCCTGACAAAGATGAGCCTGTTGTGTAAAATAATTTTTGTTGAGTGGGTAGATTTTAGTTAATGGTAGTCGTTCAACATTCTATCAGAACAACGAACCATGGAATATGATTTCTCTGAAACCATGATTGATTTCAAATCGATCCTGACCAAGATGAGTCTGTGGTGTGAAATAATTTTTGTTGAGTGGATAGATTTCAGTTGGGGTAGTCGTTCAACATTGTATCAGAACAACGAACCATGAAGTATGATTTCTCTGAAACCATGATAGATTTCATATCGATCCTGACCAAAATGAGTCTGTGGTGTGTAATAATTTTTGTTCAGTGGATAGATTTCAGTTGGGCTAGTCGTTCAACATTGTATCAGAACAACGAACCATGAAGTATGATTTCTCTGAAACCATGATAGATTTCATATCGATCCTGACCAAAATGAGTCTGTGGTGTGTAATAATTTTTGTTCAGTGAATAGATTTTAGTTAGCGGTAGTCGCTCAACATTCTATCAGAACAACGAACCATGGAGTCTGTGGTGACCAGATGAGTCTGTGGTGTGAAATAATTTTTGTTGAGTTAATAGATTTCAGTTGAGGAAGTCGGTCAACATTGTATCAGAACAACGAACCATGAAGTACGATTTCTCTGAAACCATGATAGATTTCAAATCGATTGTGACCAAAATGAGTCTGTGGTGTGAAATAATTTTTGTTGAGTGGATAGATTTTAGTTAGGGGTAGTCGTTCAACATTCCACCAGAACAACGAACCATGGAGTATGATTTCTCTGAAACCATGATAGATTTCAAATCGATCCTGACCAAATGAGTCTGTGGTGTGAAATTATTTTGTTGAGTGGACAGATTTTAGTTAATGGTAGTCGTTCAATATTCTATCAGAACAACGAACCATGGAGTACGATTTCTCCGAAACCATGATAGATTTCAAATCGATCCTGACCAAATGAGTCTGTGGTGTGAAATAATTTTTGTGGAGTGGGTGGATTTCAGTTGAGGTAGTCGTTCAACATTGTATCAGAACAACGAACCATATAGTATGATTTCTCTGAAACCATGATAGATTTCAAATCGATCCTGACCAAAATGAGTCTGTGGTGTGAAATAATTTTTGTTGAGTGGATAGATTGTAGTTAGGGGTAGTCGTTCAATATTCTATCAGAACAACGAACCATGGAGTATGATTTCTCTGAAATCATGATAGATTTCAAATCGATCCTAACCAAGATGAGTCTGTTGTGTAAAATAATTTATGTTCAGTGAATAGATTTTAGTTAAGGGTAATCGTTCATCATTCTATCAGAACAACGAACCATGGAGTATGTGGTGACCAAATGAGTCTGTGGTGTGAAATAATTTTTGTTGAGTGGATAGATTTCAGTTGGGGTAGTCGTTCAACATTGTATCAAAACAACGAACCATGAAGTATGATTTCTCTGAAACCATGATAGATTTCAAATCGATCCTGACCAAAATGAGTCTGTGGTGTGAAATAATTTTTGTTCAGTGAATAGATTTTAGTTAGGGGTAATCGTTCAACATTCTATCAGAACAACGAACCATGAAGTATGATTTCTCTGAAACCATGATAGATTTTAAATCGATCCTGACCAAGATGAGTCTGTGGTGTGAAATAATTTTTGTTGAGTGGATAGATTTCAGTTGGGGTAGTCGTTCAACATTGTATCAGAACAACGAACCATGAAGTATGATTTCTCTGAAACCATGATAGATTTCAAATCGATCCTGACCAAATGAGTCTGTGGTGTGAAATAATTTTTTTGAGTGGACAGATTTTAGTTAATGGTAGTCGTTCAATATTCGATCAGAACAACGAACCATGGAGTATGATTTCTCTGAAACCATGATAGATTTCAAATCGATCCTGATCAAATGAGTCTGTGGTGTGAAATAATTTTTGTTTTGTGGATGGATTTCAGTTGAGGTAGTCGTTCAACATTGTATCAGAACAACGAACCATGGAGTATGATTTCTCGGAAACCATGATAGATTTCAAATCGATCCTGACCAAAATGAGTCTGTGGTGTGAAATAATTTTTGTTGAGTGGATAGATTGTAGTTAGGGGTAGTCGTTCAATATTCTATCAGAACAACGAACCATGGAGTATGATTTCTCTGAAACCATGATAGATTTCAAATCGATCCTAACCAAGATGAGTCTGTTGTGTAAAATAATTTTTGTTGAGTGGGTAGATTTTAGTTAAGGGTAGTCGTTCAACATTCTATCAGAACAACGAACCATGGAATATGATTTCTCTGAAACCATGATAGATTTTAAATCGATCCTGACAAAGATGAGTCTGTGGTGTGAAATAATTTTTGTTGAGTGGATAGATTTCAGTTGGGGTAGTCGTTCAACATTGTATCAGAACAACGAACCATGAAGTATGATTTCTCTGAAACCATGATAGATTTCAAATCGATCCTGACCAAAATGAGTCTGTGGTGTGAAATAATTTTTGTTCAGTGAATAGATTTTAGTTAGGGGTAGTCGTTCAACATTCTATCAGAACAACGAACCATGGAGTCTGTGGTGAGCAAATGAGTCTGTGGTGTGAAATAATTTTTGTTGAGTGGATAGATTTCAGTTGAGGTAGTCGTTCAACATTGTATCAGAACAACGAACCATGAAGTATGATTTCTCTGAAACCATGATAGATTTCAAATCGATCCTGACCAAGATGAGTCTGTGGTGTGAAATAATTTTTGTTGAGTGGATAGATTTCAGTTGGGGTAGTCGTTCAACATTGTATCAGAACAACGAACCATGAAGTATGATTTCTCTGAAACCATGATAGATTTCAAATCGATCCTGACCAAGATGAGTCTGTGGTGTGAAATAATTTTTTTGAGTGGACAGGTTTTAGTTAATGGTAGTCGTTCAATATTCGATCAGAACAACGAACCATGGAGTATGATTTCTCTGAAACCATGATAGATTTCAAATCGATCCTGACCAAAATGAGTCTGTGGTGTGAAATAATTTTTGTTGAGTGGGTAGATTTTAGTTAGGGGTAGTCGTTCAACATTCTATCAAAACAACGAACCATGGAATAGGATTTCTCTGAAACCATGATAGATTTTAAATCGATCCTGGCCAAGATGAGTCTGTGGTGTGAAATAATTTTTGTTGAGTGGATAGATTTCAGTTGGGGTAGTCGTTCAACATTGTATCAGAACAACGAACCATGAAGTATGATTTCTCTGAAACCATGATAGATTTCAAATCGATCCTGACCAAAATGAGTCTGTGGTGTGAAATAAGTTTTGTTGAGTGGATAGATTTCAGTTGGGGTAGTCGTTCAACATTCTATCAGAACAACGAATCATGGAGTATGATTTCTCTGAAACCATGATAGATTTCAAATCGATCCTGACCAAGATGAGTCTGTTGTGTAAAATAATTTTTGTTGAGTAGGTAGATTTTAGTTAGGGGTAGTCGTTCAACATTCTGTCAGAACAACGAACCATGGAATATGATTTCTCTGAAACCATGATAGATTTTAAATCGATCCTGACCAAGATGAGTCTGTGGTGTGAAACAATTTTTGTTGAGTGGATAGATTTCAGTTGGGGTAGTCGTTCAACATTGTAACAGAACAACGAACCATGAAGTATGATTTCTCTGAAACCATGATAGATTTCAAATTGATCCTGACCAAAATGAGTCTGTGGTGTGAAATAATTTTTGTTCAGTGAATAGATTTTAGTTAGGTGTAGTCGTTCAACATTGTATCAGAACAACGAACCATGAAGTATGATTTCAATGAAACCATGATAGATTTCAAATCGATCCTGACCAAAATGTGTCTGTGGTGTGAAATAATTTTGTTGAGTGGACAGATTTTAGTTAATGGTAGTCGTTCAATATTCTATCAGAACAACGAACCATGGAGTACGATTTCTCCGAAACCATGATAGATTTCAAATCGATTCTGACCAAATGAGTCTGTGGTGTGAAATAATTTTTGTTGAGTAAATGGATTTCAGTTGAGGTAGTCGTTCAACATTGTATCAGAACGACGAACCATGGAGTATGATTTCTCTGAAACCATGATAGATTTCAAATCGATCCTGACCAAAATGAGTCTGTGGTGTGAAATAATTTTTGTTGAGTGGATAGATTGTAGTTAGGGGTAGTCGTTCAATATTCTATCAGAACAACGAACCATGGAGTATGATTTCTCTGAAACCATGATAGATTTCAAATCGATCCTGACCAAGATGAGTCTGTTGTGTAAAATAATTTTTGTTGAGTGGGTAGATTTTAGTTAGGGGTAGTCGTTCAACATTCTATCAGAACAACGAACCATGGAATATGATTTCTCTGAAACCATGATAGATTTTAAATCGATCCTGACCAAGATGAGTCTGTGGTGTGAAATAATTTTTGTTGAGTGGATAGATTTCAGTTGGGGTAGTCGTTCAACATTGTATCAGAACAACGAACCATGAAGTATGATTTCTTTGAAACCATGATAGATTTCAAA
Source organism: Xylota sylvarum (assembly GCA_905220385.1). Lineage (NCBI taxonomy): Eukaryota > Metazoa > Arthropoda > Insecta > Diptera > Syrphidae > Xylota > Xylota sylvarum. The sequence goes on from CAJMZQ010000060.1 coordinate 767,031, forward strand.
TCGATCCTGACCAAAATGTGTCTGTGGTGTGAAATAATTTTTGTTCAGTGAATAGATTTTAGTTAGGGGTAGTCGTTCAACATTCTATCAGAACAACGAACCATGGAGTCTGTGGTGACCAAATGAGTCTGTGGTGTGAAATAATTTTTGTTGAGTGGATAGATTTCAGTTGAGGTAGTCGTTCAACATTGTATCAGGACAACGAACCATGAAGTATGATTTCTCTGAAACCATGATAGCTTTTAAATCGATCCTGACCAAGATGAGTCTGTTGTGTAAAATAATTTTTGTTGAGTTTGTAGATTTTAGTTAGGGGTAGTCGTTCAACATTCTATCAGAACAACGAACCATGGATTATGATTTCTCTGAGACCATGAGAGATTTTAAATCGATCCTGACCAAGATGAGTCTGTGGTGTGAAATAATTTTTGTTGAGTGGATAGATTTCAGTTGGGGTAGTCGTTCAACATTGTATCAGAACAACGAACCATGAAGTATGATTTCTCTGAAACCATGATAGATTTCAAATCGATCCTGACCAAATGAGTCTGTGGTGTGAAATAATTTTTTTGAGTGGACAGATTTTAGTTAATGGTAGTCGTTCAATATTCGATCAGAACAACGAACCATGGAGTATGATTTCTCTGAAAACATGATAGATTTCAAATCGATCCTGACCAAGATGAGTCTGTTGTGTAAAATAATTTTGGTGAGTGGATAGATTTCAGTTGGTGTAGTCGTTTAACATTGTAACAGAACAACGAACCATGAAGTATGATTTCTCTGAAACCATGATAGATTTCAAATCGATTCTGACCAAAATGAGTCTGTGGTGTGAAATAATTTTTGTTCAGTGAATAGATTTTAATTAGGGGTAGTCGTTCAACATTCTATCAGAACAACGAACCATGGAGTCTGTGGTGACCAAATGAGTCTGTGGTGTGAAATAATTTTTGTTGAGTTAATAGATTTCAGTTGACTTAGTCGTTCAACATTGTATCAGAACAACGAACCATGGAGTATGATTTCTCTGAAACCATGATAGATTTCAAATCGATCCTGACCAAGATGAGTCTGTTGTGTAAAATAATTTTTGTTGAGTGGGTAGATTTTAGTTAGGGGTAGTCGTTCAACATTCTATCAGAACAACGAACCATGGATTATGATTTCTCTGAGACCATGATAGATTTCAAATCGATCCTGACCAAATGAGTCTGTGGTGTGAAATAATTTTTTTGAGTGGACAGATTTTAGTTAATGGTAGTCGTTCAATATTCGATCAGAACAACGAACCATGGAGTATGATTTCTCTGAAACCATGATAGATTTTAAATCGATCCTGACCAAATGAGTCTGTGGTGTGAAATAATTTTTGTTGAGTGGGTAGATTTTAGTTAGGGGTAGTCGTTCAACATTGTATCAGAACAACGAACAATGAAGTATGATTTCTCTGAAACCATGATAGATTTCAAATCGATCCTAACCAAATGAGTCTGTGGTGTGAAATAATTTTTTTGAGTGGACAGATTTTAGTTAATGGTAGTCGTTCAATATTCGATCAGAACAACGAACCATGGAGTATGATTTCTCTGAAACCATGATAGATTTCAAATCGATCCTGACCAAATGAGTCTGTGGTGTGAAATAATTTTTGTTGAGTGGATGGATTTCAGTTGAGGTAGTCGTTCAACATTGTATCAGAACAACGAACCATGGAGTATGATTTCTCTGAAACCATGATAGATTTCAAATCGATCCTGACCAAAATGAGTCTGTGGTGTGAAATAATTTTTGTTGAGTGGATAGATTGTAGTTAGGGGTAGTCGTTCAATATTCTATCAGAACAACGAACCATGGAGTATGATTTCTCTGAAACCATGATAGATTTCAAATCGATCCTGACCAAGATGAGTCTGTTGTGTAAAATAATTTTTGTTGAGTGGGTAGATTTTAGTTAGGGGTAGTCGTTCAACATTCTATCAGAACAACGAACCATGGATTATGATTTCTCTGAGACCATGATAGATTTTAAATCGATCCTGACCAAGATGAGTCTGTGGTGTGAAATAATTTTTGTTGAGTGGATAGATTTCAGTTGGGGTAGTCGTTCAACATTGTATCAGAACAACGAACCATGAAGTATGATTTCTCTGAAACCATGATAGATTTCAAATCGATCCTGACCAAAATGAGTCTGTGGTGTGAAATAATTTTTGTTCAGTGAATAGATTTTAGTTAGCGGTAGTCGTTCAACATTCTATCAGAACAACGAACCATGGATTATGATTTCTCTGAGACCATGATAGATTTCAAATCGATCCTGACCAAATGAGTCTGTGGTGTGAAATAATTTTTTTGAGTGGACAGATTTTAGTTAATGGTAGTCGTTCAATATTCGATCAGAACAACGAACCATGGAGTATGATTTCTCTGAAACCATGATAGATTTTAAATCGATCCTGACCAAATGAGTCTGTGGTGTGAAATAATTTTTGTTGAGTGGGTAGATTTTAGTTAGGGGTAGTCGTTCAACATTGTATCAGAACAACGAACAATGAAGTATGATTTCTCTGAAACCATGATAGATTTCAAATCGATCCTAACCAAATGAGTCTGTGGTGTGAAATAATTTTTTTGAGTGGACAGATTTTAGTTAATGGTGGTCGTTCAATATTCGATCAGAACAACGAACCATGGAGTATGATTTCTCTGAAACCATGATAGATTTCAAATCGATCCTGACCAAATGAGTCTGTGGTGTGAAATAATTTTTGTTGAGTGGATGGATTTCAGTTGAGGTAGTCGTTCAACATTGTATCAGAACAACGAACCATGGAGTATGATTTCTCTGAAACCATGATAGATTTCAAATCGATCCTGACCAAAATGAGTCTGTGGTGTGAAATAATTTTTGTTGAGTGGATAGATTGTAGTTAGGGGTAGTCGTTCAATATTCTATCAGAACAACGAACCATGGAGTATGATTTCTCTGAAACCATGATAGATTTCAAATCGATCCTGACCAAGATGAGTCTGTTGTGTAAAATAATTTTTGTTGAGTGGGTAGATTTTAGTTAGGGGTAGTCGTTCAACATTCTATCAGAACAACGAACCATGGAATATGTTTTCTCTGAAACCATGATAGATTTTAAATCGATCCTGACCAAGATGAGTCTGTGGTGTGAAATAATTTTTGTTGAGTGGATAGATTTCAGTTGGGGTAGTCGTTCAACATTGTATCAGAACAACGAACCATGAAGTATGATTTCTCTGAAACCATGATAGATTTCAAATCGATCCTGACCAAAATGAGTCTGTGGTGTGAAATAATTGTTGTTCAGTGAATAGATTTTAGTTAGGGGTAGTCGTTCAACATTCTATCAGAACAACGAACCATGGAGTCTGTGGTGACCAAATGAGTCTGTGGTGTGAAATAATTTTTGTTGAGTGGATAGATTTCAGTTGAGGTAGTCGTTCAACATTGTATCAGAACAACGAACCATGAAGTATGATTTCTCTGAAACCATGATAGATTTCAAATCGATCCTGACCAAGATGAGTCTGTTGTGTAAAATAATTTTTGTTGAGTGGGTAGATTTTAGTTAGGGGTAGTCGTTCAACATTCTATCAGAACAACGAACCATGGATTATGATTTCTCTGAGACCATGATAGATTTTAAATCGATCCTGATCAAGATGAGTCTGTGGTGTGAAATAATTTTTGTTGAGTGGATAGATTTCAGTTGGGGTAGTCGTTCAACATTGTATCAGAACAACGAACCATGAAGTATGATTTCTCTGAAACCATGATAGATTTCAAATCGATCCTGACCAAATGAGTCTGTGGTGTGAAATAATTTTTTTGAGTGGACAGATTTTAGTTAATGGTAGTCGTTCAATATTCGATCAGAACAACGAACCATGGAGTATGATTTCTCTGAAACCATGATAGATTTCAAATCGATCCTGACCAAGATGAGTCTGTTGTGTAAAATAATTTTTGTTGAGTGGGTAGATTTTAGTTAGGGGTAGTCGTTCAACATTGTATCAGAACAACGAACCATGAAGTATGATTTCTCTGAAACCATGATAGATTTCAAATCGATCCTGACCAAATGAGTCTGTGGTGTGAAATAATTTTTTTGAGTGGACAGATTTTAGTTAATGGTAGTCGTTCAATATTCGATCAGAACAACGAACCATGGAATATGATTTCTCTGAAACCATGATAAATTTTAAATCGATCCTGACAAAGATGAGTCTGTGGTGTGAAATAATTTTTGTTGAGTGGATAGATTTCAGTTGGGGTAGTCGTTCAACATTGTATCAGAACAACGAACCATGAAGTATGATTTCTCTGAAACCATGATAGATTTCAAATCGATCCTGACCAAAATGAGTCTGTGGTGTGAAATAATTTTTGATGAGTGGATAGATTTCAGTTGGGGTAGTCGTTCAACATTCTATCAGAACAACGAACCATGGAGTATGATTTCTCTGAAACCATGACAGATTTCAAATCGATCCTGACCAAGATGAGTCTGTTGTGTAAAATAATTTTTGTTGAGTAGGTAGATTTTAGTTAAGGGTAGTCGTTCAACATTCTGTCAGAACAACGAACCATGGAATATGATTTCTCTGAAACCATGATAGATTTTAGATCGATCCTGACCAAGATGAGTCTGTGGTGTGAAATAATTTTTGTTGAGTGGATAGATTTCAGTTGGGATAGTCGTTCAACATTGTAACAGAACAACGAATCATGAAGTATGATTTCTCTGAAACCATGATAGATTTTAGATCGATCCTGACCAAGATGAGTCTGTTGTGTAAAATAATTTTTGTTGAGTGGGTAGATTTTAGTTAGGGGTAGTCGCTCAACATTCTATCAGAACAAGGAACCTGGAGTATGATTTCTCTGAAACCATGATAGATTTCAAATCGATCCTGACCAAAATGAGTCTGTGGTGTGAAATAATTTTTTTGAGTGGACAGATTTTAGTTAATGGTAGTCGTTCAATATTCGATCAGAACAACGAACCATGGAATATGATTTCTCTGAAACCATGATAAATTTTAAATCGATCCTGACAAAGATGAGTCTGTGGTGTGAAATAATTTTTGTTGAGTGGATAGATTTCAGTTGGGGTAGTCGTTCAACATTGTATCAGAACAACGAACCATGAAGTATGATTTCTCTGAAACCATGATAGATTTCAAATCGATCCTGACCAAAATGAGTCTGTGGTGTGAAATAATTTTTGATGAGTGGATAGATTTCAGTTGGGGTAGTCGTTCAACATTCTATCAGAACAACGAACCATGGAGTATGATTTCTCTGAAACCATGACAGATTTCAAATCGATCCTGACCAAGATGAGTCTGTTGTGTAAAATAATTTTTGTTGAGTAGGTAGATTTTAGTTAAGGGTAGTCGTTCAACATTCTGTCAGAACAACGAACCATGGAATATGATTTCTCTGAAACCATGATAGATTTTAGATCGATCCTGACCAAGATGAGTCTGTGGTGTGAAATAATTTTTGTTGAGTGGATAGATTGTAGTTAGGGGTAGTCGTTCAATATTCTATCAGAACATTGAACCATGGAGTATGATTTCTCTGAAACCATGATAGATTTCAAATCGATCCTGACCAAAATGAGTCTGTGGTGTGAAATAATTTTTGATGAGTGGATAGATTTCAGTTGGGGTAGTCGTTCAACATTCTATCAGAACAACGAACCATGGAGTATGATTTCTCTGAAACCATGACAGATTTCAAATCGATCCTGACCAAGATGAGTCTGTTGTGTAAAATAATTTTTGTTGAGTAGGTAGATTTTAGTTAAGGGTAGTCGTTCAACATTCTGTCAGAACAACGAACCATGGAATATGATTTCTCTGAAACCATGATAGATTTTAGATCGATCCTGACCAAGATGAGTCTGTGGTGTGAAATAATTTTTGTTGAGTGGATAGATTTCAGTTGGGATAGTCGTTCAACATTGTAACAGAACAACGAATCATGAAGTATGATTTCTCTGAAACCATGATAGATTTCAAATCGATCCTGACCAAAATGAGTCTGTGGTGTGAAATAATTTTTGTTCAGTGAATAGATTTTAGTTAGGGGTAGTCGTTCAACATTCTATCAGAACAACGAACCATGGAGTCTGTGGTGACCAAATGAGTCTGTGGTGTGAAATAATTTTTGTTGAGTTAATAGATTTCAGTTGAGGTAGTCGTTCAACATTGTATCAGAACAACGAACCATGAAGTATGATTTCCCTGAAACCATGATAGATTTCAAATCGATCCTGACCAAGATGAGTCTGTTGTGTAAAATAATTTTTGTTGAGTGGGTAGATTTTAGTTAGGGGTAGTCGTTCAACATTCTATCAGAACAACGAACCATGAAGTATGATTTCTCTGAAACCATGATAGATTTCAAATCGATCCTGAATAAAATAAGTCTGTGGTGTGAAATAATTTCTGTTCAGTGAATAGATTTTAGTTAGGGGTAGTCGTTCAACATTCTATCAGAACAACGAACCATGGAGTCTGTGGCGACCAAATGAGTCTGTGGTGTGAAATAATTTTTGTTGAGTGGATAGATTTCAGTTGAGGTAGTCGTTCAACATTGTATCAGAACAACGAACCATGAAGTATGATTTCTCTGAAACCATGATAGATTTCAAATCGATCCTGACCAAGATGAGTCTGTTGTGTAAAATAATTTTTGTTGAGTGGGTAGATTTTAGTTAGGGGTAGTCGTTCAACATTCTATCAGAACAACGAACCACGAAGTATGATTTCTCTGAAACCATGATAGATTTTAAATTGATCCTGACCAAGATGAGTCTGTGGTGTGAAATAATTTTTGTTGAGTGGATAGATTTCAGTTGGGGTAGTCGTTCAACATTGTATCAGAACAACGAACCATGAAGTATGATTTCTCTGAAACCATGATAGATTTCAAATCGATCCTGACCAAATGAGTCTGTGGTGTGAAATAATTTTTTTGAGTGGACAGATTTTAGTTAATGGTAGTCGTTCAATATTCGATCAGAACAACGAACCATGGAGTATGATTTCTCTGAAACCATGATAGATTTCAAATCGATCCTGACCAAGATGAGTCTGTTGTGTAAAATAATTTTTGTTGAGTGGGTAGATTTTAGTTAGGGGTAGTCGTTCAACATTCTATCAGAACAACGAACCATGGAATATGATTTCTCTGAAACCATGATAGATTTTAAATCGATCCTGACCAAGATGAGTCTGTGGTGTGAAATAATTTTTGTTGAGTGGATAGATTTCAGTTGGGGTAGTCGTTCAATATTGTATCAGAACAACGAACCATGAAGTATGATTTCTCTGAAACCATGATAGATTTCAAATCGATCCTGACCAAAATGAGTCTGTGGTGTGAAATAATTTTTGTTCAGTGAATAGATTTTATTTAGGGGTAGTCGTTCAACATTCTATCAGAACAACGAACCATGGAGTCTGTGGTGAATAAATGAGTCTGTGGTGTGAAATAATTTTTGTTGAGTGGATAGATTTCAGTTGAGGTAGTCGTTCAACATTGTATCAGAACAACGAACCATGAAGTATGATTTCTCTGAAACCATGATAGATTTCAAATCGATCCTGACCAAGATGAGTCTGTTGTGTAAAATAATTTTTGTTGCGTGGGTAGATTTTAGTTAGGGGTAGTCGTTCAACATTCTATCAGAACAACGAACCATGGATTATGATTTCTCTGAGACCATGATAGATTTTAAATCGATCCTGATCAAGATGAGTCTGTGGTGTGAAATAATTTTTGTTCAGTGAATAGATTTTAGTTAGCGGTAGTCGTTCAACATTCTATCAGAACAACGAACCATGGAGTATGATTTCTCTGAAACCATGATAGATTTCAAATCGATCCTGACCAAATGAGTCTGTGGTGTGAAATAATTTTGTTGAGTGGACAGATTTTAGTTAATGGTAGTCGTTCAATATTCTATCAGAACAACGAACCATGGAGTACGAGTTCTCCGAAACCATGATAGATTTCAAATCGATCTTGACCAAATGAGTCTGTGGTGTGAAATAATTTTTGTTGAGTGGATGGATTTCAGTTGAGGTAGTCGTTCAACATTGTATCAGAACAACGAACCATGGAGTATGATTTCTCTGAAACCATGATAGATTTCAAATCGATCCTGACCAAAATGAGTCTGTGGTGTGAAATAATTTTTGTTGAGTGGATAGATTGTAGTTAGGTTTAGTCGTTCAATATTCTATCAGAACAACGAACCATGGAGTATGATTTCTCTGAAACCATGATAGATTTCAAATCGATCCTGACCAAGATGAGTCTGTTGTGTAAAATAATTTTTGTTGAGTGGGTAGATTTTAGTTAGGGGTAGTCGTTCAACATTCTGTCAGAACAACGAACCATGGAATATGATTTCTCTGAAACCATGATAGATTTTAAATCGATCCTGACCAAGATGAGTCTGTGGTGTGAAATAATTTTTGTTGAGTGGATAGATTTCAGTTGGGGTAGTCATTCAACATTGTAACAGAACAACAAACCATGAAGATTTTAGTTAGCGGTAGTCGCTCAACATTCTATCAGAACAGCGAACCATGGAGTATGATTTCTCTGAAACCATGATAGATTTCAAATCGATCCTGACCAAATGAGTCTGTGGTGTGAAATAATTTTTGTTGAGTGGATGGATTTCAGTTGAGGTAGTCGTTCAACATTGTATCAGAACAACGAACCATGGAGTATGATTTCTCTGAAACCATGACAGATTTCAAATCGATCCTGAACAAGATGAGTCTGTGGTGTGAAATAATTTTTGTTGAGTGGATAGATTTTAGTTAGGGGTAGTCGTTCAATATTCTATCAGAACAACGAATCATGGAGTACGATTTCTCCGAAACCATGATAGATTTCAAATCGATCCTGACCAAATGAGTCTGTGGTGTGAAATAATTTTTGTTGAGTTAATGGATTTCAGTTGAGGTAGTCGTTCAACATTGTATCAGAACAACGAACCATGGAGTATGATTTCTCTGAAACCATGATAGATTTCAAATCGATCCTGACCAAAATGAGTCTGTGGTGTGAAATAATTTTTGTTGAGTGGATAGATTGTATTTAGGTTTAGTCGTTCAATATTCTATCAGAACAACGAACCATGGAGTATGATTTCTCTGAAACCATGATAGATTTCAAATCGATCCTGACCAAGATGAGTCTGTTGTGTAAAATAATTTTTGTTGAGTGGGTAGATTTTAGTTAGGGGTAGTCGTTCAACATTCTGTCAGAACAACGAACCATGGAATATGATTTCTCTGAAACCATGATAGATTTTAAATCGATCCTGACCAAGATGAGTCTGTGGTGTGAAATAATTTTTGTTGAGTGGATAGATTTCAGTTGGGGTAGTCGTTCAACATTGTAACAGAACAACAAACCATGAAGATTTTAGTTAGCGGTAGTCGCTCAACATTCTATCAGAACAACGAACCATGGAGTATGATTTGTCTGAAACCATGATAGATTTCAAATCGATCCTGACCAAATGAGTCTGTGGTGTGAAATAATTTTGTTGAGTGGACAGATTTTAGTTAATGGTAGTCGTTCAATATTCGATCAGAACCACGAAACATGGAGTATGATTTCTCTGAAACCATGATAGATTTCAAGCCGATCCTGACCAAAATGAGTCTGTTGTGTGAAATAATTTTTGTTGAGTGGATAGATTGTAGTTAGGGGTAGTCGTTCAATATTCTATCAGAACAACGAACCATGAAGTATGATTTCTCTGAAACCATGATAGATTTCAAATCGATCCTGACCAAATGAGTCTGTGGTGTGAAATAATTTTGTTGAGTGGACAGATTTTAGTTAATGGTAGTCGCTCAATATTCTATCAGAACAACGAACCATGGAGTACGATTTCTAAGAAACCATGATAGATTTCAAATCGACCCGACCAAATGAGTCTGTGGTGTGAAATAATTTTTGTTGAGTGGATGGATTTCAGTTGAGGTAGTCGTTCAACATTGTATCAGAACAACGAACCATGGAGTATGATTTCTCTGAAACCATGATAGATTTCAAATCGATCCTGACCAAAATGAGTCTGTGGTGTGAAATAATTTTTGTTGAGTGGATAGATTGTAGTTAGGGGTAGTCGTTCAATATTCTGTCAGAACAACGAACCATGGAGTATGATTTCTCTGAAACCATGATAGATTTCAAATCGATCCTGACCAAGATGAGTCTGTTGTGTAAAATAATTTTTGTTGAGTGGGTAGATTTTAGTTAGGGGTAGTCGTTCCACATTCTATCAGAACAACGAACCATGGAATATGATTTCTCTGAAACCATGATAGATTTTAAATCGATCCTGACCAAGATGAGTCTGTGGTGTGAAATAATTTTTGTTGAGTGGATAGATTTCAGTTGGGGTAGTCGTTCAACATTGTATCAGAACAACGAACCATGAAGTATGATTTCTCTGAATCCATGATAGATTTCAAATCGATCCTGACCAAAATGAGTCTGTGGTGTGAAATAATTTTTGTTCAGTGAATAGATTTTAGTTAGCGGTAGTCGTTCAACATTCTATCAGAACAACGAACCATGGAGTATGATTTCTCTGAAACCATGATAGATTTCAAATCGATCCTGACCAAATGAGTCTGTGGTGTGAAATAATTTTGTTGAGTGGACAGATTTTAGTTAATGGTAGTCGCTCAATATTCTATCAGAACAACGAACCATGGAGTACGATTTCTCCGAAACCATGATAGATTTCAAATCGATTCTGACCAAATGAGTCTGTGGTGTGAAATAATTTTTGTTGAGTGGATGGATTTCAGTTGAGGTAGTCGTTCAACATTCTATCAGAACAACGAACCATGGAGTATGATTTCTCTGAAACCATGATAGATTTCAAATCGATCCTGACCAAATGAGTCTGTGGTGTGAAATAATTTTGTTGAGTGGACAGATTTTAGTTAATGGTAGTCGCTCAATATTCTATCAGAACAACGAACCATGGAGTACGATTTCTAAGAAACCATGATAGATTTCAAATCGACCCGACCAAATGAGTCTGTGGTGTGAAATAATTTTTGTTGAGTGGATGGATTTCAGTTGAGGTAGTCGTTCAACATTGTATCAGAACAACGAACCATGGAGTATGATTTCTCTGAAACCATGATAGATTTCAAATCGATCCTGACCAAAATGAGTCTGTGGTGTGAAATAATTTTTGTTGAGTGGATAGATTGTAGTTAGGGGTAGTCGTTCAATATTCTGTCAGAACAACGAACCATGGAGTATGATTTCTCTGAAACCATGATAGATTTCAAATCGATCCTGACCAAGATGAGTCTGTTGTGTAAAATAATTTTTGTTGAGTGGATAGATTGTAGTTAGGGGTAGTCGTTCAATATTCTGTCAGAACAACGAACCATGGAGTATGATTTCTCTGAAACCATGATAGATTTCAAATCGATCCTGACCAAGATGAGTCTGTTGTGTAAAATAATTTTTGTTGAGTGGGTAGATTTTAGTTAGGGGTAGTCGTTCAACATTCTATCAGAACAACGAACCATGGAGTCCGTGGTGACCAAATGAGTCTGTGGTGTGAAATAATTTTTGTTGAGTGGATAGATTTCAGTTGAGGTAGTCGTTCAACATTGTATCAGAACAACGAACCATGAAGTATGATTTCTCTGAAACCATGATAGATTTCAAATCGATCCTGACCAAGATGAGTCTGTTGTGTAAAATAATTTTTGTTGAGTGGGTAGATTTTAGTTAGGGGTAGTCGTTCAACATTCTATCAGAACAACGAACCATGGATTATGATTTCTCTGAGACCATGATAGATTTTAAATCGATCCTGACCAAGATGAGTCTGTGGTGTGAAATAATTTTTGTTGAGTGGATAGATTTCAGTTGGGGTAGTCGTTCAACATTGTATCAGAACAACGAACCATGAAGTATGATTTCTCTGAAACCATGATAGATTTCAAATCGATCCTGACCAAAATGAGTCTGTGGTGTGAAATAATTTTTGTTCAGTGAATAGATTTTAGTTAGCGGTAGTCGTTCAACATTCTATCAGAACAACGAACCATGGAGTATGATTTCTCTGAAACCATGATAGATTTGAAATCGATCCTGACCAAATGAGTCTGTGGTGTGAAATAATTTTGTTGAGTGGACAGATTTTAGTTAATGGTAGTCGCTCAATATTCTATCAGAACAACGAACCATGGAGTACGATTTCTCCGAAACCATGATAGATTTCAAATCGATCCTGACCAAATGAGTCTGTGGTGTGAAATAATTTTTGTTGAGTGGATGGATTTCAGTTGAGGTAGTCGTTCAACACTGTATCAGAACAACGAACCATGGAGTATGATTTCTCTGAAAAAATGATAGATTTCAAATCGATCCTGACCAAAATGAGTCTGTTGTGTAAAATAATTTTTGTTGAGTGGGTAGATTTTAGTTAGGGGTAGTCGTTCAACATTCTGTCAGAACAGCGAACTATGGAATATGATTTCTCTGAAAAAATGATAGATTTTAAATCGATCCTGACCAAGATGAGTCTGTGGTGTGAAATAATTTTTGTTGAGTGGATAGATTTCAGTTGGGGTAGTCGTTCAACATTGTAACAGAACAACAAACCATGAAGATTTTAGTTAGCGGTAGTCGCTCAACATTCTATCAGAACAACGAACCATGGAGTATGATTTCTCTGAAACCATGATAGATTTCAAATCGATCCTGACCAAATGAGTCTGTGGTGTGAAATAATTTTGTTGAGTGGACAGATTTTAGTTAATGGTAGTCGTTCAATATTCGATCAGAACAACGAAACATGGAGTATGATTTCTCTGAAACCATGATAGATTTCAAGCCGATCCTGACCAAAATGAGTCTGTGGTGTGAAATAATTTTTGTTGAGTGGATGGATTTCAGTTGAGGTAGTCGTTCAACATTGTAACAGAACAACAAACCATGAAGATTTTAGTTAGCGGTAGTCGCTCAACATTCTATCAGAACAACGAACCATGGAGTATGATTTCTCTGAAACCATGATAGATTTCAAATCGATCCTGACCAAATGAGTCTGTGGTGTGAAATAATTTTGTTGAGTGGACAGATTTTAGTTAATGGTAGTCGTTCAATATTCGATCAGAACAACGAAACATGGAGTATGATTTCTCTGAAACCATGATAGATTTCAAGCCGATCCTGACCAAAATGAGTCTGTGGTGTGAAATAATTTTTGTTGAGTGGATAGATTGTAGTTAGGGGTAGTCGTTCAATATTCTATCAGAACAACGAACCATGAAGTATGATTTCTCTGAAACCATGATAGATTTCAAATCGATCCTGACCAAGATGAGTCTGTTGTGTAAAATAATTTTTGTTGAGTGGGTAGATTTTCGTTATTGGTAGTCGTTCAACATTCTATCAGAACAACGAACCATGGATTATGATTTCTCTGAGACCATGATAGATTTTAAATCGATACTGACCAAGATGAGTCTGTGGTGTGAAATAATTTTTGTTCAGTGAATAGATTTTAGTTAGGGGTAGTCGTTCAACATTCTATCAGAACAACGAACCATGGAGTCCGTGGTGACCAAATGAGTCTGTGGTGTGAAATAATTTTTGTTGAGTGGATAGATTTCAGTTGAGGTAGTCGTTCAACATTGTATCAGAACAACGAACCATGAAGTATGATTTCTCTGAAACCATGATAGATTTCAAATCGATCCTGACCAAAATGAGTCTGTGGTGTGAAATAATTTTTGTTGAGTGGATAGATTGTAGTTAGGGGTAGTCGTTCAATATTCTATCAGAACAACGAACCATGGAGTATGATTTCTCTGAAACCATGATAGATTTCAAGCCGATCCTGACCAAAATGAGTCTGTGGTGTGAAATAATTTTTGTTCAGTGAATAGATTTTAGTTAGGGGTAGTCGTTCAACATTCTATCAGAACAACGAACCATGGAGTCCGTGGTGACCAAATGAGTCTGTGGTGTGAAATAATTCTTGTTGAGTGAATAGATTTTAGTTAGGGGTAGTCGTTCAACATTCTATCAGAACAACGAACCATGGAGTCCGTGGTGACCAAATGAGTCTGTGGTGTGAAATAATTTTTGTTGAGTGGATAGATTTCAGTTGAGGTAGTCGTTCAACATTGTATCAGAACAACGAACCATGAAGTATGATTTCTCTGAAACCATGATAGATTTCAAATCGATCCTGACCAAAATGAGTCTGTGGTGTGAAATAATTTTGTTGAGTGGACAGATTTTAGTTAATGGTAGTCGTTCAATATTCGATCAGAACAACGAAACATGGAGTATGATTTCTCTGAAACCATGATAGATTTCAAGCCGATCCTGACCAAAATGAGTCTGTGGTGTGAAATAATTTTTGTTCAGTGAATAGATTTTAGTTAGGGGTAGTCGTTCAACATTCTATCAGAACAACGAACCATGGAGTCCGTGGTGACCAAATGAGTCTGTGGTGTGAAATAATTCTTGTTGAGTGGATAGATTTCAGTTAGGGGTAGTCGTTCAACATTCTATCAGAACAACGAACCATGGAGTCCGTGGTGACCAAATGAGTCTGTGGTGTGAAATAATTTTTGTTGAGTGGATAGATTTCAGTTGAGGTAGTCGTTCAACATTGTATCAGAACAACGAACCATGAAGTATGATTTCTCTGAAACCATGATAGATTTCAAATCGATCCTGACCAAAATGAGTCTGTGGTGTGAAATAATTTTTGTTGAGTGGATAGATTGTAGTTAGGGGTAGTCGTTCAATATTCTATCAGAACAACGAACCATGGAGTATGATTTCTCTGAAACCATGATAGATTTCAAATCGATCCTGACCAAGATGAGTCTGTTGTGTAAAATAATTTTTGTTGAGTGGGTAGATTTTAGTTAGGGGTAGTCGTTCAACATTCTATCAGAACAACGAACCATGGAGTCCGTGGTGACCAAATGAGTCTGTGGTGTGAAATAATTTTTGTTGAGTGGATAGATTTCAGTTGAGGTAGTCGTTCAACATTGTATCAGAACAACGAACCATGAAGTATGATTTCTCTGAAACCATGATAGATTTCAAATCGATCCTGACCAAGATGAGTCTGTTGTGTAAAATAATTTTTGTTGAGTGGGTAGATTTTCGTTATTGGTAGTCGTTCAACATTCTATCAGAACAACGAACCATGGATTATGATTTCTCTGAGACCATGATAGATTTTAAATCGATACTGACCAAGATGAGTCTGTGGTGTGAAATAATTTTTGTTGAGTGGATAGATTTCAGTTGGGGTAGTCGTTCAACATTGTATCAGAACAACGAACCATGAAGTATGATTTCTCTGAAACCATGATAGATTTCAAATCGATCCTGACCAAAATGAGTCTGTGGTGTGAAATAATTTTTGTTCAGTGAATAGATTTTAGTTAGCGGTAGTCGTTCAACATTCTATCAGAACAACGAACCATGGAGTATGGTTTCTGTTGTGTCTGTTGTGTAAAATAATTTTTGTTGAGTGGGTAGATTTTAGTTAGGGGTAGTCGTTCAACATTCTGTCAGAACAACGAACCATTTAATATGATTTCTCTGAAACCATGATAGATTTTAAATCGATCCTGACCAAGATGAGTCTGTGGTGTGAAATAATTTTTGTTGAGTGGATAGATTGTAGTTAGGGGTAGTCGTTCAATATTTATCAGAACAACGAACCATGGAGTATGATTTCTCTGAAACCATGATAGATTTCAAATCGATCCTGACCAAAATGAGTCTGTGGTGTGAAATAATTTTTGTTGAGTGGATAGATTGTAGTTAGGGGTAGTCGTTCAATATTCTATCAGAACAACGAAAAATGGAGTACGATTTCTCCGAAACCATGATAGATTTCAAATCGATCCCGACCAAATGAGTCTGTGGTGTGAAATAATTTTTGTTGAGTGGATGGATTTCAGTTGAGGTAGTCGTTCAACATTGTATCAGAACAACGAATCATGGAGTATGATTTCTCTGAAACCATGATAGATTTCAAATCCATCCTGACCAAAATGAGTCTGTGGTGTGAAATAATTTTTGTTGAGTGGATAGATTGTAGTTAGGGGTAGTCGTTCAATATTCTATCAGAACAACGAACCATGGAGTATGATTTCTCTGAAACCATGATAGATTTCAAATCGATCCTGACCAAAATGAGTCTGTGGTGTGAAATAATTTTTGTTGAGTGGATAGATTGTAGTTAGGGGTAGTCGTTCAATATTCTATCAGAACAACGAACCATGGAGTATGATTTCTCTGAAACCATGATAGATTTCAAATCGATCCTGACCAAGATGAGTCTGTTGTGTAAAATAATTTTTGTTGAGTGGGTAGATTTTAGTTAGGGGTAGTCGTTCAACATTCTATCAGAACAACGAACCATGGAATATGATTTCTCTGAAACCATGATAGATTTTAAATCGATCCTGACCAAGATGAGTCTGTGGTGTGAAATAATTTTTGTTGAGTGGATAGATTTCAGTTGGGGTAGTCGTTCCACATTGTATCAGAACAACGAACCATGAAGTATGATTTCTCTGAAAGCATGATAGATTTCAAATCGATCCTGACCAAAATGTGGTGTGAAATAATTTTTGTTCAGTGAATAGATTTTAGTTAGGGGTAGTCGTTCAACATTCTATCAGAACAACGAACCATGGAGTCTGTGGTGACCAAATGAGTCTGTGGTGTGAAATAATTTTTGTTGAGTGGATAGATTTCAGTTGAGGTAGTCGTTCAACATTGTATCAGAACAACGAACCATGAAGTATGATTTCTCTGAAACCCTGATAGATTTCAAATCGATCCTGACCAAGATGAGTCTGTTGTGTAAAATAATTTTTGTTGAGTGGGTAGATTTTAGTTAGGGGTAGTCGTTCAACATTCTATCAGAACAACGAACCATGGAATATGATTTCTCTGAAACCATGATAGATTTTAAATCGATCCTGGCCAAGATGAGTCTGTGGTGTGAAATAATTTTTGTTGAGTGGATAGATTTCAGTTGGGGTAGTCGTTCCACATTGTATCAGAACAACGAACCATGAAGTATGATTTCTCTGAAAGCATGATAGATTTCAAATCGATCCTGACCAAAATGAGTCTGTGGTGTGAAATAATTTTTGTTCAGTGAATAGATTTTAGTTAGGGGTAGTCGTTCAACATTCTATCAGAACAACGAACCATGGAGTCTGTGGTGACCAAATGAGTCTGTGGTGTGAAATAATTTTTGTTGAGTGGATAGATTTCAGTTGAGGTAGTCGTTCAACATTGTATCAGAACAACGAACCATGAAGTATGATTTCTCTGAAACCCTGATAGATTTCAAATCGATCCTGACCAAGATGAGTCTGTTGTGTAAAATAATTTTTGTTGAGTGGGTAGATTTTAGTTAGGGGTAGTCGTTCAACATTCTATCAGAACAACGAACCATGGATTATGATTTCTCTGAGACCATGATAGATTTTAAATCGATCCTGACCAAGATGTTTTTGTTGAGTGGATAGATTTCAGTTGGGGTAGTCGTTCAACATTGTATCAGAACAACGAACCATGAAGTATGATTTCTCTGAAACCATGATAGATTTCAAATCGATCCTGACCAAAATGAGTCTGTGGTGTGAAATAATTTTTGTTGAGTGGATAGATTTCAGTTGGGGTAGTCGTTCCACATTGTATCAGAACAACGAACCATGAAGTATGATTTCTCTGAAAGCATGATAGATTTCAAATCGATCCTGACCAAAATGAGTCTGTGGTGTGAAATAATTTTTGTTCAGTGAATAGATTTTAGTTAGGGGTAGTCGTTCAACATTCTATCAGAACAACGAACCATGGAGTCTGTGGTGACCAAATGAGTCTGTGGTGTGAAATAATTTTTGTTGAGTGGATAGATTTCAGTTGAGGTAGTCGTTCAACATTGTATCAGAACAACGAACCATGAAGTATGATTTCTCTGAAACCCTGATAGATTTCAAATCGATCCTGACCAAGATGAGTCTGTTGTGTAAAATAATTTTTGTTGAGTGGGTAGATTTTAGTTAGGGGTAGTCGTTCAACATTCTATCAGAACAACGAACCATGGAATATGATTTCTCTGAAACCATGATAGATTTTAAATCGATCCTGGCCAAGATGAGTCTGTGGTGTGAAATAATTTTTGTTGAGTGGATAGATTTCAGTTGGGGTAGTCGTTCCACATTGTATCAGAACAACGAACCATGAAGTATGATTTCTCTGAAACCATGATAGATTTCAAATCGATCCTGACCAAAATGAGTCTGTGGTGTGAAATAATTTTTGTTCAGTGAATAGATTTTAGTTAGGGGTAGTCGTTCAACATTCTATCAGAACAACGAACCATGGAGTCTGTGGTGACGAAATGAGTCTGTGGTGTGAAATAATTTTTGTTGAGTGGATAGATTTCAGTTGAGGTAGTCGTTCAACATTGTATCAGAACAACGAACCATGAAGTATGATTTCTCTGAAACCCTGATAGATTTCAAATCGATCCTGACCAAGATGAGTCTGTTGTGTAAAATAATTTTTGTTGAGTGGGTAGATTTTAGTTAGGGGTAGTCGTTCAACATTCTATCAGAACAACGAACCATGGATTATGATTTCTCTGAGACCATGATAGGTTTTAAATCGATCCTGACCAAGATGTTTTTGTTGAGTGGATAGATTTCAGTTGGGGTAGTCGTTCAACATTGTACCAGAACAACGAACCATGAAGTATGATTTCTCTGAAACCATGATAGATTTCAAATCGATCCTGACCAAAATGAGTCTGTGGTGTGAAATAATTTTTGTTGAGTGGATAGATTTCAGTTGGGGTAGTCGTTCCACATTGTATCAGAACAACGAACCATGAAGTATGATTTCTCTGAAAGCATGATAGATTTCAAATCGATCCTGACCAAAATGAGTCTGTGGTGTGAAATAATTTTTGTTCAGTGAATAGATTTTAGTTAGGGGTAGTCGTTCAACATTCTATCAGAACAACGAACCATGGAGTCTGTGGTGACCAAATGAGTCTGTGGTGTGAAATAGTTTTTGTTGAGTGGATAGATTTCAGTTGAGGTAGTCGTTCAACATTGTATCAGAACAACGAACCATGAAGTATGATTTCTCTGAAACCCTGATAGATTTCAAATCGATCCTGACCAAGATGAGTCTGTTGTGTAAAATAATTTTTGTTGAGTGGGTAGATTTTAGTTAGGGGTAGTCGTTCAACATTCTATCAGAACAACGAACCATGGATTATGATTTCTCTGAGACCATGATAGATTTTAAATCGATCCTGACCAAAATGAGTCTGTGGTGTGAAATAATTTTTGTTCAGTGAATAGATTTTAGTTAGGGGTAGTCGTTCAACATTCTATCAGAACAACGAACCATGGAGTCTGTGGTGACCAAATGAGTCTGTGGTGTGAAATAGTTTTTGTTGAGTGGATAGATTTCAGTTGAGGTAGTCGTTCAACATTGTATCAGAACAACGAACCATGAAGTATGATTTCTCTGAAACCCTGATAGATTTCAAATCGATCCTGACCAAGATGAGTCTGTTGTGTAAAATAATTTTTGTTGAGTGGGTAGAATTTAGTTAGGGGTAGTCGTTCAACATTGTATCAGAACAACGAACCATGAAGTATGATTTCTCTGAAAGCATGATAGATTTCAAATCGATCCTGACCAAAATGAGTCTGTGGTGTGAAATAATTTTTGTTCAGTGAATAGATTTTAGTTAGGGGTAGTCGTTCAACATTCTATCAGAACAACGAACCATGGAGTATGATTTCTCTGAAACCATGATAGATTTCAAATCGATCCTGACCAAAATGAGTCTGTGGTGTGAAATAATTTTTGTTGAGTGGATAGATTGTAGTTAGGGGTAGTCGTTCAATATTCTATCAGAACAACGAACCATGGAGTATGATTTCTCTGAAACCATGATAGATTTCAAATCGATCCTGACCAAGATGAGTCTGTTGTGTAAAATAATTTTTGTTGAGTGGGTAGATTTTAGTTAGGGGTAGTCGTTCAACATTCTATCAGAACAACGAACCATGGAGTCCGTGGTGACCAAATGAGTCTGTGGTGTGAAATAATTTTTGTTGAGTGGATAGATTTCAGTTGAGGTAGTCGTTCAACATTGTATCAGAACAACGAACCATGAAGTATGATTTCTCTGAAACCATGATAGATTTCAAATCGATCCTGACCAAGATGAGTCTGTTGTGTAAAATAATTTTTGTTGAGTGGGTAGATTTTCGTTATTGGTAGTCGTTCAACATTCTATCAGAACAACGAACCATGGATTATGATTTCTCTGAGACCATGATAGATTTTAAATCGATACTGACCAAGATGAGTCTGTGGTGTGAAATAATTTTTGTTGAGTGGATAGATTTCAGTTGGGGTAGTCGTTCAACATTGTATCAGAACAACGAACCATGAAGTATGATTTCTCTGAAACCATGATAGATTTCAAATCGATCCTGACCAAAATGAGTCTGTGGTGTGAAATAATTTTTGTTCAGTGAATAGATTTTAGTTAGCGGTAGTCGTTCAACATTCTATCAGAACAACGAACCATGGAGTATGGTTTCTGTTGTGTCTGTTGTGTAAAATAATTTTTGTTGAGTGGGTAGATTTTAGTTAGGGGTAGTCGTTCAACATTCTGTCAGAACAACGAACCATTTAATATGATTTCTCTGAAACCATGATAGATTTTAAATCGATCCTGACCAAGATGAGTCTGTGGTGTGAAATAATTTTTGTTGAGTGGATAGATTGTAGTTAGGGGTAGTCGTTCAATATTTATCAGAACAACGAACCATGGAGTATGATTTCTCTGAAACCATGATAGATTTCAAATCGATCCTGACCAAAATGAGTCTGTGGTGTGAAATAATTTTTGTTGAGTGGATAGATTGTAGTTAGGGGTAGTCGTTCAATATTCTATCAGAACAACGAAAAATGGAGTACGATTTCTCCGAAACCATGATAGATTTCAAATCGATCCCGACCAAATGAGTCTGTGGTGTGAAATAATTTTTGTTGAGTGGATGGATTTCAGTTGAGGTAGTCGTTCAACATTGTATCAGAACAACGAATCATGGAGTATGATTTCTCTGAAACCATGATAGATTTCAAATCCATCCTGACCAAAATGAGTCTGTGGTGTGAAATAATTTTTGTTGAGTGGATAGATTGTAGTTAGGGGTAGTCGTTCAATATTCTATCAGAACAACGAACCATGGAGTATGATTTCTCTGAAACCATGATAGATTTCAAATCGATCCTGACCAAAATGAGTCTGTGGTGTGAAATAATTTTTGTTGAGTGGATAGATTGTAGTTAGGGGTAGTCGTTCAATATTCTATCAGAACAACGAACCATGGAGTATGATTTCTCTGAAACCATGATAGATTTCAAATCGATCCTGACCAAGATGAGTCTGTTGTGTAAAATAATTTTTGTTGAGTGGGTAGATTTTAGTTAGGGGTAGTCGTTCAACATTCTATCAGAACAACGAACCATGGAATATGATTTCTCTGAAACCATGATAGATTTTAAATCGATCCTGACCAAGATGAGTCTGTGGTGTGAAATAATTTTTGTTGAGTGGATAGATTTCAGTTGGGGTAGTCGTTCCACATTGTATCAGAACAACGAACCATGAAGTATGATTTCTCTGAAAGCATGATAGATTTCAAATCGATCCTGACCAAAATGTGGTGTGAAATAATTTTTGTTCAGTGAATAGATTTTAGTTAGGGGTAGTCGTTCAACATTCTATCAGAACAACGAACCATGGAGTCTGTGGTGACCAAATGAGTCTGTGGTGTGAAATAATTTTTGTTGAGTGGATAGATTTCAGTTGAGGTAGTCGTTCAACATTGTATCAGAACAACGAACCATGAAGTATGATTTCTCTGAAACCCTGATAGATTTCAAATCGATCCTGACCAAGATGAGTCTGTTGTGTAAAATAATTTTTGTTGAGTGGGTAGATTTTAGTTAGGGGTAGTCGTTCAACATTCTATCAGAACAACGAACCATGGAATATGATTTCTCTGAAACCATGATAGATTTTAAATCGATCCTGGCCAAGATGAGTCTGTGGTGTGAAATAATTTTTGTTGAGTGGATAGATTTCAGTTGGGGTAGTCGTTCCACATTGTATCAGAACAACGAACCATGAAGTATGATTTCTCTGAAAGCATGATAGATTTCAAATCGATCCTGACCAAAATGAGTCTGTGGTGTGAAATAATTTTTGTTCAGTGAATAGATTTTAGTTAGGGGTAGTCGTTCAACATTCTATCAGAACAACGAACCATGGAGTCTGTGGTGACCAAATGAGTCTGTGGTGTGAAATAATTTTTGTTGAGTGGATAGATTTCAGTTGAGGTAGTCGTTCAACATTGTATCAGAACAACGAACCATGAAGTATGATTTCTCTGAAACCCTGATAGATTTCAAATCGATCCTGACCAAGATGAGTCTGTTGTGTAAAATAATTTTTGTTGAGTGGGTAGATTTTAGTTAGGGGTAGTCGTTCAACATTCTATCAGAACAACGAACCATGGATTATGATTTCTCTGAGACCATGATAGATTTTAAATCGATCCTGACCAAGATGTTTTTGTTGAGTGGATAGATTTCAGTTGGGGTAGTCGTTCAACATTGTATCAGAACAACGAACCATGAAGTATGATTTCTCTGAAACCATGATAGATTTCAAATCGATCCTGACCAAAATGAGTCTGTGGTGTGAAATAATTTTTGTTGAGTGGATAGATTTCAGTTGGGGTAGTCGTTCCACATTGTATCAGAACAACGAACCATGAAGTATGATTTCTCTGAAAGCATGATAGATTTCAAATCGATCCTGACCAAAATGAGTCTGTGGTGTGAAATAATTTTTGTTCAGTGAATAGATTTTAGTTAGGGGTAGTCGTTCAACATTCTATCAGAACAACGAACCATGGAGTCTGTGGTGACCAAATGAGTCTGTGGTGTGAAATAATTTTTGTTGAGTGGATAGATTTCAGTTGAGGTAGTCGTTCAACATTGTATCAGAACAACGAACCATGAAGTATGATTTCTCTGAAACCCTGATAGATTTCAAATCGATCCTGACCAAGATGAGTCTGTTGTGTAAAATAATTTTTGTTGAGTGGGTAGATTTTAGTTAGGGGTAGTCGTTCAACATTCTATCAGAACAACGAACCATGGAATATGATTTCTCTGAAACCATGATAGATTTTAAATCGATCCTGGCCAAGATGAGTCTGTGGTGTGAAATAATTTTTGTTGAGTGGATAGATTTCAGTTGGGGTAGTCGTTCCACATTGTATCAGAACAACGAACCATGAAGTATGATTTCTCTGAAACCATGATAGATTTCAAATCGATCCTGACCAAAATGAGTCTGTGGTGTGAAATAATTTTTGTTCAGTGAATAGATTTTAGTTAGGGGTAGTCGTTCAACATTCTATCAGAACAACGAACCATGGAGTCTGTGGTGACGAAATGAGTCTGTGGTGTGAAATAATTTTTGTTGAGTGGATAGATTTCAGTTGAGGTAGTCGTTCAACATTGTATCAGAACAACGAACCATGAAGTATGATTTCTCTGAAACCCTGATAGATTTCAAATCGATCCTGACCAAGATGAGTCTGTTGTGTAAAATAATTTTTGTTGAGTGGGTAGATTTTAGTTAGGGGTAGTCGTTCAACATTCTATCAGAACAACGAACCATGGATTATGATTTCTCTGAGACCATGATAGGTTTTAAATCGATCCTGACCAAGATGTTTTTGTTGAGTGGATAGATTTCAGTTGGGGTAGTCGTTCAACATTGTACCAGAACAACGAACCATGAAGTATGATTTCTCTGAAACCATGATAGATTTCAAATCGATCCTGACCAAAATGAGTCTGTGGTGTGAAATAATTTTTGTTGAGTGGATAGATTTCAGTTGGGGTAGTCGTTCCACATTGTATCAGAACAACGAACCATGAAGTATGATTTCTCTGAAAGCATGATAGATTTCAAATCGATCCTGACCAAAATGAGTCTGTGGTGTGAAATAATTTTTGTTCAGTGAATAGATTTTAGTTAGGGGTAGTCGTTCAACATTCTATCAGAACAACGAACCATGGAGTCTGTGGTGACCAAATGAGTCTGTGGTGTGAAATAGTTTTTGTTGAGTGGATAGATTTCAGTTGAGGTAGTCGTTCAACATTGTATCAGAACAACGAACCATGAAGTATGATTTCTCTGAAACCCTGATAGATTTCAAATCGATCCTGACCAAGATGAGTCTGTTGTGTAAAATAATTTTTGTTGAGTGGGTAGATTTTAGTTAGGGGTAGTCGTTCAACATTCTATCAGAACAACGAACCATGGATTATGATTTCTCTGAGACCATGATAGATTTTAAATCGATCCTGACCAAAATGAGTCTGTGGTGTGAAATAATTTTTGTTCAGTGAATAGATTTTAGTTAGGGGTAGTCGTTCAACATTCTATCAGAACAACGAACCATGGAGTCTGTGGTGACCAAATGAGTCTGTGGTGTGAAATAGTTTTTGTTGAGTGGATAGATTTCAGTTGAGGTAGTCGTTCAACATTGTATCAGAACAACGAACCATGAAGTATGATTTCTCTGAAACCCTGATAGATTTCAAATCGATCCTGACCAAGATGAGTCTGTTGTGTAAAATAATTTTTGTTGAGTGGGTAGAATTTAGTTAGGGGTAGTCGTTCAACATTGTATCAGAACAACGAACCATGAAGTATGATTTCTCTGAAAGCATGATAGATTTCAAATCGATCCTGACCAAAATGAGTCTGTGGTGTGAAATAATTTTTGTTCAGTGAATAGATTTTAGTTAGGGGTAGTCGTTCAACATTCTATCAGAACAACGAACCATGGAGTATGATTTCTCTGAAACCATGATAGATTTTAAATCGATCCTGACCAAATGAGTCTGTGGTGTGAAATAATTTTTGTTGAGTGGATGGATTTCAGTTGAGGTAGTCGTTCAACATTGTATCAGAACAACGAACCATGGAGTACGATTTCTCCGAAACCATGATAGATTTCAAATCGATCCTGACCAAATGAGTCTGTGGTGTGAAATAATTTTTGTTGAGTGGATGGATTTCAGTTGAGGTAGTCGTTCAACAGTGTATCAGAACAACGAACCATGGAGTATGATTTCTCTGAAACCATGATAGATTTCAAATCGATCCTGACCAAAATGAGTCTGTGGTGTGAAATAATTTTTGTTGAGTGGATAGATTGTAGTTAGGTTTAGTCGTTCAATATTCTATCAGAACAACGAACCATGGAGTATGATTTCTCTGAAACCATGATAGATTTCAAATCGATCCTGACCAAGATGAGTCTGTTGTGTAAAATAATTTTTGTTGAGTGGGTAGATTTTAGTTAGGGGTAGTCGTTCAACATTCTGTCAGAACAACGAACCATGGAATATGATTTCTCTGAAACCAAGATAGATTTTAAATCGATCCTGACCAAGATGAGTCTGTGGTGTGAAATAATTTTTGTTGAGTGGATAGATTTCAGTTGGGGTAGTCGTTCAACATTGTAACAGAATAACAAACCATGAAGATTTTAGTTAGCGGTAGTCGCTCAACATTCTATCAGAACAACGAACCATGGAGTATGATTTCTCTGAAACCATGATAGATTTCAAATCGATCCTGACCAAATGAGTCTGTGGTGTGAAATAATTTTGTTGAGTGGACAGATTTTAGTTAATGGTAGTCGTTCAATATTCTATCAGAACAACGAACCATGGAGTACGATTTCTCCGAAACCATGATAGATTTCAAATCGATCCTGAGAAAATGAGTCTGTGGTGTGAAATAATTTTTGTTGAGTGGATGGATTTCAGTTGAGGTAGTCGTTCAACATTGTATCAGAACAACGAACCATGGAGTATGATTTCTCTGAAACCATGATAGATTTCAAATCGATCCTGACCAAAATGAGTCTGTGGTGTGAAATAATTTTTGTTGAGTGGATAAATTGTAGTTAGGTTTAGTCGTTCAATATTCTATCAGAACAACGAACCATGGAGTATGATTTCTCTGAAACCATGATAGATTTCAAATCGATCCTGACCAAGATGAGTCTGTTGTGTAAAATAATTTTTGTTGAGTGGGTAGATTTTAGTTAGGGGTAGTCGTTCAACATTCTGTCAGAACAACGAACCATGGAATATGATTTCTCTGAAACCATGATAGATTTTAAATCGATCCTGACCAAGATGAGTCTGTGGTGTGAAATAATTTTTGTTGAGTGGATAGATTTCAGTTGGGGTAGTCGTTCAACATTGTAACAGAACAACAAACCATGAAGATTTTAGTTAGCGGTAGTCGCTCAACATTCTATCAGAACAACGAACCATGGAGTATGATTTGTCTGAAACCATGATAGATTTCAAATCGATCCTGACCAAATGAGTCTGTGGTGTGAAATAATTTTGATGAGTGGACAGATTTTAGTTAATGGTAGTCGTTCAATATTCGATCAGAACAACGAAACATGGAGTATGATTTCTCTGAAACCATGATAGATTTCAAGCCGATCCTGACCAAAATGAGTCTGTGGTGTGAAATAATTTTTGTTGAGTGGATAGATTGTAGTCAGGGGTAGTCGTTCAATATTCTATCAGAACAACGAACCATGAAGTATGATTTCTCTGAAACCATGATAGATTTCAAATCGATCCTGACCAAATGAGTCTGTGGTGTGAAATAATTTTGTTGAGTGGACAGATTTTAGTTAATGGTAGTCGCTCAATATTCTATCAGAACAACGAACCATGGAGTACGATTTCTAAGAAACCATGATAGATTTCAAATCGACCCGACCAAATGAGTCTGTGGTGTGAAATAATTTTTGTTGAGTGGATGGATTTCAGTTGAGGTAGTCGTTCAACATTGTATCAGAACAACGAACCATGGAGTATGATTTCTCTGAAACCATGATAGATTTCAAATCGATCCTGACCAAAATGAGTCTGTGGTGTGAAATAATTTTTGTTGAGTGGATAGATTGTAGTTAGGGGTAGTCGTTCAATATTCTGTCAGAACAACGAACCATGGAGTATGATTTCTCTGAAACCATGATAGATTTCAAATCGATCCTGACCAAGATGAGTCTGTTGTTTAAAATAATTTTTGTTGAGTGGGTAGATTTTAGTTAGGGGTAGTCGTTCCACATTCTATCAGAACAACGACAAATGGAATATGATTTCTCTGAAACCATGATAGATTTTAAATCGATCCTGACCAAGATGAGTCTGTGGTGTGAAATAATTTTTGTTGAGTGGATAGATTTCAGTTGGGGTAGTCGTTCAACATTGTATCAGAACAACGAACCATGAAGTATGATTTCTTTGAAACCATGATAGATTTCAAATCGATCCTGACCAAAATGAGTCTGTGGTGTGAAATAATTTTTGTTCAGTGAATAGATTTTAGTTAGGGGTAGTCGTTCAACATTCTATCAGAACAACGAACCATGGAGTCCGTGGTGACCAAATGAGTCTGTGGTGTGAAATAATTTTTGTTGAGTGGATAGATTTCAGTTGAGGTAGTCGTTCAACATTGTATCAGAACAACGAATCATGAAGTATGATTTCTCTGAAACCATGATAGATTTCAAATCGATCCTGACCAAGATGAGTCTGTTGTGTAAAATAATTTTTGTTGAGTGGGTAGATTTTAGTTAGGGGTAGTCGTTCAACATTCTATCAGAACAACGAACCATGGATTATGATTTCTCTGAGACCATGATAGATTTTAAATCGATCCTGACCAAGATGAGTCTGTGGTGTGAAATAATTTTTGTTGAGTGGATAGATTTCAGTTGGGGTAGTCGCTCAACATTGTATCAGAACAACGAACCATGAAGTATGATTTCTCTGAAACCATGATAGATTTCAAATCGATCCTGACCAAAATGAGTCTGTGGTGTGAAATAATTTTTGTTCAGTGAATAGATTTTAGTTAGCGGTAGTCGTTCAACATTCTATCAGAACAACGAACCATGGAGTATGATTTCTCTGAAACCATGATAGATTTCAAATCGATCCTGACCAAATGAGTCTGTGGTGTGAAATAATTTTGTTGAGTGGACAGATTTTAGTTAATGGTAGTCGCTCAATATTCTATCAGAACAACGAACCATGGAGTACGATTTCTCCGAAACCATGATAGATTTCAAATCGATCCTGACCAAATGAGTCTGTGGTGTGAAATAATTTTTGTTGAGTGGATGGATTTCAGTTGAGGTAGTCGTTCAACATTCTATCAGAACAACGAACCATGGATTATGATTTCTCTGAGACCATGATAGATTTTAAATCGATCCTGACCAAGATGAGTCTGTGGTGTGAAATAATTTTTGTTGAGTGGATAGATTTCAGTTGGGGTAGTCGCTCAACATTGTATCAGAACAACGAACCATGAAGTATGATTTCTCTGAAACCATGATAGATTTCAAATCGATCCTGACCAAAATGAGTCTGTGGTGTGAAATAATTTTTGTTCAGTGAATAGATTTTAGTTAGCGGTAGTCGTTCAACATTCTATCAGAACAACGAACCATGTAGTATGATTTCTCTGAAACCATGATAGATTTCAAATCGATCCTGACCAAATGAGTCTGTGGTGTGAAATAATTTTGTTGAGTGGACAGATTTTAGTTAATGGTAGTCGCTCAATATTCTATCAGAACAACGAACCATGGAGTACGATTTCTCCGAAACCATGATAGATTTCAAATCGATCCTGACCAAATGAGTCTGTGGTGTGAAATAATTTTTGTTGAGTGGGTAGATTTTAGTTAGGGGTAGTCGTTCAACATTCTATCAGAACAACGAACCATGGATTATGATTTCTCTGAGACCATGATAGATTTTAAATCGATCCTGACCAAGATGAGTCTGTGGTGTGAAATAATTTTTGTTGAGTGGATAGATTTCAGTTGGGGTAGTCGCTCAACATTGTATCAGAACAACGAACCATGAAGTATGATTTCTCTGAAACCATGATAGATTTCAAATCGATCCTGACCAAAATGAGTCTGTGGTGTGAAATAATTTTTGTTCAGTGAATAGATTTTAGTTAGCGGTAGTCGTTCAACATTCTATCAGAACAACGAACCATGGAATATGATTTCTCTGAAACCATGATAGATTTCAAATCGATCCTGACCAAATGAGTCTGTGGTGTGAAATAATTTTGTTGAGTGGACAGATTTTAGTTAATGGTAGTCGCTCAATATTCTATCAGAACAACGAACCATGGAGTACGATTTCTAAGAAACCATGATAGATTTCAAATCGACCCGACCAAATGAGTCTGTGGTGTGAAATAATTTTTGTTGAGTGGATGGATTTCAGTTGAGGTAGTCGTTCAACATTGTATCAGAACAACGAACCATGGAGTATGATTTCTCTGAAACCATGATAGATTTCAAATCGATCCTGACCAAAATGAGTCTGTGGTGTGAAATAATTTTTGTTGAGTGGATAGATTGTAGTTAGGGGTAGTCGTTCAATATTCTGTCAGAACAACGAACCATGGAGTATGATTTCTCTGAAACCATGATAGATTTCAAATCGATCCTGACCAAGATGAGTCTGTTGTTTAAAATAATTTTTGTTGAGTGGGTAGATTTTAGTTAGGGGTAGTCGTTCCACATTCTATCAGAACAACGAAAAATGGAATATGATTTCTCTGAAACCATGATAGATTTTAAATCGATCCTGACCAAGATGAGTCTGTGGTGTGAAATAATTTTTGTTGAGTGGATAGATTTCAGTTGGGGTAGTCGTTCAACATTGTATCAGAACAACGAACCATGAAGTATGATTTCTCTGAAACCATGATAGATTTCAAATCGATACTGACCAAAATGAGTCTGTGGTGTGAAATAATTTTTGTTCAGTGAATAGATTTTAGTTAGGGGTAGTCGTTCAACATTCTATCAGAACAACGAACCATGGAGTCCGTGGTGACCAAATGAGTCTGTGGTGTGAAATAATTTTTGTTGAGTGGATAGATTTCAGTTGAGGTAGTCGTTCAACATTGTATCAGAACAACGAATCATGAAGTATGATTTCTCTGAAACCATGATAGATTTCAAATCGATCCTGACCAAGATGAGTCTGTTGTGTAAAATAATTTTTGTTGAGTGGGTAGATTTTAGTTAGGGGTAGTCGTTCAACATTCTATCAGAACAACGAACCATGGATTATGATTTCTCTGAGACCATGATAGATTTTAAATCGATCCTGACCAAGATGAGTCTGTGGTGTGAAATAATTTTTGTTGAGTGGATAGATTTCAGTTGGGGTAGTCGCTCAACATTGTATCAGAACAACGAACCATGAAGTATGATTTCTCTGAAACCATGATAGATTTCAAATCGATCCTGACCAAAATGAGTCTGTGGTGTGAAATAATTTTTGTTCAGTGAATAGATTTTAGTTAGCGGTAGTCGTTCAACATTCTATCAGAACAACGAACCATGGAGTATGATTTCTCTGAAACCATGATAGATTTCAAATCGATCCTGACCAAATGAGTCTGTGGTGTGAAATAATTTTGTTGAGTGGACAGATTTTAGTTAATGGTAGTCGCTCAATATTCTATCAGAACAACGAACCATGGAGTACGATTTCTCCGAAACCATGATAGATTTCAAATCGATCCTGACCAAATGAGTCTGTGGTGTGAAATAATTTTTGTTGAGTGGATGGATTTCAGTTGAGCTAGTCGTTCAACACTGTATCAGAACAACGAACCATGGAGTATGATTTCTCTGAAAAAATGATAGATTTCAAATCGATCCTGACCAAAATGAGTCTGTTGTGTAAAATAATTTTTATTGAGTGGGTAGATTTTAGTTAGGGGTAGTCGTTCAACATTCTGTCAGAACAACGAACCATGGAATATGATTTCTCTGAAACCATGATAGATTTTAAATCGATCCTGACCAAGATGAGTCTGTGGTGTGAAATAATTTTTGTTGAGTGGATAGATTTCAGTTGGGGTAGTCGTTCAACATTGTAACAGAACAACAAACCATGAAGATTTTAGTTAGCGGTAGTCGCTCAACATTCTATCAGAACAACGAACCATGGAGTATGATTTCTCTGAAACCATGATAGATTTCAAATCGATCCTGACCAAATGAGTCTGTGGTGTGAAATAATTTTGTTGAGTGGACAGATTTTAGTTAATGGTAGTCGTTCAATATTCGATCAGAACAACGAAACATGGAGTATGATTTCTCTGAAACCATGATAGATTTCAAGCCGATCCTGACCAAAATGAGTCTGTGGTGTGAAATAATTTTTGTTGAGTGGATAGATTGTAGTTAGGGGTAGTCGTTCAATATTCTATCAGAACAACGAACCATGAAGTATGATTTCTCTGAAACCATGATAGATTTCAAATCGATCCTGACCAAAATGAGTCTGTGGTGTGAAATAATTTTTGTTCAGTGAATAGATTTTAGTTAGGGGTAGTCGTTCAACATTCTATCAGAACAACGAACCATGGAGTCCGTGGTGACCAAATGAGTCTGTGGTGTGAAATAATTC
Source organism: Xylota sylvarum (assembly GCA_905220385.1). Taxonomy (NCBI): domain Eukaryota; kingdom Metazoa; phylum Arthropoda; class Insecta; order Diptera; family Syrphidae; genus Xylota; species Xylota sylvarum. The sequence goes on from CAJMZQ010000060.1 coordinate 798,838, forward strand.
TTGTTGAGTGGATAGATTTCAGTTAGGGGTAGTCGTTCAACATTCTATCAGAACAACGAACCATGGAGTCCGTGGTGACCAAATGAGTCTGTGGTGTGAAATAATTTTTGTTGAGTGGATAGATTTCAGTTGAGGTAGTCGTTCAACATTGTATCAGAACAACGAACCATGAAGTATGATTTCTCTGAAACCATGATAGATTTCAAATCGATCCTGACCAAAATGAGTCTGTGGTGTGAAATAATTTTTGTTGAGTGGATAGATTGTAGTTATTGGTAGTCGTTCAATATTCTATCAGAACAACGAACCATGGAGTATGATTTCTCTGAAACCATGATAAATTTCAAATCGATCCTGACCAAGATAAGTCTGTTGTGTAAAATAATTTTTGTTGAGTGGGTAGATTTTAGTTAGGGGTAGTCGTTCAACATTCTATCAGAACAACGAACCATTGAGTCCGTGGTGACCAAATGAGTCTGTGGCGTGAAATAATTTTTGTTGAGTGGATAGATTTCAGTTGAGGTAGTCGTTCAACATTGTATCAGAACAACGAACCATGAAGTATGATTTCTCTGAAACCATGATAGATTTCAAATCGATCCTGACCAAGATGAGTCTGTGGTGTGAAATAATTTTTGTTGAGTGGATAGATTTCAGTTAGGGGTAGTCGTTCAATATTCTATCAGAACAACGAACCATGGAGTATGATTTCTCTGAAACCATGATAAATTTCAAATCGATCCTGACCAAGATAAGTCTGTTGTGTAAAATAATTTTTGTTGAGTGGGTAGATTTTAGTTAGGGGTAGTCGTTCAACATTCTATCAGAACAACGAACCATTGAGTCCGTGGTGACCAAATGAGTCTGTGGCGTGAAATAATTTTTGTTGAGTGGATAGATTTCAGTTGAGGTAGTCGTTCAACATTCTATCAGAACAACGAACCATGGATTATGATTTCTCTGAGACCATGATAGATTTTAAATCGATACTGACCAAGATGAGTCTGTGGTGTGAAATAATTTTTGTTGAGTGGATAGATTTCAGTTGGGGTAGTCGTTCAACATTGTATCAGAACAACGAACCATGAAGTATGATTTCTCTGAAACCATGATAGATTTCAAATCGATCCTGACCAAGATGAGTCTGTTGTGTAAAATAATTTTTGTTGAGTGGGTAGATTTTAGTTATTGGTAGTCGTTCAACATTCTATCAGAACAACGAACCATGGATTATGATTTCTCTGAGACCATGATAGATTTTAAATCGATACTGACCAAAATGAGTCTGTGGTGTGAAATAATTTTTGTTCAGTGAATAGATTTTAGTTAGCGGTAGTCGTTCAACATTCTATCAGAACAACGAACCATGGAGTATGATTTCTGTTGTGTCTGTTGTGTAAAATAATTTTTGTTGAGTGGGTAGATTTTAGTTAGGGGTAGTCGTTCAACATTCTATCAGAACAACGAACCATGGATTATGATTTCTCTGAGACCATGATAGATTTTAAATCGATACTGACCAAAATGAGTCTGTGGTGTGAAATAATTTTTGTTCAGTGAATAGATTTTAGTTAGCGGTAGTCGTTCAACATTCTATCAGAACAACGAACCATGGATTATGATTTCTCTGAGACCATGATAGATTTTAAATCGATACTGACCAAGATGAGTCTGTGGTGTGAAATAATTTTTGTTGAGTGGATAGATTTCAGTTGGGGTAGTCGTTCAACATTGTATCAGAACAACGAACCATGAAGTATGATTTCTCTGAAACCATGATAGATTTCAAATCGATCCTGACCAAGATGAGTCTGTTGTGTAAAATAATTTTTGTTGAGTGGGTAGATTTTAGTTATTGGTAGTCGTTCAACATTCTATCAGAACAACGAACCATGGATTATGATTTCTCTGAGACCATGATAGATTTTAAATCGATACTGACCAAGATGAGTCTGTGGTGTGAAATAATTTTTGTTGAGTGGATAGATTTCAGTTGGGGTAGTCGTTCAACATTGTATCAGAACAACGAACCATGAAGTATGATTTCTCTGAAACCATGATAGATTTCAAATCGAGCCTGACCAAGATGAGTCTGTTGTGTAAAATAATTTTTGTTGAGTGGGTAGATTTTAGTTATTGGTAGTCGTTCAACATTCTATCAGAACAACGAACCATGGATTATGATTTCTCTGAGACCATGATAGATTTTAAATCGATACTGACCAAGATGAGTCTGTGGTGTGAAATAATTTTTGTTGAGTGGATAGATTTCAGTTGGGGTAGTCGTTCAACATTGTATCAGAACAACGAACCATGAAGTATGATTTCTCTGAAACCATGATAGATTTCAAATCGATCCTGACCAAGATGAGTCTGTTGTGTAAAATAATTTTTGTTGAGTGGGTAGATTTTAGTTATTGGTAGTCGTTCAACATTCTATCAGAACAACGAACCATGGATTATGATTTCTCTAAGACCATGATAGATTTTAAATCGATACTGACCAAGATGAGTCTGTGGTGTGAAATAATTTTTGTTCAGTGAATAGATTTTAGTTAGCGGTAGTCGTTCAACATTCTATCAGAACAACGAACCATGGAGTATGATTTCTGTTGTGTCTGTTGTGTAAAATAATTTTTGTTGAGTGGGTAGATTTTAGTTAGGGGTAGTCGTTCAACATTCTGTCAGAACAACGAACCATGGAATATGATTTCTCTGAAACCATGATAGATTTTAAATCGATCCTGACCAAGATGAGTCTGTGGTGTGAAATAATTTTTGTTGAGTGGATAGATTGTAGTTAGGCTTAGTCGTTCAATATTTATCAGAACAACGAACCATGGAGTATGATTTCTCTGAAACCATGATAGATTTCAAATCGATCCTGACCAAAATGAGTCTGTGGTGTGAAATAATTTTTGTTGAGTGGATAGATTGTAGTTAGGGGTAGTCGTTCAATATTCTATCAGAACAACGAACCATGGAGTACGATTTCTCCGAAACCATGATAGATTTCAAATCGATCCCGACCAAATGAGTCTGTGGTGTGAAATAATTTTTGTTGAGTGGATGGATTTCAGTTGAGGTAGTCGTTCAACATTGTATCAGAACAACGAATCATGGAGTATGATTTCTCTGAAACCATGATAGATTTCAAATCGATCCTGACCAAAATGAGTCTGTGGTGTGAAATAATTTTTGTTGAGTGGATAGATTGTAGTTAGGGGTAGTCGTTCAATATTCTATCAGAACAACGAACCATGAAGTATGATTTCTCTGAAACCATGATAGATTTCAAATCGATCCTGACCAAAATGAGTCTGTAATGTGAAATAATTTTTGTTCAGTGAATAGATTTTAGTTAGGGGTAGTCGTTCAACATTCTATCAGAACAACGAACCATGGAGTCCGTGGTGACCAAATGAGTCTGTGGTGTGAAATAATTCTTGTTGAGTGGATAGATTTCAGTTAGGGGTAGTCGTTCAATATTCTATCAGAACAACGAACCATGGAGTACGATTTCTCCGAAACCATGATAGATTTCAAATCGATCCAGTCCAAAATGAGTCTGTGGTGTGAAATAATTTTTGTTGAGTGGATGGATTTCAGTTGAGGTAGTCGTTCAACATTGTATCAGAACAACGAATCATGGAGTATGATTTCTCTGAAACCATGATAGATTTCAAATCGATCCTGACCAAAATGAGTCTGTGGTGTGAAATAATTTTTGTTGAGTGGATAGATTGTAGTTAGGGGTAGTCGTTCAATATTCTATCAGAACAACGAACCATGAAGTATGATTTCTCTGAAACCATGATAGATTTCAAATCGATCCTGACCAAAATGTGTCTGTGGTGTGAAATAATTTTTGTTGAGTGGATAGATTGTAGTTAGGGGTAGTCGTTCAATATTCTATCAGAACAACGAACCATGGAGTATGATTTCTCTGAAACCATGATAGATTTCAAATCGATCCTGACCAAAATGAGTCTGTGGTGTGAAATAATTTCTGTTGAGTGGATAGAATGTAGTTAGGGGTAGTCGTTCAATATTCTATCAGAACAACGAACCATGGAGTACGATTTCTCCGAAACCATGATAGATTTCAAATCGATCCCGACCAAATGAGTCTGTGGTGTGAAATAATTTTTGTTGAGTGGATGGATTTCAGTTGAGGTAGTCGTTCAACATTGTATCAGAACAACGAATCATGGAGTATGATTTCTCTGAAACCATGATAGATTTCAAATCGATCCTGACCAAAATGAGTCTGTGGTGTGAAATAATTTTTGTTGAGTGGATAGATTGTAGTTAGGGGTAGTCGTTCAATATTCTATCAGAACAACGAACCATGGAGTATGATTTCTCTGAAACCATGATAGATTTCAAATCGATCCTGACCAAAATGAGTCTGTGGTGTGAAATAATTTTTGTTGAGTGGATAGATTGTAGTTAGGGGTAGTCGTTCAATATTCTATCAGAACAACGAACCATGGAGTATGATTTCTCTGAAACCATGATAGATTTCAAATCGATCCTGACCAAAATGAGTCTGTGGTGTGAAATAATTTTTGTTGAGTGGATAGAATGTAGTTAGGGGTAGTCGTTCAATATTCTATCAGAACAACGAACCATGGAGTACGATTTCTCCGAAACCATGATAGATTTCAAATCGATCCCGACCAAATGAGTCTGTGGTGTGAAATAATTTTTGTTGAGTGGATGGATTTCAGTTGAGGTAGTCGTTCAACACTGTATCAGAACAACGAACCATGGAGTATGATTTCTCTGAAAAAATGATAGATTTCAAATCGATCCTGACCAAAATGAGTCTGTTGTGTAAAATAATTTTTATTGAGTGGGTAGATTTTAGTTAGGGGTAGTCGTTCAACATTCTGTCAGAACAACGAACCATGGAATATGATTTCTCTGAAACCATGATAGATTTTAAATCGATCCTGACCAAGATGAGTCTGTGGTGTGAAATAATTTTTGTTGAGTGGATAGATTTCAGTTGGGGTAGTCGTTCAACATTGTAACAGAACAACAAACCATGAAGATTTTAGTTAGCGGTAGTCGCTCAACATTCTATCAGAACAACGAACCATGGAGTATGATTTCTCTGAAACCATGATAGATTTCAAATCGATCCTGACCAAATGAGTCTGTGGTGTGAAATAATTTTGTTGAGTGGACAGATTTTAGTTAATGGTAGTCGTTCAATATTCGATCAGAACAACGAAACATGGAGTATGATTTCTCTGAAACCATGATAGATTTCAAGCCGATCCTGACCAAAATGAGTCTGTGGTGTGAAATAATTTTTGTTGAGTGGATAGATTGTAGTTAGGGGTAGTCGTTCAATATTCTATCAGAACAACGAACCATGAAGTATGATTTCTCTGAAACCATGATAGATTTCAAATCGATCCTGACCAAAATGAGTCTGTGGTGTGAAATAATTTTTGTTCAGTGAATAGATTTTAGTTAGGGGTAGTCGTTCAACATTCTATCAGAACAACGAACCATGGAGTCCGTGGTGACCAAATGAGTCTGTGGTGTGAAATAATTCTTGTTGAGTGGATAGATTTCAGTTAGGGGTAGTCGTTCAACATTCTATCAGAACAACGAACCATGGAGTCCGTGGTGACCAAATGAGTCTGTGGTGTGAAATAATTTTTGTTGAGTGGATAGATTTCAGTTGAGGTAGTCGTTCAACATTGTATCAGAACAACGAACCATGAAGTATGATTTCTCTGAAACCATGATAGATTTCAAATCGATCCTGACCAAAATGAGTCTGTGGTGTGAAATAATTTTTGTTGAGTGGATAGATTGTAGTTAGGGGTAGTCGTTCAATATTCTATCAGAACAACGAACCATGGAGTATGATTTCTCTGAAACCATGATAAATTTCAAATCGATCCTGACCAAGATAAGTCTGTTGTGTAAAATAATTTTTGTTGAGTGGGTAGATTTTAGTTAGGGGTAGTCGTTCAACATTCTATCAGAACAACGAACCATTGAGTCCGTGGTGACCAAATGAGTCTGTGGCGTGAAATAATTTTTGTTGAGTGGATAGATTTCAGTTGAGGTAGTCGTTCAACATTGTATCAGAACAACGAACCATGAAGTATGATTTCTCTGAAACCATGATAGATTTCAAATCGATCCTGACCAAGATGAGTCTGTTGTGTAAAATAATTTTTGTTGAGTGGGTAGATTTTAGTTATTGGTAGTCGTTCAACATTCTATCAGAACAACGAACCATGGATTATGATTTCTCTGAGACCATGATAGATTTTAAATCGATACTGACCAAGATGAGTCTGTGGTGTGAAATAATTTTTGTTGAGTGGATAGATTTCAGTTGGGGTAGTCGTTCAACATTGTATCAGAACAACGAACCATGAAGTATGATTTCTCTGAAACCATGATAGATTTCAAATCGATCCTGACCAAAATGAGTCTGTGGTGTGAAATAATTTTTGTTCAGTGAATAGATTTTAGTTAGCGGTAGTCGTTCAACATTCTATCAGAACAACGAACCATGGAGTATGATTTCTGTTGTGTCTGTTGTGTAAAATAATTTTTGTTGAGTGGGTAGATTTTAGTTAGGGGTAGTCGTTCAACATTCTGTCAGAACAACGAACCATGGAATATGATTTCTCTGAAACCATGATAGATTTTAAATCGATCCTGACCAAGATGAGTCTGTGGTGTGAAATAATTTTTGTTGAGTGGATAGATTGTAGTTAGGGGTAGTCGTTCAATATTTATCAGAACAACGAACCATGGAGTATGATTTCTCTGAAACCATGATAGATTTCAAATCGATCCTGACCAAAATGAGTCTGTGGTGTGAAATAATTTTTGTTGAGTGGATAGATTGTAGTTAGGGGTAGTCGTTCAATATTCTATCAGAACAACGAACCATGGAGTACGATTTCTCCGAAACCATGATAGATTTCAAATCGATCCCGACCAAATGAGTCTGTGGTGTGAAATAATTTTTGTTGAGTGGATGGATTTCAGTTGAGGTAGTCGTTCAACATTGTATCAGAACAACGAATCATGGAGTATGATTTCTCTGAAACCATGATAGATTTCAAATCGATCCTGACCAAAATGAGTCTGTGGTGTGAAATAATTTTTGTTGAGTGGATAGATTGTAGTTAGGGGTAGTCGTTCAATATTCTATCAGAACAACGAACCATGAAGTATGATTTCTCTGAAACCATGATAGATTTCAAATCGATCCTGACCAAAATGAGTCTGTAATGTGAAATAATTTTTGTTCAGTGAATAGATTTTAGTTAGGGGTAGTCGTTCAACATTCTATCAGAACAACGAACCATGGAGTCCGTGGTGACCAAATGAGTCTGTGGTGTGAAATAATTCTTGTTGAGTGGATAGATTTCAGTTAGGGGTAGTCGTTCAACATTCTATCAGAACAACGAACCATGGAGTCCGTGGTGACCAAATGAGTCTGTGGTGTGAAATAATTTTTGTTGAGTGGATAGATTTCAGTTGAGGTAGTCGTTCAACATTGTATCAGAACAACGAACCATGAAGTATGATTTCTCTGAAACCATGATAGATTTCAAATCGATCCTGACCAAAATGAGTCTGTGGTGTGAAATAATTTTTGTTGAGTGGATAGATTGTAGTTAGGGGTAGTCGTTCAATATTCTATCAGAACAACGAACCATGGAGTATGATTTCTCTGAAACCATGATAGATTTCAAATCGATCCTGACCAAAATGAGTCTGTGGTGTGAAATAATTTTTGTTGAGTGGATAGAATGTAGTTAGGGGTAGTCGTTCAATATTCTATCAGAACAACGAACCATGGAGTACGATTTCTCCGAAACCATGATAGATTTCAAATCGATCCCGACCAAATGAGTCTGTGGTGTGAAATAATTTTTGTTGAGTGGATGGATTTCAGTTGAGGTAGTCGTTCAACATTGTATCAGAACAACGAATCATGGAGTATGATTTCTCTGAAACCATGATAGATTTCAAATCGATCCTGACCAAAATGAGTCTGTGGTGTGAAATAATTTTTGTTGAGTGGATAGATTGTAGTTAGGGGTAGTCGTTCAATATTCTATCAGAACAACGAACCATGAAGTATGATTTCTCTGAAACCATGATAGATTTCAAATCGATCCTGACCAAAATGAGTCTGTGGTGTGAAATAATTTTTGTTCAGTGAATAGATTTTAGTTAGGGGTAGTCGTTCAACATTCTATCAGAACAACGAACCATGGAGTCCGTGGTGACCAAATGAGTCTGTGGTGTGAAATAATTCTTGTTGAGTGGATAGATTTCAGTTAGGGGTAGTCGTTCAACATTCTATCAGAACAACGAACCATGGAGTCCGTGGTGACCAAATGAGTCTGTGGTGTGAAATAATTTTTGTTGAGTGGATAGATTTCAGTTGGGGTAGTCGTTCAACATTGTATCAGAACAACGAACCATGAAGTATGATTTCTCTGAAACCATGATAGATTTCAAATCGATCCTGACCAAAATGAGTCTGTGGTGTGAAATAATTTTTGTTCAGTGAATAGATTTTAGTTAGCTTTAGTCGTTCAACATTCTATCAGAACAACGAACCATGGAGTATGATTTCTGTTGTGTCTGTTGTGTAAAATAATTTTTGTTGAGTGGGTAGATTTTAGTTAGGGGTAGTCGTTCAACATTCTGTCAGAACAACGAACCATGGAATATGATTTCTCTGAAACCATGATAGATTTTAAATCGATCCTGACCAAGATGAGTCTGTGGTGTGAAATAATTTTTGTTCAGTGAATAGATTTTAGTTAGGGGTAGTCGTTCAACATTCTATCAGAACAACGAACCATGGAGTCCGTGGTGACCAAATGAGTCTGTGGTGTGAAATAATTCTTGTTGAGTGGATAGATTTCAGTTAGGGGTAGTCGTTCAACATTCTATCAGAACAACGAACCATGGAGTCCGTGGTGACCAAATGAGTCTGTGGTGTGAAATAATTTTTGTTGAGTGGATAGATTTCAGTTGAGGTAGTCGTTCAACATTGTATCAGAACAACGAACCATGAAGTATGATTTCTCTGAAACCATGATAGATTTCAAATCGATCCTGACCAAAATGAGTCTGTGGTGTGAAATAATTTTTGTTGAGTGAATAGATTTTAGTTAGGGGTAGTCGTTCAACATTCTATCAGAACAACGAACCATGGAGTCCGTGGTGACCAAATGAGTCTGTGGTGTGAAATAATTTTTGTTGAGTGGATGGATTTCAGTTGAGGTAGTCGTTCAACACTGTATCAGAACAACGAACCATGGAGTATGATTTCTCTGAAAAAATGATAGATTTCAAATCGATCCTGACCAAAATGAGTCTGTTGTGTAAAATAATTTTTGTTGAGTGGGTAGATTTTAGTTAGGGGTAGTCGTTCAACATTCTGTCAGAACAACGAACCATGGAATATGATTTCTCTGAAACCATGATAGATTTTAAATCGATCCTGACCAAGATGAGTCTGTGGTGTGAAATAATTTTTGTTGAGTGGATAGATTTCAGTTGGGGTAGTCGTTCAACATTGTAACAGAACAACAAACCATGAAGATTTTAGTTAGCGGTAGTCGCTCAACATTCTATCAGAACAACGAACCATGGAGTATGATTTCTCTGAAACCATGATAGATTTCAAAACGATCCTGACCAAATGAGTCTGTGGTGTGAAATAATTTTGTTGAGTGGACAGATTTTAGTTAATGGTAGTCGTTCAATATTCGATCAGAACAACGAAACATGGAGTATGATTTCTCTGAAACCATGATAGATTTCAAGCCGATCCTGACCAAAATGAGTCTGTGGTGTGAAATAATTTTTGTTGAGTGGATAGATTGTAGTTAGGGGTAGTCGTTCAATATTCTATCAGAACAACGAACCATGAAGTATGATTTCTCTGAAACCATGATAGATTTCAAATCGATCCTGACCAAAATGAGTCTGTGGTGTGAAATAATTTTTGTTCAGTGAATAGATTTTAGTTAGGGGTAGTCGTTCAACATTCTATCAGAACAACGAACCATGGAGTCCGTGGTGACCAAATGAGTCTGTGGTGTGAAATAATTCTTGTTGAGTGGATAGATTTCAGTTAGGGGTAGTCGTTCAACATTCTATCAGAACAACGAACCATGGAGTCCGTGGTGACCAAATGAGTCTGTGGTGTGAAATAATTTTTGTTGAGTGGATAGATTTCAGTTGAGGTAGTCGTTCAACATTGTATCAGAACAACGAACCATGAAGTATGATTTCTCTGAAACCATGATAGATTTCAAATCGATCCTGACCAAAATGAGTCTGTGGTGTGAAATAATTTTTGTTGAGTGGATAGATTGTAGTTAGGGGTAGTCGTTCAATATTCTATCAGAACAACGAACCATGGAGTATGATTTCTCTGAAACCATGATAGATATCAAATCGATCCTGACCAAGATGAGTCTGTTGTGTAAAATAATTTTTGTTGAGTGGGTAGATTTTAGTTAGGGGTAGTCGTTCAACATTCTATCAGAACAACGAACCATGGAGTCCGTGGTGACCAAATGAGTCTGCGGTGTGAAATAATTTTTGTTGAGTGGATAGATTTCAGTTGAGGTAGTCGTTCAACATTGTATCAGAACAACGAACCATGAAGTATGATTTCTCTGAAACCATGATAGATTTCAAATCGATCCTGACCAAGATGAGTCTGTTGTGTAAAATAATTTTTGTTGAGTGGGTAGATTTTAGTTATTGGTAGTCGTTCAACATTCTATCAGAACAACGAACCATGGATTATGATTTCTCTGAGACCATGATAGATTTTAAATCGATACTGACCAAGATGAGTCTGTGGTGTGAAATAATTTTTGTTGAGTGGATAGATTTCAGTTGGGGTAGTCGTTCAACATTGTATCAGAACAACGAACCATGAAGTATGATTTCTCTGAAACCATGATAGATTTCAAATCGATCCTGACCAAAATGAGTCTGTGGTGTGAAATAATTTTTGTTCAGTGAATAGATTTTAGTTAGCGGTAGTCGTTCAACATTCTATCAGAACAACGAACCATGGGGTATGATTTCTGTTGTGTCTGTTGTGTAAAATAATTTTTGTTGAGTGGGTAGATTTTAGTTAGGGGTAGTCGTTCAACATTCTGTCAGAACAACGAACCATGGAATATGATTTCTCTGAAACCATGATAGATTTTAAATCGATCCTGACCAAGATGAGTCTGTGGTGTGAAATAATTTTTGTTGAGTGGATAGATTGTAGTTAGGGGTAGTCGTTCAATATTTATCAGAACAACGAACCATGGAGTATGATTTCTCTGAAACCATGATAGATTTCAAATCGATCCTGACCAAAATGAGTCTGTGGTGTGAAATAATTTTTGTTGAGTGGATAGATTGTAGTTAGGGGTAGTCGCTCAATATTCTATCAGAACAACGAACCATGGAGTACGATTTCTCCGAAACCATGATAGATTTCAAATCGATCCCGACCAAATGAGTCTGTGGTGTGAAATAATTTTTGTTGAGTGGATGGATTTCAGTTGAGGTAGTCGTTCAACATTGTATCAGAACAACGAATCATGGAGTATGATTTCTCTGAAACCATGATAGATTTCAAATCGATCCTGACCAAAATGAGTCTGTGGTGTGAAATAATTTTTGTTGAGTGGATAGATTGTAGTTAGGGGTAGTCGTTCAATATTCTATCAGAACAACGAACCATGGAGTATGATTTCTCTGAAACCATGATAGATTTCAAATCGATCCTGACCAAAATGAGTCTGTGGTGTGAAATAATTTTTGTTGAGTGGATAGATTGTAGTTACTGGTAGTCGTTCAATATTCTATCAGAACAACGAACCATGGAGTATGATTTCTCTGAAACCATGATAGATTTCAAATCGATCCTGACCAAGATGAGTCTGTTGTGTAAAATAATTTTTGTTGAGTGGGTAGATTTTAGTTAGGGGTAGTCGTTCAACATTCTATCAGAACAACGAACCATGGAATATGATTTCTCTGAAACCATGATAGATTTCAAATCGATCCTGACCAAAATGAGTCTGTGGTGTGAAATAATTTTTGTTGAGTGGATAGATTGTAGTTAGGGGTAGTCGTTCAATATTCTATCAGAACAACGAACCATGAAGTATGATTTCTCTGAAACCATGATAGATTTCAAATCGATCCTGACCAAAATGAGTCTGTGGTGTGAAATAATTTTTGTTCAGTGAATAGATTTTAGTTAGGGGTAGTCGTTCAACATTCTATCAGAACAACGAACCATGGAGTCCGTGGTGACCAAATGAGTCTGTGGTGTGAAATAATTCTTGTTGAGTGGATAGATTTCAGTTAGGGGTAGTCGTTCAACATTCTATCAGAACAACGAACCATGGAGTCCGTGGTGACCAAATGAGTCTGTGGTGTGAAATAATTTTTGTTGAGTGGATAGATTTCAGTTGAGGTAGTCGTTCAACATTGTATCAGAACAACGAACCATGAAGTATGATTTCTCTGAAACCATGATAGATTTCAAATCGATCCTGACCAAAATGAGTCTGTGGTGTGAAATAATTTTTGTTGAGTGGATAGATTGTAGTTAGGGGTAGTCGTTCAATATTCTATCAGAACAACGAACCATGGAGTATGATTTCTCTGAAACCATGATAGATATCAAATCGATCCTGACCAAGATGAGTCTGTTGTGTAAAATAATTTTTGTTGAGTGGGTAGATTTTAGTTAGGGGTAGTCGTTCAACATTCTATCAGAACAACGAACCATGGAGTCCGTGGTGACCAAATGAGTCTGCGGTGTGAAATAATTTTTGTTGAGTGGATAGATTTCAGTTGAGGTAGTCGTTCAACATTGTATCAGAACAACGAACCATGGAGTATGATTTCTCTGAAACCATGATAGATTTCAAATCGATCCTGACCAAGATGAGTCTGTTGTGTAAAATAATTTTTGTTGAGTGGGTAGATTTTAGTTATTGGTAGTCGTTCAACATTCTATCAGAACAACGAACCATGGATTATGATTTCTCTGAGACCATGATAGATTTTAAATCGATACTGACCAAGATGAGTCTGTGGTGTGAAATAATTTTTGTTGAGTGGATAGATTTCAGTTGGGGTAGTCGTTCAACATTGTATCAGAACAACGAACCATGAAGTATGATTTCTCTGAAACCATGATAGATTTCAAATCGATCCTGACCAAAATGAGTCTGTGGTGTGAAATAATTTTTGTTCAGTGAATAGATTTTAGTTAGCGGTAGTCGTTCAACATTCTATCAGAACAACGAACCATGGGGTATGATTTCTGTTGTGTCTGTTGTGTAAAATAATTTTTGTTGAGTGGGTAGATTTTAGTTAGGGGTAGTCGTTCAACATTCTGTCAGAACAACGAACCATGGAATATGATTTCTCTGAAACCATGATAGATTTTAAATCGATCCTGACCAAGATGAGTCTGTGGTGTGAAATAATTTTTGTTGAGTGGATAGATTGTAGTTAGGGGTAGTCGTTCAATATTTATCAGAACAACGAACCATGGAGTATGATTTCTCTGAAACCATGATAGATTTCAAATCGATCCTGACCAAAATGAGTCTGTGGTGTGAAATAATTTTTGTTGAGTGGATAGATTGTAGTTAGGGGTAGTCGCTCAATATTCTATCAGAACAACGAACCATGGAGTACGATTTCTCCGAAACCATGATAGATTTCAAATCGATCCCGACCAAATGAGTCTGTGGTGTGAAATAATTTTTGTTGAGTGGATGGATTTCAGTTGAGGTAGTCGTTCAACATTGTATCAGAACAACGAATCATGGAGTATGATTTCTCTGAAACCATGATAGATTTCAAATCGATCCTGACCAAAATGAGTCTGTGGTGTGAAATAATTTTTGTTGAGTGGATAGATTGTAGTTAGGGGTAGTCGTTCAATATTCTATCAGAACAACGAACCATGGAGTATGATTTCTCTGAAACCATGATAGATTTCAAATCGATCCTGACCAAAATGAGTCTGTGGTGTGAAATAATTTTTGTTGAGTGGATAGATTGTAGTTACTGGTAGTCGTTCAATATTCTATCAGAACAACGAACCATGGAGTATGATTTCTCTGAAACCATGATAGATTTCAAATCGATCCTGACCAAGATGAGTCTGTTGTGTAAAATAATTTTTGTTGAGTGGGTAGATTTTAGTTAGGGGTAGTCGTTCAACATTCTATCAGAACAACGAACCATGGAATATGATTTCTCTGAAACCATGATAGATTTTAAATCGATCCTGACCAAGATGAGTCTGTGGTGTGAAATAATTTTTGTTGAGTGGATAGATTTCAGTTGGGGTAGTCGTTCCACATTGTATCAGAACAACGAACCATGAAGTATGATTTCTCTGAAAGCATGATAGATTTCAAATCGATCCTGACCAAAATGAGTCTGTGGTGTGAAATAATTTTTGTTCAGTGAATAGATTTTAGTTAGGGGTAGTCGTTCAACATTCTATCAGAACAACGAACCATGGAGTCTGTGGTGACCAAATGAGTCTGTGGTGTGAAATAATTTTTGTTGAGTGGATAGATTTCAGTTGAGGTAGTCGTTCAACATTGTATCAGAACAACGAACCATGAAGTATGATTTCTCTGAAACCCTGATAGATTTCAAATCGATCCTGACCAAGATGAGTCTGTGGTGTAAAATAATTTTTGTTGAGTGGGTAGATTTTAGTTAGGGGTAGTCGTTCAACATTCTATCAGAACAACGAACCATGGAATATGATTTCTCTGAAACCATGATAGATTTTAAATCGATCCTGGCCAAGATGTGTCTGTGGTGTGAAATAATTTTTGTTGAGTGGATAGATTTCAGTTGGGGTAGTCGTTCCACATTGTATCAGAACAACGAACCATGAAGTATGATTTCTCTGAAAGCATGATAGATTTCAAATCGATCCTGACCAAAATGAGTCTGTGGTGTGAAATAATTTTTGTTCAGTGAATAGATTTTAGTTAGGGGTAGTCGTTCAACATTCTATCAGAACAACGAACCATGGAGTCTGTGGTGACCAAATGAGTCTGTGGTGTGAAATAATTTTTGTTGAGTGGATAGATTTCAGTTGAGGTAGTCGTTCAACATTGTATCAGAACAACGAACCATGAAGTATGATTTCTCTGAAACCCTGATAGATTTCAAATCGATCCTGACCAAGATGAGTCTGTTGTGTAAAATAATTTTTGTTGAGTGGGTAGATTTTAGTTAGGGGTAGTCGTTCAACATTCTATCAGAACAACGAACCATGGTTTATGATTTCTCTGAGACCATGATAGATTTTAAATCGATCCTGACCAAGATGTTTTTGTTGAGTGGATAGATTTCAGTTGGGGTAGTCGTTCAACATTGTATCAGAACAACGAACCATGAAGTATGATTTCTCTGAAACCATGAAAGATTTCAAATCGATCCTGACCAAAATGAGTCTGTGGTGTGAAATAATTTTTGTTGAGTGGATAGATTTCAGTTGGGGTAGTCGTTCCACATTGTATCAGAACAACGAACCATGAAGTATGATTTCTCTGAAAGCATGATAGATTTCAAATCGATCCTGACCAAAATGAGTCTGTGGTGTGAAATAATTTTTGTTCAGTGAATAGATTTTAGTTATTGGTAGTCGTTCAATATTCTATCAGAACAACGAACCATGGAGTATGATTTCTCTGAAACCATGATAGATTTCAAATCGATCCTGACCAAGATGAGTCTGTTGTGTAAAATAATTTTTGTTGAGTGGGTAGATTTTAGTTAGGGGTAGTCGTTCAACATTCTATCAGAACAACGAATCATGGAATATGATTTCTCTGAAACCATGATAGATTTTAAATCGATCCTGACCAAGATGAGTCTGTGGTGTGAAATAATTTTTGTTGAGTGGATAGATTTCAGTTGGGGTAGTCGTTCCACATTGTATCAGAACAACGAACCATGAAGTATGATTTCTCTGAAAGCATGATAGATTTCAAATCGATCCTGACCAAAATGAGTCTGTGGTGTGAAATAATTTTTGTTCAGTGAATAGATTTTAGTTAGGGGTAGTCGTTCAACATTCTATCAGAACAACGAACCATGGAGTCTGTGGTGACCAAATGAGTCTGTGGTGTGAAATAATTTTTGTTGAGTGGATAGATTTCAGTTGAGGTAGTCGTTCAACATTGTATCAGAACAACGAACCATGAAGTATGTTTTCTCTGAAACCCTGATAGATTTCAAATCGATCCTGACCAAGATGAGTCTGTTGTGTAAAATAATTTTTGTTGAGTGGGTAGATTTTAGTTAGGGGTAGTCGTTCAACATTCTATCAGAACAACGAACCATGGATTATGATTTCTCTGAGACCATGATAGATTTTAAATCGATCCTGACCAAGATGTTTTTGTTGAGTGGATAGATTTCAGTTGGGGTAGTCGTTCAACATTGTATCAGAACAACGAACCATGAAGTATGATTTCTCTGAAACCATGATAGATTTCAAATCGATCCTGACCAAAATGAGTCTGTGGTGTGAAATAATTTTTGTTCAGTGAATAGATTTTAGTTAGGGGTAGTCGTTCAACATTCTATCAGAACAACGAACCATGGAGTCCGTGGTGACCAAATGAGTCTGTGGTGTGAAATAATTTTTGTTGAGTGGATAGATTTCAGTTGAGGTAGTCGTTCAACATTGTATCAGAACAACGAACCATGAAGTATGATTTCTCTGAAACCATGATAGATTTCAAATCGATCCTGATAAAGATGTGTCTGTTGTGTAAAATAATTTTTGTTGAGTGGGTAGATTTTAGTTAGGGGTAGTCGTTCAACATTCTATCAGAACAACGAACCATGGATTATGATTTCTCTGAGACCATGATAGATTTTAAATCGATCCTGACCAAGATGAGTCTGTGGTGTGAAATAATTTTTGTTGAGTGGATAGATTTCAGTTGGGGTAGTCGTTCAACATTGTATCAGAACAACGAACCATGAAGTATGATTTCTCTGAAACCATGATAGATTTCAAATCGATCCTGACCAATCTGTGGTGTGAAATAATTTTTGTTCAGTGAATAGATTTTAGTTAGGGGTAGTCGTTCAACATTCTATCAGAACAACGAACCATGGAGTCTGTGGTGACCAAATGAGTCTGTGGTGTGAAATAATTTTTGTTGAGTGGATAGATTTCAGTTGAGGTAGTTGTTCAACATTGTATCAGAACAACGAACCATGAAGTATGATTTCTCTGAAACCATGATAGATTTCAAATCGATCCTGACCAAGATGAGTCTGTTGTGTAAAATAATTTTTGTTGAGTGGGTAGATTTTAGTTAGGGGTAGTCGTTCAACATTCTATCAGAACAACGAACCATGGATTATGATTTCTCTGAGACCATGATAGATTTTAAATCGATCCTGACCAAGATAAGTCTGTGGTGTGAAATAATTTTTGTTGAGTGGATAGATTTCAGTTGGGGTAGTCGTTCAACATTGTATCAGAACAACGAACCATGAAGTATGATTTCTCTGAAACCATGATAGATTTCAAATCGATCCTGACCAAATGAGTCTGTGGTGTGAAATAATTTTTTTGAGTGGACAAATTTTACTTAATGGTAGTCGTTCAATATTCGATCAGAACAACGAACCATGGATTATGATTTCTCTGAGACCATGATAGATTTTAAATCGATCCTGACCAAGATGAGTCTGTGGTGTGAAATAATTTTTGTTGAGTGGATAGATTTCAGTTGGGGTAGTCGTTCAACATTGTATCAGAACAACGAACCATGAAGTATGATTTCTCTGAAACCATGATAGATTTCAAATCGATCCTGACCAAAATGAGTCTGTGGTGTGAAGTAATTTTTGTTGAGTGGATAGATTTCAGTTGGGGTAGTCGTTCAACATTGTATCAGAACAACGAACCATGAAGTATGATTTCTCTGAAACCATGATAGATTTCAAATCGATCCTGACCAAGATGAGTCTGTGGTCTGAAATAATTTTTGTTCAGTGAATAGATTTTAGTTGGGGTAGTCGTTCAACATTTTATCAGAACAACGAACCATGGAGTATGATTTCTCTGAAACCATGATAGATTATAAATCGATTATGACCAAGATGAGTCTGTGGTGTGAAATAATCTTTGTTGAGTGGATAGATTTTATTTAATGGTAGTCGTTCAACATTCTATCAGAACAACGAACCATGGAATATGATTTCTCTGAAACCATGATAGATTTTAAATCGATCCTGACCAAGATGAGTCTGTGGTGTGAAATAATTTTTGTTGAGTGGATAGATTTCAGTTGGGGTAGTCGTTCTACATTGTATCAGAACAACGAACGATGAAGTATGATTTCTCTGAAAGCATGATAGATTTCAAATCGATCCTGACCAAAATGAGTCTGTGGTGTGAAATAATTTTTGTTCAGTGAATAGATTTTAGTTAGGGGTAGTCGTTCAACATTCTATCAGAACAACGAACCATGGAGTCTGTGGTGACCAAATGAGTCTGTATTGTGAAATAATTTTTGTTGAGTGGATAGATTTCAGTTGAGGTAGTCGTTCAACATTGTATCAGAACAACGAACCATGAAGTATGATTTCTCTGAAACCCTGATAGATTTCAAATCGATCCTGACCAAGATGAGTCTGTTGTGTAAAATAATCTTTGTTGAGTGGGTAGATTTTAGTTAGGGGTAGTCGTTCAACATTCTATCAGAACAACGAACCATGGATTATGATTTCTCTGAGACCATGATAGATTTTAAAGCGATCCTGACCAAGATGTTTTTGTTGAGTGGATAGATTTCAGTTGGGGTAGTCGTTCAACATTGTATCAGAACAACGAACCATGAAGTATGATTTCTCTGAAACCATGATAGATTTCAAATCGATCCTGACCAAAATGAGTCTGTGGTGTGAAATAATTTTTGTTGAGTGGATAGATTTCAGTTGGGGTAGTCGTTCCACATTGTACCAGAACAACGAACCATGAAGTATGATTTCTCTGAAAGCATGATAGATTTCAAATCGATCCTGACCAAAATGAGTCTGTGGTGTGAAATAATTTTTGTTCAGTGAATAGATTTTAGTTAGGGGTAGTCGTTCAACATTCTATCAGAACAACGAACCATGGAGTATGATTTCTCTGAAACCATGATAGATTTTAAATCGATCCTGACCAAATGAGTCTGTGGTGTGAAATAATTTTTGTTGAGTGGATGGATTTCAGTTGAGGTAGTCGTTCAACATTGTATCAGAACAACGAACCATGGAGTACGATTTCTCCGAAACCATGATAGATTTCAAATCGATCCTGACCAAATGAGTCTGTGGTGTGAAATAATTTTTGTTGAGTGGATGGATTTAAGTTGAGGTAGTCGTTCAACATTGTATCAGAACAACGAACCATGGAGTATGATTTCTCTGAAACCATGATAGATTTCAAATCGATCCTGACCAAAATGAGTCTGTGGTGTGAAATAATTTTTGTTGAGTGGATAGATTGTAGTTAGGGGTAGTCGTTCAATATTCTATCAGAACAACGAACCATGGAGTATGATTTCTCTGAAACCATGATAGATTTCAAATCGATCCTGACCAAGATGAGTCTGTTGTGTAAAATAATTTTTGTTGAGTGGGTAGATTTTAGTTAGGGGTAGTCGTTCAACATTCTATCAGAACAACGAACCATGGAATATGATTTCTCTGAAACCATGATAGATTTTAAATCGATCCTGACCAAGATGAGTCTGTGGTGTGAAATAATTTTTGTTGAGTGGATAGATTTCAGTTGGGGTAGTCGTTCCACATTGTATCAGAACAACGAACCATGAAGTATGATTTCTCTGAAAGCATGATAGATTTCAAATCGATCCTGACCAAAATGAGTCTGTGGTGTGAAATAATTTTTGTTGAGTGGATAGATTTCAGTTGAGGTAGTCGTTCAACATTGTATCAGAACAACGAACCATGAAGTATGATTTCTCTGAAACCCTGATAGATTTCAAATCGATCCTGACCAAGATGAGTCTGTTGTGTAAAATAATTTTTGTTGAGTGGGTAGATTTTAGTTAGGGGTAGTCGTTCAACATTCTATCAGAACAACGAACCATGGATTATGATTTCTCTGAGACCATGATAGATTTTAAATCGATCCTGACCAAGATGAGTCTGTGGTGTGAAATAATTTTTGTTGAGTGGATAGATTTCAGTTGGGGTAGTCGTTCAACATTGTATCAGAACAACGAACCATGAAGTATGATTTCTCTGAAACCATAATAGATTTCAAATCGATCCTGACCAAAATGAGTCTGTGGTGTGAAATAATTTTTGTTCAGTGAATAGATTTTAGTTAGGGGTAGTCGTTCAACATTCTATCAGAACAACGAACCATGGAGTCTGTGGTGACCAAATGAGTCTGTGGTGTGAAATAATTTTTGTTGAGTGGATAGATTTCAGTTTAGGTAGTTGTTCAACATTGTATCAGAACAACGAACCATGAAGTATGATTTCTCTGAAACCATGATAGATTTCAAATCGATCCTGACCAAGATGAGTCTGTTGTGTAAAATAATTTTTGTTGAGTGGGTAGATTTTAGTTAGGGGTAGTCGTTCAACATTCTATCAGAACAACGAACCATTTATTACGATTTCTCTGAGACCATGATAGATTTTAAATCGATCCTGACCAAGATAAGTCTGTGGTGTGAAATAATTTTTGTTGAGTGGATAGATTTCAGTTGGGGTAGTCGTACAACATTGTATCAGAACAACGAACCATGAAGTATGATTTCTCTGAAACCATGATAGATTTCAAATCGATCCTGACCAAATGAGTCTGTGGTGTGAAATAATTTTTTTGAGTGGACAAATTTTAGTTAATGGTAGTCGTTCAATATTCGATCAGAACAACGAACCATGGATTATGATTTCTCTGAGACCATGATAGATTTTAAATCGATCCTGACCAAGATGAGTCTGTGATGTGAAATAATTTTTGTTGAGTGGATAGATTTTAGTTGGGGTAGTCGTTCAACATTGTATCAGAACAACGAACCATGAAGTATGATTTCTCTGAAACCATGATAGATTTCAAATCGATCCTGACCAAAATGAGTCTGTGGTGTGAAATAATTTTTGTTCAGTGAATAGATTTTAGTTAGCGGTAGTCGTTCAACATTCTATCAGAACAACGAACCATGGAGTATGATTTCTATGAAACCATGATAGATTTCAAATCGATCCTGTCCAAAATGAGTCTGTGGTGTGAAATAATTTTTGTTGAGTGGATAGATTTCAGTTGGGGTAGTCGTTCAACATTGTATCAGAACAACGAACCATGAAGTATGATTTCTCTGAAACCATGATAGATTTCAAATCGATCCTGACCAAAATGAGTCTGTGGTTTGAAATAATTTTTGTTCAGTGAATAGATTTTAGTTGGGGTAGTCGTTCAACATTCTATCAGAACAACGAACCATGGAGTATGATTTCTCTGAAACCATGATAGATTTTAAATCGATTATGACCAAGATGAGTCTGTGGTGTGAAATAATCTTTGTTGAGTGGATAGATTTTATTTAATGGTAGTCGTTCAACATTCTATCAGAACAATGAACCATGGACTATGATTTCTCTGAAACCATGATAGATTTCAAATCGATCCTGACCAAGATGAGTCTGTGGTGCGAAATAATTTTTGTTGAGTGGATAGATTTTAATTGGGGTAGTCGTTCAATATTCTATCAGAACAACGAACCATGGAGTATGATTTCTCTGAAACCATGATAGATTTCAAATCGATGCTGACCAAAATGAGTCTGTGGCGTGAAATAATTTCTGTTGAGTGGATAGATTTTAGTTAGGGGTAGTCGTTCAACATTCTATCAGAACAACGAACCATGGAGTATGATTTCTCTGAAACCATAATAGATTTCAAATCGATCCTGACCAAATGAGTCTGTGGTGTGAAATAATTTTGTTGAGTGGACAGATTTTAGTTAATGTTATCGTTCAATATTCTATCAGAACAGCGAACCATGGAGTATGATTTCTCCGAAACCATGATAGATTTCAAATCGATCCTGACCAAATGAGTCTGTGGTGTGAAATAATTTTTGTTGAGTGGATACATTTTAACTGGGGTAGTCGTTCAATATTATATCAGAACAGCGAACCGTGGAGTATGATTTCTCTGAAACCATGATAGATTTCAAATCGATCCTGACCAAGATCAGTCTGTGGTGTGAAATAATTTTTGCTTCGGTGGATAGATTTTAGTTGGGGTAGTCGTTCAACATTCTATCAGAACAACGAACCATGGAGTATAATTTCTCTGAAACCATGATAGACTTCAAATCGATCCTGACCAAAATGAATCTGTGGTGTGAAATGATTTTTGTTGAGTGGATAGATTTTAGTTGATAGATTTCAAATCGATCCTGACCAAATGAGTCTGTGGTGTGAAATAATTTTTTTGAGTGGACAGATTTTAGTTAATGGTAGTCGTTCAATATTCGATCAGAACAACGAACCATGGAGTATGATTTCTCCGAAACCATGATAGATTTCAAATCGACCCGACCAAATGAGTCTGTGGTGTGAAATAATTTTTGTTGAGTGGATGGATTTCAGTTGAGGTAGTCGTTCAACATTGTATCAGAACAACGAACCATGGAGTATGATTTCTCTGAAACCATGATAGATTTCAAATCGATCCTGACCAAAATGAGTCTGTGGTGTGAAATAATGTTTGTTGAGTGGATAGATTGTAGTTAGGGGTAGTCGTTCAATATTCTATCAGAACAACGAACCATGGAGTATGATTTCTCTGAAACCATGATAGATTTTAAATCGATCCTGACCAAGATGAGTCTGTGGTGTGAAATAATTTTTGTTGAGTGGATAGATTTCAGTTGGGGTAGTCGTTCAATATTCTATCAGAACAACGCACCATAGAGTATGATTTCTCTGAAACCAAGATAGATTTCAGTTGGGGGGGGGGTTCAACATTCTATCAGAACATTGAACCATGGAGTATGATTTCTCTGAAACCATGATAGATTTCAGGTCGATCCTGACCAAAATGAGTCTGTGGTGTGAAATAATTTTTGTTGAGTGGATAGATTTTAGTTGGGGTAGTCGTTCAACATTCTATCAGAACAACGAACCATGGAGTATAATTTCTCTGAAACCATGATAGATTTCAAATCGATATTGACCAAAATGAGTCTGTGGCGTGAAATAATTTTTGTTGAGTGGACAGATTTTAGTTAGGGGTAGTCGTTCAATATTCTATCAGAACAACGAACCATGGAGTATGATTTCTCTGAAACCATGATAGATTTCAAATCGATCCAGTCCAAAATGAGTCTGTGGTGTGAAATAATTTTTGTTGAGTGGATAGATGTTAGTTAGGGGTAGTCGTTCAACATTCTATCAGAACAACGAACCATGGAGTATGATTTCTCTGAAACCATGATAGATTTCAAATCGATCCTGACCAAATGAGTCTGTGGTGTGAAATAATTTTGTTGCGTGGATAGATTTTAGTTAATGGTAGTCGTTCAATATTGTATCAGAACAACGAACCATGGAGCATGATTTCTCCGAAACCATGATAGATTTCAAATCGATCCTGCCCAAATGTGTCTGTGGTGTGAAATAGTTTTTGTTGAGTGGATAGATTTCAGTTGGGGTAGCCGTTCAACATTCTATCAGAACAACGAACCATGGAGTATGATTTCTCTCAAACCATGATAGATTTCAAATCGATCCTGACCAAAATGAGTCTGTGGCGTGAAATAATTTTTGTTGAGTGGCTAGATTTTAGTTAATGGTAGTCGTTCAACATTCTATCAGAACAACGAACCATGGAGTATGATTTCTCTGAAACCATGATAGATTTCAAATCGATCCTGACCAAGATGAGTCTGTGGTGCGAAATAATTTTTGTTGAGTGGATAGATTTTTGTTGGGGTAGTCGTTCAATATTCTATCAGAACAGCGAACCATGGAGTATGATTTCTCTGAAACCATGATAGATTTCAAATCGATCCTGACCAAATGAGTCTGTGGTGTGAAATAATTTTGTTGAGTGGACAGATTTTAGTTAATGGTAGTCGTTCAATATTCTATCAGAACAACGAACCATGGAGTATGATTTCTCTGAAACCATGATAGATTTCAAATCGATTGTGACCAAATGAGTCTGTGGTGTGAAATAATTTTGTTGAGTGGACAGATTTTAGTTAATGGTAGTCGTTCAATATTCTATCAGAACAGCGAACCATGGAGTATGATTTCTCTGAAACCATAATAGATTTCAAATCGATCCTGACCAAATGAGTCTGTGGTGTGAAATAATTTTGTTGAGTGGACGGATTTTAATTAATGGTAGTCGTTCAATATTCTATCAGAACAACGAACCATGGAGTATGATTTCTCCGAAACCATGATAGATTTCAAATCGATCCTGACCAAATGAGTCTGTGGTGTGAAATAATTTTTGTTGAGTGGATACATTTTAATTGGGGTAGTCGTTCAATATTATATCAGAACAGCGAACCATGGAGTATGATTTCTCTGAAACCATGATAGATTTCAAATCGATCCTGACCAAAATGAGTCTGTGGTGTGAAATAATTTTTGTTGAGTGGATAGATTGTAGTTAGGGGTAGTCGTTCAATATTCTATCAGAACAACGAACCATGGAGTATGATTTCTCTGAAACCATGATAGATTTCAAATCGATTGTGACCAAATGAGTCTGTGGTGTGAAATAATTTTGTTGAGTGGACAGATTTTAGTTAATGGTAGTCGTTCAACATTCTATCAGAACAACGAACCATGGAGTATGATTTCTCTGAAACCATGATAGATTTCAAATCGATCCTGACCAAATGAGTCTGTGGTGTGAAATAATTTTGTTGAGTGGACAGATTTTAGTTAATGTTATCGTTCAATATTCTATCAGAACAACGAACCATGGAGTATGATTTCTCCGAAACCATGATAGATTTCAAATCGATCCTGACCAAATGAGTCTGTGGTGTGAAATAATTTTTGTTGAGTGGATACATTTTAACTGGATTAGTCGTTCAATATTATATCAGAACAGCGAACCGTGGAGTATGATTTCTCTGAAACCATGATAGATTTCAAATCGATCCTGACCAAGATCAGTCTGTGGTGTGAAATAATTTTTGCTTCGGTGGATAGATTTTAGTTGGGGTAGTCGTTCAACATTCTATCAGAACAACGAACCATGGAGTATAATTTCTCTGAAACCATGATAGACTTCAAATCGATCCTGACCAAAATGAATCTGTGGTGTGAAATGATTTTTGTTGAGTGGATAGATTTTAGTTGGGTAGTCGTTCAACATTCTATCAGAACAGCGAACCATGGAGTATGATTTCTCTGAAACCATGATAGATTTCAAATCGATCCTGACCAAATGAGTCTGTGGTGTGAAATAATTTTGTTGCGTGGATAGATTTTAGTTAATGGTAGTCGTTCAATATTGTATCAGAACAACGAACCATGGAGCATGATTTCTCCGAAACCATGATAGATTTCAAATCGATCCTGCCCAAATGTGTCTGTGGTGTGAAATAGTTTTTGTTGAGTGGATAGATTTCAGTTGGGGTAGTCGTTCAACATTCTATCAGAACAACGAACCATGGAGTATGATTTCTCTCAAACCATGATAGATTTCAAATCGATCCTGACCAAAATGAGTCTGTGGCGTGAAATAATTTTTGTTGAGTGGCTAGATTTTAGTTAATGGTAGTCGTTCAACATTCTATCAGAACAACGAACCATGGAGTATGATTTCTCTGAAACCATGATAGATTTCAGATCGATCCTGAAAAAAATGAGTCTGTGGTGTGAAATAATTTTTGTTGAGTGGATAGATTTTAGGTAATGGTAGTCGTTCAACATTCTATCAGAACAAGGAACCATGGAGTATGATTTCTCTGAAACCATGATAGATTTCAAATCGATCCTGACCAAGATGAGTCTGTGGTGCGAAATAATTTTTGTTGAGTGGATAGATTTTAGTTGGGGTAGTCGTTCAATATTCTATCAGAACAGCGAACCATGGAGTATGATTTCTCTGAAACCATGATAGATTTCAAATCGATCCTGACCAAATGAGTCTGTGGTGTGAAATAATTTTGTTGAGTGGACAGATTTTAGTTAATGGTAGTCGTTCAATATTCTATCAGAACAACGAACCATGGAGTATGATTTCTCTGAAACCATGATAGATTTCAAATCGATTGTGACCAAATGAGTCTGTGGTGTGAAATAATTTTGTTGAGTGGACAGGTTTTAGTTAATGGTAGTCGTTCAATATTCTATCAGAACAGCGAACCATGGAGTATGATTTCTCTGAAACCATGATAGATTTCAAATCGATCCTGACCAAGATCAGTCTGTGGTGTGAAATAATTTTTGCTTCGGTGGATAGATTTTAGTTGGGGTAGTCGTTCAACATTCTATCAGAACAACGAACCATGGAGTATAATTTCTCTGAAACCATGATAGACTTCAAATCGATCCTGACCAAAATGAATCTGTGGTGTGAAATGATTTTTGTTGAGTGGATAGATTTTAGTTGGGTAGTCGTTCAACATTCTATCAGAACAGCGAACCATGGAGTATGATTTCTCTGAAACCATGATAGATTTCAAATCGATCCTGACCAAATGAGTCTGTGGTGTGAAATAATTTTTTTGAGTACACAGATTTTAGTTAATGGTAGTCGTTCAATATTCGATCAGAACAACGAACCATGGAGTATGATTTCTCCGAAACCATGATAGATTTCAAATCGACCCGACCAAATGAGTCTGTGGTGTGAAATAATTTTTGTTGAGTGGATGGATTTCAGTTGAGGTAGTCGTTCAACATTGTATCAGAACAACGAACCATGGAGTATGATTTCTCTGAAACCATGATAGATTTCAAATCGATCCTGACCAAAATGAGTCTGTGGTGTGAAATAATTTTTGTTGAGTGGATAGATTGTAGTTAGGGGTAGTCGTTCAATATTCTATCAGAACATTGAACCATGGAGTATGATTTCTCTGAAACCATGATAGATTTCAAGTCGATCCTGACCAAAATGAGTCTGTGGTGTGAAATAATTTTTGTTGAGTGGATAGATTTTAGTTGGGGTAGTCGTTCAACATTCTATCAGAACAACGAACCATAGAGTATGATTTCTCTGAAACCATGATATATTTCAAATCGATCCTGACCAAAATGGGTCTGTGGTGTGTAATAATTTTTGTTGAGTGGATAGATTTCAGTTGGGGTAGTCGTTCAACATTCCATCAGAACAACGCACCATGGAGTATGATTTCTCTGAAACCATGATAGATTTCAAATCGATATTGACCAAAATGAGTCTGTGGCGTGAAATAATTTTTGTTGAGTGGACAGATTTTAGCTAGGGGTAGTCGTTCAATATTCTATCAGAACAACGAACCATGGAGTATGATTTCTCTGAAACCATGATAGATTTCAAATCGATCCAGTCCAAAATGAGTCTGTGGTGTGAAATAATTTTTGTTGAGTGGATAGATGTTAGTTAGGGGTAGTCGTTCAACATTCTATCAGAACAACGAACCATGGAGTATGATTTCTCTGAAACCATGATAGATTTCAAATCGATCCTGACCAAATGAGTCTGTGGTGTGAAATAATTTTGTTGCGTGGATAGATTTTAGTTAATGGTAGTCGTTCAATATTGTATCAGAACAACGAACCATGGAGCATGATTTCTCCGAAACCATGATAGATTTCAAATCGATCCTGCCCAAATGTGTCTGTGGTGTGAAATAGTTTTTGTTGAGTGGATAGATTTCAGTTGGGGTAGTCGTTCAACATTCTATCAGAACAACGAACCATGGAGTATGATTTCTCTCAAACCATGATAGATTTCAAATCGATCCTGACCAAAATGAGTCTGTGGCGTGAAATAATTTTTGTTGAGTGGCTAGATTTTAGTTAATGGTAGTCGTTCAACATTCTATCAGAACAACGAACCATGGAGTATGATTTCTCTGAAACCATGATAGATTTCAGATCGATCCTGAAAAAAATGAGTCTGTGGTGTGAAATAATTTTTGTTGAGTGGATAGATTTTAGGTAATGGTAGTCGTTCAACATTCTATCAGAACAAGGAACCATGGAGTATGATTTCTCAGAAACCATGATAGATTTCAAATCGATCCTGACCAAGATGAGTCTGTGGTGCGAAATAATTTTTGTTGAGTGGATAGATTTTAGTTGGGGTAGTCGTTCAATATTCTATCAGAACAGCGAACTATGGAGTATGATTTCTCTGAAACCATGATAGATTTCAAATCGATCCTGACCAAATGAGTCTGTGGTGTGAAATAATTTTGTTGAGTGGACAGATTTTAGTTAATGGTAGTCGTTCAATATTCTATCAGAACAACGAACCATGGAGTATGATTTCTCTGAAACCATGATAGTTTTCAAATCGATTGTGACCAAATGAGTCTGTGGTGTGAAATAATTTTGTTGAGTGGACAGATTTTAGTTAATGGTAGTCGTTCAATATTCTATCAGAACAGCGAACCATGGAGTATGATTTCTCTGAAACCATAATAGATTTCAAATCGATCCTGACCAAATGAGTCTGTGGTGTGAAATAATTTTGTTGAGTGGACAGATTTTAATTAATGGTAGTCGTTCAATATTCTATCAGAACAACGAACCATGGAGTATGATTTCTCCGAAACCATGATAGATTTCAAATCGATCCTGACCAAATGAGTCTGTGGTGTGAAATAATTTTTGTTGAGTGGATACATTTTAATTGGGGTAGTCGTTCAATATTATATCAGAACAGCGAACCATGGAGTATGATTTCTCTGAAACCATGATAGATTTCAAATCGATCCTGAACAAAATGAGTCTGTGGTGTGAAATAATTTTTGTTGAGTGGATAGATTGTAGTTAGGGGTAGTCGTTCAATATTCTATCAGAACAACGAACCATGGAGTATGATTTCTCTGAAACCATGATAGATTTCAAATCGATTGTGACCAAATGAGTCTGTGGTGTGAAATAATTTTGTTGAGTGGACAGATTTTAGTTAATGGTAGTCGTTCAACATTCTATCAGAACAACGAACCATGGAGTATGATTTCTCTGAAACCATGATAGATTTCAAATCGATCCTGACCAAATGAGTCTGTGGTGTGAAATAATTTTGTTGAGTGGACAGATTTTAGTTAATGTTATCGTTCAATATTCTATCAGAACAACGAACCATGGAGTATGATTTCTCCGAAACCATGATAGATTTCAAATCGATCCTGACCAAATGAGTCTGTGGTGTGAAATAATTTTTGTTGAGTGGATACATTTTAACTGGGGTAGTCGTTCAATATTATATCAGAACAGCGAACCGTGGAGTATGATTTCTCTGAAACCATGATAGATTTCAAATCGATCCTGACCAAGATCAGTCTGTGGTGTGAAATAATTTTTGCTTCGGTGGATAGATTTTAGTTGGGGTAGTCGTTCAACATTCTATCAGAACAACGAACCATGGAGTATAATTTCTCTGAAACCATGATAGACTTCAAATCGATCCTGACCAAAATGAATCTGTGGTGTGAAATGATTTTTGTTGAGTGGATAGATTTTAGTTGGGTAGTCGTTCAACATTCTATCAGAACAGCGAACCATGGAGTATGATTTCTCTGAAACCATGATAGATTTCAAATCGATCCTGACCAAATGAGTCTGTGGTGTGAAATAATTTTTTTGAGTGGACAGATTTTAGTTAATGGTAGTCGTTCAATATTCGATCAGAACAACGAACCATGGAGTATGATTTCTCCGAAACCATGATAGATTTCAAATCGACCCGACCAAATGAGTCTGTGGTGTGAAATAATTTTTGTTGAGTGGATGGATTTCAGTTGAGGTAGTCGTTCAACATTGTATCAGAACAACGAACCATGGAGTATGATTTCTCTGAAACCATGATAGATTTCAAATCGATCCTGACCAAAATGAGTCTGTGGTGTGAAATAATTTTTGTTGAGTGGATAGATTGTAGTTAGGGGTAGTCGTTCAATATTCTATCAGAACAACGAACC
Organism: Xylota sylvarum; assembly: GCA_905220385.1. Classification (NCBI taxonomy): domain Eukaryota; kingdom Metazoa; phylum Arthropoda; class Insecta; order Diptera; family Syrphidae; genus Xylota; species Xylota sylvarum. The sequence continues at coordinate 829,098 of CAJMZQ010000060.1, forward strand.
ATGGAGTATGATTTCTCTGAAACCATGATAGATTTTAAATCGATCCTGACCAAGATGAGTCTGTGGTGTGAAATAATTTTTGTTGAGTGGATAGATTTCAGTTGGGGTAGTCGTTCAATATTCTATCAGAACAACGCACCATAGAGTATGATTTCTCTGAAACCAAGATAGATTTCAGTTGGGGGGGGGGTTCAACATTCTATCAGAACATTGAACCATGGAGTATGATTTCTCTGAAACCATGATAGATTTCAAGTCGATCCTGACCAAAATGAGTCTGTGGTGTGAAATAATTTTTGTTGAGTGGATAGATTTTAGTTGGGGTAGTCGTTCAACATTCTATCAGAACAACGAACCATAGAGTATGATTTCTCTGAAACCATGATATATTTCAAATCGATCCTGACCAAAATGGGTCTGTGGTGTGTAATAATTTTTGTTGAGTGGATAGATTTCAGTTGGGGTAGTCGTTCAACATTCCATCAGAACAACGCACCATGGAGTATGATTTCTCTGAAACCATGATAGATTTCAAATCGATATTGACCAAAATGAGTCTGTGGCGTGAAATAATTTTTTTTGAGTGGACAGATTTTAGTTAGGGGTAGTCGTTCAATATTCTATCAGAACAACGAACCATGGAGTATGATTTCTCTGAAACCATGATAGATTTCAAATCGATCCAGTCCAAAATGAGTCTGTGGTGTGAAATAATTTTTGTTGAGTGGATAGATGTTAGTTAGGGGTAGTCGTTCAACATTCTATCAGAACAACGAACCATGGAGTATGATTTCTCTGAAACCATGATAGATTTCAAATCGATCCTGACCAAATGAGTCTGTGGTGTGAAATAATTTTGTTGCGTGGATAGATTTTAGTTAATGGTAGTCGTTCAATATTTTATCAGAACAACGAACCATGGAGCATAATTTCTCCGAAACCATGATAGATTTCAAATCGATCCTGCCCAAATGTGTCTGTGGTGTGAAATAGTTTTTGTTGAGTGGATAGATTTCAGTTGGGGTAGACGTTCAACATTCTATCAGAACAACGAACCATGGAGTATGATTTCTCTGAAACCATGATAGATTTCAAATCGATCCTGACCAAATGAGTCTGTGGTGTGAAATAATTTTGTTGCGTGGATAGATTTTAGTTAATGGTAGTCGTTCAACATTGTATCAGAACAACGAACAATGGAGTATGATTTCTCTGAAACCATGATAGATTTCAAATCGATTGTGACCAAATGAGTCTGTGGTGTGAAATAATTTTTGTTGAGTGGATAGATGTTAGTTAGGGGTAGTCGTTCAATATTCTATCAGAACAGCGAACCATGGAGTATGATTTCTCTGAAACCATAATAGATTTCAAATCGATCCTGACCAAATGAGTCTGTGGTGTGAAATAATTTTGTTGAGTGGACAGATTTTAATTAATGGTAGTCGTTCAATATTCTATCAGAACAACGAACCATGGAGTATGATTTCTCCGAAACCATGATAGATTTCAAATCGATCCTGACCAAATGAGTCTGTGGTGTGAAATAATTTTTGTTGAGTGGATACATTTTAATTGGGGTAGTCGTTCAATATTATATCAGAACAGCGAACCATGGAGTATGATTTCTCTGAAACCATGATAGATTTCAAATCGATCCTGACCAAAATGAGTCTGTGGTGTGAAATAATTTTTGTTGAGTGGATAGATTTTAGTTAATGGTAGTCGTTCAACATTCTATCAGAACAAGGAACCATGGAGTATGATTTCTCTGAAACCATGATAGATTTCAAATCGATCCTGACCAAGATGAGTCTGTGGTGCGAAATAATTTTTGTTGAGTGGATAGATTTTAATTGGGGTAGTCGTTCAACATTCTATCAGAACAACGAACCATGGAGTATGATTTCTCTGAAACCATGATAGATTTCAAATCGATCCTGACCAAATGAGTCTGTGGTGTGAAATAATTTTGTTGAGTGGACAGATTTTAGTTAATGGTAGTCGTTCAATATTCGATCAGAACAACGAACCATGGAGTATGATTTCTCCGAAACCATGATAGATTTCAAATCGATCCTGACCAAATGAGTCTGTGGTGTGAAATAATTTTTGTTGAGTGGATACATTTTAATTGGGGTAGTCGTTCAATATTATATCAGAACAGCGAACCATGGAGTATGATTTCTCTGAAACCATGATAGATTCCAAATCGATCCTGACCAAATGAATCTGTGGTGTGAAATAATTTTTTGGAGTGGACAGATTTTAGTTAATGGTAGTCGTTCAATATTCGATCAGAACAACGAACCATGGAGTATGATTTCTCTGAAACCATTATAGATTTCAAATCGATCCTGACCAAGATGAGTCTGTGGTGCGAAATAATTTTTGTTGAGTGGATAGATTTTAATTGGGGTAGTCGTTCAACATTCTATCAGAACAACGAACCATGGAGTATGATTTCTCTGAAACCATGATAGATTTCAAATCGATCCTGACCAAATGAGTCTGTGGTGTGAAATAATTTTGTTGAGTGGACAGATTTTAGTTAATGGTAGTCGTTCAATATTCTATCAGAACAGCGAACCATGGAGTTTGATTTCTCTGAAACCATGATAGATTTCAAATCGATCCTGACCAAGATCAGTCTGTATCGTGAAATCATTTTTGCTTCGGTGGATAGATTTTAGTTGGGGTAGTCGTTCAACATTCTATCAGAACAACGAACCATGGAGTATGATTTCTCTGAAACCATGATAGATTTCAAATCGATCCTGACCAAATGAGTCTGTGGTGTGAAATAATTTTTGTTGAGTGGATAGATTTTAGTTGGGTAGTCGTTCAACATTCTATCAGAACAGCGAACCATGGAGTATGTTTTCTCTGAAACCATGATAGATTTCAAATCGATCCTGACCAAATGAGTCTGTGGTGTGAAATAATTTTTGTTGAGTGGATACATTTTAATTGCGGTAGTCGTTCAATATTATATCAGAACAGCGAACCATGGAGTATGATTTCTCTGAAACCATGATAGATTTCAAATCGATCCTGACCAAAATGAGTCTGTGGTGTGAAATAATTTTTGTTGAGTGGATAGATTTTAGGTAATGGTAGTCGTTCAACATTCTATCAGAACAAGGAATCATGGAGTATGATTTCTCTGAAACCATGATAGATTTCAAATCGATCCTGACCAAGATGAGTCTGTGGTGCGAAATAATTTTTGTTGAGTGGATAGATTTTAATTGGGGTAGTCGTTCAACATTCTATCAGAACAACGAACCATGGAGTATGATTTCTCTGAAACCATGATAGATTTCAAATCGATCCTGACCAAATGAGTCTGTGGTGTGAAATAAGTTTGTTGAGTGGACTGATTTTAGTTAATGGTAGTCGTTCAATATTGTATCATACCATGATATTGTATATAAACCATGATAGATTTCAAATCGATCCTGCCCAAATGTGTCTGTGGTGTGAAATAGTTTTTGTTGAGTGGATAGATTTCAGTTGGGGTAGTCGTTCAACATTCCATCAGAACAACGAACCATGGAGTATGATTTCTCTGAAACCATGATAGATTTCAAATCGATCCTGACCAATATGAGTCTGTGGTGCGAAATAATTTTTGTTGAGTGGATAGATTTTAATTGGGGTAGTCGTTCAAACTATCAGAACAACGAACCATGGAGTATGATTTCTCTGAAACCATGATAGATTTCAAATCGATCCTGACCAAGATGAGTCTGTGGTGTGAAATAATTTCTGTTGAGTGGATAGATTTTAATTGGGGTAGTCGTTCAACATTCTATCAGAACAACGAACCATGGAGTATGATTTCTCTGAAACCATGATAGGTTTCAAATCGATCCTGACCAAATGAGTCTGTGGTGTGAAATAATTTTTGTTGAGTGGATACATTTTAATTGGCGTAGTCGTTCAATATTATATCAGAACAGCGAACCATGGAGTATGACTTCTCTGAAACCATGATAGATTTCAAATCGATCCTGACCAAGATCAGCCTGTGGTGTGAAATCATTTTTGCTTCGGTGGATAGATTTTAGTTGGGGTAGTCGTTCAACATTCTATCAGAACAACGAACCATGGAGTATGATTTCTCTGAAACCATGATAGATTTCAAATCGATCCTGACCAAATGAGTCTGTGGTGTGAAATAATTTTGTTGAGTGAACAGATTTTAGTTAATGGTAGTCGTTCAATATTCGATCAGAACAACGAACCATGGAGTATGATTTCTCCGAAACCATTATAGATTTCAAATCGACCCGACCAAATGAGTCTGTGGTGTGAAATAATTTTTGTTGAGTGGATGGATTTCAGTTGAGGTAGTCGTTCAACATTCTATCAGAACAACGAACCATGGAATATGATTTCTCTGAAACCATGATAGATTTTAAATCGATCCTGACCAAGATGAGTCTGTGGTGTGAAATAATTTTTGTTGAGTGGATAGACTTCAGTTGGGGTAGTCGTTCAACATTGTATCAGAACAACGAACCATGAAGTATGATTTCTCTGAAACCATGATAGATTTCAAATCGATCCTGACCAAAATGAGTCTGTGGTGTGAAATAATTTTTGTTCAGTGAATAGATTTTAGTTGGGGTAGTCGTTCAACATTCTATCAGAACAACGAACCATGGAGTATGATTTCTCTGAAACCATGATAGATTTTAAATCGATCCTGACCAAGATGAGTCTGTGGAGTGAAATAATTTTTGTTGAGTGGATAGATTTCAGTTGGGGTAGTCGTTCAACATTCTATCAGAACAACGAACCATGGAGTATGATTTCTCTGAAACCATGATAGATTTCAAATCGATCCTGACCAAATGAGTCTGTGGTGTGAAATAATTTTGTTGCGTGGATAGATTTTAGTTAATGGTAGTCGTTCAATATTGTATCAGAACAACGAACCATGGAGCATGATTTCTCCGAAACCATGATAGATTTCAAATCGATCCTGCCCAAATGTGTCTGTGGTGTGAAATAGTTTTTGTTGAGTTAATAGATTTCAGTTATGGTAGTCGTTCAACATTCTATCAGAACAACGAACCATGGAGTATGATTTCTCTCAAACCATGATAGATTTCAAATCGATCCTGACCAAAATGAGTCTGTGGCGTGAAATAATTTTTGTTGAGTGGCTAGATTTTAGTTAATGGTAGTCGTTCAACATTCTATCAGAACAAGGAACCATGGAGTATGATTTCTCTGAAACCATGATAGATTTCAAATCGATCCTGACCAAGATGAGTCTGTGGTGCGAAATAATTTTTGTTGAGTGGATAGATTTTAGTTGTGGTAGTCGTTCAATATTCTATCAGAACAGCGAACCATGGAGTATGATTTCTCTGAAACCATGATAGATTTCAAATCGATCCTGACCAAATGAGTCTGTGGTGTGAAATAATTTTGTTGAGTGGACAGATTTTAGTTAATGGTAGTCGTTCAATATTCTATCAGAACAACGAACCATGGAGTATGATTTCTCTGAAACCATGATAGATTTCAAATCGATTGTGACCAAATGAGTCTGTGGTGTGAAATAATTTTGTTGAGTGGACAGATTTTAGTTAATGGTAGTCGTTCAATATTCTATCAGAACAGCGAACCATGGAGTATGATTTCTCTGAAACCATAATAGATTTCAAATCGATCCTGACCAAATGAGTCTGTGGTGTGAAATAATTTTGTTGAGTGGACAGATTTTAATTAATGGTGGTCGTTCAATATTCTATCAGAACAACGAACCATGGAGTATGATTTCTCCGAAACCATGATAGATTTCAAATCGATCCTGACCAAATGAGTCTGTGGTGTGAAATAATTTTTGTTGAGTGGATACATTTTAATTGGGGTAGTCGTTCAATATTATATCAGAACAGCGAACCATGGAGTATGATTTCTCTGAAACCATGATAGATTTCAAATCGATCCTGACCAAAATGAGTCTGTGGTGTGAAATAATTTTTGTTGAGTGGATAGATTTTAGGTAATGGTAGTCGTTCAACATTCTATCAGAACAAGGAACCATGGAGTATGATTTCTCTGAAACCATGATAGATTTCAAATCGATCCTGACCAAGATGAGTCTGTGGTGCGAAATAATTTTTGTTGAGTGGATAGATTTTAATTGGGGTAGTCGTTCAACATTCTATCAGAACAACGAACCATGGAGTATGATTTCTCTGAAACCATGATAGATTTCAAATCGATCCTGACCAAATGAGTCTGTGGTGTGAAATAATTTTGTTGAGTGGACAGATTTTAGTTGATGGTAGTCGTTCAATATTCGATCAGAACAACGAACCATGGAGTATGATTTCTCCGAAACCATGATAGATTTCAAATCGATCCTGACCAAATGAGTCTGTGGTGTGAAATAATTTTTGTTGAGTGGATACATTTTAATTGGGGTAGTCGTTCAATATTATATCAGAACAGCGAACCATGGAGTATGATTTCTCTGAAACCATGATAGATTCCAAATCGATCCTGACCAAATGAATCTGTGGTGTGAAATAATTTGTTTGAGTGGACAGATTTTAGTTAATGGTAGTCGTTCAATATTCGATCAGAACAACGAACCATGGAGTATGATTTCTCCGAAACCATGATAGATTTCAAATCGATCCTGACCAAAATGAGTCTGTGGTGTGAAATAATTTTTGTTGAGTGGATACATTTTAATTGGGGTAGTCGTTCAATATTATATCCGAACAGCGAACCATGGAGTATGATTTCTCTGAAACCATGATAGATTTCAAATCGATCCTGACCAAAATGAGTCTGTGGTGTGAAATAATTTTTGTTCAGTGAATAGATTTTAGTTGGGGTAGTCGTTCAACATTCTATCAGAACAACGAACCATGGAGTATGATTTCTCTGAAACCATGATAGATTTTAAATCGATCCTGACCAAGATGAGTCTGTGGAGTGAAATAATTTTTGTTGAGTGGATAGATTTCAGTTGGGGTAGTCGTTCAACATTCTATCAGAACAACGAACCATGGAGTATGATTTCTCTGAAACCATGATAGATTTCAAATCGATCCTGACCAAATGAGTCTGTGGTGTGAAATAATTTTGTTGCGTGGATAGATTTTAGTTAATGGTAGTCGTTCAATATTGTATCAGAACAACGAACCATGGAGCATGATTTCTCCGAAACCATGATAGATTTCAAATCGATCCTGCCCAAATGTGTCTGTGGTGTGAAATAGTTTTTGTTGAGTGGATAGATTTCAGTTATGGTAGTCGTTCAACATTCTATCAGAACAACGAACCATGGAGTATGATTTCTCTCAAACCATGATAGATTTCAAATCGATCCTGACCAAAATGAGTCTGTGGCGTGAAATAATTTTTGTTGAGTGGCTAGATTTTAGTTAATGGTAGTCGTTCAACATTCTATCAGAACAACGAACCATGGAGTATGATTTCTCTGAAACCATGATAGATTTCAGATCGATCCTGACCAAAATGAGTCTGTGGTGTGAAATAATTTTTGTTGAGTGGATAGATTTCAACATTCATGGTAGTCGTTCAACATTCTATCAGAACAAGGAACCATGGAGTATGATTTCTCTGAAACCATGATAGATTTCAAATCGATCCTGACCAAGATGAGTCTGTGGTGCGAAATAATTTTTGTTGAGTGGATAGATTTTAGTTGTGGTAGTCGTTCAATATTCTATCAGAACAGCGAACCATGGAGTATGATTTCTCTGAAACCATGATAGATTTCAAATCGATCCTGACCAAACGAGTCTGTGGTGTGAAATAATTTTGTTGAGTGGACAGATTTTAGTTAATGGTAGTCGTTCAATATTCTATCAGAACAACGAACCATGGAGTATGATTTCTCTGAAACCATGATAGATTTCAAATCGATTGTGACCAAATGAGTCTGTGGTGTGAAATAATTTTGTTGAGTGGACAGATTTTAGTTAATGGTAGTCGTTCAATATTCTATCAGAACAGCGAACCATGGAGTATGATTTCTCTGAAAATATAATAGATTTCAAATCGATCCTGACCAAACGAGTCTGTGGTGTGAAATAATTTTGTTGAGTGGACAGATTTTAATTAATGGTAGTCGTTCAATATTCTATCAGAACAACGAACCATGGAGTATGATTTCTCCGAAACCATGATAGATTTCAAATCGATCCTGACCAAATGAGTCTGTGGTGTGAAATAATTTTTGTTGAGTGGATACATTTTAATTGGGGTAGTCGTTCAATATTATATCAGAACAGCGAACCATGGAGTATGATTTCTCTGAAACCATGATAGATTTCAAATCGATCCTGACCAAAATGAGTCTGTGGTGTGAAATAATTTTTGTTGAGTGGATAGATTTTAGGTAATGGTAGTCGTTCAACATTCTATCAGAACAAGGAACCATGGAGTATGATTTCTCTGAAACCATGATAGATTTCAAATCGATCCTGACCAAGATGAGTCTGTGGTGCGAAATAATTTTTGTTGAGTGGATAGATTTTAATTGGGGTAGTCGTTCAACATTCTATCAGAACAACGAACCATGGAGTATGATTTCTCTGAAACCATGATAGATTTCAAATCGATCCTGACCAAATGAGTCTGTGGTGTGAAATAATTTTGTTGAGTGGACAGATTTTAGTTGATGGTAGTCGTTCAATATTCGATCAGAACAACGAACCATGGAGTATGATTTCTCCGAAACCATGATAGATTTCAAATCGATCCTGACCAAATGAGTCTGTGGTGTGAAATAATTTTTGTTGAGTGGATACATTTTAATTGGGGTAGTCGTTCAATATTATATCAGAACAGCGAACCATGGAGTATGATTTCTCTGAAACCATGATAGATTCCAAATCGATCCTGACCAAAATGAGTCTGTGGTGTGAAATAATTTTTGTTGAGTGGATAGATTTTAGGTAATGGTAGTCGTTCAACATTCTATCAGAACAAGGAACCATGGAGTATGATTTCTCTGAAACCATGATAGATTTCAAATCGATCCTGACCAAGATGAGTCTGTGGTGCGAAATAATTTTTGTTGAGTGGATAGATTTTAATTGGGGTAGTCGTTCAACATTCTATCAGAACAGCGAACCATGGAGTATGTTTTCTCTGAAACCATGATAGATTTCAAATCGATCCTGACCAAATGAGTCTGTGGTGTGAAATAATTTTGTTGAGTGGACAGATTTTAGTTAATGGTAGTCGTTCAATATTCTATCAGAACAGCGAACCATGGAGTTTGATTTCTCTGAAACCATGATAGATTTCAAATCGATCCTGACCAAGATCAGTCTGTGGCGTGAAATCATTTTTGCTTCGGTGGATAGATTTTAGTTGGGGTAGTCGTTCAACATTCTATCAGAACAACGAACCATGGAGTATGATTTCTCTGAAACCATGATAGATTTCAAATCGATCCTGACCAAATGAGTCTGTGGTGTGAAATAATTTTTGTTGAGTGGATAGATTTTAGTTGGGTAGTCGTTCAACATTCTATCAGAACAGCGAACCATGGAGTATGTTTTCTCTGAAACCATGATAGATTTCAAATCGATCCTGACCAAATGAGTCTGTGGTGTGAAATAATTTTTGTTGAGTGGATACATTTTAATTGCGGTAGTCGTTCAATATTATATCAGAACAGCGAACCATAGAGTATGATTTCTCTGAAACCATGATAGATTTCAAATCGATCCTGACCAAAATGAGTCTGTGGTGTGAAATAATTTTTGTTGAGTGGATAGATTTTAGGTAATGGTAGTCGTTCAACATTCTATCAGAACAAGGAATCATGGAGTATGATTTCTCTGAAACCATGATAGATTTCAAATCGATCCTGACCAAGATGAGTCTGTGGTGCGAAATAATTTTTGTTGAGTGGATAGATTTTAATTGGGGTAGTCGTTCAACATTCTATCAGAACAACGAACCATGGAGTATGATTTCTCTGAAACCATGATAGATTTCAAATCGATCCTGACCAAATGAGTCTGTGGTGTGAAATAAGTTTGTTGAGTGGACAGATTTTAGTTAATGGTAGTCGTTCAATATTGTATCATACCATGATATTGTATATAAACCATGATAGATTTCAAATCGATCCTGCCCAAATGTGTCTGTGGTGTGAAATAGTTTTTGTTGAGTGGATAGATTTCAGTTGGGGTAGTCGTTCAACATTCCATCAGAACAACGAACCATGGAGTATGATTTCTCTGAAACCATGATAGATTTCAAATCGATCCTGACCAAGATGAGTCTGTGGTGCGAAATAATTTTTGTTGAGTGGATAGATTTTAATTGGGGTAGTCGCTCAAACTATCAGAACAACGAACCATGGAGTATGATTTCTCTGAAACCATGATAGATTTCAAATCGATCCTGACCAAGATGAGTCTGTGGTGTGAAATAATTTCTGTTGAGTAGATAGATTTTAATTGGGGTAGTCGTTCAACATTCTATCAGAACAACGAACCATGGAGTATGATTTCTCAGAAACCATGATAGATTTCAAATCGATCCTGACCAAATGAGTCTGTGGTGTGAAATAATTTTTGTTGAGTGGATACATTTTAATTGGGGTAGTCGTTCAATATTATATCAGAACAGCGAACCATGGAGTATGACTTCTCTGAAATCATGATAGATTTCAAATCGATCCTGACCAAGATCAGCCTGTGGTGTGAAATCATTTTTGCTTCGGTGGATAGATTTTAGTTGGGGTAGTCGTTCAACATTCTATCAGAACAACGAACCATGGAGTATGATTTCTCTGAAACCATGATAGATTTCAAATCGATCCTGACCAAGTGAGTCTGTGGTGTGAAATAATTTTGTTGAGTGAACAGATTTTAGTTAATGGTAGTCGTTCAATATTCGATCAGAACAACGAACCATGGAGTATGATTTCTCCGAAACCATTATAGATTTCAAATCGAAACGACCAAATGAGTCTGTGGTGTGAAATAATTTTTGTTGAGTGGATGGATTTCAGTTGAGGTAGTCGTTCAACATTCTATCAGAACAACGAACCATGGAATATGATTTCTCTGAAACCATGATAGATTTTAAATCGATCCTGACCAAGATGAGTCTGTGGTGTGAAATAATTTTTGTTGAGTGGATAGACTTCAGTTGGGGTAGTCGTTCAACATTGTATCAGAACAACGAACCATGAAGTATGATTTCTCTGAAACCATGATAGATTTCAAATCGATCCTGACCAAAATGAGTCTGTGGTGTGAAATAATTTTTGTTGAGTGAATAGATTTTAGTTGGGGTAGTCGTTCAACATTCTATCAGAACAACGAACCATGGAGTATGATTTCTCTGAAACCATGATAGATTTTAAATCGATCCTGACCAAGATGAGTCTGTGGAGTGAAATAATTTTTGTTGAGTGGATAGATTTCAGTTGGGGTAGTCGTTCAACATGCTATCAGAACAACGAACCATGGAGTATGATTTCTCTGAAACCATGATAGATTTCAAGTCGATCCTGACCAAAATGAGTCTGTGGTGTGAAATAATTTTTGTTCAGTGAATAGATTTTAGTTAACGGTAATCGTTCAACATTCTATCAGAACAACGAACCATGGAGTATGATTTCTCTGAAACCATGATAGATTTCAGATCGATCCTGACCAAATGAGTCTGTGGTGTGAAATAATTTTTTTGAGTGGACAGATTTTAGTTAATGGTAGTCGTTCAATATTCGATCAGAACAACGAACCATGGAGTATGATTTCTCCGAAACCATTATAGATTTCAAATCGACCCGACCAAATGAGTCTGTGGTGTGACATAATTTTTGTTGAGTGGATGGATTTCAGTTGAGGTAGTCGTTCAACATTCTATCAGAACAACGAACCATGGAGTATGATTTCTCTGAAACCATGATAGATTTTAAATCGATCCTGACCAAGATGAGTCTGTGGTGTGAAATAATTTTTGTTGAGTGGATAGATTTCAGTTGGGATAGTCGTTCAATATTCTATCAGAACAACGAACCATGGTGTATGATTTCTCTGAAACCAAGATAGATTTCAAATCGATCCTGACCAAGATGAGTCTGTGGTGTGAAATAATTTTTGTTGAGTGGATAGATTTCAGTTGGGGTAGTCGTTCAACATTCTATCAAAACAACGAACCACGGAGTATGATTTCTCTGAAACCATGATAGATTTCAAGTCGATCCTGACCAAAATGAGTCTGTGGTGTGAAATAATTTTTGTTGAGTGGATAGATTTTAGTTGGGGTAGTGGTTCAACATTCTATCAGAACAACGAACCATGGAGTATGATTTCTCTGAAACCATGATATATTTCAAATCGATCCTGACCAAAATGGGTCTGTGGTGTGAAATAATTTTTGTTGAGTGGATAGATTTCAGTTGGGGTAGTCGTTCAACATTCCATCAGAACAACGAACCATGGAGTATGATTTCTCTGAAACCATGATAGATTTCAAATCGATATTGACCAAAATGAGTCTGTGGCGTGAAATAATTTTTGTTGAGTGGATAAATTTTAGTTGGGGTAGTCGTTCAATATTCTATCAGAACAACGAACCATGGAGTATGATTTCTCTGAAACCATGATAGATTTCAAATCGATCCTGACCAAGATGAGTCTGTGGTGTGAAATAATTTTTGTTGAGTGGATAAATTTCAGTTGGGGTAGTCGTTCAATATTCTATCAGAACAACGAACCATGGAGTATGATTTCTCTGAAACCAAGATAGATTTCAAATCGATCCTGACCAAGATGAGTCTGTGGTGTGAAATAATTTTTGTTGAGTGGATAGATTTCAGTTGGGGTAGTCGTTCAACATTCTATCAAAACAACGAACCACGGAGTATGATTTCTCTGAAACCATGATAGATTTCAAGTCGATCCTGACCAAAATGAGTCTGTGGTGTGAAATAATTTTTGTTGAGTGGATAGATTTTAGTTGGGGTAGTCGTGCAACATTCTATCAGAACAACGAACCATGGAGTATGATTTCTCTGAAACCATGATAGATTTCAAATCGATCCTGACCAAATGAGTCTGTGGTGTGAAATAATTTTTGTTGAGTGGATACATTTTAATTGGGGTAGTCGTTCAATATTATATCAGAACAGCGAACCATGGAGTATGACTTCTCTGAAATCATGATAGATTTCAAATCGATCCTGACCAAGATCAGCCTGTGGTGTGAAATCATTTTTGCTTCGGTGGATAGATTTTAGTTGGGGTAGTCGTTCAACATTCTATCAGAACAACGAACCATGGAGTATGATTTCTCTGAAACCATGATAGATTTCAAATCGATCCTGACCAAGTGAGTCTGTGGTGTGAAATAATTTTGTTGAGTGAACAGATTTTATTTAATGGTAGTCGTTCAATATTCGATCAGAACAACGAACCATGGAGTATGATTTCTCCGAAACCATTATAGATTTCAAATCGACCCGACCAAATGAGTCTGTGGTGTGAAATAATTTTTGTTGAGTGGATGGATTTCAGTTGAGGTAGTCGTTCAACATTCTATCAGAACAACGAACCATGGAATATGATTTCTCTGAAACCATGATAGATTTTAAATCGATCCTGACCAAGATGAGTCTGTGGTGTGAAATAATTTTTGTTGAGTGGATAGACTTCAGTTGGGGTAGTCGTTCAACATTGTATCAGAACAACGAACCATGAAGTATGATTTCTCTGAAACCATGATAGATTTCAAATCGATCCTGACCAAAATGAGTCTGTGGTGTGAAATAATTTTTGTTCAGTGAATAGATTTTAGTTGGGGTAGTCGTTCAACATTCTATCAGAACAACGAACCATGGAGTATGATTTCTCTGAAACCATGATAGATTTTAAATCGATCCTGACCAAGATGAGTCTGTGGAGTGAAATAATTTTTGTTGAGTGGATAGATTTCAGTTGGGGTAGTCGTTCAACATTCTATCAGAACAACGAACCATGGAGTATGATTTCTCCGAAACCATGATAGATTTCAAGTCGATCCTGACCAAAATGAGTCTGTGGTGTGAAATAATTTTTGTTCAGTGAATAGATTTTAGTTAACGGTAATCGTCGTTCAACATTCTATCAGAACAACGAACCATGGAGTATGATTTCTCTGAAACCATGATAGATTTTAAATCGATCCTGACCAAGATGAGTCTGTGGAGTGAAATAATTTTTGTTGAGTGGATAGATTTCAGTTGGGGTAGTCGTTCAACATGCTATCAGAACAACGAACCATGGAGTATGATTTCTCTGAAACCATGATAGATTTCAAGTCGATCCTGACCAAAATGAGTCTGTGGTGTGAAATAATTTTTGTTCAGTGAATAGATTTTAGTTAACGGTAATCGTTCAACATTCTATCAGAACAACGAACCATGGAGTATGATTTCTCTGAAACCATGATAGATTTCAGATCGATCCTGACCAAATGAGTCTGTGGTGTGAAATAATTTTTTTGAGTGGACAGATTTTAGTTAATGGTAGTCGTTCAATATTCGATCAGAACAACGAACCATGGAGTATGATTTCTCCGAAACCATTATAGATTTCAAATCGACCCGACCAAATGAGTCTGTGGTGTGACATAATTTTTGTTGAGTGGATGGATTTCAGTTGAGGTAGTCGTTCAACATTCTATCAGAACAACGAACCATGGAGTATGATTTCTCTGAAACCATGATAGATTTTAAATCGATCCTGACCAAGATGAGTCTGTGGTGTGAAATAATTTTTGTTGAGTGGATAGATTTCAGTTGGGATAGTCGTTCAATATTCTATCAGAACAACGAACCATGGTGTATGATTTCTCTGAAACCAAGATAGATTTCAAATCGATCCTGACCAAGATGAGTCTGTGGTGTGAAATAATTTTTGTTGAGTGGATAGATTTCAGTTGGGGTAGTCGTTCAACATTCTATCAAAACAACGAACCACGGAGTATGATTTCTCTGAAACCATGATAGATTTCAAGTCGATCCTGACCAAAATGAGTCTGTGGTGTGAAATAATTTTTGTTGAGTGGATAGATTTTAGTTGGGGTAGTGGTTCAACATTCTATCAGAACAACGAACCATGGAGTATGATTTCTCTGAAACCATGATATATTTCAAATCGATCCTGACCAAAATGGGTCTGTGGTGTGAAATAATTTTTGTTGAGTGGATAGATTTCAGTTGGGGTAGTCGTTCAACATTCCATCAGAACAACGAACCATGGAGTATGATTTCTCTGAAACCATGATAGATTTCAAATCGATATTGACCAAAATGAGTCTGTGGCGTGAAATAATTTTTGTTGAGTGGATAAATTTTAGTTGGGGTAGTCGTTCAATATTCTATCAGAACAACGAACCATGGAGTATGATTTCTCTGAAACCATGATAGATTTCAAATCGATCCTGACCAAGATGAGTCTGTGGTGTGAAATAATTTTTGTTGAGTGGATAAATTTCAGTTGGGGTAGTCGTTCAATATTCTATCAGAACAACGAACCATGGAGTATGATTTCTCTGAAACCAAGATAGATTTCAAATCGATCCTGACCAAGATGAGTCTGTGGTGTGAAATAATTTTTGTTGAGTGGATAGATTTCAGTTGGGGTAGTCGTTCAACATTCTATCAAAACAACGAACCACGGAGTATGATTTCTCTGAAACCATGATAGATTTCAAGTCGATCCTGACCAAAATGAGTCTGTGGTGTGAAATAATTTTTGTTGAGTGGATAGATTTTAGTTGGGGTAGTCGTGCAACATTCTATCAGAACAACGAACCATGGAGTATGATTTCTCTGAAACCATGATAGATTTCAAATCGATCCTGACCAAATGAGTCTGTGGTGTGAAATAATTTTTGTTGAGTGGATACATTTTAATTGGGGTAGTCGTTCAATATTATATCAGAACAGCGAACCATGGAGTATGACTTCTCTGAAATCATGATAGATTTCAAATCGATCCTGACCAAGATCAGCCTGTGGTGTGAAATCATTTTTGCTTCGGTGGATAGATTTTAGTTGGGGTAGTCGTTCAACATTCTATCAGAACAACGAACCATGGAGTATGATTTCTCTGAAACCATGATAGATTTCAAATCGATCCTGACCAAGTGAGTCTGTGGTGTGAAATAATTTTGTTGAGTGAACAGATTTTATTTAATGGTAGTCGTTCAATATTCGATCAGAACAACGAACCATGGAGTATGATTTCTCCGAAACCATTATAGATTTCAAATCGACCCGACCAAATGAGTCTGTGGTGTGAAATAATTTTTGTTGAGTGGATGGATTTCAGTTGAGGTAGTCGTTCAACATTCTATCAGAACAACGAACCATGGAATATGATTTCTCTGAAACCATGATAGATTTTAAATCGATCCTGACCAAGATGAGTCTGTGGTGTGAAATAATTTTTGTTGAGTGGATAGACTTCAGTTGGGGTAGTCGTTCAACATTGTATCAGAACAACGAACCATGAAGTATGATTTCTCTGAAACCATGATAGATTTCAAATCGATCCTGACCAAAATGAGTCTGTGGTGTGAAATAATTTTTGTTCAGTGAATAGATTTTAGTTGGGGTAGTCGTTCAACATTCTATCAGAACAACGAACCATGGAGTATGATTTCTCTGAAACCATGATAGATTTTAAATCGATCCTGACCAAGATGAGTCTGTGGAGTGAAATAATTTTTGTTGAGTGGATAGATTTCAGTTGGGGTAGTCGTTCAACATTCTATCAGAACAACGAACCATGGAGTATGATTTCTCCGAAACCATGATAGATTTCAAGTCGATCCTGACCAAAATGAGTCTGTGGTGTGAAATAATTTTTGTTCAGTGAATAGATTTTAGTTAACGGTAATCGTTCAACATTCTATCAGAACAACGAACCATGGAGTATGATTTCTCTGAAACCATGATAGATTTCAGATCGATCCTGACCAAATGAGTCTGTGGTGTGAAATAATTTTTTTGAGTGGACAGATTTTAGTTAATGGTAGTCGTTCAACATTCTATCAGAACAGTGAACCATGGAGTATGATTTCTCTGAAACCATGATAGATTTCAAATCGACCCGACCAAATGAGTCTGTGGTGTGACATAATTTTTGTTGAGTGGATGGATTTCAGTTGAGGTAGTCGTTCAACATTCTATCAGAACAACGAACCATGGAGTATGATTTCTCTGAAACCATGATAGATTTTAAATCGATCCTGACCAAGATGAGTCTGTGGTGTGAAATAATTTTTGTTGAGTGGATAGATTTCAGTTGGGATAGTCGTTCAATATTCTATCAGAACAACGAACCATGGAGTATGATTTCTCTGAAACCATGATAGATTTTAAATCGATCCTGACCAAGATGAGTCTGTGGTGTGAAATAATTTTTGTTGAGTGGATAGATTTCAGTTGGGGTAGTCGTTCAACATTCTATCAAAACAACGAACCACGGAGTATGATTTCTCTGAAACCATGATAGATTTCAAGTCGATCCTGACCAAAATGAGTCTGTGGTGTGAAATAATTTTTGTTGAGTGGATAGATTTTAGTTGGGGTAGTCGTTCAACATTCTATCAGAACAACGAACCATGGAGTATGATTTCTCTGAAACCATGATATATTTCAAATCGATCCTGACCAAAATGGGTCTGTGGTGTGAAATAATTTTTGTTGAGTGGATAGATTTCAGTTGGGGTAGTCGTTCAACATTCCATCAGAACAACGAACCATGGAGTATGATTTCTCTGAAACCATGATAGATTTCAAATCGATATTGATCAAAATGAGTCTGTGGCGTGAAATAATTTTTGTTGAGTGGATAAATTTTAGTTGGGGTAGTCGTTCAATATTCTATCAGAACAACGAACCATGGAGTATGATTTCTCTGAAACCATGATAGATTTCAAATCGATCCAGTTCAAAATGAGTCTGTGGTGTGAAATAATTTTTGTTGAGTGGATAGATGTTAGTTAGGGGTAGTCGTTCAACATTCTATCAGAACAACGAACCATGGAGTGTGATTTCTCTGAAACCATGATAGATTTCAGATCGATCCTGACCAAATGAGTCTGTGGTGAGAAATAATTTTTTTGAGTGGACAGATTTTAGTTAATGGTAGTCGTTCAACATTCTATCAGAACAGTGAACCATGGAGTATGATTTCTCTGAAACCATGATAGATTTCAAATCGACCCGACCAAATGAGTCTGTGGTGTGACATAATGTTTGTTGAGTGGATGGATTTCAGTTGAGGTAGTCGTTCAACATTCTATCAGAACAACGAACCATGGAGTATGATTTCTCTGAAACCATGATAGATTTTAAATCGATCCTGACCAAGATGAGTCTGTGGTGTGAAATAATTTTTGTTGAGTCGATAGATTTCAGTTGGGATAGTCGTTCAATATTCTATCAGAACAACGAACCATGGAGTATGATTTCTCTGAAACCATGATAGATTTTAAATCGATCCTGACCAAGATGAGTCTGTGGTGTGAAATAATTTTTGTTGAGTGGATAGATTTCAGTTGGGGTAGTCGTTCAACATTCTATCAAAACAACGAACCACGGAGTATGATTTCTCTGAAACCATGATAGATTTCAAGTCGATCCTGACCAAAATGAGTCTGTGGTGTGAAATAATTTTTGTTGAGTGGATAGATTTCAGTTGGGGTAGTCGTTCAACATTCCATCAGAACAACGAACCATGGAGTATGATTTCTCTGAAACCATGATAGATTTCAAATCGATATTGACCAAAATGAGTCTGTGGCGTGAAATAATTTTTGTTGAGTGGATAAATTTTAGTTGGGGTAGTCGTTCAATATTCTATCAGAACAACGAACCATGGAGTATGATTTCTCTGAAACCATGATAGATTTCAAATCGATCCTGACCAAGATGAGTCTGTGGTGTGAAATAATTTTTGTTGAGTGGATAAATTTCAGTTGGGGTAGTCGTTCAATATTCTATCAGAACAACGAACCATGGAGTATGATTTCTCTGAAACCAAGATAGATTTCAAATCGATCCTGACCAAGATGAGTCTGTGGTGTGAAATAATTTTTGTTGAGTGGATAGATTTCAGTTGGGGTAGTCGTTCAACATTCTATCAGAACAACGAACCATGGAGTATGATTTCTCTGAAACCATGATAGATTTCAAGTCGATCCTGACCAAAATGAGTCTGTGGTGTGAAATAATTTTTGTTGAGTGGATAGATTTTAGTTGGGGTAGTCGTTCAACATTCTATCAGAACAACGAACCATCGAGTATGATTTTTCCGAAACCATGATAGATTTCAAATCGATCCTGACCAAAATGGGTCTGTGGTGTGAAATAATTTTTGTTGAGTGGATAGATTTCAGTTGGGGTAGTCGTTCAACATTCCATCAGAACAACGAACCATGGAGTATGATTTCTCTGAAACCATGATAGATTTCAAATCGATATTGATCAAAATGAGTCTGTGGCGTGAAATAATTTTTGTTGAGTGGATAAATTTTAGTTGGGGTAGTCGTTCAATATTCTATCAGAACAACGAACCATGGAGTATGATTTCTCTGAAACCATGATAGATTTCAAATCGATCCAGTTCAAAATGAGTCTGTGGTGTGAAATAATTTTTGTTGAGTGGATAGATGTTAGTTAGGGGTAGTCGTTCAACATTCTATCAGAACAACGAACCATGGAGTGTGATTTCTCTGAAACCATGATAGATTTCAAATCGATCCTGACCAAATGAGTCTGTGGTGTGAAATAATTTTGTTGCGTGGATAGATTTCAGTTGGGGTAGTCGTTCAACATTCTATCAAAACAACGAACCATGGAGTATGATTTCTCTGAAACCATGATAGATTTCAAATCGATCCTGACCAAAATGAGTCTGTGGCGTGAAATAATTTTTGTTGAGTGGCTAGATTTTAGTTAGGGGTAGTCGTTCAACATTCTATCAGAACAACGAACCATGGAGTATGATTTCTCTGAAACCATGATAGATTTCAGATCGATCCTGACCAAATGAGTCTGTGGTGTGAAATAATTTTTTTGAGTGGACAGATTTTAGTTAATGGCAGTCGTTCAACATTCTATCAGAACAGCGAACCATGGAGTATGATTTCTCTGAAACCATGATAGATTTCAAATCGACCCGACCAAATGAGTCTGTGGTGTGACATAATTTTTGTTGAGTGGATGGATTTCAGTTGAGGTAGTCGTTCAACATTCTATCAGAACAACGAACCATGGAGTATGATTTCTCTGAAACCATGATAGATTTTAAATCGATCCTGACCAAGATGAGTCTGTGGTGTGAAATAATTTTTGTTGAGTGGATAGATTTCAGTTGGGATAGTCGTTCAATATTCTATCAGAACAACGAACCATGGTGTATGATTTCTCTGAAACCAAGATAGATTTCAAATCGATCCTGACCAAGATGAGTCTGTGGTGTGAAATAATTTTTGTTGAGTGGATATATTTCAGTTGGGGTAGTCGTTCAACATTCTGTCAGAACAACGAACCATGGAGTATGATTTCTCTGAAACCATGATAGATTTCAAGTCGATCCTGACCAAAATGAGTCTGTGGTGTGAAATAATTTTTGTTGAGTGGATAGATTTTAGTTGGGGTAGTCGTTCAACATTCTATCAGAACAACGAACCATGGAGTATGATTTCTCTGAAACCATGATATATTTCAAATCGATCCTGACCAAAATGGGTCTGCGGTGTGAAATAATTTTTGTTGAGTGGATAGATTTCAGTTGGGGTAGTCGTTCAACACTCCATCAGAACAACGAACCATGGAGTATGATTTCTCTGAAACCATGATAGATTTCAAATCGATATTGACCAAAATGAGTCTGTGGCGTGAAATAATTTTTGTTGAGTGGATAGATTGTAGTTAGGGGTAGTCGTTCAATATTCTATCAGAACAACGAACCATGGAGTATGATTTCTCTGAAACCATGATAGATTTCAAATCGATTAAGTCCAAAATGAATCTGTGGTGTGAAATAATTTTTGTTGAGTGGATTGATGTTAGTTAGGGGTAGTCGTTCAACATTCTATCAGAACAACGAACCATGGAGTGTGATTTCTCTGAAACCATGATAGATTTCAAATCGATCCTGACCAAATGAGTCTGTGGCGTGAAATAATTTTGTTGCGTGCATAGATTTCAGTTGGGGTAGTCGTTCAACATTCTATCAGAACAAGGAACCATGGAGTATGATTTCTCTGAAACCATGATAGATTTCAAATCGATCCTGACCAAAATGAGTCTGTGGCGTGAAATAATTTTTGTTGAGTGGCTAGATTTTAGTTAGGGGTAGTCGTTCAACATTCTATCAGAACAACGAACCATGGAGTATGATTTCTCTGAAACCATGATAGATTTCAGATCGATCCTGACCAAAATGAGTCTGTGGAGTGAAATAATATTTGTTGAGTGAATAGATTTTAGTTGGAGTAGTTGTTCTATCAGAACAACGAACCATGGAGTATGATTTCTCTGAATCCATGATAGATTTCAAATCCATCCTGACCAAGATGAGTCTGTGATGTGAAATAATTTTTATTGAGTGGATAGATTTTAGGTAATGATAGTCGTTCAACATTCTATCAGAACAAGGAACCTGGAGTATGATTTCTCTGAAACCATGATAGATTTCAAATCGATCCTGACCAAAATGAGTCTGTGGTATGAAATAATTTTTGCTTCGGTGGATAGATTTTAGTTGGGGTAGTCGTTCAACATTCTATCAGAACAACGAAACATGGAGTATGATTTCTCTGAAACCATGATAGATTTCAAGTCGATCCTGACCAAAATGAGTCTGCGGTGTGAAATAATTTTTGTTGAGTGGATAGATTTTAGTTGGGGTAGTCGTTCAACATTCTATCAGAACAACGAACCATTGAGTATGATTTCTCTAAACCCATGATAGATTTCAAATCGATCCTGACCAAGATGAGCCTCTTGTGTAAAATAATTTTTGTTGAGTGGATAGATTTCAGTTGGGGTAGTCGTTCAACATTCTATCAGAACAACGAACCATGGAGTATGATTTCTCTGAAACTATGATAGATTTCAAATCGATATTGACCAAAATGAGTCTGTGGCGTGAAATAATTTTTGTTGAGTGGATAGATTTTAGTTGGGGTAGTCGTTCATCATTCTATCAGAACAACGAACCATGGAGTATGATTTCTCTGAAACCATGATAGATTTCAAATCGATCCTGACCCAGTGAGTCTGGGGTGTGAAATAATTGTTGTTGAGTGGATAGATTTTAGTTGGGGTAGTGGTTCAACTTTCTATCAGAACAACGAACCATGGAGTATGATTTCTCTGAAACCATGATAGATTTCAAATAGATCCTGACCAAGATCAGTCTGTGGTGTGAAATAATTTTTGTTGAGTGGATAGATTTTAGTTAATGGTAGTCGTTCAATATTCTATCAGAACAACGAACCATGGAGTATGATTTCTCCGAAACCATGATAGATTTCAAATCGATCCTGACCAAATGAGTCTGTGGTGTGAAATAATTTTTGTTGAGTGGATAGATTTCAGTTGGGGTAGTCGTTCAACATTGTATCAGAACAACGAACCATGGAGTATGATTTCTCTGAAACCATGATCGATTTCAAATCGATCCTGACCAAGATCAGTCTGTGGTGTGAATTAATTTTTGCTTCGGTGGATAGATTTTAGTTGGGGTAGTCGTTCAACATTCTATCAGAACAACGAACCATGGAGTATGATTTTTCCGAAACCATGATAGATTTCAAATCGACCCGACCAAATGAGTCTGTGGTGTGAAATAATTTTTGTTGAGTGGATAGATTTTAGTTAATGGTAGTCGTTGAATATTCTATCAGAACAACGAACCATGGAGTATGATTTTTCCGAAACCATGATAGATTTCAAATCGACCCGACCAAATGAGTCTGTGGTGTGAAATAATTTTTGTTGAGTGGATTGATTTAAGTTGAGATAGTCGTTCAACATTGTATCAGAACAACGAACCATGGAGTATGATTTCTCTGAAACCACGATAGATTTCAAATCGATCCTGACCAAAATGAGTGAAATAATTTTTGTTGAGCGGATAGATTGTAGTTAGGGGTAGTCGTTCAATATTCTATCGGAACAACGAACCATGGAGTATGATTTCTCTGAAACCATGATAGATTTCAAATCGATCCTGTCCAAAATGAGTCTGTGGTGTGAAATAATTTTTGTTGAGTGGATAGATTTCAGTTGGGGTAGTCGTTCAACATTCTATCAGAACAACGAACCATGGAGTATGATTTCTCTGAAACCATGATAGATTTCAAGTCGATCCTGATCAAAATGAGTCTGTGGTGTGAAATAATTTTTGTTGAGTGGATAGATTTTAGTTGGGGTAGTCGTTCAACATTCTATCAGAACAACAAACCATGGGGTATGATTTCTCTGAAACCATGATAGATTTCAAACCGATCCTGAAAAAAATTAGTCTGTGGTGTGAAATAATTTTTGTTGAGTGGATAGATTTGAGTTGGGGTAGTCGTTCAACTTTCTATCAGAACAACGAACCATGGAGTATGATTTCTCTGAAACCAAGATAGATTTCAAATCGATCCTGACCAAGATGAGTCTGTGACGTGAAATAATTTTTGTTGAGTGGATAGATTTTAGTTAGGGGTAGTCGTTCAACATTCTATCAGAACAACGAACCATGGAGTATGATTTCTCTGAAACCATGATAGATTTCAAGTCGATCCTGACCAAAATGAGTCTGTGGTGTGAAATAATTTTTGCTTCGGTGGATAGATTTTAGTTGGGGTAGTCGTTCAACATTCTATCAGAACAACGAACCATGGAGTATGATTTCTCTGAAACCATGATAGATTTCAAATCGATCCTGACCCAGTGAGTCTGGGGTGTGAAATAATTGTTGTTGAGTGGATAGATTTTAGTTGGGGTAGTCGTTCAACTTTCTATCAGAACAACGAACCATGGAGTATGATTTCTCTGAAACCATGATAGATTTCAAATCAATCCTGACCAAAATGAGTCTGTGGTGTGAAATAATTTTTGTTGAGTGGATAGATTTTAGTTAATGGTAGTCGTTCAATATTCTATCAGAACAACGAACCATGGAGTATGATTTCTCCGAAACCATGATAGATTTCAAATCGATCCTGACCAAATGAGTCTGTGGTGTGAAATAATTTTTGTTGAGTGGATAGATTTCAGTTGGGGTAGTCGTTCAACATTGTATCAGAACAACGAACCATGGAGTATGATTTCTCTGAAACCATGATAGATTTCAAATCGATCCTGACCAAGATCAGTCTGTGGTATGAATTCATTTTTGCTTCGGTGGATAGATTTTAGTTGGGGTAGTCGTTCAACATTCTATCAGAACAACGAACCATGGAGTATGATTTTTCCGAAACCATGATAGATTTCAAATCTACCCGACCAAATGAGTCTGTGGTGTGAAATAATTTTTGTTGAGTGGATAGATTTTAGTTAATGGTAGTCGTTCAATATTCTATCAGAACAACGAACCATGGAGAATGATTTCTCCGAAACCATGAAAGATTTCAAATCGATCCTGACCAAATGAGTCTGTGGTGTGAAATAATTTTTGTTGAGTGGATAGATTTCAGTTGGGGTAGTCGTTCAACATTGTATCAGAACAACGAACCATGGAGTATGATTTCTCTGAAACCATGATAGATTTCAAATCGATCCTGACCAAGATCAGTCTGTGGTGTGAATTCATTTTTGCTTCGGTGGATAGATTTTAGTTGGGGTAGTCGTTCAACTTTCTATCAGAACAACGAACCATGGAGTATGATTTTGCCGAAACCATGATAGATTTCAAATCGATCCTGACCAAAATGAGTCTGTGGTGTGAAATAATTTTTGTTGAGTGGATAGATTTTAGTTAGGGGTAGTCGTTCAACATTCTATCAGAACAACGAACCATGGAGTATGATTTCTCTGAAACCATGATAGATTTCAAGTCGATCCTGACCAAAATGAGTCTGTGGTGTGAAATAATTTTTGCTTCGGTGGATAGATTTTAGTTGGGGTAGTCGTTCAACATTCTATCAGAACAACGAACCATGGAGTATGATTTCTCTGAAACCATGATAGATTTCAAATCGATCCTGACCCAGTGAGTCTGGGGTGTGAAATAATTGTTGTTGAGTGGATAGATTTTAGTTGGGGTAGTCGTTCAACTTTCTATCAGAACAACGAACCATGGAGTATGATTTTTCCGAAACCATGATAGATTTCAAATCGATCCTGACCAAAATGAGTCTGTGGTGTGAAATAATTTTTGTTGAGTGGATAGATTTTAGTAAATTTTAGTCGTTCAATATTCTATCAGAACAACAAACTATGGAGTACGCTTTCTCTGAAACCATGATAGATTTCAAATCGATCCTGACCAAATGAGTCTGTGGTGTGAAATAATTTTTGTTGAGTGGATAGATTTCAGTTGGGGTAGTCGTTCAACATTGTATCAGAACAACGAACCATGGAGTATGATTTTTCCGAAACCATGATAGATTTCGAATCGACCCGACCAAATGAGTCTGTGGTGTGAAATAATTTTTGTTGAGTGGATAGATTTAAGTTGAGATAGTCGTTCAACATTGTATCAGAACAACGAACCATGGAGTATGATTTCTCTGAAACCATGATAGATTTCAAATCGATCCTGACCAAAATGAGTGAAATAATTTTTGTTGAGCGGATAGATTGTAGTTAGGGGTAGTCGTTCAATATTCTATCAGAACAACGAACCATTAAGTATGATTTCTCTGAAACCATGATAGATTTCAAGTCGATCCTGACCAAAATGAGTCTGTGGTGTGAAAGAATTTTTGTTGAGTGGATAGATTTTAGTTGGGGTAGTCGTTCAACATTCTATCAGAACAACAAACCCTGGGGTATGATTTCTCTGAAACCATGATAGATTTCAAATCGATCCTGAAAAAAATGAGTCTGTGGTGTGAAATAATTTTTGTTGAGTGGATAGATTTGAGTTGGGGTAGTCGTTCAACTTTCTATCAGAACAACGAACCATGGAGTATGATTTCTCTGAAACCATGATAGATTTCAAATCGATATTGACCAAAATGAGTCTGTGGAGTGAAATAATTTTTGTTGAGTGGATAGATTTCAGTTGGGGTAGTCGTTCAACTTTCTATCAGAACAACGAACCATGGAGTATGACTTCTCTGAAACCATGATAGATTTCAAATCCATCCTGACCAAGATGAGTCTGTGGTGTGAAATAATTTTTATTGAGTGGATAGATTTTAGGTAATGGTAGTCGTTCAACATTCTATCAGAACAAGGAACCTGGAGTATGATTTCTCTGAAACCATGATAGATTTCAAATCGATCCTGACCAAAATGAGTCTGTGGTGTGAAATAATTTTTGTTGAGTGGATAGATTTTAGTTGGGGTAGTCGTTCAACATTCTATCAGAACAACAAACCATGGGGTATGATTTCTCTGAAACCATGATAGATTTCAAATCGATCCTGAAAAAAATGAGTCTGTGGTGTGAAATAATTTTTGTTGAGTGGATAATTTTAGTTGGGGTAGTCGTTCAACATTCTATCAGAACAACGAACCATGGAGTATGATTTCTCTGAAACCATGATAGATTTCAAGTCGATCCTGACCAAAATGAGTCTGTGGTGTGAAATAATTTTTGCTTCGGTGGATAGATTTTAGTTGGGGTAGTCGTTCAACATTCTATCAGAACAACGAACCATGGAGTATGATTTCTCTGAAACCGTGATAGATTTCAAATCGATCCTGACCCAGTGAGTCTGGGGTGTGAAATAATTGTTGTTGAGTGGATAGATTTTAGTTAATGGTAGTCGTTCAATATTCTATCAGAACAACGAACCATGGAGTATGATTTCTCCGAAACCATGATAGATTTCAAATCGATCCTGACCAAATGAGCCTGTGGTGTGAAATAATTTTTGTTGAGTGGATAGATTTCAGTTGGTGTAGTCGTTCAACATTGTATCAGAACAACGAACCATGGAGTATGATTTCTCTGAAACCATGATAGATTTCAAATCGATTCTGACCAAGATGAATCTGTGGTGTGAAATAATTTTTGCTTCGGTGTATAGATTTTAGTTGGGGTAGTCGTTCAACATTCTATCAGAACAACGAACCATGGAGTATGATTTTTCCGAAACCATGATAGATTTCAAATCGACCCGACCAAATGAGTCTGTGGTGTGAAATAATTTTTGTTGAGTGGATAGATTTTAGTTAATGGTAGTCGTTCAATATTCTATCAGAACAACGAACCATGGAGTATGATTTCTCCGAAACCATGATAGATTTCAAATCGATCCTGACCAAATGAGTCTGTGGTGTGAAATAATTTTTGTTGAGTGGATAGATTTCTGTTGGGGTAGTCGTTCAACATTGTATCAGAACAACGAACCATGGAGTATGATTTCTCTGAAACCATGATAGATTTCAAATCGATCCTGACCAAGATCAGTCTGTGGTGTGAATTCATTTTTGCTTTGGTGGATAGATTTTAGTTGGGGTAGTCGTTCAACTTTCTATCGGAACAACGAACCATGGAGTATGATTTTTCCGAAACCATGATAGATTACAAATCGATCCTGACCAAAATGAGTCTGTGGTGTGAAATAATTTTTGTTGAGTGGATAGATTTTAGTTAATGGTAGTCGTTCAATATTCTATCAGAACAACGAACCATGGAGTATGATTTCTCGGAAACCATGATAGATTTCAAATCGATCCTGACCAAATGAGTCTGTGGTGTGAAATAATTTTTGTTGAGTGGATAGATTTCAGTTGGGGTAGTCGTTCAACATTGTATCAGAACAACGAACCATGGAGTATGATTTCTCTGAAACCATGATAGATTTCAAATCGATCCTGACCAAGATCAGTCTGTGGTGTGAATTCATTTTTGCTTCGGTGGATAGATTTTAGTTGGGGTAGTCGTTCAACATTCTATCAGAACAACGAACCATGGAGTATGATTTTTCCGAAACCATGATAGATTTCAAATCGACCCGACCAAATGAGTCTGTGGTGTGAAATCATTTTTGTTGAGTGGATAGATTTTAGTTAATGGTAGTCGTTCAATATTCTATCAGAACAACGAACCATGGAGTATGATTTCTCGGAAACCATGATCGATTTCAAATCGATCCTGACCAAATGAGTATGTGGTGTGAAATAATTTTTGTTGAGTGGATAGTTTTCAGTTGGGGTAGTCGTTCAACATTGTATCAGAACAACGAACCATGGAGTATGATTTCTCTGAAACCATGATAGATTTCAAATCGATCCTGACCAAGATCAGTCTGTGGTGTGAATTCATTTTTGCTTCGGTGGATAGATTTTAGTTGGGGTAGTCGTTCAACATTCTATCAGAACAACGAACCATGGAGTATGATTTTTCCGAAACCATGATAGATTTCAAATCGACCCGACCAAATGAGTCTGTGGTGTGAAATAATTTTTGTTGAGTGGATAGATTTTAGTTAATGGTAGTCGTTCAATATTCCATCAGAACAACGAACCATGGAGTATGATTTTTCCGAAACCATGATAGATTTCAAATCGACCCGACCAAATGAGTCTGTGGTGTGAAATAATTTTTGTTGAGTGGATAGATTTTAGTTAATGGTAGTCGTTCAATATTCTATCAGAACAACGAACCATGGAGTATGATTTTTCCGAAACCATGATAGATTTCAAATCGACCCGACCAAATGAGTCTGTGGTGTGAAATAATTTTTGTTGAGTGGATAGATTTAAGTTGAGATAGTCGTTCAACATTGTATCAGAACAACGAACCATGGAGTATGATTTCTCTGAAACCATGATAGATTTCAAATCGATCCTGACCAAAATGAGTGAAATAATTTTTGTTGAGCGGATAGATTGTAGTTAGGGGTAGTCGTTCAATATTCTATCTTAACAACGAACCATGGAGTATGATTTCTCTGAAACCATGATAGATTTCAAATCGATCCTGTCCAAAATGAGTCTGTGGTGTGAAATAATTTTTGTTGAGTGGATAGATTTCAGTTGGGGTGGTCGTTCAACATTCTATCAGAACAAGGAACCTGGAGTATGATTTCTCTGAAACCATGATAGATTTCAAGTCGATCCTGACCAAAATGAGTCTGTGGTGTGAAATAATTTTTGTTGAGTGGATAGATTTTAGTTGGGGTAGTCGTTCAACATTCTATCAGAACAACAAACCATGGGGTATGATTTCTCTGAAACCATGATAGATTTCAAATCGATCCTGAAAAAAATGAGTCTGTGGTGTGAAATAATTTTTGTTGAGTGGATAATTTTAGTTGGGGTAGTCGTTCAACATTCTATCAGAACAACGAACCATGGAGTATGATTTCTCTGAAACCATGATAGATTTCAGATCGATCCTGACCAAAATGAGTCTGTGGAGTGAAATAATTTTTGTTGAGTGGATAGATTTTAGTTGGAGTAGTCGTTCAACTTTCTATCAGAACAACGAACCATGGAGTATGATTTCTCTGAAACCATGATAGATTTCAAATCCATCCTGACCAAGATGAGTCTGTGGTGTGAAATAATTTTTATTGAGTGGATAGATTTTAGGTAATGGCAGTCGTTCAACATTCTATCAGAACAAGGAACCTGGAGTATGATTTCTCTGAAACCAAGATAGATTTCAAATCGATCCTGAGCAAAATGAGTCTGTGGTGTGAAATAATTTTTCTTGAGTGGATAGATTTTAGTTAGGGGTAGTCGTTCAACATTCTATCAGAACAAGGAACCTGGAGTATGATTTCTCTGAAACCATGATAGATTTCAAATCGATCCTGACCAAGATGAGTCTGTGGTGCGAAATAATTTTTGTTGAGTGGATAGATTTTAGTTAGGGGTAGTCGTTCAACATTCTATCAGAACAACGAACAATGGAGTATGATTTCTCTGAAACCATGATAGATTTCAAGTCGATCCTGACCAAAATGAGTCTGTGGTGTGAAATAATTTTTGCTTCATTGGATAGATTTTAGTTGGGGTAGTCGTTCAACATTCTATCAGAACAACGAAACATGGAGTATGATTTCTCTGAAACCATGATAGATTTCAAGTCGATCCTGACCAAAATGAGTCTGCGGTGTGAAATAATTTTTGTTGAGTGGATAGATTTTAGTTGGGGTAGTCGTTCAACATTCTATCAGAACAACGAACCATTGAGTATGATTTCTCTAAACCTATGATAGATTTCAAATCGATCCTGACCAAGATGAGCCTCTTGTGTAAAATAATTTTTGTTGAGTGGATAGATTTCAGTTGGGGTAGTCGTTCAACATTCTATCAGAACAACGAACCATGGAGTATGATTTCTCTGAAACTATGATAGATTTCAAATCGATATTGACCAAAATGAGTCTGTGGCGTGAAATAATTTTTGTTGAGTGGATAGATTTTAGTTAGGGGTAGTCGTTCAACATTCTATCAGAACAACGAACAATGGAGTATGATTTCTCTGAAACCATGATAGATTTCAAGTCGATCCTGACCAAAATGAGTCTGTGGTGTGAAATAATTTTTGCTTCGGTGGATAGATTTTAGTTGCTGTAGTCGTTCAACATTCTATCAGAACAACAAACCATGGAGTATGATTGCTCTGAAACCATGATAATTTTCAAATCGATCCTGACCAAGATGAGTCTGTTGTGTTAAATAATTTTTGTTGAGTGGATAGATTTTAGTTAGGGGTAGTCGTTCAACATTCTATCAGAACAACGAACCATGGAGTATGATTTCTCTGAAACTATGATAGATTTCAAATCGATATTGACCAAAATGAGTCTGTGACGTGAAATAATTTTTGTTGAGTGGATAGATTTTAGTTAGGGGTAGTCGTTCAACATTCTATCAGAACAACGAACCATGGAGTATGATTTCTCTGAAACCATGATAGATTTCAAGTCGATCCTGACCAAAATGAGTCTGTGGTGTGAAATAATTTTTGCTTCTTCGGATAGATTTTTGTTGGATTAGTCGTTCAACATTCTATCAGAACAACGAACAATGGAGTATGATTTCTCTGAAACCATGATAGATTTAAAATCGATCCTGACCCAGTGAGTCTGGGGTGTGAAATAATTGTTGTTGAGTGGATAGATTTTAGTTGGGGTAGTCGTTCAACTTTCTATCAGAACAACGAACCATGGAGTATGATTTCTCTGAAACCATGATAGATTTCAAATCGATCCTGACCAAAATGAGTCTGTGGTGTGAAATAATTTTTGTTGAGTGGATAGATTTTAGTTGGGGTAGTCGTTCAACATTCTATCAGAACAACGAACCATGGAGTATGGTTTCTCCGAAACCATAATAGATTTCAAATCGATCCTGACCAAATGAGTCTGTGGTGTGAAATAATTTTTGTTGAGTTGATAGATTTCAGTTGGGGTAGTCGTTCAACATTGTATCAGAACAACGAACCATGGAGTATGATTTCTCTGAAATCGATCCTGACCCAGTGAGTCTGTGGTGTGAAATAATTGTTGTTGAGTGGATAGATTTTAGTTGGGGTAGTCGTTCAACTTTCTACCAGAACAACGAACCATGGAGCATGATTTCTCTGAAACCATGATAGATTTCAAATCGATCCTGACCAAAATGAGTCTGTGGTGTGAAATAATTTTTGTTGAGTGGATAGATTTTAGTTAATGGTAGCCGTTCAATATTCTATCAGAACAACGAACCATGGAGTATGATTTCTCTGAAACCATGATAGATTTCAAATCGATCCTGACCAAGATCAGTCTGTGGTGTGAATTCATTTTTGCTTCGGTGGATAGATTTTAGTTGGGGTAGTCGTTCAACATTCTATCAGAACAACGAACCATGGAGTATGATTTTTCCGAAACCATGATAGATTTCAAATCGACCCGACCAGATGAGTCTGTGGTGTGAAATAATTTTTGTTGAGTGGATAGATTTTAGTTAATGGTAGTCGTTCAATATTCTATCAGAACAACGAACCATCGAGTATGATTTTTCCGAAACCATGATAGATTTCAAATCGACCCGACCAAATGAGTCTGTGGTGTGAAATAATTTTTGTTGAGTGGATAGATTTTAGTTAATGGTAGTCGTTCAATATTCTATCAGAATAACGAACCATGGAGTATGATTTTTCCGAAACCATGATAGATTTTAAATCGACCCGACCAAATGAGTCTGTGGTGTGAAATAATTTTTGTTGAGTGGATAGATTTAAGTTGAGATAGTCGTTCAACATTGTATCAGAACAACGAACCATGGAGTATGATTTCTCTGAAACCATGATAGATTTCAAATCGATCCTGACCAAAATGAGTGAAATAATTTTTGTTGAGCGGATAGATTGTAGTTAGGGGTAGTCGTTCAATATTCTATCGGAACAACGAACCATGGAGTATGATTTGTCCGAAACCATGATAGATTTCAAATCGACCCGACCAAATGAGTCTGTGGTGTGAAATAATTTTTGTTGAGTGGATAGATTTAAGTTGAGATAGTCGTTCAACATTGTATCAGAACAACGAACCATGGAGTATGATTTCTCTGAAACCATGATAGATTTCAAATCGATCCTGACCAAAATGAGTGAAATAATTTTTGTTGAGCGGATAGATTGTAGTTAGGGGTAGTCGTTCAATATTCTATCGGAACAACGAACCGTGGAGTATGATTTCTCTGAAACCATGATAGATTTCAAATCGATCCTGTCCAAAATGAGTCTGTGGTGTGAAATAATTTTTGTTGAGTGGATAGATTTCAGTTGGGGTAGTCGTTCAACATTCTATCAGAACAACGAACCATGGAGTATGATTTCTCTGAAACCATGATAGATTTCAAGTCGATCCTGACCAAAATGAGTCTGTGGTGTGAAATAATTTTTGTTGAGTGGATAGATTTTAGTTGGGGTAGTCGTTCAACATTCTATCAGAACAACAAACCATGGGGTATGATTTCTCTGAAACCATGATAGATTTCAAATCGATCCTGAAAAAAATGAGTCTGTGGTGTGAAATAATTTTCGTTGAGTGGATAGATTTAAGTTGGGGTAGTCGTTCAACATTGTATCAGAACAACGAACCATGGAGTATGATTTCTCTGAAACCATGATAGATTTCAAATCGATCCTGACCAAGATCAGTCTGTGGTGTGAATTCATTTTTGCTTCGGTGGATAGATTTTAGTTGGGGTAGTCGTTCAACATTCTATCAGAACAACGAACCATGGAGTATGATTTTTCCGAAACCATGATAGATTTCAAATCGACCCGACCAAATGAGTCTGTGGTGTGAAATAATTTTTGTTGAGTGGATAGATTTTAGTTGGGGTAGTCGTTCAACATTCTATCAGAACAACAAACCATGGGGTATGATTTCTCTGAAACCATGATAGATTTCAAATCGATCCTGAAAAAAATGAGTCTGTGGTGTGAAATAATTTTTGTTGAGTGGATAATTTTAGTTGGGGTAGTCGTTCAACATTCTATCAGAACAACGAACCATGGAGTATGATTTCTCTGAAACCATGATAGATTTCAGATCGATCCTGACCAAAATGAGTCTGTGGAGTGAAATAATTTTTGTTGAGTGGATAGATTTTAGTTGGAGTAGTCGTTCAACTTTCTATCAGAACAACGAACCATGGAGTATGATTTCTCTGAAACCATGATAGATTTCAAATCCATCCTGACCAAGATGAGTCTGTGGTGTGAAATAATTTTTATTGAGTGGATAGATTTTAGGTAATGGCAGTCGTTCAACATTCTATCAGAACAAGGAACCTGGAGTATGATTTCTCTGAAACCAAGATAGATTTCAAATCGATCCTGAGCAAAATGAGTCTGTGGTGTGAAATAATTTTTCTTGAGTGGATAGATTTTAGTTAGGGGTAGTCGTTCAACATTCTATCAGAACAAGGAACCTGGAGTATGATTTCTCTGAAACCATGATAGATTTCAAATCGATCCTGACCAAGATGAGTCTGTGGTGCGAAATAATTTTTGTTGAGTGGATAGATTTTAGTTAGGGGTAGTCGTTCAACATTCTATCAGAACAACGAACAATGGAGTATGATTTCTCTGAAACCATGATAGATTTCAAGTCGATCCTGACCAAAATGAGTCTGTGGTGTGAAATAATTTTTGCTTCATTGGATAGATTTTAGTTGGGGTAGTCGTTCAACATTCTATCAGAACAACGAAACATGGAGTATGATTTCTCTGAAACCATGATAGATTTCAAGTCGATCCTGACCAAAATGAGTCTGCGGTGTGAAATAATTTTTGTTGAGTGGATAGATTTTAGTTGGGGTAGTCGTTCAACATTCTATCAGAACAACGAACCATTGAGTATGATTTCTCTAAACCTATGATAGATTTCAAATCGATCCTGACCAAGATGAGCCTCTTGTGTAAAATAATTTTTGTTGAGTGGATAGATTTCAGTTGGGGTAGTCGTTCAACATTCTATCAGAACAACGAACCATGGAGTATGATTTCTCTGAAACTATGATAGATTTCAAATCGATATTGACCAAAATGAGTCTGTGGCGTGAAATAATTTTTGTTGAGTGGATAGATTTTAGTTAGGGGTAGTCGTTCAACATTCTATCAGAACAACGAACAATGGAGTATGATTTCTCTGAAACCATGATAGATTTCAAGTCGATCCTGACCAAAATGAGTCTGTGGTGTGAAATAATTTTTGCTTCGGTGGATAGATTTTAGTTGCTGTAGTCGTTCAACATTCTATCAGAACAACAAACCATGGAGTATGATTGCTCTGAAACCATGATAATTTTCAAATCGATCCTGACCAAGATGAGTCTGTTGTGTTAAATAATTTTTGTTGAGTGGATAGATTTTAGTTAGGGGTAGTCGTTCAACATTCTATCAGAACAACGAACCATGGAGTATGATTTCTCTGAAACTATGATAGATTTCAAATCGATATTGACCAAAATGAGTCTGTGACGTGAAATAATTTTTGTTGAGTGGATAGATTTTAGTTAGGGGTAGTCGTTCAACATTCTATCAGAACAACGAACCATGGAGTATGATTTCTCTGAAACCATGATAGATTTCAAGTCGATCCTGACCAAAATGAGTCTGTGGTGTGAAATAATTTTTGCTTCTTCGGATAGATTTTTGTTGGATTAGTCGTTCAACATTCTATCAGAACAACGAACAATGGAGTATGATTTCTCTGAAACCATGATAGATTTAAAATCGATCCTGACCCAGTGAGTCTGGGGTGTGAAATAATTGTTGTTGAGTGGATAGATTTTAGTTGGGGTAGTCGTTCAACTTTCTATCAGAACAACGAACCATGGAGTATGATTTCTCTGAAACCATGATAGATTTCAAATCGATCCTGACCAAAATGAGTCTGTGGTGTGAAATAATTTTTGTTGAGTGGATAGATTTTAGTTGGGGTAGTCGTTCAACATTCTATCAGAACAACGAACCATGGAGTATGGTTTCTCCGAAACCATAATAGATTTCAAATCGATCCTGACCAAATGAGTCTGTGGTGTGAAATAATTTTTGTTGAGTTGATAGATTTCAGTTGGGGTAGTCGTTCAACATTGTATCAGAACAACGAACCATGGAGTATGATTTCTCTGAAATCGATCCTGACCCAGTGAGTCTGTGGTGTGAAATAATTGTTGTTGAGTGGATAGATTTTAGTTGGGGTAGTCGTTCAACTTTCTACCAGAACAACGAACCATGGAGCATGATTTCTCTGAAACCATGATAGATTTCAAATCGATCCTGACCAAAATGAGTCTGTGGTGTGAAATAATTTTTGTTGAGTGGATAGATTTTAGTTAATGGTAGCCGTTCAATATTCTATCAGAACAACGAATTATGGAGTATGATTTCTCTGAAACCATGATAGATTTCAAATCGATCCTGACCAAGATCAGTCTGTGGTGTGAATTCATTTTTGCTTCGGTGGATAGATTTTAGTTGGGGTAGTCGTTCAACATTCTATCAGAACAACGAACCATGGAGTATGATTTTTCCGAAACCATGATAGATTTCAAATCGACCCGACCAGATGAGTCTGTGGTGTGAAATAATTTTTGTTGAGTGGATAGATTTTAGTTAATGGTAGTCGTTCAATATTCTATCAGAACAACGAACCATCGAGTATGATTTTTCCGAAACCATGATAGATTTCAAATCGACCCGACCAAATGAGTCTGTGGTGTGAAATAATTTTTGTTGAGTGGATAGATTTTAGTTAATGGTAGTCGCTCAATATTCTATCAGAATAACGAACCATGGAGTATGATTTTTCCGAAACCATGATAGATTTTAAATCGACCCGACCAAATGAGTCTGTGGTGTGAAATAATTTTTGTTGAGTGGATAGATTTAAGTTGAGATAGTCGTTCAACATTGTATCAGAACAACGAACCATGGAGTATGATTTCTCTGAAACCATGATAGATTTCAAATCGATCCTGACCAAAATGAGTGAAATAATTTTTGTTGAGCGGATAGATTGTAGTTAGGGGTAGTCGTTCAATATTCTATCGGAACAACGAACCATGGAGTATGATTTGTCCGAAACCATGATAGATTTCAAATCGACCCGACCAAATGAGTCTGTGGTGTGAAATAATTTTTGTTGAGTGGATAGATTTAAGTTGAGATAGTCGTTCAACATTGTATCAGAACAACGAACCATGGAGTATGATTTCTCTGAAACCATGATAGATTTCAAATCGATCCTGACCAAAATGAGTGAAATAATTTTTGTTGAGCGGATAGATTGTAGTTAGGGGTAGTCGTTCAATATTCTATCGGAACAACGAACCGTGGAGTATGATTTCTCTGAAACCATGATAGATTTCAAATCGATCCTGTCCAAAATGAGTCTGTGGTGTGAAATAATTTTTGTTGAGTGGATAGATTTCAGTTGGGGTAGTCGTTCAACATTCTATCAGAACAACGAACCATGGAGTATGATTTCTCTGAAACCATGATAGATTTCAAGTCGATCCTGACCAAAATGAGTCTGTGGTGTGAAATAATTTTTGTTGAGTGGATAGATTTTAGTTGGGGTAGTCGTTCAACATTCTATCAGAACAACAAACCATGGGGTATGATTTCTCTGAAACCATGATAGATTTCAAATCGATCCTGAAAAAAATGAGTCTGTGGTGTGAAATAATTTTCGTTGAGTGGATAGATTTAAGTTGGGGTAGTCGTTCAACATTGTATCAGAACAACGAACCATGGAGTATGATTTCTCTGAAACCATGATAGATTTCAAATCGATCCTGACCAAGATCAGTCTGTGGTGTGAATTCATTTTTGCTTCGGTGGATAGATTTTAGTTGGGGTAGTCGTTCAACATTCTATCAGAACAACGAACCATGGAGTATGATTTTTCCGAAACCATGATAGATTTCAAATCGACCCGACCAAATGAGTCTGTGGTGTGAAATAATTTTTGTTGAGTGGATAGACTTTAGTTAATGGTAGTCGTTCAATATTCTATCAGAACAACGAACCATGGAGTATGATTTTTCCGAAACCATGATAGATTTCAAATCGACCCGACCAAATGAGTCTGTGGTGTGAAATAATTTTTGTTGAGTATATGGATTTAAATTGAGATAGTCGTTCAACATTGTATCAGAACAACGAACCATGGAGTATGATTTCTCTGAAACCATGATAGATTTCAAATCGATCCTGACCAAAATGAGTGAAATAATTTTTGTTGAGCGGATAGATTGTAGTTAGGGGTAGTCGTTCAATATCCTATCGGAACAACGAACCATGGAGTATGATTTCTCTGAAACCATGATAGATTTCAAATCGATCCTGTCCAAAATGAGTCTGTGGTGTGAAATAATTTTTGTTGAGTGGATAGATTTCAGTTGGGGTAGTCGTTCAACATTCTATCAGAACAACGAGCCAGGGGTATGATTTCTCTGAAACCATGAAAGATTTTAAATCGATCCTGACAAAGTTCAGTCTGTGGTGTGAAATCATTTTTGCTTCGGTGGATAGATTTTAGTTGGGGTAGTCGTTCAACATTCTATCAGAAGAACGAATCATGGAGTATGATTTCTCTGAAACCATGATAGATTTCAAATCGATCCTGAAAAAAATGAGTCTGTGGTGTGAAATAATTTTCGTTGAGTGGATAGATTTGAGTTGGGGTAGTCGTTCAACTTTCTATCAGAACAACGAACCATGGAGTATGATTTCTCTGAAACCATGATAGATTTCAAATCGATATTGACCAAAATGAGTCTGTGACGTGAAATAATTTTTGTTGAGTGGATAGATTTTAGTTAGGGGTAGTCGTTCAACATTCTATCAGAACAACGAACCATGGAGTATGATTTCTCTGAAACCATGATAGATTTCAAGTCGATCCTGACCAAAATCAGTCTGTGGTGTGAAATAATTTTTGCTTCGGTGGATAGATTTTAGTTGGGGTAGTCGTTCAACATTCTATCAGAACAACGAACCATGGAGTATGATTTCTCTGAAATCGATCCTGACCCAGTGAGTCTGTGGTGTGAAATAATTGTTGTTGAGTGGATAGATTTTAGTTGGGGTAGTCGTTCAACTTTCTATCAGAACAACGATCCATGGAGCATGATTTCTCTGAAAGCATGATAGATTTCAAATCGATCCTGACCAAAATGAGTCTGTGGTGTGAAATAATTTTTGTTGAGTGGATAGATTTTAGTTAATGGTAGCCGTTCAATATTCTATCAGAACAGCGAACCATTTAGTATGATTTCTCTGAAACCATGATAGATTTCAAATCGATCCTGACCAAGATCAGTCTGTGGTGTGAATTCATTTTTGCTTCGGTGGATAGATTTTAGTTGGGGTAGTCGTTCAACATTCTATCAGAACAACGAACCATGGAGTATGATTTTTCCGAAACCATGATAGATTTCAAATCGACCCGACCAGATGAGTCTGTGGTGTGAAATAATTTTTGTTGAGTGGATAGATTTTAGTTAATGGTAGTCGTTCAATATTCTATCAGAACAACGAACCATCGAGTATGATTTTTCCGAAACCATGATAGATTTCAAATCGACCCGACCAAATGAGTCTGTGGTGTGAAATAATTTTTGTTGAGTGGATAGATTTTAGTTAATGGTAGTCGTTCAATATTCTATCAGAATAACGAACCATGGAGTATGATTTTTCCGAAACCATGATAGATTTCAAATCGACCCGACCAAATGAGTCTGTGGTGTGAAATAATTTTTGTTGAGTGGATAGATTTAAGTTGAGATAGTCGTTCAACATTGTATCAGAACAACGAACCATGGAGTATGATTTCTCTGAAACCATGATAGATTTCAAATCGATCCTGACCAAAATGAGTGAAATAATTTTTGTTGAGCGGATAGATTGTAGTTAGGGGTAGTCGTTCAATATTCTATCGGAACAACGAACCGTGGAGTATGATTTCTCTGAAACCATGATAGATTTCAAATCGATCCTGTCCAAAATGAGTCTGTGGTGTGAAATAATTTTTGTTGAGTGGATAGATTTGAGTTTTGGTAGTCGTTCAACTCTCTATCAGAACAACGAACCATGGAGTATGATTTCTCTGAAACCATGATAGATTTCAAATCGATATTGACCAAAATGAGTGAAATAATTTTTGTTGAGCGGATAGATTGTAGTTAGGGGTAGTCGTTCAATATTCTATCAGAACAACAAACCATGGGGTATGATTTCTCTGAAACCATGATAGATTTCAAATCGATCCTGAAAAAAATGAGTCTGTGGTGTGAAATAATTTTCGTTGAGTGGATAGATTTGAGTTTTGGTAGTCGTTCAACTCTC
Organism: Xylota sylvarum; assembly: GCA_905220385.1. Taxonomy (NCBI): domain Eukaryota; kingdom Metazoa; phylum Arthropoda; class Insecta; order Diptera; family Syrphidae; genus Xylota; species Xylota sylvarum. Next base: position 869,114 of record CAJMZQ010000060.1, read on the forward strand.
TATCAGAACAACGAACCATGGAGTATGATTTCTCTGAAACCATGATAGATTTCAAATCGATATTGACCAAAATGAGTCTGTGACGTGAAATAATTTTTGTTGAGTGGATAGATTTTAGTTAGGGGTAGTCGTTCAACATTCTATCAGAACAACGAACCATGGAGCATGATTTCTCTGAAACCATGATAGATTTCAAGTCGATCCTGACCAAAATCAGTCTGTGGTGTGAAATAATTTTTGCTTCGGTGGATAGATTTTAGTTGGGGTAGTAGTTCAACATTCTATCAGAACAACGAACCATGGAGTATGATTTCTCTGAAACCATGATAGATTTCAAATCGATCCTGACCCAGTGAGTCTGTGGTGTGAAATAATTGTTGTTGAGTGGATAGATTTTAGTTGGGGTAGTCGTTCAACTTTCTATCAGAACAACGAACCATGGAGCATGATTTCTCTGAAACCATGATAGATTTCAAATCGATCCTGGCCAAAGTGAGTCTGTGGTGTGAAATAATTTTTGTTGAGTGGATAGATTTTAGTTAATGGTAGCCGTTCAATATTCTATCAGAACAACGAACCATGGAGTATGATTTCTCCGAAACCATGATAGATTTCAAATCGATCCTGACCACATGAGTCTGTGGTGTGAAATAATTTTTGTTGAGTGGATAGATTTCAGTTGGGGTAGTCGTTCAACATTGTATCAGAACAACGAACCATGGAGTATGATTTCTCTGAAACCATGATAGATTTCAAATCGATCCTGACCAAGATCAGTCTGTGGTGTGAATTCATTTTTGCTTCGGTGGATATATTTTAGTTGGGGTAGTCGTTCAACATTCTATCAGAACAACGAACCATGGAGTATGATTTTTCCGAAACCATGATAGATTTCAAATCGACCCGACCAGATGAGTCTGTGGTGTGAAATAATTTTTGTTGAGTGGATAGATTTTAGTTAATGGTAGTCGTTCAATATTCTATCAGAACAACGAACCATCGAGTATGATTTTTCCGAAACCATGATAGATTTCAAATCGACCCGACCAAATGAGTCTGTGGTGTGAAATAATTTTTGTTGAGTGGATAGATTTTAGTTAATGGTAGTCGTTCAATATTCTATCAGAATAACGAACCATGGAGTATGATTTTTCCGAAACCATGATAGATTTCAAATCGACCCGACCAAATGAGTCTGTGGTGTGAAATAATTTTTGTTGAGTGGATAGATTTAAGTTGAGATAGTCGTTCAACATTGTATCAGAACAACGAACCATGGAGTATGATTTCTCTGAAACCATGATAGATTTCAAATCGATCCTGACCAAAATGAGTGAAATAATTTTTGTTGAGCGGATAGCTTGTAGTTAGGGGTAGTCGTTCAATATTCTATCGGAACAACGAACCATGGAGTATGATTTCTCTGAAACCATGATAGATTTCAAATCGACCCTGTCCAAAATGAGTCTGTGGTGTGAAATAATTTTTGTTGAGTGGATAGATTTCAGTTGGGGTAGTCGTTCAACATTCTATCAGAACAACGAACCATGGAGTATGATTTCTCTGAAACCATGATAGATTTCAAGTCGATCCTGACCAAAATGAGTCTGTGGTGTGAACTAATTTTTGATGAGTGAATAGATTTTAGTTGGGGTAGTCGTTCAACATTCTATCAGAACAACAAACCATGGGGTATGATTTCTCTGAAACCATGATAGATTTCAAATCGATCCTGAAAAAAATGAGTCTGTGGTGTGAAATAATTTTTGTTGAGTGGATAGATTTGAGTTGGGGTAGTCGTTCAACTTTCTATCAGAACAACGAACCATGGAGTATGATTTCTCTGAAACCATGATAGATTTCAAATCGATTTTGACCAAAATGAGTCTGTGGTGTGAAATAATTTTTGTTGAGTGGATAGATTTTAGTTAATGGTAGTCGTTCAACATTCTATTAGAACAACGAACCATGGAGTATGATTTCTCTGAAACCATGATAGATTTCAAATCGATCCTGACCAAAATGAGTGAAATAATTTTTGTTGAGCGGATAGATTTTAGTTAGGGGTAGTCGTTCAATATTCTATCGGAACAACGAACCATGGAGTATGATTTCTCTGAAACCATGATAGATTTCAAATCGATCCTGTCCAAAATGAGTCTGTGGTGTGAAATAATTTTTGTTGAGTGGATAGATTTCAGTTGGGGTAGTCGTTCAACATTCTATCAGAACAACGAACCATGGAGTATGATTTCTCTGAAACCATGATAGATTTCAAGTCGATCCTGACCAAAATGAGTCTGTGGTGTGAACTAATTTTTGTTGAGTGAATAGATTTTAGTTGGTGTAGTCGTTCAACATTCTATCAGAACAACAAACCATGGGGTATGATTTCTCTGAAACCATGATAGATTTCAAATCGATCCTGAAAAAAATGAGTCTGTGGTGTGAAATAATTTTTGTTGAGTGGATAGATTTTAGTTGGGGTAGTCGTTCAACTTTCTATCAGAACAACGAACCCTGGAGTATGATTTCTCTGAAACCATGATAGATTTCAAGTCGATCCTGACCAAAATGAGTCTGTGGTGTGAACTAATTTTTGTTGAGTGAATAGATTTTAGTTGGGGTAGTCGTTCAACATTCTATCAGAACAACGAACCATGGAGTATGATTTCTCTGAAACCATGATAGATTTCAAATCGATATTGACCAAAATGAGTCTGTGGTGTGAAATAATTTTTGTTGAGTGGATAGATTTCAGTTGGGGTAGTCGTTCAACATTCTATCAGAACAACGAACCACGGAGTATGATTTCTCTGAAACCATGATAGATTTCAAGTCGATCCTGACCAAAATGAGTCTGTGGTGTGAACTAATTTTTGTTGAGTGAATAGATTTTAGTTGGGGTAGTCGTTCAACATTCTATCAGAACAACAAACCATGGGGTATGATTTCTCTGAAACCATGATAGATTTCAAATCGATCCTGAAAAAAATGAGTCTGTGGTGTGAAATAATTTTTGTTGAGTGGATAGAGTTAAGTTGAGATAGTCGTTCAACATTGTATCAGAACAACGAACCATGGAGTATGATTTCTCTGAAACCATGATAGATTTCAAATCGATCCTGACCAAAATGAGTGAAATAATTTTTGTTGAGTGGATAGATTTTAGTTAGGGGTAGTCGTTCAATATTCTATCGGAACAACGAACCATGGAGTATGATTTCTCTGAAACCATGATAGATTTCAAATCGATCCTGTCCAAAATGAGTCTGTGGTGTGAAATAATTTTTGTTGAGTGGATAGATTTCAGTTGGGGTAGTCGTTCAACATTCTATCAGAACAACGAACCATGGAGTATGATTTCTCTGAAACCATGATAGATTTCAAGTCGATCCTGACCAAAATGAGTCTGTGGTGTGAACTAATTTTTGTTGAGTGAATAGATTTTAGTTGGGGTAGTCGTTCAACATTCTATCAGAACAACAAACCATGGGGTATGATTTCTCTGAAACCATGATAGATTTCAAATCGATCCTGAAAAAAATGAGTCTGTGGTGTGAAATAATTTTTGTTGAGTGGATAGATTTGAGTTGGGGTAGTCGTTCAACTTTCTATCAGAACAACGAACCATGGAGTATGATTTCTCTGAAACCATGATAGATTTCAAATCGATATTGACCAAAATGAGTCTGTGACGTGAAATAATTTTTGTTGAGTGGATAGATTTTAGTTAATGGTAGTCGTTCAACATTCTATTAGAACAACGAACCATGGAGTATGATTTCTCTGAAACCATGATAGATTTCAAGTCGATCCTGACCAAAATGAGTCTGTGGTGTGAAATAATTTTTGCTTCGGTGGATAGATTTTAGTTGGGGTAGTCGTTCAACATTCTATCAGAACAACGAACCATGGAGTATGATTTCTCTGAAACCATGATGGATTTCAAATCGATCCTGACCCAGTGAGTCTGTGGCGTGAAATAATTTTTGTTGAGTGGATAGATTTCAGTTGGGGTAGTCGTTCAACATTGTATCAGAACAACGAACCATGGAGTATGATTTCTCCGAAACCATGATAGATTTCAAATCGATCCTGACCAAAATGAGTCTGTGGCGTGAAATAATTTTTGTTGAGTGGATAGATTTTGGTTAGGGGTAGTCGTTCAATATTCTATCAGAACAACGAACCATGGAGTATGATTTCTCTGAAACCATGATAGATTTCAAATCGATCCTGACCAAATGAGTCTGTGGTGTGAAATAATTTTTGTTGAGTGGATAGATTTCAGTTGGGGTAGTCGTTCAACATTGTATCAGAACAACGAACCATGGAGTATGATTTCTCCGAAACCATGATAGATTTCAAATCGATCCTGACCAAAATGAGTCTGTGGCGTGAAATAATTTTTGTTGAGTGGATAGATTTTGGTTAGGGGTAGTCGTTCAATATTCTATCAGAACAACGAACCATGGAGTATGATTTCTCTGAAACCATGATAGATTTCAAATCGATCCTGACCAAAATGAGCCTGTGGTGTGAAATAATTTTTATTGAGTGGATAGATTTTAGTTAATGGTAGTCGTTCAATATTCTATCAGAACAACGAACCATGGAGTATGATTTCTCCAAAACCATGATAGATTTTAAATCGATCCTGACCAAAATGAGCCTGTGGTGTGAAATAATTTTTATTGAGTGGATAGATTTTAGTTAATGGTAGTCGTTCAATATTCTATCAGAACAACGAACCATGGAGTATGATTTCTCCGAAACCATGATAGATTTCAAATCGATCCTGACCAAGATGAGTCTGTGGTGTGAAATAACTTTTTTTGAGTGGATAGATTTTGGTTAGGGGTAGTCGTTCAATATTCTATCAGAACAACGAACCATGGAGTATGATTTCTCTGAAACCATGATAGATTTCAAATCGATCCTGACCAAAATGAGTCTGTGGTGTGAAATAATTTTTGTTGAGTGGATAGATTTGATTTGGGGTAGTCGTTCAACATTCTTTCAGAACAACGAACCATGGAATATGATTTCTCTGAAACCATGATAGATTTCAAATCGATCCTGACCAAGATGAGTCTGTGGTATGAAATAACTTTTTTTGAGTGGATAGATTTTGGTTAGATGTAGTCGTTCAATATTCTGTCAGAACAACGAACCATGGAGTATGATTTCTCTGAAACCATGATAGATTTCAAATCGATCCTGACCAAAATGAGCCTTTGGTGTGAACTTATTTTTGTTGAGTGGATAGATTTTAGTTGGGGTAGTCGTTCAACATTCTATCAGAACAACAAACCATGGGGTATGATTTCTCTGAAACCATGATAGATTTCAAATCGATCCTGAAAAAAATGAGTCTGTGTTGTGAAATAATTTTTGTTGAGTGGATAGATTTGAGTTGGGGTAGTCGTTCAACTTTCTATCAGAACAACGAACCATGGAGTATGATTTCTCTGAAACCATGATAGATTTCAAATCGATCCTGACCAAGATGAGTCTGTGGTGTGAAATAACTTTTTTTGAGTGGATAGATTTTGGTTAGGGGTAGTCGTTCAATATTCTATCAGAACAACGAACCATGGAGTATGATTTCTCTGAAACCATGATAGATTTCAAATCGATCCTGACCAAAATGAGTCTGTGGTGTGAAATAATTTTTGTTGAGTGGATAGATTTGATTTGGGGTAGTCGTTCAACATTCTTTCAGAACAACGAACCATGGAATATGATTTCTCTGAAACCATGATAGATTTCAAATCGATCCTGACCAAGATGAGTCTGTGGTGTGAAATAACTTTTTTTGAGTGGATAGATTTTGGTTAGGGGTAGTCGTTCAATATTCTATCAGAACAACGAACCATGGAGTATGATTTCTCTGAAACCATGATAGATTTCAAGTCGATCCTGACCAAAATGAGTCTGTGGTGTGAACTAATTTTTGATGAGTGAATAGATTTTAGTTGGGGTAGTCGTTCAACATTCTATCAGAACAACAAACCATGGGGTATGATTTCTCTGAAACCATGATAGATTTCAAATCGATCCTAAAAAAATGAGTCTGTGGTGTGAACTAATTTTTGATGAGTGAATAGATTTTAGTTGGGGTAGTCGTTCAACATTCTATCAGAACAACAAACCATGGGGTATGATTTCTCTGAAACCATGATAGATTTCAAATCGATCCTGACCAAGTTGAGTCTGTGGTGTGAAATAACTTTTTTGAGTGGATAGATTTTGGTTAGGGGTAGTCGTTCAATATTCTATCAGAACAACGAGCCATGGAGTATGATTTCTCTGAAACCATGATAGATTTCAAATCGATCCTGACCAAAATGAGCCTGTGGTGTGAAATAATTTTTATTGAGTGGATAGATTTTAGTTAATGGTAGTCGTTCAATATTCTATCAGAACAACGAAACATGGAGTATGATTTCTCCGAAACCATGATAGATTTTAAATCGATCCTGACCAAAATGAGCCTGTGGTGTGAAATAATTTTTATTGAGTGGATAGATTTTAGTTAATGGTAGTCGTTCAATATTCTATCAGAACAACGAACCATGGAGTATGATTTCTCCGAAACCATGATAGATTTCAAATCGATCCTGACCAAGATGAGTCTGTGGTGTGAAATAACTTTTTTTGAGTGGATAGATTTTGGTTAGGGGTAGTCGTTCAATATTCTATCAGAACAACGAACCATGGAGTATGATTTCTGTGAAACCATGATAGATTTCAAATCGATCCTGACCAAAATGAGTCTGTGGTGTGAAATAATTTTTGTTGAGTGGATAGATTTGATTTGGGGTAGTCGTTCAACATTCTTTCAGAACAACGAACCATGGAATATGATTTCTCTGAAACCATGATAGATTTCAAATCGATCCTGACCAAGATGAGTCTGTGGTGTGAAATAACTTTTTTTGAGTGGATAGATTTTGGTTAGGGGTAGTCGTTCAATATTCTATCAGAACAACGAACCATGGAGTATGATTTCTCTGAAACCATGATAGATTTCAATTCGATCCTGACCAAAATGAGTCTGTGGTGTGAAATAATTTTTGTTCAGTGAATAGATTTTAGTTAATGGTAATCGTTCAACATTGTATCAGAACAACGAACCATGGAGTATGATTTCTCTGAAACCATGATAGATTTTAAATCGATCCTGACCAAGATGAGTCTGTGGTGTGAAATAATTTTTGTTGAATGGATAGATTTTAGGTAATTTTAGTCGTTCAACATTCTATCAGAACAAGGAACCTGGAGTATGATTTCTCTGAAACCATGATAGATTTCAAATCGATCCTGACCAAAATGAGTCTGTGGTGTGACATAATTTTTGTTGAGTGAATAGATTTTAGTTAGGGGTAGTCGTTCAACATTCTATCAGAACAAGGAACCTGGAGTATGATTTCTCTGAAACCATGATAGATTTCAAATCGATCCTGACCAAGATGAGTCTGTGGTGCGAAATAATTTTTGTTGAGTGGATAGATTTTAATTGGGGTAGTCGTTCAATATTCTATCAGAACAGCGAACCATGGAGTATGATTTCTCTGAAACCATGATAGATTTCAAATAGATCCTGACCAAAATGAGTCTGTGGCGTGAAATAATTTTTGTTGAGTGGATAGATTTTTTCGTTCTATCAGAACAACGAACCATGAAGTATGATTTCTCTGAAACCATGATAGATTTCAAATCGATGCTGACCAAAATGAGCCTGTGGTGTGAACTAATTTTTGTTGAGTGGATAGATTTTAGTTGGGGTAGTCGTTCAACATTCTTTCAGAACAACGAACCATGGAATATGATTTCTCTGAAACCATGATAGATTTCAAATCGATCCTGACCAAGATGAGTCTGTGGTGTGAAATAACTTTTTTTGAGTGGATAGATTTTGGTTAGGGGTAGTCGTTCAATATTCTATCAGAACAACGAACCATGGAGTATGATTTCTCTGAAACCATGATAGATTTCAAATCGATCCTGACCAAAATGAGCCTGTGGTGTGAACTAATTTTTGTTGAGTGGATAGATTTTAGTTGGGGTAGTCGTTCAACATTCTATCAGAACAACAAACCATGGGGTATGATTTCTCTGAAACCATGATAGATTTCAAATCGATCTTGAAAAAAATGAGTCTGTGGTGTGAAATAATTTTTGTTGAGTGGATAGATTTGAGTTGGGGTAGTCGTTCAACTTTCTATCAGAACAACGAACCATGGAGTATGATTTCTCTGAAACCATGATAGGTTTCAAATCGATCCTGACCAAAATGAGTCTGTGGTGTGAAATAATTTTTGTTCAGTGAATAGATTTTAGTTAGGGGTAATCGTTCAACATTGTATCAGAACAACGAACCATGGAGTATGATTTCGCTGAAACCATGATAGATTTTAAATCGATCCTGACCAAGATGAGTCTGTGGTGTGAAATAATTTTTGTTGAGTGGATAGATTTTAATTGGGGTAGTCGTTCAACATTCTATCAGAACAAGGAACCTGGAGTATGATTTCTCTGAAACCATGATAGATTTCAAATCGATCCTGACCAAAATGAGTCTGTGGTGAGAAATAATTTTTGTTGAGTGGATAGATTTTAGTTAGGGGTAGTCCTTCAACATTCTATCAGAACAAGGAACCTGGAGTATGATTTCTCTGAAACCATGATAGATTTCAAATCGATCCTGACCAAGATGAGTCTGTGGTGCGAAATAATTTTTGTTGAGTGGATAGATTTTAATTGGGGTAGTCGTTCAATATTCTATCAGAACAGCGAACCATGGAGTATGATTTCTCTGAAACCATGATAGATTTCAAATAGATCCTGACCAAAATGAGTCTGTGGCGTGAAATAATTTTTGTTGAGTGGATAGATTTTTTCGTTCTATCAGAACAACGAACCATGAAGTATGATTTCTCTGAAACCATGATAGATGTCAAGTCGATCCTGACCAAAATGAGTCTGCGGTGTGAAATAATTTTTGTTGAGTGGATAGATTTTAGTTGGGGTAGTCGTTCAACATTCTATCAGAACAACGAACCATTGAGTATGATTTCTCTAAACCCATGATAGATTTCAAATCGATCCTGACCAAGATGAGCCTCTTGTGTAAAATAATTTTTGTTGAGTGGATAGATTTCAGTTGGGGTAGTCGTTCAACATTCTATCAGAACAACGAACCATGGAGTATGATTTCTCCGAAACCATGATAGATTTCAAATCGATCCTGACCAAGATGAGTCTGTGGTGTGAAATAACTTTTTTTGAGTGGATAGATTTTGGTTAGGGGTAGTCGTTCAATATTTTATCAGAACAACGAACCATGGAGTATGATTTCTGTGAAACCATGATAGATTTCAAATCGATCCTGACCAAAATGAGTCTGTGGTGTGAAATAATTTTTGTTGAGTGGATAGATTTGATTTGGGGTAGTCGTTCAACATTCTTTCAGAACAACGAAACATGGAGTATGATTTCTCTGAAACCATGATAGATGTCAAGTCGATCCTGACCAAAATGAGTCTGCGGTGTGAAATAATTTTTGTTGAGTGGATAGATTTTAGTTGGGGTAGTCGTTCAACATTCTATCAGAACAACGAACCATTGAGTATGATTTCTCTAAACCCATGATAGATTTCAAATCGATCCTGACCAAGATGAGCCTCTTGTGTAAAATAATTTTTGTTGAGTGGATAGATTTCAGTTGGGGTAGTCGTTCAACATTCTATCAGAACAACGAACCATGGAGTATGATTTCTCCGAAACCATGATAGATTTCAAATCGATCCTGACCAAGATGAGTCTGTGGTGTGAAATAACTTTTTTTGAGTGGATAGATTTTGGTTAGGGGTAGTCGTTCAATATTTTATCAGAACAACGAACCATGGAGTATGATTTCTGTGAAACCATGATAGATTTTAAATCGATCCTGACCAGAATGAGTCTGTGGTGTGAAATAATTTTTGCTTCGGTGGATAGATTTTAGTTGGGGTAGTCGTTCAACATTCTATCAGAACAACGAAACATGGAGTATGATTTCTCTGAAACCATGATAGATGTCAAGTCGATCCTGACCAAAATGAGTCTGCGGTGTGAAATAATTTTTGTTGAGTGGATAGATTTTAGTTGGGGTAGTCGTTCAACATTCTATCAGAACAACGAACCATTGAGTATGATTTCTCTAAACCCATGATAGATTTCAAATCGATCCTGACCAAGATGAGCCTCTTGTGTAAAATAATTTTTGTTGAGTGGATAGATTTCAGTTGGGGTAGTCGTTCAACATTCTATCAGAACAACGAACCATGGAGTATGATTTCTCCGAAACCATGATTGATTTCAAATCGATCCTGACCAAGATGAGTCTGTGGTGTGAAATAACTTTTTTTGAGTGGATAGATTTTGGTTAGGGGTAGTCGTTCAATATTTTATCAGAACAACGAACCATGGAGTATGATTTCTGTGAAACCATGATAGATTTCAAATCGATCCTGACCAAAATGAGTCTGTGGTGTGAAATAATTTTTGTTGAGTGGATAGATTTGATTTGGGGTAGTCGTTCAACATTCTTTCAGAACAACGAACCATGGAATATGATTTCTCTGAAACCATGATAGATTTCAAATCGATCCTGACCAAGATGAGTCTGTGGTGTGAAATAACTTTTTTTGAGTGGATAGATTTTGGTTAGGGGTAGTCGTTCAATATTCTATCAGAACAACGAACCATGGAGTATGATTTCTCTGAAACCATGATAGATTTCAAATCGATCCTGACCAAAATGAGTCTGTGGTGTGAAATAATTTTTGTTCAGTGAATAGATTTTAGTTAGGGGTAATCGTTCAACATTGTATCAGAACAAGGAACCTGGAGTATGATTTCTCTGAAACCATGATAGATTTCAAATCGATCCTGACCAAAATGAGTCTGTGGTGTGACATAATTTTTGTTGAGTGAATAGATTTTAGTTAGGGGTAGTCGTTCAACATTCTATCAGAACAAGGAACCTGGAGTATGATTTCTCTGAAACCATGATAGATTTCAAATCGATCCTGACCAAGATGAGTCTGTGGTGCGAAATAATTTTTGTTGAGTGGATAGATTTTAATTGGGGTAGTCGTTCAATATTCTATCAGAACAGCGAACCATGGAGTATGATTTCTCTGAAACCATGATAGATTTCAAATAGATCCTGACCAAAATGAGTCTGTGGCGTGAAATAATTTTTGTTGAGTGGATAGATTTTTTCGTTCTATCAGAACAACGAACCATGAAGTATGATTTCTCTGAAACCATGATAGATTTCAAATCGATGCTGACCAAAATGAGCCTGTGGTGTGAACTAATTTTTGTTGAGTGGATAGATTTTAGTTGGGGTAGTCGTTCAACATTCTTTCAGAACAACGAACCATGGAATATGATTTCTCTGAAACCATGATAGATTTCAAATCGATCCTGACCAAGATGAGTCTGTGGTGTGAAATAACTTTTTTTGAGTGGATAGATTTTGGTTAGGGGTAGTCGTTCAATATTCTATCAGAACAACGAACCATGGAGTATGATTTCTCTGAAACCATGATAGATTTCAAATCGATCCTGACCAAAATGAGCCTGTGGTGTGAACTAATTTTTGTTGAGTGGATAGATTTTAGTTGGGGTAGTCGTTCAACATTCTATCAGAACAACAAACCATGGGGTATGATTTCTCTGAAACCATGATAGATTTCAAATCGATCTTGAAAAAAATGAGTCTGTGGTGTGAAATAATTTTTGTTGAGTGGATAGATTTGAGTTGGGGTAGTCGTTCAACTTTCTATCAGAACAACGAACCATGGAGTATGATTTCTCTGAAACCATGATAGGTTTCAAATCGATTATGACCAAAATGAGTCTGTGGTGTGAAATAATTTTTGTTCAGTGAATAGATTTTAGTTAGGGGTAATCGTTCAACATTGTATCAGAACAACGAACCATGGAGTATGATTTCGCTGAAACAATGATAGATTTTAAATCGATCCTGACCAAGATGAGTCTGTGGTGTGAAATAATTTTTGTTGAGTGGATAGATTTTAATTGGGGTAGTCGTTCAACATTCTATCAGAACAAGGAACCTGGAGTATGATTTCTCTGAAACCATGATAGATTTCAAATCGATCCTGACCAAAATGAGTCTGTGGTGTGAAATAATTTTTGTTGAGTGGATAGATTTTAGTTAGGGGTAGTCCTTCAACATTCTATCAGAACAAGGAACCTGGAGTATGATTTCTCTGAAACCATGATAGATTTCAAATCGATCCTGACCAAGATGAGTCTGTGGTGCGAAATAATTTTTGTTGAGTGGATAGATTTTAATTGGGGTAGTCGTTCAATATTCTATCAGAACAGCGAACCATGGAGTATGATTTCTCTGAAACCATGATAGATTTCAAATAGATCCTGACCAAAATGAGTCTGTGGCGTGAAATAATTTTTGTTGAGTGGATAGATTTTTTCGTTCTATCAGAACAACGAACCATGAAGTATGATTTCTCTGAAACCAAGATAGATTTTAAATCGATCCTGACCAGAATGAGTCTGTGGTGTGAAATAATTTTTGCTTCGGTGGATAGATTTTAGTTGGGGTAGTCGTTCAACATTCTATCAGAACAACGAAACATGGAGTATGATTTCTCTGAAACCATGATAGATGTCAAGTCGATCCTGACCAAAATGAGTCTGCGGTGTGAAATAATTTTTGTTGAGTGGATAGATTTTAGTTGGGGTAGTCGTTCAACACTCTATCAGAACAACGAACCATTGAGTATGATTTCTCTAAACCCATGATAGATTTCAAATCGATCCTGACCAAGATGAGCCTCTTGTGTAAAATAATTTTTGTTGAGTGGATAGATTTCAGTTGGGGTAGTCGTTCAACATTCTATCAGAACAACGAACCATGGAGTATGATTTCTCTGAAACTATGATAGATTTCAAATCGATATTGACCAAAATGAGTCTGTGGCGTGAAATAATTTTTGTTGGGTAGATAGATTTTAGTTAGGGGTAGTCGTTCAACATTCTATCAGAACAACGAACAATGGAGTATGATTTCTCTGAAACCATGATAGATTTCAAGTCGATCCTGACCAAAATGAGTCTGTGGTGTGAAATAATTGTTGCTTCGGTGGATAGATTTTAGTTGGGGTAGTCGTTCAACATTCTATCAGAACAACGAATCATGGAGTATGATTGCTCTGAAACCATGATAGTTTTCAAATCGACCCTGACCAAGATGAGTCTGTTGTGTTAAATAATTTTTGTTGAGTGGATAGATTTTAGTTAGGGGTAGTCGTTCAACATTCTATCAGAACAACGAACCATGGAGTATGATTTCTCTGAAACTATGATAGATTTCAAATCGATATTGACCAAAATGAGCCTGTGACGTGAAATAATTTTTGTTGAGTGGATAGATTTTAGTTAGGGGTAGTCGTTCAACATTCTATCAGAACAACGAACCATGGAGTATGATTTCTCTGAAACCATGATAGATTTCAAGTCGATCCTGAAAAAAATGAGTCTGTGGTGTGAAATAATTTTTGTTGAGTGGATAGATTTGAGTTGGGGTAGTCGTTCAACTTTCTATCAGAACAACGAACCATGGAGTATGATTTCTCTGAAACCATGATAGATTTCAAGTCGATCCTGACCAAAATGAGTCTGTATTGTGAAATAATTTTTGTTCAGTGAATAGATTTTAGTTAGGGGTAATCGTTCAACATTCTATCAGAACAACGAACCATGGAGTATGATTTCTCTGAAGCCATGATAGATTTTAAATCGATCCTGACCAAGATGAGTCTGTGGTGTGAAATAATTTTTGTTGAGTGGATAGATTTCAGTTGGGGTAGTCGTTCAATATTCTATCAGAACAACGAACCATGGAGTATGATTTCTCTGAAACCATGATAGATTTCAAATCCATCCTGACCAAGATGAGTCTGTGGTGTGAAATAATTTTTATTGAGTGGATAGATTTTAGGTAATGGTAGTCGTTCAACATTCTATCAGAACAAGGAACCTGGAGTATGATTTCTCTGAAACCATGATAGATTTCAAATCGATCCTGACCAAAATGAGTCTGTGGTGTGAAATAAGTTTTGTTGAGTGGATAGATTTTAGTTAGGGGTAGTCGTTCTACATTCTATCAGAACAAGGAACCTGGAGTATGATTTCTCTGAAACCATGATAGATTTCAAATCGATCCTGACCAAGATGAGTCTGTTGTGCGAAATAATTTTTGTTGAGTGGATAGATTTTAATTGGGGTAGTCGTTCAACATTCTATCAGAACAAGGAACCTGGAGTATGATTTCTCTGAAACCATGATAGATTTTAAATCGATCCTGACCAAAATGAGTCTGTGGTGTGAAATAATTTTTGCTTCGGTGGATAGATTTTAGTTGGGGTAGTCGTTCAACATTCTATCAGAACAACGAAACATGGAGTATGATTTCTCTGAAACCATGATAGATTTCAAATCGATCCTGAAAAAAATGAGTCTGCGGTGTGAAATAATTTTTGTTGAGTGGATAGATTTTAGTTGGGGTAGTCGTTCAACATTCTATCAGAACAACGAACCATTGAGTATGATTACTCTAAACCCATGATAGATTTCAAATCGATCCTGACCAAGATGAGTCTGTGTTGTGAAATAGATTTTGTTGAGTGGATAGATTTTAGTTAGGGGTAGTCGTTCTATCAGAACCACGAACCATGAAGTATGATTTCTCTGAAACCAAGATAGATTTTAAATCGATCCTGACCAAAATGAGTCTGTGGTGTGAAATAATTTTTGCTTCGGTGGATAGATTTTAGTTGGGGTAGTCGTTCAACATTCTATCAGAACAACGAAACATGGAGTATGATTTCTCTGAAACCATGATAGATTTCAAGTCGATCCTGACCAAAATGAGTCTGCGGTGTGAAATAATTTTTGTTGAGTGGATAGATTTTAGTTGGGGTAGTCGTTCAACATTCTATCAGAACAACGAACCATTGAGTATGATTACTCTAAACCCATGATAGATTTCAAATCGATCCTGACCAAGATGAGCCTCTTGTGTAAAATAATTTTTGTTGAGTGGATAGATTTCAGTTGGGTAGTCGTTCAACATTCTATCAGAACAACGAACCATGGAGTATGATTTCTCTGAAACTATGATAGATTTCAAATCGATATTGACCAAAATGAGTCTGTGGCGTGAAATAATTTTTGTTGGGTGGATAGATTTTAGCTAGTGGTAGTCGTTCAACATTCTATCAGAACAACGAACCATGGAGTATGATTTCTCTGAAACCATGATAGATTTCAAGTCGATCCTGACCAAAATGAGTCTGTGGTGTGAAATAATTGTTGCTTCGGTGGATAGATTTTAGTTGGGATAGTCGTTCAACATTCTATCAGAACAACGAATCATGGAGTATCATTGCTCTGAAACCATGATAGTTTTCAAATCGATCCTGACCAAGATGAGTCTGTTGTGTTAAACAATTTTTGTTGAGTGGATAGATTTTAGTTAGGGGTAGTCGTTCAACATTCTATCAGAACAACGAACCATGGAGTATGATTTCTCTGAAACTGTGATAGATTTCAAATCGATATTGACCAAAATGAGTCTGTGACGTGAAATAATTTTTGTTGAGTGGATAGATTTTAGTTAGCTGTAGTCGTTCAACATTCTATCAGAACAACGAAACATGGAGTATGATTTCTCTGAAAGCATGATAGATTTCAAGTCGATCCTGACCAAAATGAGTCTGTGGTGTGAAATAATTTTTGCTTCGGTGGATAGATTTTAGTTGGGGTAGTCGTTCAACATTCTATCAGAACAACGAACCATGGAGTATGATTTCTCTGAAACCATGATAGATTTCAAATCGATCCTGACCCAGTGAGTCTGGGGTGTGAAATAATTGTTGTTGAGTGGATAGATTTTAGTTGGGGTAGTCGTTCAACTTTCTATCAGAACAACGAACCATGGAGTATGATTTCTCTGAAACCATGATAGATTTCAAATCGATCCTGACCAAAATGAGTCTGTGGTGTGAAATAATTTTTGTTGAGTGGATAGATTTTAGTTAATGGTAGTCGTTCAATATTCTATCAGAACAACGAACCATGGAGTATGATTTCTCCGAAACCATGATAGATTTCAAATCGATTGTGACCAAATGAGTCTGTGGTGTGAAATAATTTTTGTTGAGTGGATAGATTTCAGTTGGGGTAGTCGTTCAACATTGTATCAGAACAACGAACCATGGAGTATGATTTCTCTGAAACCATGATAGATTTCAAATCGATCCTGACCAAGATCAGTCTGTGGTGTGGATTCATTTTTGCTTCGGTGGATAGATTTTAGTTGGGGTAGTCGTTCAACATTCTATCAGAACAACGAACCATGGAGTATGATTTTTCCGAAACCATGATAGATTTCAAATCGACCCGACCAAATGAGTCTGTGGTGTGAAATAATTTTTGTTGAGTGGATAGATTTTAGTTAATGGTAGTCGTTCAATATTCTATCAGAACAACGAACCATGGAGTATGATTTTTCCGAAACCATGATAGATTTCAAATCGACCCGACCAAATGAGTCTGTGGTGTGAAATAATTTTTGTTGAGTGGATAGATTTAAGTTGAGACAGTCGTTCAACATTGTATCAGAACAACGAACTATGGAGTATGATTTCTCTGAAACCACGATAGATTTCAAATCGATCCTGACCAAAACGAGTCAAATACTTTTTGTTGAGCGGATAGATTGTAGTTAGGGGTAGTCGTTCAATATTCTATCGGAACAACGAACCATGGAGTATGATTTCTCTGAAACCATGATAGATTTCAAATCGATCCTGTCCAAAATGAGTCTGTGGTGTGAAATAATTTTTGTTGAGTGGATAGATTTCAGTTGGGGTAGTCGTTCAACATTCTATCAGAACAGCGAACCATGGAGTATGATTTCTCTGAAACCATGATAGATTTCAAGTCGATCCTGACCAAAATGAGTCTGTGGTGTGAAATAATTTTTGTTGAGTGGATAGATTTTAGTTGGGGTAGTCGTTCAACATTCTATCAGAACAACAAACCATGGGGTATGATTTCTCTGAAACCATGATAGATTTCAAATCGATCCTGAAAAAAATGAGTCTGTGGTGTGAAATAATGTTTGTTGAGTGGATAGATTTGAGTTGGGGTAGTCGTTCAACTTTCTATCAGAACAACGAACCATGGAGTATGATTTCTCTGAAACCATGATAGATTTCAAATCGATATTGACCAAAATGAGTCTGTGGCGTGAAATAATTTTTGTTGGGTAGATAGATTTTAGTTAGGGGTAGTCGTTCAACATTCTATCAGAACAACGAACCATGGAGTATGATTTCTCTGAAACCATGATAGATTTCAAGTCGATCCTGACCAAAATGAGTCTGTGGTGTGAAATAATTTTTGTTGAGTGGATAGATTTTAGTTGGGGTAGTCGTTCAACATTCTATCAGAACAACGAACCAAGGAGTATGATTTATCCAAAACCATGATAGATTTCAAATCGTTTTTGAACAAAATGAGTCTGTGGTGTGAAAAAATTTTTGTTGAGTGGATAGATTTTAGTTAGGGATAGTCGTTCAATATTCTATCAGAACAACGAACCATGGAGTATGATTTCTCTGAAACCATGATAGATTTCAAATCGATCCTGACCAAAATGAGTCTGTTGTGTGAAATAATTTTTGCTTCGGTGGATAGATTTTAGTTGGGATAGTCGTTCAACATTCTATCAGAACAACGAACCATGGAGTATGATTTCTCTGAAACCATGATAGATTTCAAATCGATCCTGAACAAAATGAGTCTGTGGTGTGAAATAATTTTTGTTGAGTGGATAGATTTTAGTTAGGGGTAGTCGTTCAACATTCTATCAGAACAACGAACCACGGAATATGATTTCTCTGAAACCATGATAGATTTCAAATCGATCCTGACCAAGATGTGTTTGTGGTGTGAAATAATTTTTGCTTCGGTGGATAGATTTTAGTTTAGGTAGTCGTTCAACATTCTATCAGAACAACGAACCATGGAGTATGATTTCTCTGAAATCATGATAGATTTCAAATCGATCCTGACCAAGATGAGTCTGTGGTGTGAAATAATTTTTGTTGTGTGGATAGATTTTAGTTGGGGTAGTCGTTCAACATTCTACAAGAACAACGAACCATGGAGTATGATTTCTCTGAAACCATGATAGATTTCAAATCGATCCTGACCAAAATGAGTCTGTGGTGTGAAATCATTTTTGTTGAGTGGATAGATTTTAGTTAGGGGTAGTCGTTCAATATTCTATCAGAACTGCAAACCATTTAGTATGATTTCTCTGAAACCATGATAGATTTCAAATAGATCCTAACCAAAATGAGTCTGTGGTGTGAAATAATTTTTGTTGAGTGGATAGATTTTAGTTAGGGGTAGTCGTTCAATATTCTATCAGAACAATGAACCATGGAGTACGATTTCTCTGAAACCATGATAGATTTCAAATCGATCCTGACCAAGATGTGTTTGTGGTGTGAAATAATTTTTGCTTCGGTGGATAGATTTTAGTTGGGGTAGTCGTTCAACATTCTATCAGAACAACGAACCATGGAGTATGATTTCTCTGAAACCATGATTGATTTCAAATCGATCCTGACCAAGATGAGTCTGTGGTGTGAAATAATTTTTGTTGAGTGGATAGATTTTAGTTAGGGTAGTCGTTCAACATTCTACAAGAACAACGAACCATGGAGTATGATTTCTCTGAAACCATGATAGATTTCAAATCGATCCTGACCAAGATGAGTCTGTAGTGTGAAATAATTTTTGTTGGGTGGATAAATTATAATTAGAGGTAGTCGTTCAACATTCTATCAGAACAACGAACCATGCAGTATGATTTCTCTGAAACCATGATAGATTTGAAATCGATCCTGACCAAAATGAGTCTGTGGTGTGAAATAATTTTTGTTGAGTGGATATATTTAAGTTGGGGTAGTCGTTCAACATTTTTTGAGAACAACGAACGAAACCATGATAGATTTCAAATCGATTCTGACCAAGATGAGTCTGTGGTGTGAAATAATTTTTGCTTCGGTGGATAGATTTTAGTTAGGCGTAGTCGTTCAGCATTCTATCAGAACAACGAACCATGGAGTACGATTTCTCTGAAACCATGATAGATTTCAAATCGATCCTGACCAAAATGAGTCTGTGGTGTGAAACAATTTTTGTTGGGATAGATTTTAGTTGGGATAGTCGTTCAACATTCTATCAGAACAACGAATCATGGAGTATGATTTCTCTGAAACCATGATAGATTTCAAATCGATCCTGACCAAAATGAGTCTGTGGTGTGAAATAATTTTTGTTGAGTGGATAGATTTTAGTTAGGGATAGTCGTTCAATATTCTATCAGAACAACGAACCATGGAGTATGATTTCTCTGAAACCATGATAGATTTCAAATCGATCCTGACCAAAATGAGTCTGTGGTGTGAAATAATTTTTGCTTCGGTGGATAGATTTTAGTTGGGATAGTCGTTCAACATTCTATCAGAACAACGAACCATGGAGTATGATTTCTCTGAAACCATGATAGATTTCAAATCGATCCTGACCTAGATGAGTCTGTGGTGTGAAATAATTTTTGTTTAGTGGATAGATTTTAGTTAGGGGTAGTCGTTCCATATTCTATCAGAACAACGAATCATGGAGTATGATTTCTCTGAAACCATGATAGATTTCAAATCGATCCTGACCAAAATGAGTCTGTGGTGTGAAGTAATTTTTGTTGAGTGAATAGATTTTAGTTGAGGAGTCGTTCAACATTCTATCAGAACAACGAACCATGGAGTATGATTTCTCTGAAACCATGATAGATTTAAAATCGATCCTGACCAAGATGAGTCTGTGGTGTGAAATCATTTTTGCTTCGGTCCATAGATTTTAGTTGGGGTAGTCGTTCAACATTCTATCAGAACAACGAACCATGGAGTATGATTTCTCTGAAACCATGATTGATTTCAAATCGATCCTGACCAAGATGAGTCTGTGGTGTGAAATAATTTTTGTTGAGTGGATAGATTTTAGTTAGGGTAGTCGTTCAACATTCTACAAGAACAACGAACCATGGAGTATGATTTCTCTGAAACCATGATAGATTTCAAATCGATCCTGACCAAAATGAGTCTGTGGTGTGAAATAACTTTTTTTGAGTTAATAGATTTTAGTTGGGGTAGTCGTTCAACATTCTATCAGAACAACGAACCATGGAGTATGATTTCTCTGAAACCATGATAGATTTCAAATCGATCCTGACCAAAATGAGTCTGTGGTGTGAAATAATTTTTGCTTCGGTGGATAGATTTTGGTTGGGGTTATCGTTCAACATTCTATCAGAACTGCGAACCATGGAGTATGATTTCTCTGAAACCATGATAGATTTCAAATCGATCCTGCCCAAGATGAGTCTGTGGTGTGAAATAATTTTTGTTGAGTGGATAGATTTTAGTTAGCGGTAGTCGTTCAATATTCTATCAGAACAATGACCATGGAGTATGATTTCTCTGAAACCATGATAGATTTCAAATCGATCCTGACCAAAATGAGTCTGTGGTGTGGAATAATTTTTGTTGAGTGGATAGATTTCAGTTAGGGGTAGTTGTTCAATATTCTATCAGAATAACGAACCATGGAGTATGATTTCTCTGAAACCATGATAGATTTCAAATCGATCCTGACCAAGATGAGTCTGTAGTGTGAAATAATTTTTGTTGGGTGGATAAATTATAATTAGAGGTAGTCGTTCAACATTCTATCAGAACAACGAACCATGCAGTATGATTTCTCTGAAACCATGATAGATTTGAAATCGATCCTGACCAAAATGAGTCTGTGGTGTGAAATAATTTTTGTTGAGTGGATATATTTAAGTTGGGGTAGTCGTTCAACATTTTTTGAGAACAGCGAACGAAACCATGATAGATTTCAAATCGATTCTGACCAATATGAGTCTGTGGTGTGAAATAATTTTTGCTTCGGTGGATAGATTTTAGTTAGGCGTAGTCGTTCAGCATTCTATCAGAACAACGAACCATGGAGTACGATTTCTCTGAAACCATGATAGATTTCAAATCGATCCTGACCAAAATGAGTCTGTGGTGTGAAACAATTTTTGTTGGGATAGATTTTAGTTGGGATAGTCGTTCAACATTCTATCAGAACAACGAATCATGGAGTATGATTTCTATGAAACCATGATAGATTTCAAATCGATCCTGACCAAAATGAGTCTGTGGTGTGAAATAATTTTTGTTGAGTGGATAGATTTTAGTTAGGGATAGTCGTTCAATATTCTATCAGAACAACGAACCATGGAGTATGATTTCTCTGAAACCATGATAGATTTCAAATCGATCCTGACCAAAATGAGTCTGTGGTGTGAAATAATTTTTGCTTCGGTGGATAGATTTTAGTTGGGATAGTCGTTCAACATTCTATCAGAACAACGAACCATGGAGTATGATTTCTCTGAAACCATGATAGATTTCAAATCGATCCTGACCTAGATGAGTCTGTGGTGTGAAATAATTTTTGTTTAGTGGATAGATTTTAGTTAGGGGTAGTCGTTCAATATTCTATCAGAACAACGAATCATGGAGTATGATTTCTCTGAAACCATGATAGATTTCAAATCGATCCTGACCAAAATGAGTCTGTGGTGTGAAGTAATTTTTGTTGAGTGAATAGATTTTAGTTGAGGAGTCGTTCAACATTCTATCAGAACAACGAACCATGGAGTATGATTTCTCTGAAACCATGATAGATGTCAAATCGATCCTGACCAAGATGAGTCTGTGGTGTGAAATCATTTTTGCTTCGGTCCATAGATTTTAGTTGGGGTAGTCGTTCAACATTCTATCAGAACAACGAACCATGGAGTATGATTTCTCTGAAACCATGATAGATTTCAAAACGATCCTGAACAACATGAGTCTGTGGTGTGAAATAATTTTTGTTGAGTGGATAGATTTGAGTTGGGGTAATCGTTCAACATTCTATCAGAACAACGAATCATAGTGTATGATTTCTCTGAAACCATGATAGATTTCAAATCGATCCTGACCAAGATGTGTTTGTGGTGTGAAGTAATTTTTGTTGAGTGAATAGATTTTAGTTGAGGAGTCGTTCAACATTATATCAGAGCAACGAACCATGGAGTATGATTTCTCTGAAACCATGATAGATTTCAAATCGATCCTGACCAAAATTAGTCTGTGGTGTGAAATAATTTTTGTTGGGATAGATTTTAGTTGGGATAGTCGTTCAACATTCTATCAGAACAACGAAATATGGAGAATGATTTCTCTGAAACCATGATAGATTTCAAATCGATCCTGACCAAAATGAGTCTGTGGTGTGAAATAATTTTTGTTGAGTGGATAGATTTTAGTTAGGGATAGTCGTTCAATATTCTATCAGAACAACGAACCATGGAGTATGATTTCTCTGAAACCATGATAGATTTCAAATCGATCCTGACCAAAATGAGTCTGTGGTGTGAAGTAATTTTTGTTGAGTGAATAGATTTTAGTTGAGGAGTCGTTCAACATTCTATCAGAACAACGAACCATGGAGTATGATTTCTCTGAAACCAGGATAGATTTCAAATCGATCCTGACCAAGATGAGTCTGTGGTGTGAAATCATTTTTGCTTCGGTCCATAGATTTTAGTTGGGGTAGTCGTTCAACATTCTATCAGAACAACGAACCATGGAGTATGATTTCTCTGAAACCATGATAGATTTCAAATCGATCCTGACCAAAATGAGTCTGTGGTGTGAAATAATTTTTGTTGAGTGGATAGATTTGAGTTGGGGTAATCGTTCAACATTCTATCAGAACAACGAATCATAATGTATGATTTCTCTGAAACCATGATAGATTTCAAATCGATCCTGACCAAGATGTGTTTGTGGTGTGAAGTAATTTTTGTTGAGTGAATAGATTTTAGTTGAGGAGTCGTTCAACATTCTATCAGAGCAACGAACCATGGAGTATGATTTCTCTGAAACCATGATAGATTTCAAATCGATCCTGACCAAGATGAGTCTGTGGTGTGAAATAATTTTTGCTTCGATGGATAGATTTTAGTTGGGGTAGACGTTCAACATTCTATCAGAATAACGAATCATAGAGTATGATTTCTCTGAAACCATGATAGATTTCAAATCGATCCTGTCCAAGATGTGTTTGTGGTGTGAAGTAATTTTTGTTGAGTGAATAGATTTTAGTTGAGGAGTCGTTCAACATTCTATCCGAACAACGAACCATGGAGTATGATTTCTCTGAAACCATGATAGATTTCAAATCGATCCTGACCAAGAAGAGTCTGTAGTGTGAAATAGAGTATGATTTCTCTGAAACCATGATAGATTTCAAATCGATCCTGACCAAGATGTGTTTGTGGTGTGAAATAATTTTTGCTTCGGTGGATAGATTTTAGATGTGGGAAAGTCGTTCAACATTCTATCAGAACAACGAACCATGCAGTATGATTTCTCTGAAACCATGATAGATTTCAAATCGATCCTGACCAAGATGAGTCTGTGGTGTGAAATAATTTTTGTTGAGTGGATAGATTTTAGTTACGGATAGTCGTTCAATATTCTATCAGAACAACGAACCATGGAGTATGATTTCTCTGAAACCATGATAGATTTCAAATCGATCCTGACCAAAATGAGTCTGTGGTGTGAAATAATTTTTGCTTCGGTGGATAGATTTTAGTTGGGATAGTCGTTCAACATTCTATCAGAACAACGAACCATGGAGTATGATTTCTCTGAAACCATGATAGATTTCAAATCGATCCTGAACAAAATGAGTCTGTGGTGTCAAATATTTTTTGTTGAGTGGATAGATTTTAGTTAGGGGTAGTCGTTCAATATTCTATGAGAACAACGAATCATGGAATATGATTTCTCTGAAACCATGATAGATTTCAAATCGATCCTGACCAAGATGAGTCTGTGGTGTGAAATAATTTTTGCTTCGGTGGATAGATTTTAGTTGGGGTAGTCTTTCAACATTCTATCAGAACAACGAACCATGGAGTATGATTTCTCTGAAACCATGATAGATTTCAAATCGATCCTGACCAACATGAGTCTGTGGTGTGAAATAATTTTTGTTGAGTGGATAGATTTTAGTTACGGATAGTCGTTCAATATTCTATCAGAACAACGAACAATGGAGTATGATTTCTCTGAAACCATGATAGATTTCAAATCGATCCTGACCAAGATGAGTCTGTGGTGTGAAATAATTTTTGCTTCGATGGATAGATTTTAGTTGGGGTAGTCTTTCAACATTCTATCAGAACAACGAACCATGGAGTATGATTTCTCTGAAACCATGATAGATTTCAAATCGATCCTGAACAAAATGAGTCTGTGGTGTGAAATAATTTTTGTTGAGTGGATAGATTTTAGTTAGGGGTAGCCGTTCAATATTCTATGAGAACAACGAATCATGGAATATGATTTCTCTGAAACCATGATAGATTTCAAATCGATCCTGACCAAGATGAGTCTGTGGTGTGAAATAATTTTTGCTTCGGTGGATAGATTTTAGTTGGGGTAGTCTTTCAACATTCTATCAGAACAACGAACCATGGAGTATGATTTCTCTGAAACCATGATAGATTTCAAATCGATCCTGAACAAAATGAGTCTGTGGTGTGAAATAATTTTTGTTGAGTGGATAGATTTTAGTTAGGGGTAGTCGTTCAATATTCTATGAGAACAACGAATCATGGAATATGATTTCTCTGAAACCATGATAGATTTCAAATCGATCCTGACCAAGATGAGTCTGTGGTGTGAAATAATTTTTGCTTCGGTGGATAGATTTTAGTTTAGGTAGTCGTTCAACATTCTATCAGAACAACGAACAATGGAGTATGATTTCTCTGAAACCATGATAGATTTCAAATCGATCCTGACCAAGATGAGTCTGTGGTGTGAAATAATTTTTGTTGAGTGGATAGATTTTAGTTGGGGTAGTCGTTCAACATTCTACAAGAACAACGAACCATGGAGTATGATTTCTCTGAAACCATGATAGATTTCAAATCGATCCTGACCAAAATGAGTCTGTGGTGTGAAATAATTTTTGTTGAGTGGATAGATTTTAGTTAGGGATAGTCGTTCAATATTCTATCAGAACAACGAACCATGGAGTATGATTTCTCTGAAACCATGATAGATTTCAAATCGATCCTGACGAAAATTAGTTTGTGATGTGAAATAATTTTTGTTGAGTGGATAGATTTTAGTTAGGGATAGTCGTTCAATATTCTATCAGAACAACGAACCATGGAGTATGATTTCTCTGAAACCATGATAGATTTCAAATCGATCCTGACCAAAATGAGTCTGTGGTGTGAAATAATTTTTGTTGAGTGGATAGATTTTAGTTAGGGGTAGTCGTTCAATATTCTATGAGAACAACGAATCATGGAATATGATTTCTCTGAAACCATGATAGATTTCAAATCGATCCTGACCAAGATGAGTCTGTGGTGTGAAATCATTTTTGCTTCGGTCCATAGATTTTAGTTTTGGTAGTCGTTCAACATTCTATCAGAACAACGAACCATGGAGTATGATTTCTCTGAAACCATGATAGATTTCAAATCGATCCTGACCAACATGAGTCTGTGGTGTGAAATAATTTTTGTTGAGTGGATAGATTTGAGTTGGGGTAATCGTTCAACATTCTATCAGAACAACGAATCATAGTGTATGATTTCTCTGAAACCATGATAGATTTCAAAGATGTGTTTGTGGTGTGAAGTAATTTTTGTTGAGTGAATAGATTTTAGTTGAGGAGTCGTTCAACATTCTATCAGAGCAACGAACCATGGAGTATGATTTCTCTGAAACCATGATAGATTTCAAATCGATCCTGACCAAGATGAGTCTATGGTGTGAAATAATTTCAACATTCTATCAGAACAACGAACCATGGAGTATGATTTCTCTGAAACCATGATAGATTTCAAATCGATCCTGACCAAGATGAGTCTGTGGTGTGAAATAGTTTTTGTTGAGTGGATAGATTTTAGTTGGGGTAGTCGTTCAACATTCTATCAGAACAACGAACCATGGAGTATGATTTCTCTGAAACCATGATAGATTTCAAATCGATCCTGACCAAGATGAGTCTGTGGTGTGAAATAATTTTTGCTTCGATGGATAGATTTTAGTTGGGGTAGTCGTTCAACATTCTATCAGAACAACGAATCATAGAGTATGATTTCTCTGAAACCATGATAGATTTCAAATCGATCCTGTCCAAGATGTGTTTGTGGTGTGAAGTAATTTTTGTTGAGTGAATAGATTTTAGTTGAGGAGTCGTTCAACATTCTATCAGAGCAACGAACCATGGAGTATGATTTCTCTGAAACCATGATAGATTTCAAATCGATCCTGACCAAGATGAGTCTATGGTGTGAAATAATTTCAACATTCTATCAGAACAACGAACCATGGGGTATGATTTCTCTGAAACCATGATAGATTTCAAATCGATCCTGACCAAGATGAGTCTGTGGTGTGAAATAATTTTTGTTGAGTGGATAGATTTTAGTTAGGGATAGTCGTTCAACATTCTATCAGAACAACGAACCATGGAGTACGATTTCTCTGAAACCATGATAGATTTCAAATCGATCCTGACCAAGATGAGTCTGTGGTGTGAAATAATTTTTGTTGAGTGGATAGATTTTAGTTGGGGTAGTCGTTCAACATTCTACAAGAACAGCGAACCATGGAGTATGATTTCTCTGAAACCATGATAGATTTCAAATCGATCCTGACCAAGATGAGTCTGTGGTGTGAAATAATTTTTGTTGAGTGGATAGATTTTAGCTGGGGTAGTCGTTCAACATTCTACAAGAACAACGAACCATGGAGTATGATTTCTCTGAAACCATGATAGATTTCAAATCGATCCTGACCAAGATGAGTCTGTGGTGTGAAATAATTTTTGCTTCGATGGATAGATTTTAGTTGGGGTAGTCGTTCAACATTCTATCAGAACAACGAATCATAGAGTATGATTTCTCTGAAACCATGATAGATTTCAAATCGATCCTGTCCAAGATGTGTTTGTGGTGTGAAGTAATTTTTGTTGAGTGAATAGATTTTAGTTGAGGAGTCGTTCAACATTCTATCCGAACAACGAACCATGGAGTATGATTTCTCTGAAACCATGATAGATTTCAAATCGATCCTGACCAAAATGAGTCTGTGGTGTGAAATCATTTTTGTTGAGTGGATAGATTTTAGTTAGGGGTAGTCGTTCAATATTCTATCAGAACTGCAAAAAATTTAGTATGATTTCTCTGAAACCATGATAGATTTCAAATAGATCCTGACCAAAATGAGTCTGTGGTGTGAAATAATTTTTGTTGAGTGGATAGATTTTAGTTAGGGGTAGTCGTTCAATATTCTATCAGAACAACGAACCATGGAGTATGATTTCTCTGAAACCATGATAGATTTCAAATCGATCGTGACCAAGATGAGTCTGTGATGTGAAATAATTTTTGTTGAGTGGATAGATTTTAGTTGGGGTAGTCGTTCAACATTCTATCAGAACAACGAACCATGGAGTATGATTTCTCTAAAACCATGATAGATTTCAAATCGATCCTGACCAAGATGAGTCTGTGGTGTGAAATAATTTCAACATTCTATCAGAACAACGAACCATGGAGTATGATTTCTCTGAAACCATGATAGATTTCAAATCGATTTTGACCAAGATGAGTCTGTGGTGTGAAATAATTTTTGTTGAGTGAATAGATTTTAGTTGAGGAGTCGTTCAACATTCTATCAGAGCAACGAACCATGGAGTATGATTTCTCTGAAACCATGATAGATTTCAAATCGATCCTGACCAAGATGAGTCTGTAGTGTGAAATAATTTTTGTTGGGTGGATAAATTATAGTTAGAGGTAGTCGTTCAACATTCTATCAGAACAACGAACCATGCAGTATGATTTCTCTGAAACCATGATAGATTTCAAATCGATCCTGACCAAGATGAGTCTGTGGTGTGAAATAATTTCAACATTCTATCGGAACAACGAACCATGGAGTATGATTTCTCTGAAACCATGATAGATTTCAAATCGATCCTGACCAAGATGAGTCTGTGGTGTGAAATAATTTCAACATTCTATCAGAACAACGAACCATGGAGTATGATTTCTCTGAAACCATGATAGATTTCAAATCGATCCTGACCAAGATGAGTCTGTGGTGTGAAATAATTTTTGTTGAGTGGATAGATTTTAGTTGGGGTAGTCGTTCAACATTCTATCAGAACAACGAACCATGGAGTATGATTTCTCTGAAACCATGATAGATTTCAAATCGATCCTGACCAAGAAGAGTCTGTGGTGTGAAATAGAGTATGATTTCTCTGAAACCATGATAGATTTCAAATCGATCCTGACCAAGATGTGTTTGTGGTGTGAAATAATTTTTGCTTCGGTGGATAGATTTTAGATGTGGGAAAGTCGTTCAACATTCTATCAGAACAACGAACCATATAGTATGATTTCTCTGAAACCATGATAGATTTCAAATCGATCCTGACCAAGATGAGTCTGTGGTGTGAAATAATTTTTGCTTCGATGGATAGATTTTAGTTGGGGTAGTCGTTCAACATTCTATCAGAACAACGAATCATAGAGTATGATTTCTCTGAAACCATGATAGATTTCAAATCGATCCTGTCCAAGATGTGTTTGTGGTGTGAAGTAATTTTTGTTGAGTGAATAGATTTTAGTTGAGGAGTCGTTCAACATTCTATCCGAACAACGAACCATGGAGTATGATTTCTCTGAAACCATGATAGATTTCAAATCGATCCTGACCAAGAAGAGTCTGTGGTGTGAAATAGAGTATGATTTCTCTGAAACCATGATAGATTTCAAATCGATCCTGACCAAGATGTGTTTGTGGTGTGAAATAATTTTTGCTTCGGTGGATAGATTTTAGATGTGGGAAAGTCGTTCAACATTCTATCAGAACAACGAACCATATAGTATGATTTCTCTGAAACCATGATAGATTTCAAATCGATCCTGACCAAGATGAGTCTGTGGTGTGAAATAATTTTTGTTGAGTGGATAGATTTTAGTTACGGATAGTCGTTCAATATTCTATCAGAACAACGAACCATGGAGTATGATTTCTCTGAAACCATGATAGATTTCAAATCGATCCTGACCAAAATGAGTCTGTGGTGTGAAATAATTTTTGCTTCGGTGGATAGATTTTAGTTGGGATAGTCGTTCAACATTCTATCAGAACAACGAACCATGGAGTATGATTTCTCTGAAACCATGATAGATTTCAAATCGATCCTGAACAAAATGAGTCTGTGGTGTGAAATAATTTTTGTTGAGTGGATAGATTTTAGTTAGGGGTAGTCGTTCAATATTCTATCAGAACAACGAATCATGGAATATGTTTTCTCTGAAACCATGATAGATTTCAAATCGATCCTGACCAAGATGAGTCTGTGGTGTGAAATAATTTTTGCTTCGGTGGATAGATTTTAGTTGGGGTAGTCTTTCAACATTCTATCAGAACAACGAACCATGGAGTATGATTTCTCTGAAACCATGATAGATTTCAAATCGATCCTGACCAACATGAGTCTGTGGTGTGAAATAATTTTTGTTGAGTGGATAGATTTTAGTTGGGGTAGTCGTTCAACATTCTTTTAGAACAACGAATCATGGAGTATGATTTCTCTGAAACCATGATTGTGGTGTGAAATAATTTTTGCTTCGGTGGATAGATTTTAGTTTAGGTAGTCGTTCAACATTCTATCAGAACAACGAACCATGGAGTATGATTTCTCTGAAACCATGATAGATTTCAAATCGATTGTGACCAAAATGAGTCTGTGGTGTGAAATAATTTTTGTTGAGTGGATAGATTTTAGTTGGGGTAGTCGTTCAACATTCTACAAGAACAACGAACCATGGAGTATGATTTCTCTGAAACCATGATAGATTTCAAATCGATCCTGACCTAGATGAGTCTGTGGTGTGAAATCATTTTTGTTGAGTGGATAGATTTTAGTTAGGGGTAGTCGTTCAATATTCTATCAGAACAACGAACCATTTGTTATGATTTCTCTGAAACCATGATAGATTTCAAATCGATCCTGACCAAGATGTGTTTGTGGTGTGAAATAATTTTTGCTTCGGTGGATAGATTTTAGTTGGGGTAGTCGTTCAACATTCTATCAGAACAACGAACCATGGAGTATGATTTCTCTGAAACCATGATAGATTTCAAATAGATCCTGACCAAAATGAGTCTGTGGTGTGAAATAATTTTTGTTGAGTGGAGAGATTTTAGTTGGGGTAGTCGTTCAACATTCTACAAGAACAACGAACCATGGAGTATGATTTCTCTGAAAACATGATAGATTTCAAATCGATCCTGACCTAGATGAGTCTGTGGTGTGAAATCATTTTTGTTGAGTGGATAGATTTTAGTTAGGGGTAGTCGTTCAATATTCTATCAGAACAACGAACCATGGAGTATGATTTCTCTGAAACCATGATAGATTTCAAATCGATCCTGACCAAAATGAGTCTGTGGTGTGAAATAATTTTTGCTTCGGTGGATAGATTTTAGTTGGGATAGTCGTTCAACATTCTATCAGAACAACGAACCATGGAGTATGATTTCTCTGAAACCATGATAGATTTCAAATCGATCCTGAACAAAATGAGTCTGTGGTGTGAAATAATTTTTGTTGAGTGGATAGATTTTAGTTAGGGGTAGTCGTTCAATATTCTATCAGAACAACGAATCATGGAATATGATTTCTCTGAAACCATGATAGATTTCAAATCGATCCTGACCAAGATGAGTCTGTGGTGTGAAATAATTTTTGCTTCGGTGGATAGATTTTAGTTGGGGTAGTCTTTCAACATTCTATCAGAACAACGAACCATGGAGTATGATTTCTCTGAAACCATGATAGATTTCAAATCGATCCTGACCAACATGAGTCTGTGGTGTGAAATAATTTTTGTTGAGTGGATAGATTTTAGTTGGGGTAGTCGTTCAACATTCTTTTAGAACAACGAATCATGGAGTATGATTTCTCTGAAACCATGATTGTGGTGTGAAATAATTTTTGCTTCGGTGGATAGATTTTAGTTTAGGTAGTCGTTCAACATTCTATCAGAACAACGAACCATGGAGTATGATTTCTCTGAAACCATGATAGATTTCAAATCGATCCTGACCAAAATGAGTCTGTGGTGTGAAATAATTTTTGTTGAGTGGATAGATTTTAGTTGGGGTAGTCGTTCAACATTCTACAAGAACAACGAACCATGGAGTATGATTTCTCTGAAACCATGATAGATTTCAAATCGATCCTGACCTAGATGAGTCTGTGGTGTGAAATCATTTTTGTTGAGTGGATAGATTTTAGTTAGGGGTAGTCGTTCAATATTCTATCAGAACAACGAACCATGGAGTATGATTTCTCTGAAACCATGATAGATTTCAAATCGATCCTGACCAAGATGTGTTTGTGGTGTGAAATAATTTTTGCTTCGGTGGATAGATTTTAGTTGGGGTAGTCGTTCAACATTCTATCAGAACAACGAACCATGGAGTATGATTTCTCTGAAACCATGATAGATTTCAAATAGATCCTGACCAAAATGAGTCTGTGGTGTGAAATAATTTTTGTTGAGTGGATAGATTTTAGTTAGGGGTAGTCGTTCAATATTCTATCAGAACAACGAACCATGGAGTATGATTTCTCTGAAACCATGATAGATTTCAAATCGATCCTGACCAAGATGTGTTTGTGGTGTGAAATAATTTTTGCTTCGGTGGATAGATTTTAGTTGGGGTAGTCGTTCAACATTCTATCAGAACAACGAACCATGGAGTATGATTTCTCTGAAACCATGATAGATTTCAAATCGATCCTGACCAAGATGAGTCTGTGGTGTGAAATAATTTTTGTTGAGTGGATAGATTTTAGTTGGGGTAGTCGTTCAACATTCTATCAGACCAACGAATCATGGAGTATGATTTCTCTGAAACCATGATAGATTTCAAATCGATCCTGACCAAGATGTGTTTGTGGTGTGAAATAATTTTTGCTTCGGTGGATAGATTTTAGTTGGGGTAGTCGTTCAACATTCTATCAGAACAACGAACCATGGAGTATGATTTCTCTGAAACCATGATAGATTTCAAATCGATCCTGACCAAGATGAGTCTGTGGTGTGAAATAATTTTTGTTGAGTGGATAGATTTTAGTTGGGGTAGTCGTTCAACATTCTACAAGAACAACGAACCTTGGAGTATGATTTCTCTGAAACCATGATAGATTTCAAATCGATCCTGACCAAAATGAGTCTGTGGTGTGAAATAATTTTTGTTGAGTGGATATATTTTAGTTGGGGTAGTCGTTCAACATTCTATCAGAACAACGAACCATGGAGTATGATTTCTCTGAAACCATGATAGATTTCAAATCGATCCTGACCAAAATGAGTCTGTGGTGTGTAATAATTTTTGCTTCGGTGGATAGATTTTGGTTGGGGTTATCGTTCAACATTGTATCAGAACTGCGAACCATGGAGTATGATTTCTCTGAAACCATGATAGATTTCAAATCGATCCTGCCCAAGATGAGTATGTGGTGTGAAATAATTTTTGTTGAGTGGATAGATTTTAGTTGGGGGTAGTCATTCATTATTCTATCAGAACAACGACCATGGAGTATGATTCCTCTGAAACCATGATAGATTTCAAATCGATCCTGACCAAAATGAGTCTGTGGTGTGAAATAATTTTTGTTGAGTGGATAGATTTCAGTTAGGGGTAGTCGTTCAATATTCTATCAGAACAACGAACCATGGAGTATGATTTCTCTGAAACCATGATAGATTTCAAATCGATCCTGACCAAGATGAGTCTGTAGTGTGAAATAATTTTTGTTGGGTGGATAAATTATAGTTAGAGGTAGTCGTTCAACATTCTATCAGAACAACGAAACATGCAGTATGATTTCTCTGAAAACATGATAGATTTCAAATCGATCCTGACCAAAATGAGTCTGTGGTGTGAAATAATTTTTGTTGAGTGGATATATTTTAGTTGGGGTAGTCGTTCAACATTTTTTGAGAACAACGAACGAAACCATGATAGATTTCAAATCGATTCTGACCAAGATGAGTCTGTGGTGTGAAATAATTTTTGCTTCGGTGGATAGATCTTAGGTAGGCGTAGTCGTTCAGCATTCTATCAGAACAACGAACCATGGAGTATGATTTCTCTGAAACCATGATAGATTTCAAAACGATCCTGACCAAAATGAGTCTGTGGTGTGAAATAATTTTTGCTTCGGTAGATAGATTTTAGTTGGGATAGTCGTTCAACATTCTATCAGAACAACGAACCATGGAGTATGATTTCTCTGAAACCATGATAGATTTCAAATCGATCCTGACCAAAATGAGTCTGTTTTGTGAAATAATTTTTGTTGAGTGGATAGATTTTAGTTAGGAATAGTCGTTCAATATTCTATCAGAACAACGAACCATGGAGTATGATTTCTCTGAAACCATGATAGATTTCAAATCGATCCTGACCAAAATGAGTCTGTGGTGTGAAATAATTTTTGCTTCGGTGGATAGATTTTAGTTGGGATAGTCGTCCAACATTCTATCAGAACAACGAACCATGGAGTATGATTTCTCTGAAACCATGATAGATTTCAAATCGATCCTGACCTAGATGAGTCTGTGGTGTGAAATAATTTTTGTTTAGTGGATAGATTTTAGTTAGGGGTAGTCGTTCAATATTCTATCAGAACAACGAACCATGGAGTATGATTTCTCTGAAACCATGATAGATTTCAAATCGATCCTGACCAAAATGAGTCTGTGGTGTGAAGTAATTTTTGTTGAGTGAATAGATTTTAGTTGAGGAGTCGTTCAACATTCTATCAGAACAACGAACCACGGAGTATGATTTCTCTGAAACCACGATAGATTTCAAATCGATCCTGACCAAGATGAGTCTGTGGTGTGAAATAATTTTTGTTGAGTGGATAGATTTTAGTTGGGGTAGTCGTTCAACATTCTACAAGAACAACGAACCTTGGAGTATGATTTCTCTGAAACCATGATAGATTTCAAATCGATCCTGACCAAAATGAGTCTGTGGTGTGAAATAATTTTTGTTGAGTGGATATATTTTAGTTGGGGTAGTCGTTCAACATTCTATCAGAACAACGAACCATGGAGTATGATTTCTCTGAAACCATGATAGATTTCAAATCGATCCTGACCAAAATGAGTCTGTGGTGTGAAATAATTTTTGTTGAGTGGATAGATTTTAGTTAGGAATAGTCGTTCAATATTCTATCAGAACAACGAACCATGGAGTATGATTTCTCTGAAACCATGATAGATTTCAAATCGATCCTGACCAAGATGAGTCTGTGGTGTGAAATAATTTTTGTTGAGTGGATAGATTTTAGTTGGGGTAGTCGTTCAACATTCTACAAGAACAACGAACCACGGAGTATGATTTCTCTGAAACCATGATAGATTTCAAATCGATCATGACCAAGATGAGTCTGTGGTGTGAAATAATTTTTGTTGAGTGGATAGATTTTAGTTGGGGTAGTCGTTCAACATTCTACAAGAACAACGAACCTTGGAGTATGATTTCTCTGAAACCATGATAGATTTCAAATCGATCCTGACCAAAATGAGTCTGTGGTGTGAAATAATTTTTGTTGAGTGGATATATTTTAGTTGGGGTAGTCGTTCAACATTCTATCAGAACAACGAACCATGGAGTATGATTTCTCTGAAACCATGATAGATTTCAAATCGATCCTGACCAAGATGAGTCTGTGGTGTGAAATAATTTTTGTTGAGTGGATAGATTTTAGTTAGGAATAGTCGTTCAATATTCTATCAGAACAACGAACCATGGAGTATGATTTCTCTGAAACCATGATAGATTTCAAATCGATCCTGACCAAAATGAGTCTGTGGTGTGAAATAATTTTTGCTTCGGTGGATAGATTTTAGTTGGGATAGTCGTCCAACATTCTATCAGAACAACGAACCATGGAGTATGATTTCTCTGAAACCATGATAGATTTCAAATCGATCCTGACCAAAATGAGTCTGTGGTGTGAAATAATTTTTGTTTAGTGGATAGATTTTAGTTAGGGGTAGTCGTTCGGTGGATAGATTTTAGTTGGGATAGTCGTCCAACATTCTATCAGAACAACGAACCATGGAGTATGATTTCTCTGAAACCATGATAGATTTCAAATCGATCCTGACCAAAATGAGTCTGTGGTGTGAAATAATTTTTGTTTAGTGGATAGATTTTAGTTAGGGGTAGTCGTTCAATATTCTATCAGAACAACGAACCATGGAGTATGATTTCTCTGAAACCATGATAGATTTCAAATCGATCCTGACCAAGATGAGTCTGTGGTGTGAAATAATTTTTGTTGAGTGGATAGATTTTAGTTGGGGTAGTCGTTCAACATTCTACAAGAACAACGAACCTTGGAGTATGATTTCTCTGAAACCATGATAGATTTCAAATCGATCCTGACCAAGATGAGTCTGTGGTGTGAAATAATTTTTATTGAGTGGATAGATTTTAGTTGGGGTAGTCGTTCAACATTCTACAAGAACAACGAACCTTGGAGTATGATTACTCTGAAAAAATGATAGATTTCAAATCGATCCTGACCAAAATGAGTCTGTGGTGTGAAATAATTTTTGTTGAGTGGATATATTTTAGTTGGGGTAGTCGTTCAACATTCTATCAGAACAACGAACCATGGAGTATAATTTCTCTGAAACCATGATAGATTTCAAATCGATCCTGACCAAGATGAGTCTGTGGTGTGAAATAATTTTTGTTGAGTGGATAGATTTTAGTTGGGGTAGTCGTTCAACATTTTTTGAGAACAACGAACGAAACCATGATAGATTTCAAATCGATCCTGCCCAAGATGAGTATGTGGTGTGAAATAATTTTTGTTGAGTGGATAGATTTTAGTTAGGGGTAGTCATTCATTATTCTATCAGAACAACGACCATGGAGTATGATTCCTCTGAAACCATGATAGATTTCAAATCGATCCTGACCAAAATGAGTCTGTGGTGTGAAATAATTTTTGTTGAGTGGATAGATTTCAGTTAGGGGTAGTCGTTCAATATTCTATCAAAACAACGAACCATGGAGTATGATTTCTCTGAAACCATGATAGATTTCAAATCGATCCTGACCAAGATGAGTCTGTAGTGTGAAATAATTTTTGTTGGGTGGATAAATTATAGTTAGAGGTAGTCGTTCAACATTCTATCAGAACAACGAACCATGCAGTATGATTTCTCTGAAACCATGATAGATTTCAAATCGATCCTGACCAAAATGAGTCTGTGGTGTGATATAATTTTTGTTGAGTGGATACATTTTAGTTGGGGTAGTCGTTCAACATTTTTTGAGAACAACGAACGAAACCATGATAGATTTCAAATCGATTCTGACCAAGATGAGTCTGTGGTGTGAAATAATTTTTGCTTCGGTGGATAGCTCTTAGGTAGGCGTAGTCGTTCAGCATTCTATCAGAACAACGAACCATGGAGTATGATTTCTCTGAAACCATGATAGATTTCAAATCGATCCTGACCAAAATGAGTCTGTGGTGTGAAATAATTTTTGCTTCGGTAGATAGATTTTAGTTGGGATAGTCGTTCAACATTCTATCAGAACAACGAACCATGGAGTATGATTTCTCTGAAACCATGATAGATTTCAAATCGATCCTGACCAAAATGAGTCTGTGGTGTGAAATAATTTTTGTTGAGTGGATAGATTTTAGTTAGGAATAGTCGTTCAATATTCTATCAGAACAACGAACCATGGAGTATGATTTCTCTGAAACCATGATAGATTTCAAATCGATCCTGACCAAAATGAGTCTGTGGTGTGAAATAATTTTTGCTTCGGTGGATAGATTTTAGTTGGGATAGTCGTCCAACATTCTATCAGAACAACGAACCATGGAGTATGATTTCTCTGAAACCATGATAGATTTCAAATCGATCCTGACCTAGATGAGTCTGTGGTGTGAAATAATTTTTGTTTAGTGGATAGATTTTAGTTGGGGTAGTCGTTCAACATTCTACAAGAACAACGAACCTTGGAGTATGATTTCTCTGAAACCATGATAGATTTCAAATCGATCCTGACCAAGATGAGTCTGTGGTGTGAAATAATTTTTGTTGAGTGGATAGATTTTAGTTGGGGTAGTCGTTCAACATTCTACAAGAACAACGAACCTTGGAGTATGATTTCTCTGAAACCATGATAGATTTCAAATCGATCCTGACCAAAATGAGTCTGTGGTGTGAAATAATTTTTGTTGAGTGGATATATTTTAGTTGGGGTAGTCGTTCAACATTCTATCAGAACAACGAACCATGGAGTATGATTTCTCTGAAACCATGATAGATTTCAAATCGATCCTGACCAAGATGAGTCTGTGGTGTGAAATAATTTTTGTTGAGTGGATAGATTTTAGTTGGGGTAATCGTTCAACATTTTTTGAGAACAACGAACGAAACCATGATAGATTTCAAATCGATCCTGCCCAAGATGAGTATGTGGTGTGAAATAATTTTTGTTGAGTGGATAGATTTTAGTTAGGGGTAGTCATTCATTATTCTATCAGAACAACGACCATGGAGTATGATTCCTCTGAAACCATGATAGATTTCAAATCGATCCTGACCAAAATGAGTCTGTGGTGTGAAATAATTTTTGTTGAGTGGATAGATTTCAGTTAGGGGTAGTCGTTCAATATTCTATCAGAACAACGAACCATGGAGTATGATTTCTCTGAAACCATGATAGATTTCAAATCGATCCTGACCAAGATGAGTCTGTAGTGTGAAATAATTTTTGTTGGGTGGATAAATTATAGTTAGAGGTAGTCGTTCAACATTCTATCAGAACAACGAACCATGCAGTATGATTTCTCTGAAACCATGATAGATTTCAAATCGATCCTGACCAAAATGAGTCTGTGGTGTGATATAATTTTTGTTGAGTGGATATATTTTAGTTGGGGTAGTCGTTCAACATTTTTTGAGAACAACGAACGAAACCATGATAGATTTCAAATCGATTCTGACCAAGATGAGTCTGTGGTGTGAAATAATTTTTGCTTCGGTGGATAGATCTTATGTAGGCGTAGTCGTTCAGCATTCTATCAGAACAACGAACCATGGAGTATGATTTCTCTGAAACCATGATAGATTTCAAATCGATCCTGACCAAAATGAGTCTGTGGTGTGAAATAATTTTTGCTTCGGTAGATAGATTTTAGTTGGGATAGTCGTTCAACATTCTATCAGAACAACGAACCATGGAGTATGATTTCTCTGAAACCATGATAGATTTCAAATCGATCCTGACCAAAATGAGTCTGTGGTGTGAAATAATTTTTGTTGAGTGGATAGATTATAGTTAGGAATAGTCGTTCAATATTCTATCAGAACAACGAACCATGGAGTATGATTTCTCTGAAACCATGATAGATTTCAAATCGATCCTGACCAAAATGAGTCTGTGGTGTGAAATAATTTTTGCTTCGGTGGATAGATTTTAGTTGGGATAGTCGTCCAACATTCTATCAGAACAACGAACCATGGAGTATGATTTCTCTGAAACCATGATAGATTTCAAATCGATCCTGACCTAGATGAGTCTGTGGTGTGAAATAATTTTTGTTTAGTGGATAGATTTTAGTTAGGGGTAGTCGTTCAATATTCTATCAGAACAACGAACCATGGAGTATGATTTCTCTGAAACCATGATAGATTTCAAATCGATCCTGACCAAAATGAGTCTGTGGTGTGAAGTAATTTTTGTTGAGTGAATAGATTTTAGTTGAGGAGTCGTTCAACATTCTATCAGAACAACGAACCACGGAGTATGATTTCTCTGAAACCATGATAGATTTCAAATCGATCCTGACCAAGATGAGTCTGTGGTGTGAAATAATTTTTGCTTCGGTGGATAGATTTTAGTTGGGGTAGTCGTTCAACATTCTATCAGAACAACGAACCATGGAGTATGATTTCTCTGAAACCATGATAGATTTCAAATCGATCCTGACCAACATGAGTCTGTGGTGTGAAATAATTTTTGTTGAGTGGATAGATTTGAGTTGGGGTAATCGTTCAACACTCTATCAGAACAACGAATCATAGAGTATGATTTCTCTGAAACCATGATAGATTTCAAATCGATCCTGACCAAGATGTGTTTGTGGTGTGAAGTAATTTTTGTTGAGTGAATAGATTTTAGTTGATGAGTCGTTCAACATTCTATCAGAACAACGAACCATGGAGTATGATTTCTCTGAAACCATGATAGATTTCAAATCGATCCTGACCAAGATGAGTCTGTGGTGTGAAATAATTTCAACATTCTATCAGAACAACGAACCATGGAGTATGATTTCTCTGAAACCATGATAGATTTCAAATCGATCCTGACCAAGATGTGTTTGTGGTGTGAAATAATTTTGCTTCGGTGGATAGATTTTAGATGTGGGAAAGTCGTTCAACATTCTATCAGAACAACGAACCATGGAGTATGATTTCTCTGAAACCATGATAGATTTCAAATCGATCCTGACCAAAATGAGTCTGTGGTGTGAAATAATTTTTGTTGAGTGTATAGATTTTAGTTAGGGGTAGTCGTTCAACATTCTATCAGAACAACGAAATATGGAGAATGATTTCTCTGAAACCATGATAGATTTCAAATCGATCCTGACCAAGATGTGTTTGTGGTGTGAAGTAATTTTTGTTGAGTGAATAGATTTTAGTTGAGGAGTCGTTCAACATTCTATCCGAACAACGAACCATGGAGTATGATTTCTCTGAAACCATGATAGATTTCAAACCGATCCTGACCAAGATGAGTCTGTGGTGTGAAATAGAGTATGATTTTAGTTGGGGTAGTCGTTCAACATTCTATCAGAACAACGAACCATGGAGTATGATTTCTCTGAAACCATGATAGATTTCAAATCGATCCTGACCAAGATGAGTCTGTGGTGTGAAATAATTTTTGTTGAGTGGATAGATTTTAGTTGGGGTAGTCGTTCAACATTCTATCAGAACAACGAACCACGGAGTATGATTTCTCTGAAACCATGATAGATTTCAAATCGATCCTGACCAATATGAGTCTGTGGTGTGAAATAATTTTTGTTGAGTGTATAGATTTTAGTTAGGGGTAGTCGTTCAACATTCTATCAGAACAACGAACCATGGAGTATGATTTCTCTGAAACCATGATAGATTTCAAATCGATTCTGACCAAAATGAGTCTGTGGTGTGAAATAATTTTTGTTGAGTGGATAGATTTTAGTTGGGGTAGTCGTTCAACATTCTATCAGAACAACGAACCAAGGAGTATGATTTATCTAAAACCATGATAGATTTCAAATCGATCCTGACCAAAATGAGTCTGTGGTGTGAAATAATTTTTGCTTCGGTGGATAGATTTTAGTTGGGATAGTCGTTCAACATTCTATCAGAACAACGAACCATGGAGTATGATTTCTCTGAAACCATGATAGATTTCAAATCGATCCTGACCAAGATGAGTCTGTGGTGTGAAATAATTTTTGTTGAGTGGATAGATTTCAGTTATTGGTAGTCGTTCAATATTCTATCAGAACAACGAACCATGGAGTGTGATTTCTCTGAAACCATGATAGATTTCAAATCGATCCTGACCAAAATGAGTCTGTGGTGTGAAATAATTTTTGCTTCGGTGGATAGATTTTAGTTGGGATAGTCGTTCAACATTCTATCAGAACAACGAACCATGGAGTATGATTTCTCTGAAACCATGATAGATTTCAAATCGATCCTGACCAAGATGAGTCTGTGGTGTGAAATAATTTTTGCTTCGGTGGATAGATTTTAGTTGGGGTAGTCGTTCAACATTCTATCAGAACAACGAACCATGGAGTATGATTTCTCTGAAACCATGATAGATTTCAAATCGATCCTGACCAAAATGAGTCTGTGGTGTGAAATAATTTTTATTGAGTCGATAGATTTTAGTTAGGGGTAGTCGTGCAATATTCTATCAGAACAACGAACCATGGAGTATGATTTCTATGACACCATGATAGATTTCAAATCGATTATGACCAAGATGAGTCTGTGGTGTGAAATAATTTTTGTTGAGTGGATAGATTTCAGTTATTGGTAGTCGTTCAATATTCTATCAGAACAACGAACCATGGAGTGTGATTTCTCTGAAACCATGATAGATTTCAAATCGATCCTGACCAAGATGAGTCTGTGGTGTGAAATAATTTTTGTTGAGTGGATAGATTTAAGTTACTGGTAGTCGTTCAACATTCTATCAGAACAACGAACCATGGAGTATGATTTCTCTGAAACCATGATAGATTTCAAATCGATCCTGACCAAAATGAGTCTGTGGTGTGAAATAATTTTTGTTGAGTGGATAGATTTTAGTTGGTGTAGTCGTTCAACATTCTATCAGAACAACGAACCAAGGAGTATGATTTATCTAAAACCATGATAGATTTCAAATCGATCCTGACCAAAATGAGTCTGTTGTGTGAAATTATTTTTGTTGAGTGGATTGATTTTAGTTAGGGGTAGTCGTTCAATATTCTATCAGAATAACGAACCATGGAGTATGATTTCTCTGAAACCATGATAGATTTCAAATCGATCCTGACCAAGATGAGTCTGTGGTGTGAAATAATTTTTGTTGAGTGGATAGATTTTAGTTGGGGTAGTCGTTCAACATTCTATCAGAACAACGAACCATGGAGTATGATTTCTCTGAAACCATGATAGATTTCAAATCGATCCTGACCAAAATGAGTCTGTTGTGTGAAATTATTTTTGTTGAGTGGATTGATTTTAGTTATTGGTAGTCGTTCAATATTCTATCAGAACAACGAACCATGGAGTATGATTTCTCTGAAACCATGATAGATTTCAAATCGATCCTGACCAAAATGAGTCTGTGGTGTGAAATAATTTTTATTGAGTCGATAGATTTTAGTTATAGGTAGTCGTGCAATATTCTATCAGAACAACGAACCATGGAGTATGATTTCTATGACACCATGATAGATTTCAAATCGATTATGACCAAGATGAGTCTGTGGTGTGAAATAATTTTTGTTGAGTGGATAGATTTCAGTTATTGGTAGTCGTTCAATATTCTATCAGAACAACGAACCATGGAGTGTGATTTCTCTGAAACCATGATAGATTTCAAATCGATCCTGACCAAGATGAGTCTGTGGTGTGAAATAATTTTTGTTGAGTGGATAGATTTAAGTTACTGGTAGTCGTTCAACATTCTATCAGAACAACGAACCATGGAGTATGATTTCTCTGAAACCATGATAGATTTCAAATCGATCCTCACCAAAATGAGTCTGTGGTGTGAAATATTTTTTGTTGAGAGGATAGATTTTAGTTAGGGGTAGTCGTTCAATATTCTATCAGAACAACGAATCATGGAGTATGATTTCTCCGAAACCATGATAGATTTCAAATCGATCCTCACCAAAATGAGTCTGTGGTGTGAAATAATTTTTGTTGAGTGGATAGATTTTAGTTAGGGGTAGTCGTTCAACATTCTATCAGAACAACGAACCATGGAGTATGATTTCTCTGAAACCATGATAGATTTCATATCGATCCTGACCAAGATGAGTCTGTGGTGTGAAATATTTTTTGTTGAGAGGATAGATTTTAGTTGGGGTAGTAGTTCAATATTCTATCAGAACAA
Source organism: Xylota sylvarum (assembly GCA_905220385.1). NCBI lineage: Eukaryota > Metazoa > Arthropoda > Insecta > Diptera > Syrphidae > Xylota > Xylota sylvarum. The sequence goes on from CAJMZQ010000060.1 coordinate 912,211, forward strand.
CGAATCATGGAGTATGATTTCTCCGAAACCATGATAGATTTCAAATCGATCCTCACCAAAATGAGTCTGTGGTGTGAAATAATTTTTGTTGAGTGGATAGATTTTAGTTAGGGGTAGTCGTTCAACATTCTATCAGAACAACGAACCATGGAGTATGATTTCTCTGAAACCATGATAGATTTCATATCGATCCTGACCAAGATGAGTCTGTGGTGTGAAATATTTTTTGTTGAGAGGATAGATTTTAGTTAGGTTTAGTCGTTCAATATTCTATCAGAACAACGAATGATGGAGTATGATTTCTCCGAAACCATGATAGATTTCAAATCGATCCTCACCAAAATGAGTCTGTGGTGTGAAATAATTTTTGTTGAGTGGATAGATTTTAGTTAGGGGTAGTCGTTCAACATTCTATCAGAACAACGAACCATGGAGTATGATTTCAATGAAACCATGATTGATTTCAAATCGATCCCGACCAAGATGAGTCTGTGGTGTGAAATAATGTTTGCTTCGGTGGATGGATTTTAGTTATTGGTAGTCGTTTAATATTCTATCAGAACAACGAACCATGGAGTATGATTTCTCTGAAACCATGATAGATTTCAAATCGATCCTGACCAAAATGAGTCTGTGGTGTGAAATAATTTTTGTTGAGTGGATAGATTTTAGTTGGGGTAGTCGTTCAACATTCTATCAGAACAACGAACCATGGAGTATTATTTCTCTGAAACCATGATAGATTTCAAATCGATCCTGAAAAAAATGAGTCTGTAGTGTGAAATAATTTTTGTTGAGTGGATAGATCTTAGTTGGGGAGTCGTTCAACATTCTATCAGAACAACGAACCATGGAGTATGATTTCTCTGAAACCATGATAGATTTCAAATCGATCCTGACCAAAATGAGTCTGTGGTGTGAAATAATTTTTGTTGAGTGGATAGATTTTAGTTAGGGGTAGTCGTTCAACATTCTATCAGAACAACGAACCATGAAGTATGATTTCTCTGAAACCATGATAGATTTCAAATCGATCCTGACCAAGATGAGTCTGTGGTGTGAAATAATTTTTGCTTCGGTGCATAGATTTTAGTTGAGGTAGTCGTTCAACATTCTATCAGAACAACGAACCATGGAGTATGATTTCTCTGAAACCATGATAGATTTCAAATCGATCCTGACCAAAATGAGCCTGTGGTGTGAAATAATTTTTGTTGAGTGGATAGATTTTAGTTAGGGGTAGTCGTTCAACATTCTATCAGAACAACGAACCATGGAGTATGATTTCTCTGAAAGCATGATAGATTTCAAATCGATCCTGACCAAAATGAGTCCGTGGTGTGAAATAATTTTTGTTGAGTGGATGGATTTTAGCTGGAGTAGTCGTTCAGCTTTCTATCAGAACAACGAACCATGGAGTATGATTTCTCTGAAACCATGATAGATTTCAAATCGATCCTGACAAAAATGAGTCTGTGGTGTGAAATAATTTTTGTTGAGTGGATAGATTTTAGTTAGGGGTAATCATTCAACATTCTATCAGAATAACGAAACATGGAGTATGATTTCTCTGAAACCATTATAGATTTCAAATCGATCCTGACCAAAATGAGTCTGTGGTGTGAAATAATTTTTGTTGAGTTTATAGATTTTATTTGGGGTAGTCGTTCAACATTCTATCAAAACAACGAACCATGGAGTATGATTTCTCTGAAACCATGATTGATTTCAAATCGATCCTGATCAAGATGAGTCTGTGGTGTGAAATAATGTTTGCTTCGGTGGATGGATTTTAGTTATTGGTAGTCGTTCAATATTCTATCAGAACAACGAACCATGGAGTATGATTTCTCTGAAACCATGATAGATTTCAAATCGATCCTGACCAAAATGAGTCCGTGGTGTGAAATAATTTTTGTTGAGTGGATAGATTTTAGTTGCGGTAGTCGTTCAACATTCTATCAGAACAACGAACCATGGAGTATGATTTCTCTGAAACCATGATAGATTTCAAATCGATCCTGACCAAAATGAATCTGTAGTGTGAAATAATTTTTGTTGAGTGGATAGATTTTACTTGGGGAGTCGTTCAACATTCTATCAGAACAACGAACAATGGAGTATGATTTCTCTGAAACCATGATAGATTTCAAATCGATCCTGACCAAGATGAGTCTGTGGTGTGAAATAATTTTTGATTCGGTGGATAGATTTTAGTTGAGGTAGTCGTTCAACATTCTATCAGAACAACGAACCATGGAGTATGATTTCTCTGAAATCATGATAGATTTCAAATCGATCCTGACCAAAATGAGTCTGTGGTGTGAAATAATTTTTGTTGAGTGGATAGATTTTAGTTAGGGGTAGTCGTTCAACATTCTATCAGAACAACGAACCACGGAGTATGATTTCTCTGAAACCATGATAGATTTCAAATCGATCCTGACCAAGATGAGTCTGTGGTTTGAAATAATTTTTGCTTCGGTGGATAGATTTTAGTTGGGGTAGTCGTTCAACATTCTATCAGAACAACGAACCATAGAGTATGATTTCTCTGAAACCATGATAGATTTCAAATCGATTATGACCAAGATGAGTCTGTGGTGTGAAATAATTATTGCTTCGGTGGATAGATTTTAGCTGGGTAGTCGTCCAACATTCTATCAGAACAACGAACCATGGAGTATGATTTCTCTGAAACCATGCTAGATTTCAAATCGATCCTGACCAAGATGAGTCTGTGGTGTGAAAAAATTTTTGCTTCAGTGGACAGATTTTAGTTGGGTAGTCGTCCAACATTCTATCAGAACAACGAACCATTTAGTATGATTTCTCTGAAACCATGATAGATTTCAAATCGATCCTGACCAAGATGAGTCTGTGGTGTGAAATAATTTTTGCTTCGGTGGATGGATTTTAGTTAGGGGTAGTCGTTCATTATTCTATCAGAACAACGAACCATGGAGTATGATTTCTCTGAAACCATGATAGATTTCAAATCGATCCTGACCAAAATGAGTCTGTGTTGTGAAATAATTTTTGTTGAGTAAATAGATTTTAGTTAGGGGTAGTCGTTCAACATTCTGTCAGAACAACGAACCATGGAGTATGATTTCTCTGAAACCATGATAGATTTCAAATCGATCCTGACCAAGATGAGTCTGTGGTGTGAAATAATTTTTATTGAGTCTATAGATTTTAGTTGGGGTAGTCGTTCAACATTCTATCAGAACAACGAACAATGGAGTATGATTTCTCTGAAACCATGATAGATTTCAAATCGATCCTGAGCAAAATGAGTCTCTGGTGTGAAATAATTTTTGTTGAGTGGATAGATTTTAGTTGGGGTAGTCGTTCTACATTCAATCAGAACAACGAACCATGGAGTATGATTTCTCTGAAACCATGATAGATTTCAAATCGATCCTGACCAAGATGAGTCTGTGGTGTGAAATAATTTTTGCTTCGGTGGATAGCTTTTAGTTGGGGGTAGTCGTCCAGCATTCTCTCAGAACAACGAACCATGGAGTATGATTTCTCTGAAACCATGATAGATTTCAAATCGATCCTGACCAAAATGAGTCTGTGGTGCGAAATAATTTGTGTTGAGTGGATAGATTTTAATTGGAGTAGTCGTTCATGGCTTCAGAAAAATCATACTCCATGGTTCGCTGTTCTGAGAGAATGCTGGACGACTACCCCCAACTAAAATCTATCCACCGAAGCAAAAATTATTTCACACCACAGACTCATCTTGGTCAGGATCGATTTGAAATCTATCATGGTTTCAGAGAAATCATACTCCATGGTTCGTTGTTCTGATTGAATGTAGAACGACTACCCCAACTAAAATCTATCCACTCAACAAAAATTATTTCACACCAGAGACTCATTTTGCTCAGGATCGATTTGAAATCTATCATGGTTTCAGAGAAATCATACTCCATTGTTCGTTGTTCTGATAGAATGTTGAACGACTACCCCAACTAAAATCTATAGACTCAATAAAAATTATTTCACACCACAGACTCATCTTGGTCAGGATCGATTTGAAATCTATCATGGTTTCAGAGAAATCATACTCCATGGTTCGTTGTTCTGACAGAATGTTGAACGACTACCCCTAACTAAAATCTATTTACTCAACAAAAATTATTTCACACCACAGACTCATTTTGGTCAGGATCGATTTGAAATCTATCATGGTTTCAGAGAAATCATACTCCATGGTTCGTTGTTCTGATAGAATAATGAACGACTACCCCTAACTAAAATCCATACACCGAAGCAAAAATTATTTCACACCACAGACTCATCTTGGTCAGGATCGATTTGAAATCTATCATGGTTTCAGAGAAATCATACTCCATGGTTCGTTGTTCTGATAGAATGTTGGACGACTACCCCAACTAAAATCTGTCCACTGAAGCAAAAATTTTTTCACACCACAGACTCATCTTGGTCAGGATCGATTTGAAATCTAGCATGGTTTCAGAGAAATCATACTCCATGGTTCGTTGTTCTGATAGAATGTTGGACGACTACCCCTAACTAAAATCTATCCACTCAACAAAAACTATTTCACACCACAGACTCATTTTGGTCAGGATCGATTTGAAATCTATCATGGTTTCAGAGAAATCATACTCCATGGTTCGTTGTTCTGATAGAATATTGAACGACTACCCCAACTAAAATCTATCCACTCAAAAAAAGTTATTTCACACCACAGACTCATTTGGTCAGGATCGATTTGAAATCTATCATGGTTTCAGAGAAATCATACTTCATGGTTCGTTGTTCTGATACAATGTTGAACGACTACCCCAACTGAAATATATCCACTCAACAAAAATTATTTCACACCACAGACTCATCTTGGTCAGGTTCGATTTAAAATCTATCATGGTTTCAGAGAAATCATACTCCATGGTTCGTTGTTCTGATAGAATGTTGAACCAATACCCCTAACTAAAATCTACCCACTCAACAAAAATTATTTTACACAACAGACTCATCTTGTTCAGGATCGATTTGAAATCTATCATGGTTTCAGAGAAATCATATTCCATGGTTCGTTGTTCTGAAAGAATGTTGAACGACTACCCCAAATCAAATCTATCCACTCAACAAAAATTATTTCACACCACAGACTCATTTTGGTCAGGATCTATTTGAAATCTATCTTGCTTTCAGAGAAATCGTACTCCATTTTTCGTTGTTCTGATAGAATATTGAACGACTACCCCTAACTAAAATCTATCCACTTAACAAAAATTATTTCCCACCACAGACTCATTTTGGTCAGGATCGATTTGAAATCTATCATGGCTTCAGAAAAATCATACTCCATGGTTCGCTGTTCTGATATAATATTGAACGACTACCCCAATTAAAAGTTATCCACTCAACAAAAATTATTTCGCACCACAGACTGATCTTGGTCAGGATCGATTTGAAATCTATCATGGTTTCAGAGAAATCATACTCCATGGTTCGTTGTTCTGGTAGAATGTTGAACGACTACCATTAACTAAAATCTATCATGGTTTCAGAGAAATCATACTCCATGGTTCGTTGTTCTGATAGAATGTTGAACGACTACCCCTAACTAAAATCTATCCACTGAACAAAAATTATTTCACACCACAGACTCATCTTGGTCAGGATCGATTTGAAATCTATCGTGGTTGCAGAGAAATCATACTCCATGGTTCGTTGTTCTGATAGAATGTTGAACGACTACCGCAACTAAAATCTATCCACTCAACAAAAATTATTTCACACCACAGACTCATCTTGGTCAGGATCGATTTGAAATCTATCATGGTTTCAGAGAAATCATACTCCATGGTTCGTTGTTCTGATAGAATGTTGAACGACTACCCCAACTAAAATCTATCCACCGAAGCAAAAATGACTTCACACCACAGACTGATCTTGGTCAGGATCGATTTGAAATCTATCATGGTTTCAGAGAAATCATACTCCATGGTTCGTTGTTCTGATAGAATGTTGAACGACTACCATTAACTAAAATCTATCATGGTTTCAGAGAAATCATACTCCATGGCTCGTTGTTCTGATAGAATGTTGAACGACTACCCCTAACTAAAATCTATCCACTCAACAAAAATTATTTCACACCACAGACTCATCTTGGTCAGGATCGATTTGAAATCTATCGTGGTTGCAGAGAAATCATACTCCATGGTTCGTTGTTCTGATAGAATGTTGAACGACTACCGCAACTAAAATCTATCCACTCAACAAAAATTATTTCACACCACAGACTCATCTTGGTCAGGATCGATTTGAAATCTATCATGGTTTCAGAGAAATCATACTCCATGGTTCGTTGTTCTGATAGAATGTTGAACGACTACCCCAACTAAAATCTATCCACCGAAGCAAAAATGACTTCACACCACAGACTGATCTTGGTCAGGATCGATTGGAAATCTATCATGGTTTCAGAGAAATCATACTCCATGGTTCGTTGTTCTGATAGAATGTTGAACGACTACCATTAACTAAAATCTATCATGGTTTCAGAGAAATCATACTCCATGGTTCGTTGTTCTGATAGAATGTTGAACGACTACCCCTAACTAAAATCTATCCACTCAACAAAAATTATTTCACACCACAGACTCATCTTGGTCAGGATCGATTTGAAATCTATCGTGGTTGCAGAGAAATCATACTCCATGGTTCGTTGTTCTGATAGAATGTTGAACGACTACCGCAACTAAAATCTATCCACTCAACAAAAATTATTTCACACCACAGACTCATCTTGGTCAGGATCGATTTGAAATCTATCGTGGTTGCAGAGAAATCATACTCCATGGTTCGTTGTTCTGATAGAATGTTGAACGACTACCCCAACTAAAATCTATCCACTCAACAAAAATTATTTCACACCACAGACTCATCTTGGTCAGGATCGATTTGAAATCTATCATGGTTTCAGAGAAATCATACTCCATGGTTCGTTGTTTTGATAGAATGTTGAACGACTACCCCAATTAAAATTTATCCACTCAACAAAAATTATTTCACACCACAGACTGATCTTAGTCAGGGTCGATTTGAAATCTATCATGGTTTCAGAGAAATCATACTCCATGGTTCGTTGTTCTGATAGAATATTGAACGACTACCCCTAACTAAAATCTATCCACTCAAAAAAAAGTTATTTCACACCACAGACTCATCTTGGTCAGGATCGATTTGAAATCTATCATGGTTTCAGAGAAATCATACTCCATGGTTCGTTGTTCTGATAGAATGTTGAACGACTACCCCAACTAAAATCTATCCACTCAACAAAAATTATTTCACACCACAGACTCATCTTCGTCAGGATCGATTTGAAATCTATCATGGTTTCAGAGAAATCATACTCCATGGTTCGTTGTTCTGATAGAATGTTGAACGACTACCCCAACTAAAATCTATCCACTCAACAAAAATTATTTCACACCACAGACTCATTTTGGTCAGGATCGATTTGAAATCTATCATGGTTTCAGAGAAATCATACTCCATGGTTCGTTGTTTTGATAGAATGTTGAACGACTACCCCAACTAAAATCTATCCACCGAAGCTAAAATGATTTCACACCACAGACTGATCTTGGTCAGGATCGATTTAAAATTTGTAATGGTTTCAGAGAAATCATACCCCTGGTTCGTTGTTCTGATAGAATATTGAACGACTACCCCTAACTAAAATCTATCCACTTAACAAAAATTATTTCACACCACAGACTCATTTTGGTCAGGATCGATTTGAAATCTATCATGGCTTCAGAAAAATCATACTCCATGGTTCGCTGTTCTGATATAATATTGAACGACTACCCCAATTAAAATTTATCCACTCAACAAAAATTATTTCGCACCACAGACTGATCTTGGTCAGGATCGATTTGAAATCTATCATGGTTTCAGAGAAATCATACTCCATGGTTCGTTGTTCTGATAGAATGTTGAACGACTACCATTAACTAAAATCTATCATGGTTTCAGAGAAATCATACTCCATGGTTCGTTGTTCTGATAGAATGTTGAACGACTACCCCTAACTAAAATCTATCCACTCAACAAAAATTATTTCACACCACAGACTCATCTTGGTCAGGATCGATTTGAAATCTATCGGGGTTGCAGAGAAATCATACTCCATGGTTCGTTGTTCTGATAGAATGTTGAACGACTACCGCAACTAAAATCTATCCACTCAACAAAAATTATTTCACACCACACACTCATCTTGGTCAGGATCGATTTGAAATCTATCATGGTTTCAGAGAAATCATACTCCATGGTTCGTTGTTCTGATAGAATGTTGAACGACTACCCCAACTAAAATCTATCCACCGAAGCAAAAATGACTTCACACCACAGACTGATCTTGGTCAGGATCGATTTGAAATCTATCATGGTTTCAGAGAAATCATACTCCATGGTTCGTTGTTCTGATAGAATGTTGAACGACTACCATTAACTAAAATCTATCATGGTTTCAGAGAAATCATACTCCATGGTTCGTTGTTCTGATAGAATGTTGAACGACTACGCCTAACTAAAAACTATCCACTCAACAAAAATTATTTCACACCACAGACTCATCTTGGTCAGGATCGATTTGAAATCTATCGTGGTTGCAGAGAAATCATACTCCATGGTTCGTTGTTCTGATAGAATGTTGAACGACTACCGCAACTAAAATCTATCCACTCAACAAAAATTATTTCACACCACAGACTCATCTTGCTCAGGATCGATTTGAAATCTATCATGGTTTCAGAGAAATCATACTCCATGGTTCGTTGTTTTGATAGAATGTTGAACGACTACCCCAATTAAAATTTATCCACTCAACAAAAATTATTTCACACCACAGACTGATCTTAGTCAGGGTCGATTTGAAATCTATCATGGTTTCAGAGAAATCATACTCCATGGTTCGTTGTTCTGATAGAATATTGAACGACTACCCCTAACTAAAATCTATCCACTCAAAAAAAGTTATTTCACACCACAGACTCATCTTGGTCAGGATCGATTTGAAATCTATCATGGTTTCAGAGAAATCATACTCCATGGTTCGTTGTTCTGATAGAATGTTGAACGACTACCCCAACTAAAATCTATCCACTCAACAAAAATTATTTCACACCACAGACTCATCTTGGTCAGGATCGATTTGAAATCTATCATGGTTTCAGAGAAATCATACTCCATGGTTCGTTGTTCTGATAGAATGTTGAACGACTACCCCAACTAAAATCTATCCACCGAAGCAAAAATGATTTCACACCACAGACTGATCTTGGTCAGGATCGATTTAAAATCTATCATGGTTTCAGAGAAATCATACCCCTGGTTCGTTGTTCTGATAGAATGTTGAACGACTACCATTACCTAAAATCTATCCACTCAACAAAAATTATTTCACACACAGCAAAAATGATTTCACACCACAGACTGATCTTGGTCAGGATCGATTTAAAATCTATCATGGTTTCAGAGAAATCATACCCCTGGTTCGTTGTTCTGATAGAATGTTGAACGACTACCATTACCTAAAATCTATCCACTCAACAAAAATTATTTCACACCACAGACTCATCTTGGTCAGGATCGATTTGAAATCTATCATGGTTTCAGAGAAATCATACTCCATGGTTCGTTGTTCTGATAGAATGTTGAACGACTACCCCAACTAAAATCTATCCACCGAAGCAAAAATGATTTCACACCACAGACTCATCTTGGTCAGGATCGATTTGAAATCTATCATGGTTTCAGAGAAATCATACTCCATGGTTCGTTGTTCTGATAGAATGTTGAACGACTACCCCAACTAAAATCTATCCACTCAACAAAAATTATTTCACACCACAGACTCATCTTGGTCAGGATCGATTTGAAATCTATCATGGTTTCAGAGAAATCATACTCCATGGTTCGTTGTTCTGATAGAATGTTGAACGACTACCCCAACTAAAATCTATCCACCGAAGCAAAAATGATTTCACACCACAGACTGATCTTGGTCAGGATCGATTTAAAATCTATCATGGTTTCAGAGAAATCATACTCCATGGTTCGTTGTTCTGATAGAATGTTGAACGACTACCCCAACTAAAATCTATCCACTCAACAAAAATTATTTCACACCACAGACTCATTTTGGTCAGGATCGATTTGAAATCTATCATGGTTTCAGAGAAATCATACTCCATGGTTCGTTGTTTTGATAGAATGTTGAACGACTACCCCAACTAAAATCAATCCACCGAAGCAAAAATGATTTCACACCACAGACTGATCTTGGTCAGGATCGATTTAAAATTTATCATGGTTTCAGAGAAATCATACCCCTGGTTCGTTGTTCTGATAGAATGTTGAACGACTACCATTACCTAAAATCTATCCACTCAACAAAAATTATTTCACACCACAGTCTCATTTTGGTCAGGATCGATTTAAAATCTATCATGGTTTCAGAGAAATCATACTCCATGGTTCGTTGTTCTGATAGAATGTTGAACGACTACCCCAACTAAAATCTATCCACCGAAGCAAAAATGATTTCACACCACAGACTGATCTTGGTCAGGATCGATTTAAAATCTATCATGGTTTCAGAGAAATCATACCCCTGGTTCGTTGTTCTGATAGAATGTTGAACGACTACCATTACCTAAAATCTATCCACTCAACAAAAATTATTTCACACCACAGACTCATCTTGGTCAGGATCGATTTGAAATCTATCATGGTTTCAGAGAAATCATACTCCATGGTTCGTTGTTTTGATAGAATGTTGAACGACTACCCCAACTAAAATCTATCCACCGAAGCAAAAATGATTTCACACCACAGACTGATCTTGGTCAGGATCGATTTAAAATTTATCATGGTTTCAGAGAAATCATACCCCTGGTTCGTTGTTCTGATAGAATGTTGAACGACTACCATTACCTAAAATCTATCCACTCAACAAAAATTATTTCACACCACAGTCTCATTTTGGTCAGGATCGATTTGAAATCTATCATGGTTTCAGAGAAATCATACTCCATGGTTCGTTGTTCTGATAGAATGTTGAACGACTACCCCAACTAAAATCTATCCACCGAAGCAAAAATGATTTCACACCACAGACTGATCTTGGTCAGGATCGATTTAAAATCTATCATGGTTTCAGAGAAATCATACCCCTGGTTCGTTGTTCTGATAGAATGTTGAACGACTACCATTACCTAAAATCTATCCACTCAACAAAAATTATTTCACACCACAGTCGCATTTTGGTCAGGATCGATTTGAAATCTATCATGGTTTCAGAGAAATCATACTCCATGGTTCGTTGTTCTGATAGAATGTTGAACGACTACCCCAACTAAAATCTATCCACTCAACAAAAATTATTTCACACCACAGACTCATTTTGGTCAGGATCGATTTGAAATCTATCATGGTTTCAGAGAAATCATACTCCATGGTTCGTTGTTCTGATAGAATATTGAATGACTACCCCTAACTAAAATCTATCCACTCAAAAAAAGTTATTTCACATCACAGACTCATCTTGGTCAGGATCGATTTAAAACCCATCATGGTTTCAGAGAAATCATACTCCATGGTTCGCTGTTCTGATAGAATATTGAACGACTACCCCAAATAAAATCTACCCACTCAACAAAAATTATTTCGCGCCACAGACTCATCTTGGTCAGGATCGATTTGAAATCTATCATGGTTTCAGAGAAATCATACTCCATGGTTCGCTGTTCTGATAGAATATTGAACGACTACCCGAATTAAAATCTATCCACTCAACAAAAATTATTTCGCGAAACGGACTCATCTTGGTCAGGATCGATTTGAAATCTATCATGGTTTCAGAGAAATCATACTCCATGGTTCGTTGTTCTGATAGAATGTTGAACGACTACCCCAACTAAAATCTATCCACCGAAGCAAAAATGATTTCACACCACAGACTGATCTTGGTCAGGATCGATTTAAAATCTATCATGGTTTCAGAGAAATCATACCCCTTGTTCGTTGTTCTGATAGAATGTTGAACGACTACCATTACCTAAAATCTATCCACTCAAAAAAAGTTATTTCACACCACAGACTCATCTTGGTCAGGATCGATTTGAAATCTATCATGGTTTCAGAGAAATCATACTCCATGGTTCGTTGTTCTGATAGAATGTTGAACGACTACCCCTAACTAAAATCTATCCACTCAACAAAAATTATTTCACACCACAGACTGATCTTAGTCAGGGTCGATTTGAAATCTATCATGGTTTCAGAGAAATCATACTCCATGGTTCGTTGTTCTGATAGAATATTGAACGACTACCCCTAACTAAAATCTATCCACTCAAAAAAAGTTATTTCACACCACAGACTCATCTTGGTCAGGATCGATTTGAAATCTATCATGGTTTCAGAGAAATCATACTCCATGGTTCGTTGTTCTGATAGAATGTTGAACGACTACCCCAACTAAAATCTATACACTCAACAAAAATTATTTCACACCATAGACTCATCTTGGTCAGGATCGATTTGAAATCTATCATGGTTTCAGAGAAATCATACTCCATGGTTCGTTGTTCTGATAGAATGTTGAACGACTACCCCAACTAAAATCTATCCACTCAACAAAAATTATTTCACACCACAGACTCATTTTGGTCAGGATCGATTTGAAATCTATCATGGTTTCAGAGAAATCATACTCCATGGTTCGTTGTTCTGATAGAATGTTGAACGACTACCCCAACTAAAATCTATCCACCGAAGCAAAAATGATTTCACACCACAGACTGATCTTGGTCAAAATCGATTTAAAATTTATCATGGTTTCAGAGAAATCATACCCCTGGTTCGTTGTTCTGATAGAATGTTGAACGATTACCATTACCTAAAATCTATCCACTCAACAAAAATTATTTCACACCACAGACTCATCTTGGTCAGGATCGATTTGAAATCTATCGTGGTTGCAGAGAAATCATACTCCATGGTTCGTTGTTCTGATAGAATGTTGAACGACTACTGCAACTAAAATCTATCCACTCAACAAAAATTATTTCACACCACAGACTCATCCTGGTCAGGATCGATTTGAAATCTATCATGGTTTCAGAGAAATCATACTCCATGGTTCGTTGTTCTGAAAGAATGTTGAACGAATACCCCTAACTAAAATCTACCCACTCAACAAAAATTATTTTACACAACAGACTCATCTTGTTCAGGATCGATTTGAAATCTATCATGGTTTCAGAGAAATCATGTTCCATGGTTCGTTGTTCTGAAAGAATGCTGAACGACTACCCCAAATCAAATCTATCCACTCAACAAAAATTATTTCACACCACAGACTCATTTTGGTCAGGATCGATTTGAAATCTATCATGGCTTCAGAAAAATCATACTCCATGGTTCGCTGTTCTGATATAATATTGAACGACTACCCCAATTAAAATTTATCCACTCAACAAAAATTATTTCGCACCACAGACTGATCTTGGTCAGGATCGATTTGAAATCTATCATGGTTTCAGAGAAATCATACTCCATGGTTCGTTGTTCTGATAGAATGTTGAACGACTACCATTACCTAAAATCTATCCACTCAACAAAAATTATTTCACACCACAGACTCATTTTGGTCAGGATCGATTTGAAATCTATCATGGTTTCAGAGAAATCATACTCCATGGTTCGTTGTTCTGATAGAATATTGAACGACTACCCATAACTAAAATCTATCCACTCGACAAAAATTATTTCGCACCACAGACTCATCCTGGTCAGGATCGATTTGAAATCTATCATGGTTTCAGAGAAATCATACTTCATGGTTCGTTGTTCTGATACAATGTTGAACGACTACCCCAACTGAAATATATCCACTCAACAAAAATTATTTCACACCACAGACTCATCTTGGTCAGGCTCGATTTAAAATCTATCATGGTTTCAGAGAAATCATGTTCCATGGTTCGTTGTTCTGAAAGAATGCTGAACGACTACCCCAAATCAAATCTATCCACTCAACAAAAATTATTTCACACCACAGACTCATTTTGGTCAGGATCGATTTGAAATCTATCTTGCTTTCAGAGAAATCGTACTCCATGGTTCGTTGTTCTGATAGAATATTGAACGACTACCATTAACTAAAATCTACCCACTCAACAAAAATTATTTTACACAACAGACTCATCTTGTTCAGGATCGATTTGAAATCTATCATGGTTTCAGAGAAATCATATTCCATGGTTCGTTGTTCTGAAAGAATGCTGAACGACTACCCCTAACTAAAATCTATCCACTTAACAAAAATTATTTCACACCACAGACTCATTTTGGTCAGGATCGATTTGAAATCTATCATGGCTTCAGAAAAATCATACTCCATGGTTCGCTGTTCTGATATAATATTGAACGACTACCCCAATTAAAATTTATCCACTCAACAAAAATTATTTCGCACCACAGACTGATCTTGGTCAGGATCGATTTGAAATCTATCATGGTTTCAGAGAAATCATACTCCATGGTTCGTTGTTCTGATAGAATGTTGAACGACTACCATTACCTAAAATCTATCCACTCAACAAAAATTATTTCACACCACAGACTCATTTTGGTCAGGATCGATTTGAAATCTATCATGGTTTCAGAGAAATCATACTCCATGGTTCGTTGTTCTGATAGAATATTGAACGACTACCGATAACTAAAATCTATCCACTCGACAAAAATTATTTCGCACCACAGACTCATCCTGGTCAGGATCGATTTGAAATCTATCATGGTTTCAGAGAAATCATACTTCATGGTTCGTTGTTCTGATACAATGTTGAACGACTACCCCAACTGAAATATATCCACTCAACAAAAATTATTTCACACCACAGACTCATCTTGGTCAGGCTCGATTTAAAATCTATCATGGTTTCAGAGAAATCATGTTCCATGGTTCGTTGTTCTGAAAGAATGCTGAACGACTACCCCAAATCAAATCTATCCACTCAACAAAAATTATTTCACACCACAGACTCATTTTGGTCAGGATCGATTTGAAATCTATCATGGCTTCAGAAAAATCATACTCCATGGTTCGCTGTTCTGATATAATATTGAACGACTACCCCAATTAAAATTTATCCACTCAACAAAAATTATTTCGCACCACAGACTGATCTTGGTCAGGATCGATTTGAAATCTATCATGGTTTCAGAGAAATCATACTCCATGGTTCGTTGTTCTGATAGAATGTTGAACGACTACCATTACCTAAAATCTATCCACTCAACAAAAATTATTTCACACCACAGACTCATTTTGGTCAGGATCGATTTGAAATCTATCATGGTTTCAGAGAAATCATACTCCATGGTTCGTTGTTCTGATAGAATGTTGAACGACTACCATTAACTAAAATCTACCCACTCAACAAAAATTATTTTACACAACAGACTCATCTTGTTCAGGATCGATTTGAAATCTATCATGGTTTCAGAGAAATCATATTCCATGGTTCGTTGTTCTGAAAGAATGCTGAACGACTACCCCAAATCAAATCTATCCACTCAACAAAAATTATTTCACACCACAGACTCATTTTGGTCATAATCGATTTGAAATCTATCTTGCTTTCAGAGAAATCGTACTCCATGGTTCGTTGTTCTGATAGAATATTGAACGACTACCCCTAACTAAAATCTATCCACTTAACAAAAATTATTTCACACCACAGACTCATTTTGGTCAGGATCGATTTGAAATCTATCATGGCTTCAGAAAAATCATACTCCATGGTTCGCTGTTCTGATATAATATTGAACGACTACCCCAATTAAAATTTATCCACTCAACAAAAATTATTTCGCACCACAGACTGATCTTGGTCAGGATCGATTTGAAATCTATCATGGTTTCAGAGAAATCATACTCCATGGTTCGTTGTTCTGATAGAATGTTGAACGACTACCATTAACTAAAATCTATCATGGTTTCAGAGAAATCATACTCCATGGTTCGTTGTTCTGATAGAATGTTGAACGACTACCCCTAACTAAAATCTATCCACTCAACAAAAATTATATCACACCACAGACTCATCTTGGTCAGGATCGATTTGAAATCTATCGTGGTTGCAGAGAAATCATACTCCATGGTTCGTTGTTCTGATAGAATGTTGAACGACTACCGCAACTAAAATCTATCCACTCAACAAAATTTATTTCACACCACAGACTCATCTTGGTCAGGATCGATTTGAAATCTATCATGGTTTCAGAGAAATCATACTCCATGGTTCGTTGTTCTGATATAATGTTGAACGACTACCCCAACTAAAATCTATCCACCGAAGCAAAAATGATTTCACACCACAGACTGATCTTGGTCAGGATCGATTTAAAATCTATCATGGTTTCAGAGAAATCATACCCCTGGTTCCTTGTTCTGATAGAATGTTGAACGACTACCATTACCTAAAATCTATCCACTCAACAAAAATTATTTCACACCACAGACTCATTTTGGTCAGGATCGATTTGAAATCTATCATGGCTTCAGAAAAATCATACTCCATGGTTCGCTGTTCTGATATAATATTGAACGACTACCCCAATTAAAATTTATCCACTCAACAAAAATTATTTCGCACCACAGACTGATCTTGGTCAGGATCGATTTGAAATCTATCATGGTTTCAGAGAAATCATACTCCATGGTTCGTTGTTCTGATAGAATGTTGAACGACTACCATTAACTAAAATCTATCATGGTTTCAGAGAAATCATACTCCATGGTTCGTTGTTCTGATAGAATGTTGAACGACTACCCCTAACTAAAATCTATCCACTCAACAAAAATTATATCACACCACAGACTCATCTTGGTCAGGATCGATTTGAAATCTATCGTGGTTGCAGAGAAATCATACTCCATGGTTCGTTGTTCTGATAGAATGTTGAACGACTACCGCAACTAAAATCTATCCACTCAACAAAAATTATTTCACACCACAGACTCATCTTGGTCAGGATCGATTTGAAATCTATCATGGTTTCAGAGAAATCATACTCCATGGTTCGTTGTTCTGATATAATGTTGAACGACTACCCCAACTAAAATCTATCCACCGAAGCAAAAATGATTTCACACCACAGACTGATCTTGGTCAGGATCGATTTAAAATCTATCATGGTTTCAGAGAAATCATACCCCTGGTTCCTTGTTCTGATAGAATGTTGAACGACTACCATTACCTAAAATCTATCCACTCAACAAAAATTATTTCACACCACAGACTCATTTTGGTCAGGATCGATTTGAAATCTATCATGGTTTCAGAGAAATCATACTCCATGGTTCGTTGTTCTGATAGAATATTGAACGACTACCCATAACTAAAATCTATCCACTCGACAAAAATTATTTCGCACCACAGACTCATCCTGGTCAGGATCGATTTGAAATCTATCATGGTTTCAGAGAAATCATACTTCATGGTTCGTTGTTCTGATACAATGTTGAACGACTACCCCAACTGAAATATATCCACTCAACAAAAATTATTTCACACCACAGACTCATCTTGGTCATTCTCGATTTAAAATCTATCATGGTTTCAGAGAAAACATACTCCATGGTTCGTTGTTCTGATAGAATGTTGAACGACTACCATTAACTAAAATCTACCCACTCAACAAAAATTATTTTACACAACAGACTCATCTTGTTCAGGATCGATTTGAAATCTATCATGGTTTCAGAGAAATCATACTTCATGGTTCGTTGTTCTGATAGAATATTGAACGACTACCCCTAACTACAATCTATCCACTCAACAAAAATTATTTCACACCACAGACTCATTTTGGTCAGGATCGATTTGAAATCTATCATGATTTCAGAGAAATCATACTCCATGGTTCGTTGTTCTGATAGAATGTTGAACGACTACCCCAACTAAAATCTATCCACTCAACAAAAATTAGTTCACACCACAGACTCATTTTGGTCAGGATCGATTTGAAAACTGTCATGGTTTCAGAGAAATCATACTCCATGGTTCGTTGTTCTGATAGAATGTTGAACGACTACCATTAACTAAAATCTACCCACTCAACAAAAATTATTTTACACAACAGACTCATCTTGTTCAGGATCGATTTGAAATCTATCATGGTTTCAGAGAAATCATACTCCATGGTTCGTTGTTCTGATAGAATGTTGAACGACTACCCCTAACTAAAATCTATCCACTCAACAAAAATTATTTCACACCACAGACTCATTTTGGTCAGGATCGATTTGAAATCTATCATGGCTTCAGAAAAATCATACCCCATGGTTCGCTGTTCTGATATAATATTGAACGACTACCCCAATTAAAATTTATCCACTCAACAAAAATTATTTCGCACCACAGACTGATCTTGGTCAGGATCGATTTGAAATCTATCATGGTTTCAGAGAAATCATACTCCATGGTTCGTTGTTCTGATAGAATGTTGAACGACTACCCCAACTAAAATCTGTCCACTTAACAAAAATTATTTCACACCACAGACTCATTTTGGTCAGGATCGATTTGAAATCTATCATGGCTTCAGAAAAATCATACTCCATGGTTCGTTGTTCTGATAGAATGTTGAACGACTAACCCAACTAAAATCTATCCACCGAAGCAAAAATTATTTCACACCACAGACTCATTTTGGTCAGGATCGATTTGAAATCTATCACAGTTTCAAAGAAATCATACTTCATGGTTCGTTGTTCTGATAGAATGTTGAACGACTACCCCTAACTAAAATCTATCCACTCAACAAAAATTATTTCACACCACAGGCTCACCTTGGTCATGATCGATTTGAAATCTATCGTGGTTGCAGAGAAATCATACTCCATGGTTCGTTGTTCTGATAGAATGTTGAACGACTACCCCAACTAAAATCTATCCACTCAACAAAAATTATGTCACACCACAGACTCATCTTGGTCACGATCGATTTGAAATCTATCATGGTTTCAGAGAAATCATACTCTATGCTTCGCTGTTCTGATATAATATTGAACGACTACCCCAACTAAAATCTATCCACTCAACAAAAATTATTTCACACCACAGACTCATTTTGGTCAGGATCGATTTGAAATCTATCATGGCTTCAGAAAAATCATACCCCATGGTTCGCTGTTCTGATATAATATTGAACGACTACCCCAATTAAAATTTATCCACTCAACAAAAATTATTTCGCACCACAGACTGATCTTGGTCAGGATCGATTTGAAATCTATCATGGTTTCAGAGAAATCATACTCCATGATTCGTTGTTCTGATAGAATGTTGAACGACTACCATTAACTAAAATCTATCATGGTTTCAGAGAAATCATACTCCATGGTTCGTTCTTCTGATAGAATGTTGAACGACTACCCCAACTAAAATCTATCCACCGAAGCAAAAATTATTCCACACCACAGACTCATTTTGGACAGGATCGATTTGAAATATATCATGGTTTTACATAAATCATACTGCTTGGTTCGTTGTTCTGATAGAATGTTGAACGACTACCCCAACTAAAATCTATCCACTCAACAAAAATTATTTCACACCACAGACTCATTTTGGTCAGGATCGATTTGAAATCTATCATGATTTCAGAGAAATCATACTCCATGGTTCGTTGTTCTCATAGAATGTTGAACGACTACCCCAACTAAAATCTATCCACTCAACAAAAATTAGTTCACACCACAGACTCATTTTGGTCAGGATCGATTTGAAATCTGTCATGGTTTCAGAGAAATCATACTTCATGGTTCGTTGTTCTGATACAATGTTGAACGACTACCCCAACTGAAATATATCCACTCAACAAAAATTATTTCACACCACAGACTCATCTTGGTCAGGCTCGATTTAAAATCTATCATGGTTTCAGAGAAAACATACTCCATGGTTCGTTGTTCTGATAGAATGTTGAACGACTACCATTAACTAAAATCTACCCACTCAACAAAAATTATTTTACACAACAGACTCATCTTGTTCAGGATCGATTTGAAATCTATCATGGTTTCAGAGAAATCATATTAAATGGTTCGGTGTTCTGATAGAATGTTGAACGACTACCCCAACTAAAATCTATCCACCGAAGCAAAAATTATTCCACACCACAGACTCATTTTGGACAGGATCGATTTGAAATATATCATGGTTTTACATAAATCATACTGCTTGGGTCGTTGTTCTGATAGAATGTTGAACGACTACCCCAACTAAAATCTATCCACTCAACAAAAATTATTTCACACCACAGACTCATTTTGGTCAGGATCGATTTCAAATCTATCATGATTTCAGAGAAATCATACTCCATGGTTCGTTGTTCTCATAGAATGTTGAACGACTACCCCAACTAAAATCTATCCACTCAACAAAAATTAGTTCACACCACAGACTCATTTTGGTCAGGATCGATTTGAAATCTGTCATGGTTGCAGAGAAATCATACTCCATTGTTCGTTGTTCTGATAGAATGTTGAACGACTACCCCAACTAAAATCTATCCACTCAATAAAAATTATTCCACACCACAGACTCATCTTGGTCAGGATCGATTTGAAATCTATCATGGTTTCAGAGAAATCATACTCCATGGTTCGTTGTTCTGATAGAATGTTGAACGACTAACCCAACTAAAATCTATCCATTGAAGCAAAAATTATTTCACACCACAGACTCATTTTGGTCAGGATCGATTTGAAATCTATCACAGTTTCAAAGAAATCATACTTCATGGTTCGTTGTTCTGATAGAATGTTGAACGACTACCCCTAACTAAAATCTATCCACTCAACAAAAATTATTTCACACCACAGACTCACCTTGGTCACGATCGATTTGAAATCTATCGTGGTTGCAGAGAAATCATACTCCATGGTTCGTTGTTCTGATAGAATGTTGAACGACTACCCCAACTAAAATCTATCCACTCAACAAAAATTATTTCACACCACAGACTCATCTTGGTCACGATCGATTTGAAATCTATCATGGTTTCAGAGAAATCATACTCTATGGTTCGTTGTTCTGATAGAATGTTGAACGACTACCCCTAACTAAAATCTACCCACTCAACAAAAATTATTTCACACCACAGACTCATTTTGGTCAGGATCGATTTGAAATCTATCATGGCTTCAGAAAAATCATACTCCATGGTTCGCTGTTCTGATATAATATTGAACGACTACCCCAATTAAAATTTATCCACTCAACAAAAATTATTTCGCACCACAGACTCATCTTGGTCAGGATCGATTTGAAATCTATCATGGTTGCAGAGAAATCATACTCCATTGTTCGTTGTTCTGATAGAACGTTGAACGACAACCCCTACTAAAATCTATCCACTCAATAAAAATTATTCCACACCACAGACTCATCTTGGTCAGGATCGATTTGAAATCTATCATGATTTCAGAGAAATCATACTCCATGGTTCGTTGTTCTCATAGAATGTTGAACGACTACCCCAACTAAAATCTATCCACTCAACAAAAATTAGTTCACACCACAGACTCATTTTGGTCAGGATCGATTTGAAATCTGTCATGGTTGCAGAGAAATCATACTCCATTGTTCGTTGTTCTGATAGAATGTTGAACGACTACCCCAACTAAAATCTATCCACTCAATAAAAATTATTCCACACCACAGACTCATCTTGGTCAGGATCGATTTGAAATCTATCATGGTTTCAGAGAAATCATACTCCATGGTTCGTTGTTCTGATAGAATGTTGAACGACTAACCCAACTAAAATCTATCCACCGAAGCAAAAATTATTTCACACCACAGACTCATTTTGGTCAGGATCGATTTGAAATCTATCACAGTTTCAAAGAAATCATACTTCATGGTTCGTTGTTCTGATAGAATGTTGAACGACTACCCCTAACTAAAATCTATCCACTCAACAAAAATTATTTCACACCACAGACTCACCTTGGTCGCGATCGATTTGAAATCTATCGTGGTTGCAGAGAAATCATACTCCATGCTTCGTTGTTCTGATAGAATGTTGAACGACTACCCCAACTAAAATCTATCCACTCAACAAAAATTATTTCACACCACAGACTCATCTTGGTCACGATCGATTTGAAATCTATCATGGTTTCAGAGAAATCATACTCTATGGTTCGTTGTTCTGATAGAATGTTGAACGACTACCCCTAACTAAAAACTACCCACTCAACTAAAATTATTTCACACCACAGACTCATTTTGGTCAGGATCGATTTGAAATCTATCATGGCTTCAGAAAAATCATACTCCATGGTTCGCTGTTCTGATATAATATTGAACGACTACCCCAATTAAAATTTATCCACTCAACAAAAATTATTTCGCACCACAGACTCATCTTGGTCAGGATCGATTTGAAATCTATCATGATTTCAGAGAAATCATACTCCATGGTTCGTTGTTCTCATAGAATGTTGAACGACTACCCCAACTAAAACCTATCCACTCAATAAAAATTATTCCACACCACAGACTCATCTTGGTCAGGATCGATTTGAAATCTATCATGGTTGCAGAGAAATCATACTCCATTGTTCGTTGTTCTGATAGAATGTTGAACGACTACCCCAACTAAAATCTATCCACTCAATAAAAATTATTCCACACCACAGACTCATCTTGGTCAGGATCGATTTGAAATCTATCATGATTTCAGAGAAATCATACTCCATGGTTCGTTGTTCTCATAGAATGTTGAACGACTACCCCAACTAAAACCTATCCACTCAACAAAAATTAGTTCACACCACAGACCCATTTTGGTCAGGATCGATTTGAAATCTGTCATGGTTTCAGAGAAATCATACTTCATGGTTCGTTGTTCTGATACAATGTTGAACGACTACCCCAACTGAAATATATCCACTCAACAAAAATTATTTCACACCACAGACTCATCTTGGTCAGGCTCGATTTAAAATCTATCATGGTTTCAGAGAAAACATACTCCATGGTTCGTTGTTCTGATAGAATGTTGAACGACTACCATTAACTAAAATCTACCCACTCAACAAAAATTATTTTACACAACAGACTCATCTTGTTCAGGATCGATTTGAAATCTATCATGGTTTCAGAGAAATCATATTAAATGGTTCGGTGTTCTGATAGAATGTTGAACGACTACCCCAACTAAAATCTATCCACCAAAGCAAAAATTATTCCACACCACAGACTCATTTTGGACAGGATCGATTTGAAATATATCATGGTTTTACATAAATCATACTGCTTGGTTCATTGTTCTGATAGAATGTTGAACGACTACCCCAACTAAAATCTATCCACTCAACAAAAATTATTTCACACCACAGACTCATTTTGGTCAGGATCGATTTGAAATCTATCATGATTTCAGAGAAATCATACTCCATGGTTCGTTGTTCTCATAGAATGTTGAACGACTACCCCAACTAAAATCTATCCACTCAACAAAAATTAGTTCACACCACAGACTCATTTTGGTCAGGATCGATTTGAAATCTGTCATGGTTGCAGAGAAATCATACTCCATTGTTCGTTGTTCTGATAGAATGTTGAACGACTACCCCAACTAAAATCTATCCACTCAATAAAAATTATTCCACACCACAGACTCATCTTGGTCAGGATCGATTTGAAATCTATCATGGTTTCAGAGAAATCATACTCCATGGTTCGTTGTTCTGATAGAATGTTGAACGACTAACCCAACTAAAATCTATCCACCGAAGCAAAAATTATTTCACACCACAGACTCATTTTGGTCAGGATCGATTTGAAATCTATCACAGTTTCAAAGAAATCATACTTCATGGTTCGTTGTTCTGATAGAATGTTGAACGACTACCCCTAACTAAAATCTATCCACTCAACAAAAATTATTTCACACCACAGACTCACCTTGGTCACGATCGATTTGAAATCTATCGTGGTTGCAGAGAAATCATACTCCATGGTTCGTTGTTCTGATAGAATGTTGAACGACTACCCCAACTAAAATCTATTCACTCAACAAAAATTATTTCACACCACAGACTCATCTTGGTCACGATCGATTTGAAATCTATCATGGTTTCACAGAAATCATACTCTATGGTTCGTTGTTCTGATAGAATGTTGAACGACTACCCCTAACTAAAATCTACCCACTCAACAAAAATTATTTCGCATTACAGACTCATTTTGGTCAGGATCGATTTGAAATCTATCATGGCTTCAGAAAAATCATACTCCATGGTTCGCTGTTCTGATATAATATTGAACGACTACCCCAATTAAAATTTATCCACTCAACAAAAATTATTTCGCACCACAGACTGATCTTGGTCAGGATCGATTTGAAATCTATCATGGTTTCAGAGAAATCATACTCCATGGTTCGTTGTTCTGATAGAATGTTGAACGACTACCCCTAACTAAAATCTATCCACTCAACAAAAATTATTTCACAATACAGACTCATCTTGGTCATGATCGATTTGAAATCTATCGTGGTTGCAGAGAAATCATATTCCATGGTTCGTTGTTCTGATAGAATGTTGAACGACTAAGCCAACTAAAATCTATCCACCGAAGCAAAAATTATTTCACACCACAGACTCATTTTGGTCAGGATCGATTTGAAATCTATCACAGTTTCAGAGAAATCATACTTCATGGTTCGTTGTTCTGATAGAATGTTGAACGACTACCCCAACTAAAATCTATCCACTCAACAAAAATTATTTCACACCACAGACTCATTTTGGTCAGGATCGATTTGAAATCTATCATGGCTTCAGAAAAATCATACCCCATGGTTCGCTGTTCTGATATAATATTGAACGACTACCCCAATTAAAATTTATCCACTCAACAAAAATTATTTCGCACCACAGACTGATCTTGGTCAGGATCGATTTGAAATCTATCATGGTTTCAGAGAAATCATACTCCATGGTTCGTTGTTCTGATAGAATGTTGAACGACTAACCCAACTAAAATCTATCGACCGAAGCAAAAATTATTTCACACCACAGACTCATTTTGGTCAGGATCGATTTGAAATCTATCACAGTTTCAAAGAAATCATACTTCATGGTTCGTTGTTCTGATAGAATATTGAACGACTACCCCTAACTAAAATCTATCCACTCAACAAAAATTATTTCACACCACAGACTCACCTTGGTCATGATTGATTTGAAATCTATCGTGGTTGCAGAGAAATCATACTCCATGGTTCGTTGTTCTGATAGAATGTTGAACGACTACCCCAACTAAAATCTATCGACTCAACAAAAATTATTTCACACCACAGACTCACCTTGGTCACGATCGATTTGAAATCTATCGTGGTTGCAGAGAAATCATACTCCATGGTTCGTTGCTCTGATAGAATGTTGAACGACTACCCCAACTAAAATCTATTCACTCAACAAAAATTATTTCACACCACAGACTCATCTTGGTCACGATCGATTTGAAATCTATCATGGTTTCAGAGAAATCATACTCTATGGTTCGTTGTTCTGATAGAATGTTGAACGACTACCCCTAACTAAAATCTACCCACTCAACAAAAATTATTTCGCATTACAGACTCATTTTGGTCAGGATCGATTTGAAATCTATCATGGCTTCAGAAAAATCATACTCCACGGTTCGCTGTTCTGATATAATATTGAACGACTACCCCAATTAAAATCTATCCACTCAACAAAAATTATTTCGCACCACAGACTGATCTTGGTCAGGATCGATTTGAAATCTATCATGGTTTCAGAGAAATCATACTCCATGGTTCGTTGTTCTGATAGAATGTTGAACGACTACCCCTAACTAAAATCTATCCACTCAACAAAAATTATTTCACAATACAGACTCATCTTGGTCATGATCGATTTGAAATCTATCGTGGTTGCAGAGAAATCATACTCCATGGTTCGTTGTTCTGATAGAATGTTGAACGACTAACCCAACTAAAATCTATCCACCGAAGCAAAAATTATTTCACACCACAGACTCATTTTGGTCAGGATCGATTTGAAATCTATCACAGTTTCAGAGAAATCATACTTCATGGTTCGTTGTTCTGATAGAATGTTGAACGACTACCCCAACTAAAATCTATCCACTCAACAAAAATTATTTCACACCACAGACTCATTTTGGTCAGGATCGATTTGAAATCTATCATGATTTCAGAGAAATCATACTCCATGGTTCGTTGTTCTCATAGAATGTTGAACGACTACCCCAACTAAAATCTATCCACTCAACAAAAATTAGTTCACACCACAGACTCATTTTGGTCAGGATCGATTTGAAATCTGTCATGGTTGCAGAGAAATCATACTCCATTGTTCGTTGTTCTGATAGAATGTTGAACGACTACCCCAACTAAAATCTATCCACTCAATAAAAATTATTCCACACCACAGACTCATC
The DNA here is from genome assembly GCA_905220385.1 of Xylota sylvarum. Taxonomy (NCBI): domain Eukaryota; kingdom Metazoa; phylum Arthropoda; class Insecta; order Diptera; family Syrphidae; genus Xylota; species Xylota sylvarum. The sequence continues at coordinate 938,802 of CAJMZQ010000060.1, forward strand.
TTGGTCAGGATCGATTTGAAATCTATCATGGTTTCAGAGAAATCATACTCCATGGTTCGTTGTTCTGATAGAATGTTGAACGACTAACCCAACTAAAATCTATCCACCGAAGCAAAAATTATTTCACACCACAGACTCATTTTGGTCAGGATCGATTTGAAATCTATCACAGTTTCAAAGAAATCATACTTCATGGTTCGTTGTTCTGATAGAATGTTGAACGACTACCCCTAACTAAAATCTATCCACTCAACAAAAATTATTTCACACCACAGACTCACCTTGGTCACGATCGATTTGAAATCTATCGTGGTTGCAGAGAAATCATACTCCATGGTTCGTTGTTCTGATAGAATGTTGAACGACTACCCCAACTAAAATCTATTCACTCAACAAAAATTATTTCACACCACAGACTCATCTTGGTCACGATCGATTTGAAATCTATCATGGTTTCACAGAAATCATACTCTATGGTTCGTTGTTCTGATAGAATGTTGAACGACTACCCCTAACTAAAATCTACCCACTCAACAAAAATTATTTCGCATTACAGACTCATTTTGGTCAGGATCGATTTGAAATCTATCATGGCTTCAGAAAAATCATACTCCATGGTTCGCTGTTCTGATATAATATTGAACGACTACCCCAATTAAAATTTATCCACTCAACAAAAATTATTTCGCACCACAGACTGATCTTGGTCAGGATCGATTTGAAATCTATCATGGTTTCAGAGAAATCATACTCCATGGTTCGTTGTTCTGATAGAATGTTGAACGACTACCCCTAACTAAAATCTATCCACTCAACAAAAATTATTTCACAATACAGACTCATCTTGGTCATGATCGATTTGAAATCTATCGTGGTTGCAGAGAAATCATATTCCATGGTTCGTTGTTCTGATAGAATGTTGAACGACTAAGCCAACTAAAATCTATCCACCGAAGCAAAAATTATTTCACACCACAGACTCATTTTGGTCAGGATCGATTTGAAATCTATCACAGTTTCAGAGAAATCATACTTCATGGTTCGTTGTTCTGATAGAATGTTGAACGACTACCCCAACTAAAATCTATCCACTCAACAAAAATTATTTCACACCACAGACTCATTTTGGTCAGGATCGATTTGAAATCTATCATGGCTTCAGAAAAATCATACCCCATGGTTCGCTGTTCTGATATAATATTGAACGACTACCCCAATTAAAATTTATCCACTCAACAAAAATTATTTCGCACCACAGACTGATCTTGGTCAGGATCGATTTGAAATCTATCATGGTTTCAGAGAAATCATACTCCATGGTTCGTTGTTCTGATAGAATGTTGAACGACTAACCCAACTAAAATCTATCGACCGAAGCAAAAATTATTTCACACCACAGACTCATTTTGATCAGGATCGATTTGAAATCTATCACAGTTTCAAAGAAATCATACTTCATGGTTCGTTGTTCTGATAGAATATTGAACGACTACCCCTAACTAAAATCTATCCACTCAACAAAAATTATTTCACACCACAGACTCACCTTGGTCATGATTGATTTGAAATCTATCGTGGTTGCAGAGAAATCATACTCCATGGTTCGTTGTTCTGATAGAATGTTGAACGACTACCCCAACTAAAATCTATCGACTCAACAAAAATTATTTCACACCACAGACTCACCTTGGTCACGATCGATTTGAAATCTATCGTGGTTGCAGAGAAATCATACTCCATGGTTCGTTGCTCTGATAGAATGTTGAACGACTACCCCAACTAAAATCTATTCACTCAACAAAAATTATTTCACACCACAGACTCATCTTGGTCACGATCGATTTGAAATCTATCATGGTTTCAGAGAAATCATACTCTATGGTTCGTTGTTCTGATAGAATGTTGAACGACTACCCCTAACTAAAATCTACCCACTCAACAAAAATTATTTCGCATTACAGACTCATTTTGGTCAGGATCGATTTGAAATCTATCATGGCTTCAGAAAAATCATACTCCACGGTTCGCTGTTCTGATATAATATTGAACGACTACCCCAATTAAAATCTATCCACTCAACAAAAATTATTTCGCACCACAGACTGATCTTGGTCAGGATCGATTTGAAATCTATCATGGTTTCAGAGAAATCATACTCCATGGTTCGTTGTTCTGATAGAATGTTGAACGACTACCCCTAACTAAAATCTATCCACTCAACAAAAATTATTTCACAATACAGACTCATCTTGGTCATGATCGATTTGAAATCTATCGTGGTTGCAGAGAAATCATACTCCATGGTTCGTTGTTCTGATAGAATGTTGAACGACTAACCCAACTAAAATCTATCCACCGAAGCAAAAATTATTTCACACCACAGACTCATTTTGGTCAGGATCGATTTGAAATCTATCACAGTTTCAGAGAAATCATACTTCATGGTTCGTTGTTCTGATAGAATGTTGAACGACTACCCCAACTAAAATCTATCCACTCAACAAAAATTATTTCACACCACAGACTCATTTTGGTCAGGATCGATTTGAAATCTATCATGGCTTCAGAAAAATCATACCCCATGGTTCGCTGTTCTGATATAATATTGAACGACTACCCCAATTAAAATTTATCCACTCAACAAAAATTATTTCGCACCACAGACTCATCTTGGTCAGGATCGATTTGAAATCTATCATGGTTGCAGAGAAATCATACTCCATTGTTCGTTGTTCTGATAGGATGTTGAACGACTACCCCAACTAAAATCTATCCACTCAATAAAAATTATTCCACACCACAGACTCATCTTGGTCAGGATCGGTTTGAAATCTATCATGGTTGCAGAGAAATCATACTCCATTGTTCGTTGTTCTGATAGAATGTTGAACGACTACCCCAACTAAAATCTATCCACTCAATAAAAATTATTCCACACCACAGACTCATCTTGGTCAGGATCGATTTGAAATCTATCATGATTTCAGAGAAATCATACTCCATGGTTCGTTGTTCTCATAGAATGTTGAACGACTACCCCAACTAAAACCTATCCACTCAACAAAAATTAGTTCACACCACAGACTCATTTTGGTCAGGATCGATTTGAAATCTGTCATGGTTTCAGAGAAATCATACTTCATGGTTCGTTGTTCTGATACAATGTTGAACGACTACCCCAACTGAAATATATCCACTCAACAAAAATTATTTCACACCACAGACTCATCTTGGTCAGGCTCGATTTAAAATCTATCATGGTTTCAGAGAAAACATACTCCATGGTTCGTTGTTCTGATAGAATGTTGAACGACTACCATTAACTAAAATCTACCCACTCAACAAAAATTATTTTACACAACAGACTCATCTTGTTCAGGATCGATTTGAAATCTATCATGGTTTCAGAGAAATCATATTAAATGGTTCGGTGTTCTGATAGAATGTTGAACGACTACCCCAACTAAAATCTATCCACCAAAGCAAAAATTATTCCACACCACAGACTCATTTTGGACAGGATCGATTTGAAATATATCATGGTTTTACATAAATCATACTGCTTGGTTCATTGTTCTGATAGAATGTTGAACGACTACCCCAACTAAAATCTATCCACTCAACAAAAATTATTTCACACCACAGACTCATTTTGGTCAGGATCGATTTGAAATCTATCATGATTTCAGAGAAATCATACTCCATGGTTCGTTGTTCTCATAGAATGTTGAACGACTACCCCAACTAAAATCTATCCACTCAACAAAAATTAGTTCACACCACAGACTCATTTTGGTCAGGATCGATTTGAAATCTGTCATGGTTGCAGAGAAATCATACTCCATTGTTCGTTGTTCTGATAGAATGTTGAACGACTACCCCAACTAAAATCTATCCACTCAATAAAAATTATTCCACACCACAGACTCATCTTGGTCAGGATCGATTTGAAATCTATCATGGTTTCAGAGAAATCATACTCCATGGTTCGTTGTTCTGATAGAATGTTGAACGACTAACCCAACTAAAATCTATCCACCGAAGCAAAAATTATTTCACACCACAGACTCATTTTGGTCAGGATCGATTTGAAATCTATCACAGTTTCAAAGAAATCATACTTCATGGTTCGTTGTTCTGATAGGATGTTGAACGACTACCCCTAACTAAAATCTATCCACTCAACAAAAATTATTTCACACCACAGACTCACCTTGGTCACGATCGATTTGAAATCTATCGTGGTTGCAGAGAAATCATACTCCATGGTTCGTTGTTCTGATAGAATGTTGAACGACTACCCCAACTAAAATCTATTCACTCAACAAAAATTATTTCACACCACAGACTCATCTTGGTCACGATCGATTTGAAATCTATCATGGTTTCAGAGAAATCATACTCTATGTTTCGTTGTTCTGATAGAATGTTGAACGACTACCCCTAACTAAAATCTACCCACTCAACAAAAATTATTTCGCATTACAGACTCATTTTGGTCAGGATCGATTTGAAATCTATCATGGCTTCAGAAAAATCATACTCCATGGTTCGCTGTTCTGATATAATATTGAACGACTACCCCAATTAAAATTTATCCACTCAACAAAAATTATTTCGCACCACAGACTGATCTTGGTCAGGATCGATTTGAAATCTATCATGGTTTCAGAGAAATCATACTCCATGGTTCGTTGTTCTGATAGAATGTTGAACGACTACCCCTAACTAAAATCTATCCACTCAACAAAAATTATTTCACAATACAGACTCATCTTGGTCATGATCGATTTGAAATCTATCGTGGTTGCAGAGAAATCATACTCCATGGTTCGTTGTTCTGATAGAATGTTGAACGACTAACCCAACTAAAATCTATCCACCGAAGCAAAAATTATTTCACACCACAGACTCATTTTGGTCAGGATCGATTTGAAATCTATCACAGTTTCAGAGAAATCATACTTCATGGTTCGTTGTTCTGATAGAATGTTGAACGACTACCCCAACTAAAATCTATCCACTCAACAAAAATTATTTCACACCACAGACTCATTTTGGTCAGGATCGATTTGAAATCTATCATGGCTTCAGAAAAATCATACCCCATGGTTCGCTGTTCTGATATAATATTGAACGACTACCCCAATTAAAATTTATCCACTCAACAAAAATTATTTCGCACCACAGACTGATCTTGGTCAGGATCGATTTGAAATCTATCAAGGTTTCAGAGAAATCATACTCCATGGTTCGTTGTTCTGATAGAATGTTGAACGACTAACAAAACTAAAATCTATCGACCGAAGCAAAAATTATTTCACACCACAGACTCATTTTGGTCAGGATCGATTTGAAATCTATCACAGTTTCAAAGAAATCATACTTCATGGTTCGTTGTTCTGATAGAATGTTGAACGACTACCCCTAACTAAAATCTATCCACTCAACAAAAATTATTTCACACCACAGACTCACCTTGGTCATGATTGATTTGAAATCTATCGTGGTTGCAGAGAAATCATACTCCATGGTTCGTTGTTCTGATAGAATGTTGAACGACTACCCCAACTAAAATCTATCCACTCAACAAAAATTATTTCACACCACAGACTCACCTTGGTCACGATCGATTTGAAATCTATCGTGGTTGCAGAGAAATCATACTCCATGGTTCGTTGTTCTGATAGAATGTTGAACGACTACCCCAACTAAAATCTATTCACTCAACAAAAATTATTTCACACCACAGACTCATCTTGGTCACGATCGATTTGAAATCTATCATGGTTTCAGAGAAATCATACTCTATGGTTCGTTGTTCTGATAGAATGTTGAACGACTACCCCTAACTAAAATCTACCCACTCAACAAAAATTATTTCGCATTACAGACTCATTTTGGTCAGGATCGATTTGAAATCTATCATGGCTTCAGAAAAATCATACTCCATGGTTCGCTGTTCTGATATAATATTGAACGACTACCCCAATTAAAATTTATCCACTCAACAAAAATTATTTCGCACCACAGACTGATCTTGGTCAGGATCGATTTGAAATCTATCATGGTTTCAGAGAAATCATACTCCATGGTTCGTTGTTCTGATAGAATGTTGAACGACTACCCCCTAACTAAAATCTATCCACTCAACAAAAATTATTTCACAATACAGACTCATCTTGGTCATGATCGATTTGAAATCTATCGTGGTTGCAGAGAAATCATACTCCATGGTTCGTTGTTCTGATAGAATGTTGAACGACTAACCCAACTAAAATCTATCCACCGAAGCAAAAATTATTTCACACCACAGACTCATTTTGGTCAGGATCGATTTGAAATCTATCACAGTTTCAGAGAAATCATACTTCATGGTTCGTTGTTCTGATAGAATGTTGAACGACTACCCCAACTAAAATCTATCCACTCAACAAAAATTATTTCACACCACAGACTCATTTTGGTCAGGATCGATTTGAAATCTATCATGGCTTCAGAAAAATCATACCCCATGGTTCGCTGTTCTGATATAATATTGAACGACTACCCCAATTAAAATTTATCCACTCAACAAAAATTATTTCGCACCACAGACTGATCTTGGTCAGGATCGATTTGAAATCTATCATGGTTTCAGAGAAATCATACTCCATAGTTCGTTGTTCTGATAGAATGTTGAACGACTAACCCAACAAAAATCTATCGACCGAAGCAAAAATTATTTCACACCACAGACTCATTTTGGTCAGGATCGATTTGAAATCTATCACAGTTTCAAAGAAATCATACTTCATGGTTCGTTGTTCTGATAGAATGTTGAACGACTACCCCTAACTAAAATCTATCCACTCAACAAAAATTATTTCACACCACAGACTCACCTTGGTCATGATTGATTTGAAATCTATCGTGGTTGCAGAGAAATCATACTCCATGGTTCGTTGTTCTGATAGAATGTTGAACGACTACCCCAACTAAAATCTATCCACTCAACAAAAATTATTTCACACCACAGACTTATCTTGGTCACGATCGATTTGAAATCTATAATTTTTTCAGAGAAATCATACTCTATGGTTCGCTGTTCTGATATAATATTGAACGACTACCCCAACTAAAATCTATCCACTCAACAAAAATTATTTCACACCACAGACTGATCTTGGTCAGGATCGATTTGAAATCTATCATGGTTTCAGAGAAATCATACTCCATGATTCGTTGTTCTGATAGAATGTTGAACGACTACCATTAACTAAAATCTATCATGGTTTCAGAGAAATCATACTCCATGGTTCGTTGTTCTGATAGAATGTTGAACGACTACCCCTAACTAAAATCTATCCACTCAACAAAAATTATTTCACACCACAGACTCATCTTGGTCAGGATCGATTTGAAATCTATCGTGGTTGCAGAGAAATCATACTCTATGGTTCGTTGTTCTGATAGAATGTTGAACGACTAACCCAACTAAAATCTATCGACCGAAGCAAAAATTATTTCACACCACAGACTCATTTTGGTCAGGATCGATTTGAAATCTATCACAGTTTCAAAGAAATCATACTTCATGGTTCGTTGTTCTGATAGAATGTTGAACGACTACCCCTAACTAAAATCTATCCACTCAACAAAAATTATTTCACACCACAGACTCACCTTGGTCATGATTGATTTGAAATCTATCGTGGTTGCAGAGAAATCATACTCCATGGTTCGTTGTTCTGATAGAATGTTGAACGACTACCCCAACTAAAATCTATCCACTCAACAAAAATTATTTCACACCACAGACTTATCTTGGTCACGATCGATTTGAAATCTATCATTTTTTCAGAGAAATCATACTCTATGGTTCGCTGTTCTGATATAATATTGAACGACTACCCCAACTAAAATCTATCCACTCAACAAAAATTATTTCACACCACAGACTGATCTTGGTCAGGATCGATTTGAAATCTATCATGGCTTCAGAAAAATCATACCCCATGGTTCGCTGTTCTGATATAATATTGAACGACTACCCCAATTAAAATTTATCCACTCAACAAAAATTATTTCGCACCACAGACTGATCTTGGTCAGGATCGATTTGAAATCTATCATGGTTTCAGAGAAATCATACTCCATGATTCGTTGTTCTGATAGAATGTTGAACGACTACCATTAACTAAAATCTATCATGGTTTCAGAGAAATCATACTCCATGGTTCGTTCTTCTGATAGAATGTTGAACGACTACCCCTAACTAAAATCTATCCACTCAACAAAAATTATTTCACACCACAGACTCATCTTGGTCAGGATCGATTTGAAATCTATCGTGGTTGCAGAGAAATCATACTCTATGGTTCGTTGTTCTGATAGAATGTTGAACGACTACCCCAACTAAAATCTGTCCACTTAACAAAAATTATTTCACACCACAGACTCATTTTGGTCAGGATCGATTTGAAATCTATCATGGCTTCAGAAAAATCATACTCCATGGTTCGTTGTTCTGATAGAATGTTGAACGACTACCATTAACTAAAATCTATCATGGTTTCAGAGAAATCATACTCCATGGTTCGTTCTTCTGATAGAATGTTGAACGACTAACCCAACTAAAATCTATCCACCGAAGCAAAAATTATTTCACACCACAGACTCATTTTGGTCAGGATCGATTTGAAATCTATCACAGTTTCAGAGAAATCATACTTCATGGTTCGTTGTTCTGATAGAATGTTGAACGACTACCCCAACTAAAATCTATCCACTCAACAAAAATTATTTCACACCACAGACTCATTTTGGTCAGGATCGATTTGAAATCTATCATGGCTTCAGAAAAATCATACCCCATGGTTCGCTGTTCTGATATAATATTGAACGACTACCCCAATTAAAATTTATCCACTCAACAAAAATTATTTCGCACCACAGACTGATCTTGGTCAGGATCGATTTGAAATCTATCATGGTTTCAGAGAAATCATACTCCATAGTTCGTTGTTCTGATAGAATGTTGAACGACTAACCCAACAAAAATCTATCGACCGAAGCAAAAATTATTTCACACCACAGACTCATTTTGGTCAGGATCGATTTGAAATCTATCACAGTTTCAAAGAAATCATACTTCATGGTTCGTTGTTCTGATAGAATGTTGAACGACTACCCCTAACTAAAATCTATCCACTCAACAAAAATTATTTCACACCACAGACTCACCTTGGTCATGATTGATTTGAAATCTATCGTGGTTGCAGAGAAATCATACTCCATGGTTCGTTGTTCTGATAGAATGTTGAACGACTACCCCAACTAAAATCTATCCACTCAACAAAAATTATTTCACACCACAGACTTATCTTGGTCACGATCGATTTGAAATCTATAATTTTTTCAGAGAAATCATACTCTATGGTTCGCTGTTCTGATATAATATTGAACGACTACCCCAACTAAAATCTATCCACTCAACAAAAATTATTTCACACCACAGACTGATCTTGGTCAGGATCGATTTGAAATCTATCATGGTTTCAGAGAAATCATACTCCATGATTCGTTGTTCTGATAGAATGTTGAACGACTACCATTAACTAAAATCTATCATGGTTTCAGAGAAATCATACTCCATGGTTCGTTCTTCTGATAGAATGTTGAACGACTACCCCTAACTAAAATCTATCCACTCAACAAAAATTATTTCACACCACAGACTCATCTTGGTCAGGATCGATTTGAAATCTATCGTGGTTGCAGAGAAATCATACTCTATGGTTCGTTGTTCTGATAGAATGTTGAACGACTAACCCAACTAAAATCTATCGACCGAAGCAAAAATTATTTCACACCACAGACTCATTTTGGTCAGGATCGATTTGAAATCTATCACAGTTTCAAAGAAATCATACTTCATGGTTCGTTGTTCTGATAGAATGTTGAACGACTACCCCTAACTAAAATCTATCCACTCAACAAAAATTATTTCACACCACAGACTCACCTTGGTCATGATTGATTTGAAATCTATCGTGGTTGCAGAGAAATCATACTCCATGGTTCGTTGTTCTGATAGAATGTTGAACGACTACCCCAACTAAAATCTATCCACTCAACAAAAATTATTTCACACCACAGACTTATCTTGGTCACGATCGATTTGAAATCTATCATTTTTTCAGAGAAATCATACTCTATGGTTCGCTGTTCTGATATAATATTGAACGACTACCCCAACTAAAATCTATCCACTCAACAAAAATTATTTCACACCACAGACTGATCTTGGTCAGGATCGATTTGAAATCTATCATGGCTTCAGAAAAATCATACCCCATGGTTCGCTGTTCTGATATAATATTGAACGACTACCCCAATTAAAATTTATCCACTCAACAAAAATTATTTCGCACCACAGACTGATCTTGGTCAGGATCGATTTGAAATCTATCATGGTTTCAGAGAAATCATACTCCATGATTCGTTGTTCTGATAGAATGTTGAACGACTACCATTAACTAAAATCTATCATGGTTTCAGAGAAATCATACTCCATGGTTCGTTCTTCTGATAGAATGTTGAACGACTACCCCTAACTAAAATCTATCCACTCAACAAAAATTATTTCACACCACAGACTCATCTTGGTCAGGATCGATTTGAAATCTATCGTGGTTGCAGAGAAATCATACTCTATGGTTCGTTGTTCTGATAGAATGTTGAACGACTACCCCAACTAAAATCTGTCCACTTAACAAAAATTATTTCACACCACAGACTCATTTTGGTCAGGATCGATTTGAAATCTATCATGGCTTCAGAAAAATCATACTCCATGGTTCGTTGTTCTGATAGAATGTTGAACGACTAACCCAACTAAAATCTATCCACCGAAGCAAAAATTATTTCACACCACAGACGCATTTTGGTCAGGATCGGTTTGAAATCTATCACAGTTTCAAAGAAATCATACTTCATGGTTCGTTGTTCTGATAGAATGTTGAACGACTACCCCTAACTAAAATCTATCCACTCAACAAAAATTATTTCACACCACAGACTCACCTTGGTCATGATTGATTTGAAATCTATCGTGGTTGCAGAGAAATCATACTCCATGGTTCGTTGTTCTGATAGAATGTTGAACGACTACCCCAACTAAAATCTATCCACTCAACAAAAATTATTTCACACCACAGACTTATCTTGGTCACGATCGATTTGAAATCTATCATGGTTTCAGAGAAATCATACTCTATGGTTCGCTGTTCTGATATAATATTGAACGACTACCCCAACTAAAATCTATCCACTCAACAAAAATTATTTCACACCACAGACTCATTTTGGTCAGGATCGATTTGAAATCTATCATGGCTTCAGAAAAATCATACCCCATGGTTCGCTGTTCTGATATAATATTGAACGACTACCCCAATTAAAATTTATCCACTCAACAAAAATTATTTCGCACCACAGACTGATCTTGGTCAGGATCGATTTGAAATCTATCATGGTTTCAGAGAAATCATACTCCATGATTCGTTGTTCTGATAGAATGTTGAACGACTACCATTAACTAAAATCTATCATGGTTTCAGAGAAATCATACTCCATGGTTCGTTCTTCTGATAGAATGTTGAACGACTACCCCTAACTAAAATCTATCCACTCAACAAAAATTATTTCACACCACAGACTCATCTTGGTCAGGATCGATTTGAAATCTATCGTGGTTGCAGAGAAATCATACTCCATGGTTCGCTGTTCTGATAGAATGTTGAACGACTACCGCAACTAAAATCTATCTACTCAACAAAAATTATTTCACACCACAGACTCATCTTGGCCAGGATCGATTTGAAATCTGTCATGGTTTCAGAGAAATCATACTCCATGGTTCGTTGTTCTGATAGAATGTTGAACGACTACCCCAACTAAAATCTATCCACCGAAGCAAGAATGACTTCACACCACAGACTCATCTTGGTCAGGATCGATTTAAAATCTATCATGGTTTCAGAGAAATCATACTCCATGGTTCGTTGTTCTGATAGAATGTTGAACGACTACCCCAACTAAAATCTATCCACCGAAGCAAAAATGATTTCACACCACAGACTGATCTTGGTCAGGATCGATTTAAAATCTATCATGGTTTCAGAGAAATCATACCCCTGGTTCGTTGTTCTGATAGAATGTTGAACGACTACCATTACCTAAAATCTATCCACTCAACAAAAATTATTTCACACCACAGACTCTTTTTGGTCAGGATCGATTTGAAATCTATCATGGTTTCAGAGAAATCATACTCCATGGTACGTTGTTCTGATAGAATATTGAACGACTACCCCTAACTAAAATCTATCCACTCAACAAAAATTATTTCGCACCACAGACTCATCCTGGTCAGGATCGATTTGAAATCTATCATGGTTTCAGAGAAATCATACTTCATGGTTCGTTGTTCTGATAGAATGTTGAACGACTACCCCAACTGAAATATATCCACTCAACAAAAATTATTTCACACCACAGACTCATCTTGGTCAGGATCGATTTAAAATCTATCATGGTTTCAGAGAAATCATACTCCATGGTTCGTTGTTCTGATAGAATGTTGAACGACTACCATTAACTATAATCTACCCACTCAACAAAAATTATTTTACACAACAGACTCATCTTGTTCAGGATCGATTTGAAATCTATCATGGTTTCAGAGAAATCATATTAAATGGTTCGGTGTTCTGATAGAATGTTGAACGACTACCCCAACTAAAATCTATCCACCGAAGCAAAAATTATTCCACACCACAGACTCATTTTGGACAGGATCGATTTGAAATATATCATGGTTTTACATAAATCATACTCCTTGGTTCGTTGTTCTGATAGAATGTTGAACGACTACCCCAACTAAAATCTATCCACTCAACAAAAATTATTTCACACCACAGACTCATTTTGGTCAGGATCGATTTGAAATCTATCATGATTTCAGAGAAATCATACTCCATGGTTCGTTGTTCTCATAGAATGTTGAACGACTACCCCAACTAAAATCTATCCACTCAACAAAAATTATTTCACACCACAGACTCATTTTGGTCAGGATCGATTTGAAATCTATCATGGTTTCAGAGAAATCATACTCCATTGTTCGTTGTTCTGATAGAATGTTGAACGACTACCCCAACTAAAATCTATCCACTCAACAAAAATTATTCCACACCACAGACTCATCTTGGTCAGGAACGATTTAAAATCTATCATGGTTTCAGAGAAATCATACTCCATGGTTCGTTGTTCTGATAGAATGTTGAACGACTAACCCAATTAAAAACTATCCACCGAAGCAAAAATTATTTCACACCACAGACTCATTTTGGTCAGGATCGATTTGAAATCTATCACAGTTTCAGAGAAATCATACTTCATGGTTCGTTGTTCTGATAGGATGTTGAACGACTACCCCTAACTAAAATCTATCCACTCAACAAAAATTATTTCACACCACAGACTCATCTTGGTCATGATCGATTTGAAATCTATCGTGGTTGCAGAGAAATCATACTCCATGGTTCGTTGTTCTGATAGAATGTTGAACGACTACCCCAACTAAAATCTATCCAATCAACAAAAATTATTTCACACCACAGACTCATCTTGGTCACGATCGATTTGAAATCTATCATGGTTTCATAGAAATCATACTCTATGGTTCGTTGTTCTGATAGAATGTTGAACGACTACCCCTAACTAAAATCTACCCACTCAACAAAAATTATTTTACACAACAGACTCATCTTGTTCAGGATCGACTTGAAATCTATCATGGTTTCAGAGAAATCATATTCCATGGTTCGTTGTTCTGATAGAATGTTGAACGACTACCCCAACTCAAATCTATCCACTCAACAAAAATTATTTCACACCACAGACTCATCTTGGTCAGGATCGATTTGAAATCTATCTTGCTTTCAGAGAAATCATACTCCATGGTTCGTTGTTCTGATAGAATGTTGAACGACTACCCCAACTAAAATCTATCCACCGAAGCAAAAATGATTTCACACCACAGACTGATCTTGGTCAAGATCGATTTAAAATCTATCATGGTTTCAGAGAAATCATACCCCTGGTTCGTTGTTCTGATAGAATGTTGAACGACTACCACTAACTAAAATCTATCCACTCAACAAAAATTATTTCACACCACAGACTCATTTTGGTCAGGATCGATTTGAATTCTATCATGGTTTCAGAGAAATCATACTCCATGATTCGTTGTTTTGATAGAATATTGAACGACTACCCCTAACTAAAATCTATCCACTCAACAAAAATTATTTCGCACCACAGACTCATCCTGGTCAGGATCAATTTGAAATCTATCATGGTTTCAGAGAAATCATACTTCATGGTTCGTTGTTCTGATACAATGTTGAACGACTACCCCAACTGAAATATATCCACTCAACAAAAATTAATTCACAATACAGACTCATCTTGGTCAGGATCGATTTAAAATCTATCATGGTTTCAGAGAAATCATACTCCATGATTCGTTGTTCTGATAGAATTTTGAACGACTACCCCTAACTAAAATCTACCCACTCAACAAAGATTATTTTACACAACAGACTCATCTTGGTCAGGATCGATTTGAAATCTATCATGGTTTCAGAGAAATCATATTAAATGGTTCGTTGTTCTGATAGAATGTTGAACGACTACCCCAACTAAAATCTATCCACCGAAGCAAAAATTATTCCACACCACAGACTCATTTTGGACAGGATCGATTTGAAATATATCATGGTTTTACATAAATCATACTCCTTGGTTCGTTGTTCTGATAGAATGTTGAACGACCACCCCAACTAAAATCTATCCACTCAACCAAAATTATTTCACACCACAGACTCATTTTGGTCAGGATCGATTTGAAATCTATCATGATTTCAAAGAAATCATACTCCATGCTTCGTTGTTCTCATAGAATGTTGAACGACTAAACCAACTAAAATCTATCCACTCAACAAAAATTAGTTCACACCACAGACTCATTTTGGTCAGGATCGATTTGAAATCTATCATGGTTTCAGAGAAATCATACTCCATGGTTCGTTGTTCTGATAGAATGTTGAACGACTACCATTAACTAAAATCTATCATGGTTGCAGAGAAATCATACTCCATTGTTCGTTGTTCTGATAGAATGTTGAACGACTACCCCAACTAAAATCTATCCACTCAATAAAAATTATTCCACACCACAGACTCATCTTGGTCAGGATCGATTTGAAATCTATCATGGTTTCAGAGAAATCATACTCCATGGTTCGTTGTTCTGATAGAATGTTGAACGACTAACCCAACCAAAATCTATCCACCGAAGCAAAAATTATTTCACACCACAGACTCATTTTGGTCAGGATCGATTTGAAATCTATCACGGTTTCAGAGAAATCATACTCCATGGTTCGTTGTTCTGATAGAATGTTGAACGACTACCCCTAACTAAAATCTATCCACTCAACAAAAATTATTTCACACCACAGACTCATCTTGGACATGATCGATTTGAAATCTATGACTCATCCTGGTCAGGATCGATTTGAAATCTATCATGGTTTCAGAGAAATCATACTCCATGGTTCGTTGTTCTGATAGAATGTTGAACGACTACCATTAACTAAAATCTATCATGGTTGCAGAGAAATCATACTCCATTGTTCGTTGTTCTGATAGAATGTTGAACGACTACCCCAACTAAAATCTATCCACTCAATAAAAATTATTTCACACCACAGACTCATCTTGGTCAGGATCGATTTGAAATCTATCATGGTTTCAGAGAAATCATACTCCATGGTTCGTTGTTCTGATAGAATGTTGAACGACTAACCCAACTAAAATCTATCCACCGAAGCAAAAATTATTTCACACCACAGACTCATTTTGGTCATAATCGATTTGAAATCTATCACGGTTTCAGAGAAATCATACTCCATGGTTCGTTGTTCTGATAGAATGTTGAACGACTACCCCTAACTAAAATCTATCCACTCAACAAAAATTATTTCACACCACAGACTCATCTTGGACATGATCGATTTGAAATCTATCGTGGTTGCGGAGAAATCATACTCCATGGTTCGTTGTTCTGATAGAATGTTGAACGACTACCCCAACTAAAATCTATCCACTCAACAAAAATTATTTCACACCACAGACTCATCTTGGTCAGGATCGATTTGAAATCTATCACGGTTTCAGAGAAATCATACTCCATGGTTCGTTGTTCTGATAGAATGTTGAACAACTACCCCTAACTAAAATCTATCCACTCAACAAAAATTATTTCACACCACAGACTCATCTTGGTCATGATCGATTTGAAATCTATCGTGGTTGCAGAGAAATCATACTCAATGGTTCGTTGTTCTGATAGAATGTTGAACGACTACCCCAACTAAAATCTATCCACTCAACAAAAATTATTTCACACCACAGACTCATCTTGGTCACAATCGATTTGAAATCTATCATGGAGGCAGAGAAATCATACTCCATGGTTCGTTGTTCTGATAGAATGTTGAACGACTACCCCAACTAAAATCTATCCACTCAACAAAAATTATTTCACACCACAGACTCATTTTGGTCAGGATCGATTTGAAATCTATCACGGTTTCAGAGAAATCATACTCCATGCTTCGTTGTTCTGATAGAATGTTGAACGACTACCCCTAACTAAAATCTATCCACTCAACAAAAATTATTTCACACCACAGACTCATTTTGGTCAGGATCGATTTGAAATCTATCACGGTTTCAGAGAAATCATACTCCATGGTTCGTTGTTCTGATAGAATGTTGAACGACTACCCCTAACTAAATTCTATCCACTCAACAAAAATTATTTCACACCACAGACTCATCTTGTTCACAATCGATTTGAAATCTGTCATGGTTTCAGAGAAATCATATTCCATGGTTCGTTGTTCTGATAGAATGTTGAACGACTACCCCAACTCAAATCTCTCCACTCAACAAAAATTATTTCACACCACAGACTGATTTTGGTCAGGATTGATTTGAAATCTATCTTGCTTTCAGAGAAATCATACTCCATGGTTCGTTGTTTTGATAGAATGTTGAACGACTACCCCAACTAAAATCTATCCACTCAACAAAAATTATTTCACGCCACAGACTCATCTTGGTCAGGATCGATTTGAAATCTATCGTGGTTGCAGAGAAATCATACTCCATGTTTCGTTGTTCTGATAGAATGTTGAACGACTACCCCAACTAAAATCTATCCACTCAACAAAAATTATTTCACACCACAGACTCATCTTGGTCAGGATCGATTTGAAATCTATCATGGTTTCAGAGAAATCATACTCCATGATTCGTTCTTCTGATAGAATGTTGAACGACTACCCCAACTAAAATCTATCCACCGAAGCAAAAATGATTTCACACCACAGACTGAACTTGGTCAGGATCGATTTAAAATCTTTCATGGTTTCAGATAAATCATACCCCTGGCTCGTTGTTCTGATAGAATGTTGAACGACTACCCCTAACTAAAATCTATCCACTCAACAAAAATTATTTCACGCCACAGACTCATTTTGGTCAGGATCGATTTGAAATCTATCATGGATTCAGAGAAATCATACTCCATGTTTCGTTGTTCTGATAGAATGTTGAACGACTACCCCAACTAAAATCTATCCACTCAACAAAAATTATTTCACACCACAGACTCATCTTGGTCACGATCGATTTGAAATCTATCATGGATGCAGAGAAAACATACTCCATGGTTCGTTGTTCTGATAGAATGTTGAACGACTACCCCAACTAAAATCTATCCACTCAACAAAAATTATTTCACACCACAGACTCATTTTGGTCAGGATCGATTTGAAATCTATCACGGTTTCAGAGAAATCATACTCCATGCTTCGTTGTTCTGATAGAATGTTGAACGACTACCCCTAACTAAAATCTATCCACTCAACAAAAATTATTTCACACCACAGACTCATTTTGGTCAGGATCGATTTGAAATCTATCACGGTTTCAGAGAAATCATACTCCATGGTTCGTTGTTCTGATAGAATGTTGAACGACTACCCCTAACTAAAATCTATCCACTCAACAAAAATTATTTCACACCACAGACTCATCTTGTTCAGGATCGATTTGAAATCTGTCATGGTTTCAGAGAAATCATATTCCATGGTTCGTTGTTCTGATAGAATGTTGAACGACTACCCCAACTCAAATCTCTCCACTCAACAAAAATTATTTCACACCACAGACTCATTTTGGTCAGGATCGATTTGAAATCTATCTTGCTTTCAGAGAAATCATACTCCATGGTTCGTTGTTTTGATAGAATGTTGAACGACTACCCCAACTAAAATCTATCCACTCAACAAAAATTATTTCACGCCACAGACTCATCTTGGTCAGGATCGATTTGAAATCTATCGTGGTTGCAGAGAAATCATACTCCATGTTTCGTTGTTCTGATAGAATGTTGAACGACTACCCCAACTAAAATCTATCCACTCAACAAAAATTATTTCACACCACAGACTCATCTTGGTCAGGATCGATTTGAAATCAATCATGGTTTCAGAGGAATCATACTCCATGATTCGTTCTTCTGATAGAATGTTGAACGACTACCCCAACTAAAATCTATCCACCGAAGCAAAAATGATTTCACACCACAGACTGAACTTGGTCAGGATCGATTTAAAATCTTTCATGGTTTCAGATAAATCATACCCCTGGCTCGTTGTTCTGATAGAATGTTGAACGACTACCCCTAACTAAAATCTATCCACTCAACAAAAATTATTTCACGCCACAGACTCATTTTGGTCAGGATCGATTTGAAATCTATCATGGTTGCAGAGAAATCATACTCCATGTTTCGTTGTTCTGATAGAATGTTGAACGACTACCCCAACTAAAATCTATCCACTCAACAAAAATTATTTCACACCACAGACTCATCTTGGTCAGGATCGATTTGAAATCTATCATGGTTTCAGAGAAATCATAGTCCATGGTTCGTTGTTCTGATAGAATATTGAACGACTATCCCTAACTAAAATCTATCCACTCAACAAAAATTATTTCACACCACAGACTCATTTTGGTCAGGATCGATCTGAAATCTATCATGGTTTCAGAGAAATCATACTCCATGGTTCGTTGTTCTGATAGAATGTTGAACGACTACCCCTAACTAAAATCTATCCACTCAACAAAAATTATTTCACGCCACAGACTCATTTTGGTCAGGATCGATTTGAAATCTATCATGGATTCAGAGAAATCATACTCCATGGTTCGTTGTTCTGATTCAGTGTTGAACGACTAAACCTAACTAAAAGCTATCCACTCAACAAAAATTATTTCACACCACAGGCTCATTTTGGTCATTATCGATTTGAAATCTATCATGGTTTCAGAGAAATCATACTCCATGGTTCGTTGTTCTGATAGAATGTTGAACGACTACCCCTAACTAAAATCTATCCACTCAACAAAAATTATTTCACACCACAGGCTCATTTTGGTCATTATCGATTTGAAATCTATCATGGTTTCAGAGAAATCATACTCCATGGTTCGTTGTTCTGATAGAATGTTGAACGACTACCCCTAACTAAAATCTATCCACTCAACAAAAATTATTTCACGCCACAGACTCATTTTGGTCATTATCGATTTGAAATCTATCATGGTTTCAGAGAAATCATACTCCATGGTTCGTTGTTCTGATAGAATGTTGAACGACTACCCCTAACTAAAATCTATCCACTCAACAAAAATTATTTCACGCCACAGACTCATTTTGGTCAGGATCGATTTGAAATCTATCTTGGTTTCAGAGAAATCATACTTCATGGTTCGTTGTTCTGATAGAATATTGCACGACTACCCCTAACTAAAAACTATCCACTTAACAAAAATTATTTCACACCACAGACTCATTTTGGTCAGGATCGATTTGAAATCTATCATGGTTTCAGAGAAATCATACGCCATGGTTCGTTGTTCTGATAGAAAGTTGAACGACTACCCCAACTAAAATCTATCCACTCAACAAAAATTATTTCACACCACAGACTCATTTTGGTCAGGATCGATCTGAAATCTATCATGGTTTTAGAGAAATCATACTCCATGGTTCGTTGTTCTGATAGAATGTTGAACGAATACCCCTAACTAAAATCTATCCACTCAACAAAAATTATTTCACGCCACAGACTCATTTTGGTCAGGATCGATTTGAAATCTATCATGGCTTCAGAGAAATCATACTCCATGGTTCGTTGTTCTGATTCAATGTTGAACGACTACCCCAAAAATTATTTTACACAACAGACTCATTCATGGTTCGTTGTTCTGATAGAATATTGCACGACTACCCCTAACTAAAATCTATCCACTTAACAAAAATTATTTCACACCACAGACTCATTTTGGTCAGGATCGATTTGAAATCTATCATGGTTTCAGAGAAATCATACGCCATGGTTCGTTGTTCTGATAGAAAGTTGAACGACTACCCCAACTAAAATCTATCCACTCAACAAAAATTATTTCACACCACAGACTCATTTTGGTCAGGATCGATCTGAAATCTATCATGGTTTTAGAGAAATCATACTCCATGGTTCGTTGTTCTGATAGAATGTTGAACGAATACCCCTAACTAAAATCTATCCACTCAACAAAAATTATTTCACGCCACAGACTCATTTTGGTCAGGATCGATTTGAAATCTATCATGGCTTCAGAGAAATCATACTCCATGGTTCGTTGTTTTGATTCAATGTTGAACGACTACCCCTAACTAAAAGCAACGAACAACGAACCATGGAGTATGATTTCTCTGAAACCATGATAGATTTCAAATCGATCTTGACCAAAATGAGTCTGTGGCGTGAAATAATTTTTGTTGAGTGGAGAGATTTTAGCTAGGGGTTGTCGTTCAATATTCTATCAGAACAACGAACCATGGAGTATGATTTCTCTGAAACTATGATAGATTTCAAATCGATCCTGACCAAGATGAGTCTGTTGTGTAAAATAATTTTTGGGGTAGTCGTTCAACATTCTATCAGAACAACGAACCATGGAGTATGATTTCTCTGAAACCATGATAGATTTCAAATCGATCCTGACCAAAATGGGTCTGTGGTGTGCAATAATTTTTGTTGAGTGGATAGATTTTAGTTAGGGGTAGTCGTTCAACATTCTATCAGAACAACGAACCATGGAGTATGATTTCTCCGAAACCATGATAGATTTCAAATCGACTATGACCAAATGAGTCTGTGGTGTGAAATAATTTTTGTTGAGTGGATAGATATGAGTTGGGGTAGTCGTTCAACATTCTATCAGAACAACGAACCATGGAGTATGATTTCTCTGAAACCATGATAGATTTCAAATCGATCCTGACCAAATGAGTCTGTGGTGTGAAATAATTTTTGTTGAGTGGATAGATTTTAGTTAGGGGTAGTCGCTCAACATTCTATCAGAACAACGAACCATGGAGTATGATTTCTCTGAAACCATGATAGATTTCAAATCGATCCTGACCAAAATGAGTCTGTGGGGTGCAATAATTTTTGTTGAGTGGATAGATTTTAGTTGGGGTAGTCGTTCAACATTCTATCAGAACAACGGACAATGGAGTATGATTTCTCTGAAAGCAAGATGGATTTCATATCGATCCTGACCAAAATGAGTCTGTGGTGTGAAATAATTTTTGTTGAGTGGATAGATTTGAGTTGGGATAGTCGTTCAACATTCTATCAGAACAACGAACGATGGAGTATGATTTCTCTGAAACCATGATAGATTTCAAATCGATCCTGACCAAGATGAGTCTGTGGTGTGAAATAATTTTTATTGAGTGGATAGATTTTAGTTGGGGTAGTCGTTCAACATTCTATCAGAACAACGAACAATGGAGTATGATTTCTCTGAAAGCAAGATGGATTTCATATCGATCCTGACCAAAATGAGTCTGTGGTGTGAAATAATTTTTGTTGAGTGGATAGATTTGAGTTGGGATAGTCGTTCAACATTCTATCAGAACAACGAACCATGGAGTATGATTTCTCTGAAACCATGATAGATTTCAAATCGATCCTGACCAAGATGAGTCTGTGGCGTGAAATAATTTTTGTTGAGTGGAGAGATTTTAGTTAGGGGTTGTCGTTCAATATTCTATCAGAACAACGAACCATGGAGTATGATTTCTCTGAAACTATGATAGATTTCAAATCGATCCTGACCAAGATGAGTCGGTTGTGTAAAATAATTTTTGGGGTAGTCGTTCAACATTCTATCAGAACAACGAACCATGGAGTATGATTTCTCTGAAACCATGATAGATTTCAAGTCGATCCTGTCCAAAATGAGTCTGTGGTGTGAAATAATTTTTGTTGAGTGGATAGATGTTAGTTAGGGGTAGTCGTTCAACATTCTATCAGAACAACGAACCATGGAGTATGATTTCTCTGAAACCATGATAGATTTCAAATCGATCCTGACCAAATGAGTCTGTGGTGTGAAATAATTTTTGCTTCGGTGGATAGATTTTAGTTGGGTTAGTCGTTCAACATTCTATCAGAACAACGAACCATGGAGTATGATTTCTCTGAAACCATGATAGATTTCAAATCGATCCTGACCAAAATGAGTCTGTGGCGTGAAATAATTTTTGTTGAGTGGATAGATTTTAGTTATTGGTAGTCGTTCAACATTCTATCAGAACAACGAACCATAGAGTATGATTTCTCTGAACCCATGATAGATTTCAGATCGATCCTGACCAAAATGGGTCTGTGGTGTGAAATAATTTTTGTTGAGTGGATAGATTTTAGTTAATGTTAGTCGTTCAATATTGTATCAGAACAACGAACCATGGAGTATGATTTCTCTGAAACCATGATAGATTTCAAGTCGATCCTGTCCAAAATGAGTCTGTGGTGTGAAATAATTTTTGTTGAGTGGATAGATGTTAGTTAGGGGTAGTCGTTCAACATTCTATCAGAACAACGAACCATAGAGTATGATTTCTCTGAACCCATGATAGATTTCAGATCGATCCTGACCAAAATGGGTCTGTGGTGTGAAATAATTTTTGTTGAGTGGATAGATTTTAGTTAATGTTAGTCGTTCAATATTGTATCAGAACAACGAACCATGGAGTATGATTTCTCTGAAACCATGATAGATTTCAAGTCGATCCTGTCCAAAATGAGTCTGTGGTGTGAAATAATTTTTGTTGAGTGGATAGATGTTAGTTAGGGGTAGTCGTTCAACATTCTATCAGAACAACGAACCATGGAGTATGATTTCTCTGAAACTATGATAGATTTCAAATCGATCCTGACCAAGATGAGTCGGTTGTGTAAAATAATTTTTGGGGTAGTCGTTCAACATTCTATCAGAACAACGAACCATGGAGTATGATTTCTCTGAAACCATGATAGATTTCAAGTCGATCCTGTCCAAAATGAGTCTGTGGTGTGAAATAATTTTTGTTGAGTGGATAGATGTTAGTTAGGGGTAGTCGTTCAACATTCTATCAGAACAACGAACCATGGAGTATGATTTCTCTGAAACCATGATAGATTTCAAATCGATCCTGACCAAATGAGTCTGTGGTGTGAAATAATGTTTGCTTCGGTGGATAGATTTTAGTTGGGTTAGTCGTTCAACATTCTATCAGAACAACGAACCATGGAGTATGATTTCTCTGAAACCATGATAGATTTCAAGTCGATCCTGTCCAAAATGAGTCTGTGGTGTGAAATAATTTTTATTGAGTGGATAGATTTTAGTTGGGGTAGTCGTTCAACATTCTATCAGAACAACGAACAATGGAGTATGATTTCTCTGAAACCATGATAGATTTCAAATCGATCCTGACCAAATGAGTCTGTGGTGTGAAATAATTTTTGCTTCGGTGGATAGATTTTAGTTGGGTTAGTCGTTCAACATTCTATCAGAACAACGAACCATGGAGTATGATTTCTCTGAAACCATGATAGATTTCAAATCGATCCTGACCAAAATGAGTCTGTGGCGTGAAATAATTTTTGTTGAGTGGATAGATTTTAGTTATTGGTAGTCGTTCAACATTCTATCAGAACAACGAACCATAGAGTATGATTTCTCTGAACCCATGATAGATTTCAGATCGATCCAGACCAAGATCAGTCTGTGGTGTGAAATCATTTTTGCTTCGGTGGATAGATTTTAGTTGGGGTAGTCGTTCAACATTCTATCAGAACAACGAAACATGGAGTATGATTTCTCTGAAACCATCATAGATTTCAAATCGATCCTGACCAAAATGAGTCTGTGGTGTGAAATAATTTTTGTTGAGTGGATAGATTTTAGGTAACGGTAGTCGTTCAACATTCTATCAGAACAACGAACCATGGAGTATGATTTCTCTGAAACCATTTGATTTGAAATCTATCATGGCTTCAGAGAAATCATACTCCATGGTTCGTTGTTCTGACAGAATGTTGAACGACTACCCCTAACTAAAAGCTATCCACTCAACAAAAATTATTTCATACCACAGACTCATATTGGTCAGGATCGATTTGAAATCTATCATGGTTTCAGAGAAATCATACTCCATGGTTCGTTGTTCTGATAGAATGTTGAACGACTACCCCTAACTAAAATCTATCCACTCAACAAAAACTATTTCACGCCACAGACTCATTGTGGTCAGGATCGATTTGAAATCTATCTTGGTTTCAGAGAAATCATACTTCATGGTTCGTTGTTCTGATAGAATATTGCACGACTACCCCTAACTAAAATCTATCCACTTAACAAAAATTATTTCACACCACAGACTCATTTTGGTCAGGATCGATTTGAAATCTATCATGGTTTCAGAGAAATCATACGCCATGGTTCGCTGTTCTGATAGAATATTGAACGACTACCACAATTAAAATCTATCCACTCAACAAAAATTATTTCGCACCACAGACTCATCTTGGTCAGGATCGATTTGAAATCTATTATGGTTTCAGAGAAATCATACTCCATGGTTCGTTGTTCTGATAGAATGTTGAACGACTACCCCAACTAAAGTCTATCCACCGAAGCAAAAATGATTTCACACCACAGACTGATCTTGGTCAGGATCGATTTGAAATCTATCATGGTTTCAGAGAAATCATACTCCATGGTTCGTTGTTCTGATAGAATGTTGAACGACTACCCCAACTAAAATCTATCCACCGAAGCAAAAATGATTTCACACCACAGACTGATCTTGGTCAGGATCGATTTGAAATCTATCATGGTTTCAGAGAAATCATACTCCATGTTTCGTTGTTCTGATAGAATCTTGAACGACTACCGTTACCTAAAATCTATCCACTCAACAAAAATTATTTCACACCACAGACTCATCTTGGTCAGGATCGATTTGAAATCTATCATGGTTTCAGAGAAATCATACTCCATTGTTCGTTGTTCTGATAGAATGTTGAACGACTACCCCAACTAAAATCTATCCACTCAATAAAAATTATTTCACACCACAGACTCATCTTGGTCAGGATCGATTTGAAATCTATCATCTTTTCAGAGAAATCATACTCCATGGTTCGTTGTTCTGATAGAATGTTGAACGACTACCCCTAACTAAAATCTATCCACTCAACAAAAATTATTTCACACCACAGACTGATCTTGGTCAGGATCGATTTGAAATCTATCATGGTTTCAGAGAAATCATACTCCATGGTTCGTTGTTCTGATAGAATGTTGAACGACTACCCCAACTAAAATCTATCCACCCAAGCAAAAATGATTTCACACCACAGACTGATCTTGGTCAGGATCGATTTGAAATCTATCATGGTTTCAGAGAAATCATACTCCATGTTTCGTTGTTCTGATAGAATCTTGAACGACTACCGTTACCTAAAATCTATCCACTCAACAAAAATTATTTCACACCACAGACTCATCTTGGTCAGGATCGATTTGAAATCTATCGTGGTTTCAGAGAAATCATACTTCATTGTTCGTTGTTCTGATACAATGTTGAACGACTAGTCCAACTGAAATCTATCCACTCAACAAAAATTATTTCACACCACAGACACATTTGGTCAGGATCGATTTGAAATCTATCATGGCTTCAGAGAAATCATACTCCATGGTTCGTTGTTCTGATTCAATGTTGAACGACTACCCCTAACTAAAAGCTATCCACTCAACAAAAATTATTTCACACCACAGACCCATTTTGGTCAGGATCGATCTGAAATCTATCATGGGTTCAGAGAAATCATACTCTATGGTTCGTTGTTCTGATAGAATGTTGAACGACTACCAATAACTAAAATCTATCCACTCAACAAAAATTATTTCACGCCACAGACTCATTTTGGTCAGGATCGATTTGAAATCTATCATGGTTTCAGAGAAATTATACTCCATGGTTCGTTGTTCTGATAGAATGTTGAGCGACTAACCCAACTAAAATCTATCCACCGAAGCAAAAATTATTTCACACCACAGACTCATTTGGTCAGGATCGATTTGAAATCTATCATGGTTTCAGAGAAATCATACTCCATGGTTCGTTGTTCTGGTAGAATGTTGAACGACTACCCCTAACTAACATCTATCCACTCAACAAAAATTATTTCACACCACAGACTCATTTTGGACAGGATCGACTTGAAATCTATCATGGTTTCAGAGAAATCATACTCCATGGTTCGTTGTTCTGATAGAATATTGAACGACAACCCCTAACTAAAATCTCTCCACTCAACAAAAATTATTTCACGCCACAGACTCATTTTGGTCAGGATCGATTTGAAATCTATCATGGTTTCAGAGAAATCATACTCCATGGTTCGTTGTTCTGATAGAATGTTGAACGACTATCCCAACTCAAATCTATCCACTCAACAAAAATTATTTCACACCACAGACTCATTTTGGTCAGGATCGATATGAAATCCATCTTGCTTTCAGAGAAATCATACTCCATTGTTCGTCGTTCTGATAGAATGTTGAACGACTACCCCAACTAAAATCTATTAACTCAATAAAAATTATTCCACACCACAGACTCATCTTGGTAAGAATCGATTTGAAATATATCATGGTTTCAGAGAAATCATACTCCATCGTTCGTTGTTCTGATAGAATGTTGAACGACTATCCCAACTCAAATCTATCCACTCAACAAAAATTATTTCACACCACAGACTCATTTTGGTCAGGATCGATATGAAATCCATCTTGCTTTCAGAGAAATCATACTCCATGGTGCGTTGCTCTGATAGAATGTTGAACGACTACCCCAACTAAAATCTATCCACTCAATAAAAATTATTTCACACCACAGACTCATCTTGGTCAGGATCGATTTGAAATCTATCATGGTTTCAGAGAAATCATACTCCATCGTTCGTTGTTCTGATAGAATGTTGAACGACTATCCCAACTCAAATCTATCCACTCAACAAAAATTATTTCACACCACAGACTGATTTTGGTCAGGATCGATATGAAATCCATCTTGCTTTCAGAGAAATCATACTCCATTGTTCGTTGTTCTGATAGAATGTTGAACGACTATCCCAACTCAAATCTATCCACTCAACAAAAATTATTTCACACCACAGACTCATTTTGGTCAGGATCGATATGAAATCCATCTTGCTTTCAGAGAAATCATACTCCATTGTTCGTTGTTCTGATAGAATATTGAACGACTACCCCAACTAAAATCTATCCACTCAACAAAAATTATTTCACACCACAGACTCATCTTGGTCAGGATCGATTTGAAATCTATCATGGTTTGAGAGAAATCATATTCCATGGTTTGTTGTTCTGATAGAATGTTGAACGACTACCCCAACTCATATCTATCCACTCAACAAAAATTATTTCACACCACAGACTCATTGGGTCAGGGTCGATTTGAAATCTATCATGGTTTCGGAGAAATCATACTCCATGGTTCGTTGTTCTGATAGAATGTTGAACGACTACCCCTAACTAAAATCTATCCACTCAACAAAAATTATTGCACACCACAGACCCATTTTGGCCAGGATCGATTTGAAATCTATCACGGTTTCAGAGAAATCATACTCCATGGTTCGTTGTTCTGATAGAATGTTGAACGACAACCCCAAAAATTATTTTACACAATAGACTCATCTTGGTCAGGATCGATTTGAAATCTATCATAGTTTCAGAGAAATCATACTCAATGGTTCGTTGTTCTGATAGAATATTGAACGACAACCCCTAACTAAAATCTCTCCACTCAACAAAAATTATTTCACGCCACAGACTCATTTTGGTCAGGATCGATTTGAAATCTATCATGGTTTCAGAGAAATCATACTCCATGGTTCGTTGTTCTGATAGAATGTTGAACGACTATCCCAACTCAAATCTATCCACTCAACAAAAATTATTTCACACCACAGACTCATTTTGGTCAGGATCGATATGAAATCCATCTTGCTTTCAGAGAAATCATACTCCATTGTTCGTTGTTCTGATAGAATGTTGAACGACTACCCCAACTAAAATCTATCCACTCAATAAAAATTATTTCACACCACAGACTCATCTTGGTCATAATCGATATGAAATCCATCTTGCTTTCAGAGAAATCATACTCCATTGTTCGTTGTTCTGATAGAATGTTGAACGACTACCCCAACTAAAATCTATCCACTCAACAAAAATTATTTCACACCACAGACTCATTTTGTCAGGATCGATTTGAAATCTATCATGGTTTCAGAGAAATCATACTCCATGGTTCGTTGTTCTGATAGAATGTTGAACGACTACCCCTAACTAAAATCTATCCACTCAACAAAAATTATTTCACACCACAGACTCATCTTGGTCAGGATCGATTTGAAATCTATCATGGTTTGAGAGAAATCATATTCCATGGTTTGTTGTTCTGATAGAATGTTGAACGACTACCCCAACTCATATCTATCCACTCAACAAAAATTATTTCACACCACAGACTCATTTGGTCAGGGTCGATTTGATTTGGTTTCGGAGAAATCATACTCCATGGTTCGTTGTTCTGATAGAATGTTGAACGACTACCCCTAACTAAAATCTATCCACTTAACAAAAATTATTTCACACCACAGACTCATTTTGGTCAGGATCGATTTGAAATCTATCATGGTTTCAGAGAAATCATACTCCATGGTTCGTTGTTCTGATACAATATTGAACGACTAACATTAACTAAAATCTATCCACTCAACAAAAATTATTTCACACCACAGACCCATTTTGGTCAGGATCGATCTGAAATCTATCATGGTTTCAGAGAAATCATACTCCATGGTTCGTTGTTCTGATAGAATGTTGAACGACTAGTCCAAATGAAATCTATCCACTCAACAAAAATTATTTCACACCACAGACACATTTGGTCAGGATCGATTTGAAATCTATCATGGTTTCGGAGAAATCATACTCCATGGTTCGTTGTTCTGATACAATATTGAACGACTAACATTAACTAAAATCTATCCACTCAACAAAAATTATTTCACACCACAGACCCATTTTGGTCAGGATCGATCTGAAATCTATCATGGTTTCAGAGAAATCATACTCCATGTTTCGTTGTTCTGATAGAATGTTGAACGACTACCAATAACTAAAATCTATCCACTCAACAAAAATTATTTCACGCCACAGACTCATTTTGGTCAGGATCGATTTGAAATCTATCATGGTTTCAGAGAAATCATACTCCATCGTTCGTTGTTCTGATACAATGTTGAACGACTAGTCCAAATGAAATCTATCCACTCAACAAAAATTATTTCACACCACAGACACATTTGGTCAGGATCGATTTGAAATCTATCATGGTTTCAGAGAAATCATACTCCATGGTTCGTTGTTCTGATACAATATTGAACGACTAACATTAACTAAAATCTATCCACTCAACAAAAATTATTTCACACCACAGACCCATTTTGGTCAGGATCGATCTGAAATCTATCATGGTTTCAGAGAAATCATACTCCATGGTTCGTTGTTCTGATACAATGTTGAACGACTAGTCCAACTAAAATCTATCCACTCAACAACAATT
This sequence comes from Xylota sylvarum, assembly GCA_905220385.1. Classification (NCBI taxonomy): domain Eukaryota; kingdom Metazoa; phylum Arthropoda; class Insecta; order Diptera; family Syrphidae; genus Xylota; species Xylota sylvarum. The sequence goes on from CAJMZQ010000060.1 coordinate 969,043, forward strand.
ATTTCACACCACAGACACATTTGGTCAGGATCGATTTGAAATCGATCATGGTTTCGGAGAAATCATACTCCATGGTTCGTTGTTCTGATACAATATTGAACGACTAACATTAACTAAAAGCTATCCACTCAACAAAAATTATTTCACACCACAGACCCATTTTGGTCAGGATCGATCTGAAATCTATCATGGGTTCAGAGAAATCATACTCCATGGTTCGTTGTTCTGATAGAATGTTGAACGACTACCAATAACTAAAATCTATCCACTCAACAAAAATTATTTCACGCCACAGACTCATTTTGGTCACGATCGATTTGAAATCTATCATGGTTTCAGAGAAATCATACTCCATGGTTCGTTGTTCTGATACAATGTTGAACGACTACCCCAACTGAAATCTATCCACTCAACAAAAATTATTTCACACCACAGACTCATTTTGGTCAGGATCGATTTGAAATCTATCATGGTTTCAGAGAAATCATACTCCATGGTTCGTTGTTCTGATAGAATGTTGAACGACTACCCCAACTAAAATCTATCCAATCAACAAAAATTATTTCACACCACAGACTCATTTTGGACAGGATCGACTTGAAATCTATCATGGTTTCAGAGAAATCATACTCCATGGTTCGTTGTTCTGATAGAATGTTGAACGACTACCCCTAACTAAAATCTATCCACTCAACAAAAATTATTTCACGCCACAGACTCATTTTGGTCACGATCGATTTGAAATCTATCATGGTTTCAGAGAAATCATACTCCATGGTTCGTTGTTCTGATACAATGTTGAACGACTACCCCAACTGAAATCTATCCACTCAACAAAAATTATTTCACACCACAGACTCATTTTGGTCAGGATCGATTTGAAATCTATCATGGTTTCAGAGAAATCATACTCCATGGTTCGTTGTTCTGATAGAATGTTGAACGACTAGTCCAACTAAAATCTATCCACTCAACAACAATTATTTCACACCACAGACACATTTGGTCAGGATCGATTTGAAATCGATCATGGTTTCGGAGAAATCATACTCCATGGTTCGTTGTTCTGATACAATATTGAACGACTAACATTAACTAAAAGCTATCCACTCAACAAAAATTATTTCACACCACAGACCCATTTTGGTCAGGATCGATCTGAAATCTATCATGGGTTCAGAGAAATCATACTCCATGGTTCGTTGTTCTGATAGAATGTTGAACGACTACCAATAACTAAAATCTATCCACTCAACAAAAATTATTTCACGCCACAGACTCATTTTGGTCACGATCGATTTGAAATCTATCATGGTTTCAGAGAAATCATACTCCATGGTTCGTTGTTCTGATACAATGTTGAACGACTACCCCAACTGAAATCTATCCACTCAACAAAAATTATTTCACACCACAGACTCATTTTGGTCAGGATCGATTTGAAATCTATCATGGTTTCAGAGAAATCATACTCCATGGTTCGTTGTTCTGATAGAATGTTGAACGACTACCCCAACTAAAATCTATCCAATCAACAAAAATTATTTCACACCACAGACTCATTTTGGACAGGATCGACTTGAAATCTATCATGGTTTCAGAGAAATCATACTCCATGGTTCGTTGTTCTGATAGAATGTTGAACGACTACCCCTAACTAAAATCTATCCACTCAACAAAAATTATTTCACGCCACAGACTCATTTTGGTCAGGATCGATTTGAAATCTATCATGGTTTCAGAGAAATCATACTCCATGGTTCGTTGTTCTGATACAATGTTGAACGACTACCCCAACTAAAATCTATCCACTCAACAAAAATTATTTCACACCACAGACTCATTTTGGTCAGGATCGGTATGAAATCCATCTTGCTTTCAGAGAAATCATACTCCATTGTTCTTTGTTCTGATAGAATGTTGAACGACTACCCCAACTAAAATCTATTTACTCAATAAAAATTATTTCACACCACAGACTCATCTTGGTCAGGATCGATTTGAAATCTATCATGGTTTCAGAGAAATCATACTCCATCGTTCGTTGTTCTGATAGAATGTTGAACGACTACCCCAACTAAAATCTATCCACTCAACAAAAATTATTTCACACCACAGACTCATCTTGGTCAGGATCGATTTGAAATCTATCATGGTTTGAGAGAAATCATATTCCATGGTTTGTTGTTCTGATAGAATGTTGAACGACTACCCCAAATCATATCTATCCACTCAACAAAAATTATTTCACACCACAGACTCATTTGGTCAGGGTCGATTTGAAATCTATCATGGTTTCGGAGAAATCATACTCCATGGTTCGTTGTTCTGATAGAATGTTGAACGACTACCCCTAACTAAAATCTATCCACTCAACAAAAATTATTGCACACCACAGACCCATTTTGGTCAGGATCGATTTGAAATCTATCACGGTTTCAGAGAAATCATACTCCATGGTTCGTTGTTCTGATAGAATGTTGAACGACTACCCCAAAAATTATTTTACACAACAGACTCATCTTGGTCAGGATCGATTTGAAATCTATCATAGTTTCAGAGAAATCATACTCCATGGTTCGTTGTTCTGATAGAATGTTGAACGACTACCCCAACTAAAATCTATCCACTCAACAAAAATTATTTCACACCACAGAATCATTTTGGTCAGGATCGATATGAAATCCATCTTGCTTTCAGAGAAATCATACTCCATTGTTCGTTGTTCTGATAGAATGTTGAACGACTACCCCAACTAAAATCTATCCACTCAATAAAAATTATTTCACACCACAGACTCATCTTGGTCAGGATCGATTTGAAATCTATCATGGTTTCAGAGAAATCATACTCCATCGTTCGTTGTTCTGATAGAATGTTGAACGACTATCCCAACTCAAATCTATCCACTCAACAAAAATTATTTCACACCACAGACTCATTTTGGTCAGGATCGATATGAAATCCATCTTGCTTTCAGAGAAATCGTACTCCATTGTTCGTTGTTCTGATAGAATGTTGAACGACTACCCCAACTAAAATCTATCCACTCAACAAAAATTATTTCACACCACAGACTCATTTTGGTCAGGATCGATTTGACATCTATCATGGTTTGAGAGAAATCATATTCCATGGTTTGTTGTTCTGATAGAATGTTGAACGACTACCCCAACTCATATCTATCCACTCAACAAAAATTATTTCACACCACAGACTCATTTGGTCAGGGTCGATTTGATTTGGTTTCGGAGAAATCATACTCCATGGTTCGTTGTTCTGATAGAATGTTGAACGACTACCCCTAACTAAAATCTATCCACTCAACAAAAATTATTGCACACCACAGACCCATTTTGGTCAGGATCGATTTGAAATCTATCATGGTTTCAGAGAAATCATACTCCATGGTTCGTTGTTCTGATAGAATATTGAACGACTACCCCTAACTAAAATCTATCCACTTAACAAAAATTATTTCACACCACAGACTCATTTTGGTCAGGATCGATTTGAAATCTATCATGGTTTCAGAGAAATCATACTCCATGGTTCGTTGTTCTGATAGAATGTTGAACGACTAACATTAACTAAAATCTATCCACTCAACAAAAATTATTTCACACCACAGACACATTTGGTCAGGATCGATCTGAAATCTATCATGGTTTCGGAGAAATCATACTCCATGGTTCGTTGTTCTGATACAATATTGAACGACTAACATTAACTAAAATCTATCCACTCAACAAAAATTATTTCACACCACAGACCCATTTTGGTCAGGATCGATCTGAAATCTATCATTGTTTCAGAGAAATCATACTCCATGGTTCGTTGTTCTGATAGAACGTTGAACGACTACCAATAACTAAAATCTATCCACTCAACAAAAATTATTTCACGCCACAGACTCATTTTGGTCAGGATCGATTTGAAATCTATCATGGTTTCAGAGAAATCATACTCCATTGTTCGTTGTTCTGATACAATGTTGAACGACTAGTCCAAATGAAATCTATCCACTCAACAAAAATTATTTCACACCACAGACACATTTGGTCAGGATCGATTTGAAATCTATCATGGTTTCGGAGAAATCATACTCCATGGTTCGTTGTTCTGATACAATATTGAACGACTAACATTAACTAAAATCTATCCACTCAACAAAAATTATTTCACACCACAGACCCATTTTGGTCAGGATCGATCTGAAATCTATCATGGGTTCAGAGAAATCATACTCCATTGTTCGTTGTTCTCATACAATGTTGAACGACTAGTCCAACTGAAATCTATCCACTCAACAAAAATTATTTCACACCACAGACACATTTGGTCAGGATCGATTTGAAATCTATCATGGTTTCGGAGAAATCATACTCCATGGTTCGTTGTTCTGATACAATATTGAACGACTAACATTAACTAAAATCTATCCACTCAACAAAAATTATTTCACGCCACAGACTCATTTTGGTCAGGATCGATTTGAAATCTATCATGGTTTCAGAGAAATCATACTCCATGGTTCGTTGTTCTGATAGAATGTTGAACGACTAACCCAACTAAAATCTATCCACCGAAGCAAAAATTATTTCACACCGCAGACTCATTTGGTCAGGATCGATTTGAAATCTATCATGGTTTCAGAGAAATCATACTCCATGGTTTGTTGTTCTGATAGAATGTTGAACGACTACCCCTAACTAACATCTATCCACTCAACAAAAATTATTTCACACCACAGACTCATTTTGGACAGGATCGACTTGAAATCTATCATGGTTTCAGAGAAATCATACTCCATGGTTCGTTGTTCTGATAGAATGTTGAACGACTACCCCAAAAATTATTTTACACAACAGACTCATCTTGGTCAGGATCGATTTGAAATCTATCATAGTTTCAGAGAAATCATACTCCATGGTTCGTTGTTCTGATAGAATATTGAACGACTATCCCAACCCAAATCTATCCACTCAACAAAAATTATTTCACACCACAGACTCATTTTGGTCAGGATCGATATGAAATCCATCTTGCTTTCAGAGAAATCATACTCCATTGTTCGTTGTTCTGATAGAATGTTGAACGACTACCCCTAACTAAAATCTATCCACTCAACAAAAATTATTTCACACCACAGACTCATTTTGGTCAGGATCGATTGGAAATCTGTCGTGGTTTCAGAGAAATCATACTCCATTGTTCGTTGTTCTGATACAATGTTGAACGACTAGTCCAACTGAAATCTATCCACTCAACAAAAATTATTTCACACCACAGACACATTTGGTCAGGATCGATTTGAAATCTATCATGGTTTCGGAGAAATCATACTCCATGGTTCGTTGTTCTGATACAATATTGAACGACTAACATTAACTAAAATCTATCCACTCAACAAAAATTATTTCACACCACAGACTCATCTTGGTCAGGATCGATTTGAAATCTATCATGGTTTCAGAGAAATCATACTCCATCGTTCGTTGTTCTGATAGAATGTTGAACGACTATCCCAACTCAAATCTATCCACTCAACAAAAATTATTTCACACCACAGACTCATTTTGGTCAGGATCGATATGAAATCCATCTTGCTTTCAGAGAAATCATACTCCATTGTTCGTTGTTCTGATAGAATGTTGAACGACTACCCCAACTAAAATCTATCCACTCAACAAAAATTATTTCACACCACAGACTCGTTTTGGTCAGCATCGATTTGAAATCTATCATGGTTTCAGAGAAATCATACTCCATGGTTCGTTGTTCTGATAGAATGTTGAACGACTACCCCTAACTAAAATCTATCCACTCAACAAAAATTATTTCACACCACAGACTCATCTGGGTCAGGATCGATTTGAAATCTATCATGGTTTGAGGGAAATCATATTCCATGGTTTGTTGTTCTGATAGAATGTTGAACGACTACCCCAACTCATATCTATCCACTCAACAAAAATTATTTCACACCACAGACTCATTTGGTCAGGGTCGATTTGAAATCTATCATGGTTTCGGAGAAATCATACTCCATGGTTCGTTGTTCTGATAGAATGTTGAACGACTATCCCAACTCAAATCTATCCACTCAACAAAAATTATTGCACACCACAGACCCATTTTGGTCAGGATCGATTTGAAATCTATCATGGTTTCAGAGAAATCATACTCCATGGTTCGTTGTTCTGATAGAATGTTGAACGACTACCCCAAAAATTATTTTACACAACAGACTCATCTTGGTCAGGATCGATTTGAAATCTATCATAGTTTCAGAGAAATCATACTCCATGGTTCGTTGTTCTGATAGAATGTTGAACGACTACCCCTAACTAAAATCTATTCACTCAATAAAAATTATTTCACACCACAGACTCATCTTGGTCAGGATCGATTTGAAATCTATAATGGTTTCAGAGAAATCATACTCCATCGTTCGTTGTTCTGATAGAATGTTGAACGACTATCCCAACTCAAATCTATCCACTCAACAAAAATTATTTTACACCACAGACTCATTTTGGTCAGGATCGATTTGAAATCTATCATGGTTTCAGAGATCATACTCCATGGTTCGTTGTTCTGATAGAATGTTGAACGACTACCCCTAACTAAAATCTCTCCACTCAACAAAAATTATTTCACGCCACAGACTCATTTTGGTCAGGATCGATATGAAATCCATCTTGCTTTCAGAGAAATCATACTCCATTGTTCGTTGTTCTGATAGAATGTTGAACGACTACCCCAACTAAAATCTATCCACTCAATAAAAATTATTTCACACCACAGACTCATCTTGGTCAGGATCGATTTGAAATCTATCATGGTTTCAGAGAAATCATACTCCATCGTTCGTTGTTCTGATAGAATGTTGAACGACTATCCCAACTCAAATCTATCCACTCAACAAAAATTATTTCACACCACAGACTCATTTTGGTCAGGATCGATATGAAATCCATCTTGCTTTCAGAGAAATCATACTCCATTGTTCGTTGTTCTGATAGAATGTTGAACGACTACCCCAACTAAAATCTATCCACTCAGCAAAAATTATTTCACACCACAGACTCATTTTGGTCAGGATCGATTTGAAATCTATCATGGTTTCAGAGAAATCATACTCCATGGTTCGTTGTTCTGATAGAATGTTGAACGACTATCCCTAACTAAAATCTATCCACTCAACAAAAATTATTTCACACCACAGACTCATCTTGGTCAGGATCGATTTGAAATCTATCATGGTTTGAGAGAAATCATATTCCATGGTTTGTTGTTCTGATAGAATGTTGAACGACTACCCCAACTCATATCTATCCACTCAACAAAAATTATTTCACACCACAGACTCATTTGGTCAGGGTCGATTTGAAATCCATCATGGTTTCGGAGAAATCATACTCCATGGTTCGTTGTTCTGATAGAATGTTGAACGACTACCCCTAACTAAAATCTATCCACTCAACAAAAATTATTGCACACCACAGACCCATTTTGGTCAGGATCGATTTGAAATCTATCATGGTTTCAGAGAAATCATACTCCATGGTTCGTTGTTCTGATAGAATATTGAACGACTACCCCTAACTAAAATCTATCCACTCAACAAAAATTATTTCACACCACAGACTCATTTTGGTCAGGATCGATTTGAAATCTATCATGGTTTCAGAGAAATCATACTCCATGGTTCGTTGTTCTGATAGAATGTTGAACGACTACCCCAACTAAAATCTATCCACCGAAGCAAAAATGATTTCACACCACAGACTGATCTTGGTCAGGATCGATTTGAAATCTATCATGGTTTCGGAGAAATCATACTCCATGGTTCGTTGTTCTGACAGAATGTTGAACGACTACCCCTAACTAATATCTATCCACTCAACAAAAATTATTGCACACCACAGACCCATTTTGGTCAGGATCGATTTGAAATCTATCATGGTTTCAAAGAAATCATACTCCATGGTTCGTTGTTCTGATAGAATATTGAACGACTACCCCTAACTAAAATCTATCCACTCAACAAAAATTATTTCACACCACAGACTCATGTTGGTCAGGATCGATTTGAAATCTATCATGGTTTCAGAGAAATCATACTCCATTGTTCGTTGTTCTGATAGAATGTTGAACGACTACCCCAACTAAAATCTATCCCCTCAACAAAAATTATTTCACACCACAGACCCATTTTGGTCAGGATCGATCTGAAATCTATCATGGGTTCAGAGAAATCATACTCCATGGTTCGTTGTTCTGATAGAATGTTGAACGACTACCAATAACTAAAATCTATCCACTCAACAAAATTTATTTCACGCCACAGACTCATTTTGGTCACGATCGATTTGAAATCTATCATGGTTTCAGAGAAATCATACTCCATTGTTCGTTGTTCTGATACAATGTTGAACGACTAGTCCAAATGAAATCTATCCACTCAACAAAAATTATTTCACACCAGAGACACATTTGGTCAGGATCGATTTGAAATGTATCATGGTTTCGGAGAAATCATACTCCATGGTTCGTTGCTCTGATACAATATTGAACGACTAACATTAACTAAAATCTATCCACTCAACAAAAATTATTTCACACCACAGACTCATTTTGGTCAGGATCGATCTGAAATCTATCATGGGTTCAGAGAAACCATACTCCATGGTTCGTTGTTCTGATACAATGTTGAGCGACTAGTCCAACTGAAATCTATCCACTCAACAAAAATTATTTCACACCACAGACACATTTGGTCAGGATCGATTTGAAATCTATCATGGTTTCGGAGAAATCATACTCTATGGTTCGTTGTTCTGATACAATATTGAACGACTAACATTAACTAAAATCTATCCACTCAACAAAAATTATTTCACACCACAGACCCATTTTGGTCAGGATCGATCTGAAACCTATCATGGGTTCAGAGAAATCATACTCCATGGTTCGTTGTTCTGATAGAATGTTGAACGACTACCAATAACTAAAATCTATCCACTCAACAAAAATTATTTCACGCCACAGACTCATTTTGGTCACGATCGATTTGAAATCTATCATGGTTTCAGAGAAATCATACTCCATGGTTCGTTGTTCTGATACAATGTTGAACGACTACCCCAACTGAAATCTATCCACTCAACAAAAATTATTTCACACCACAGACTCATTTTGGTCAGGATCGATTTGAAATCTATCATGGTTTCAGAGAAATCATACTCCATGGTTCGTTGTTCTGATAGAATGTTGAACGACTACCCCAACTAAAATCAATCCACTCAACAAAAATTATTTCACACCACAGACTCATTTTGGACAGGATCGACTTGAAATCTATCATGGTTTCAGAGAAATCATACTCCATTGTTCGTTGTTCTGATACAATGTTGAACGACTACCCCAACTAAAATCTATCCACTCAACAAAAATTATTTCACGCCACAGACTCATTTTGGTCAGGATCGATTTGAAATCTATCATGGTCACAGAGATCATACTCCATGGTTCGTTGTTCTGATACAATGTTGAACGACTACCCCAACTAAAATCTATCCACTCAACAAAAATTATTTCACACCACAGACTCATTTTGGTCAGGATCGATATGAAATCCATCTTGCTTTCAGAGAAATCATACTCCATTGTTCGTTGTTCTGATAGAATGTTGAACGACTACCCCAACTAAAATCTATCCACTCAATAAAAATTATTTCACACCACAGACTCATCTTGGTCAGGATCGATTTGAAATCTATCATGGTTTCAGAGAAATCATACTCCATCGTTCGTTGTTCTGATACAATATTGAACGACTAACATTAACTAAAATCTATCCACTCAACAAAAATTATTTCACACCACAGACCCATTTTGGTCAGGATCGATCTGAAATCTATCATGGGTTCAGAGAAATCATACTCCATGGTTCGTTGTTCTGATAGAATGTTGAACGACTACCAATAACTGAAATCTATCCACTCAACAAAAATTATTTCACGCCACAGACTCATTTTGGTCAGGATCGATTTGAAATCTATCATGGTTTCAGAGACATCATACTCCATTGTTCGTTGTTCTGATACAATGTGGAACGACTAGTCCAAATGAAATCTATCCACTCAACAAAAATTATTTCACACCAGAGACACATTTGGTCAGGATCGATTTGAAATCTATCATGGTTTCGGAGAAATCATACTCCATGGTTCGTTGTTCTGATACAATATTGAACGACTAACATTAACTAAAATCTATCCACTCAACAAAAATTATTTCACACCACAGACCCATTTTGGTCAGGATCGATCTGAAATCTATCATGGGTTCAGAGAAATCATACTCCATGGTTCGTTGTTCTGATAGAATGTTGAACGACTACCAATAACTAAAATCTATCCACTCAACAAAAATTATTTCACGCCACAGACTCATTTTGGTTATAATCGATTTGAAATCTATCATGGTTTCAGAGAAATCATACTCCATTGTTCGTTGTTCTGATACAATGTTGAACGACTAGTCCAAATGAAATCTATCCACTCAACAAAAATTATTTCACACCAGAGACACATTTGGTCAGGATCGATTTGAAATCTATCATGGTTTCGGAGAAATCATACTCCATGGTTCGTTGCTCTGATACAATATTGAACGACTAACATTAACTAAAATCTATCCACTCAACAAAAATTATTTCACACCACAGCCCCATTTTGGTCAGGATCGATCTGAAATCTATCATGGGTTCAGAGAAATCATACTCCATGGTTCGTTGTTCTGATACAATGTTGAGCGACTAGTCCAACTGAAATCTATCCACTCAACAAAAATTATTTCACACCACAGACACATTTGGTCAGGATCGATTTGAAATCTATCATGGTTTCGGAGAAATCATACTCCATGGTTCGTTGTTCTGATACAATATTGAACGACTAACATTAACTAAAATCTATCCACTCAACAAAAATTATTTCACACCACAGACCCATTTTGGTCAGGAACGATCTGAAATCTATCATGGGTTCAGAGAAATCATACTCCATGGTTCGTTGTTCTGATAGAATGTTGAACGACTACCAATAACTAAAATCTATCCACTCAACAAAAATTATTTCACGCCACAGACTCATTTTGGTCACGATCGATTTGAAATCTATCATGGTTTCAGAGAAATCATACTCCATGGTTCGTTGTTCTGATACAATGTTGAACGACTACCCCAACTGAAATCTATCCACTCAACAAAAATTATTTCACACCACAGACTCATTTTGGTCAGGATCGATTTGAAATCTATCATGGTTTCAGAGAAATCATACTCCATGGTTCGTTGTTCTGATAGAATGTTGAACGACTACCCCAACTAAAATCAATCCACTCAACAAAAATTATTTCACACCACAGACTCATTTTGGACAGGATCGACTTGAAATCTATCATGGTTTCAGAGAAATCATACTCCATGGTTCGTTGTTCTGATAGAATGTTGAACGACTACCCCTAACTAAAATCTATCCACTCAACAAAAATTATTTCACGCCACAGACTCATTTTGGTCAGGATCGATTTGAAATCTATCATGGTTTCAGAGAAATCATACTCCATGGTTCGTTGTTCTGATACAATGTTGAACGACTACCCCAACTAAAATCTATCCACTCAACAAAAATTATTTCACACCACAGACTGATTTTGGTCAGGATCGATATGAAATCCATCTTGCTTTCAGAGAAATCATACTCCATTGTTCGTTGTTCTGATAGAATGTTGAACGACTACCCCAACTAAAATCTATCCACTCAATAAAAATTATTTCACACCACAGACTCATCTTGGTCAGGATCGATTTGAAATCTATCATGGTTTCAGAGAAATCATACTCCATCGTTCGTTGTTCTGATAGAATGTTGAACGACTACCCCAACTAAAATCTATCCACTCAACAAAAATTATTTCACACCACAGACTCATCTTGGTCAGGATCGATTTGAAATCTATCATGGTTTGAGAGAAATCATATTCCATGGTTTGTTGTTCTGATAGAATGTTGAACGACTACCCCAACTCATAACTATCCACTCAACAAAAATTATTTCACACCACAGACTCATTTGGTCAGGATCGATTTGAAATCTATCATGGTTTCGGAGAAATCATACTCCATGGTTCGTTGTTCTGATAGAATGTTGAACGACTACCCCTAACTAAAATCTCTCCACTCAACAAAAATTATTTCACGCCACAGACTCATTTTGGTCAGGATCGATTTGAAATCTATCATGGTTTCAGAGAAATCATACTCCATGGTTCGTTGTTCTGATAGAATGTTGAACGACTATCCCAACTCAAATCTATCCACTCAACAAAAATTATTTCACACCACAGACTCATTTTGGTCAGGATCGATATGAAATCCATCTTGCTTTCAGAGAAATCATACTCCATTGTTCGTTGTTCTGATAGAATGTTGAACGACTACCCCAACTAAAATCTATCCACCCAATAAAAATTATTTCACACCACAGACTCATCTTGGTCAGGATCGATTTGAAATCTATCATGGTTTCAGAGAAATCATACTCCATCGTTCGTTGTTCTGATAGAATGTTGAACGACTATCCCAACTCAAATCTATCCACTCAACAAAAATTATTTCACACCACAGACTCATTTTGGTCAGGATCGATATGAAATCCATCTTGCTTTTAGAGAAATCATACTCCATTGTTCGTTGTTCTGATAGAATGTTGAACGACTACCCCAACTAAAATCTATCCACTCAACAAAAATTATTTCACACCACAGACTCATTTTGATCAGGATCGATTTGAAATCTATCATGGTTTCAGAGAAATCATACTCCATGGTAAGTTGTTCTTGTAGACTGTTGAACGACTATCCCTAACTAAAATCTATCCACTCAACAAAAATTATTTCACACCACAGACTCATCTTGGTCAGGATCGATTTGAAATCTATCATGGTTTGAGAGAAATCATATTCCATGGTTTGTTGTTCTGATAGAATGTTGAACGACTACCCCAACTCATATCTATCCACTCAACAAAAATTATTTCACACCACAGACTCATTTGGTCAGCGTCGATTTGAAATCTATCATGGTTTCGGAGAAATGATACTCCATGGTTCGTTGTTCTGATAGAATGTTGAACGACTACCCCTAACTAAAATCTATCCACTCAACAAAAATTATTGCACACCACAGACCCATTTTGGTCAGGATCGATTTGAAATCTATCATGGTTTCAGAGAAATCATACTCCATGGTTCGTTGTTCTGATAGAATATTGAACGACTACCCCTAACTAAAATCTATCCACTTAACAAAAATTATTTCACACCACAGACTCATTTTGGTCAGGATCGATATGAAATCTATCTTGCTTTCAGAGAAATCATACTCCATTGTTTGTTGTTCTGATAGAATGTTGAACGACTACCCCAACTAAAATCTATCCACTCAACAAAAATTATTTCACACCACAGACTCATTTTGGTCACAATCGATTTGAAATCTATCATGGTTTCAGAGAAATCATACTCCATGGTTCGTTGTTCTGATAGAATGTTGAACGACTACCCCAACTAAAATCTATCCACCGAAGCAAAAATGATTTCACACCACAGATTGATCTTGGTCAGGATCGATTTGAAATCTATCATGGTTTCAGAGAAATCATACCCCATGGTTCGTTGTTCTGATAGAATCTTAAACGACTACCGTTACCTAAAATCTATCCACTCAACAAAAATTATTTCACACCACAGACTCATCTTGGTCAGAATCGATTTGAAATCTATCATGGTTTCAGAGAAATCATACTCCATTGTTCGTTGTTCTGATAGAATGTTGAACGACTACCCCAACTAAAATCTATCCACTCAACAAAATTATTTCACACCACAGACCCATTTTGGTCAGGATCGATCTGAAATCTATCATGGTTTCAGAGAAATCATACTCCATGCCTCGTTGTTCTGATAGAATGTTGAACGACTACCCCTAACTAAAATCTATCCACTCAACAAAAATTATTTCACGCCACAGACTCATTTTGGTCAGGATCGATTTGAAATCTATCATGGTTTCAGAGAAATCATACTCCATTGTTCGTTGTTCTGATACAATGTTGAACGACTAGTCCAAATGAAATCTATCCACTCAACAAAAATTATTTCACACCACAGACACATTTGGTCAGGATCGATTTGAAATCTATCATGGTTTCGGAGAAATCATACTCCATGGTTCGTTGTTCTGATACAATATTGAACGACTAACATTAACTAAAATCTATCCACTCAACAAAAATTATTTCACACCACAGACCCATTTTGGTCAGGATCGATCTGAAATCTATCATGGGTTCAGAGAAATCATACTCCATGGTTCGTTGTTCTGATATAATGTTGAACGACTACCAATAACTAAAATCTATCCACTCAACAAAAATTATTTCACGCCACAGACTCATTTTGGTCAGGATCGATTTGAAATTTATCATGGTTTCAGAGAAATCATACTCCATTGTTCGTTGTTCTGATACAATGTTGAACGACTAGTCCAAATGAAATCTATCCACTCAACAAAAATTATTTCACACCAGAGACACATTTGGTCAGGATCGATTTGAAATCTATCATGGTTTCGGAGAAATCATACTCCATGGTTCGTTGCTCTGATACAATATTGAACGACTAACATTAACTAAAATCTATCCACTCAACAAAAATTATTTCACACCACAGACCCATTTTGGTCAGGATCGATCTGAAATTTATCATGGGTTCAGAGAAATCATACTCAATGGTTCGTTGTTCTGATACAATGTTGAGCGACTAGTCCAACTGAAATCTATCCACTCAACAAAAATTATTTCACACCACAGACACATTTGGTCAGGATCGATTTGAAATCTATCATGGTTTCGGAGAAATCATACTCCATGGTTCGTTGTTCTGATACAATATTGAACGACTAACATTAACTAAAATCTATCCACTCAACAAAAATTATTTCACACCACAGACTAATTTTGGTCAGGATCGATCTGAAATCTATCATGGGTTCAGAGAAATCATACTCCATGGTTCGTTGTACTGATAGAATGTTGAACGACTACCAATAACTAAAATCTATCCACTCAACAAAAATTATTTCACGCCACAGACACATTTTGGTCACGATCGATTTGAAATCTATCATGGTTTCAGAGAAATCATACTCCATGGTTCGTTGTTCTGATACAATGTTGAACGACTACCCCAACTGAAATCTATCCACTCAACAAAAATTATTTCACACCACAGACTCATTTTGGTCAGGATCGATTTGAAATCTATCATGGTTTCAGAGAAATCATACTCCATGGTTCGTTGTTCTGATAGAATGTTGAACGACTACCCCAACTAAAATCAATCCACTCAACAAAAATTATTTCACACCACAGACTCATTTTGGACTGGATCGATTTGAAATCTATCATGGTTTCAGAGAAATCATACTCCATGGTTCGTTGTTCTGATAGAATGTTGAACGACTACCCCTAACTAAAATCTATCCACCGAAGCAAAAATGATTTCACGCCACAGACTCATTTTGGTCAGGATCGATTTGAAATCTATCATGGTTTCAGAGAAATCATACTCCATGGTTCGTTGTTCTGATAGAATGTTGAACGACTACCCCAACTAAAATCTATCCACTCAATAAAAATTATTTCACACCACAGACTCATCTTGGTCAGGATCGATTTGAAATCTATCATGGTTTCAGAGAAATCATACTCCATCGTTCGTTGTTCTGATAGAATGTTGAACGACTACCCCAACTAAAATCTATCCACTCAACAAAAATTATTTCACACCACAGACTCATCTTGGTCAGGATCGATTTGAAATCTATCATGGTTTGAGAGAAATCATATTCCATGGTTTGTTGTTCTGATAGAATGTTGAACGACTACCCCAACTCATAACTATCCACTCAACAAAAATTATTTCACACCACAGACTCATTTGGTCAGGATCGATTTGAAATCTATCATGGTTTCGGAGAAATCATACTCCATGGTTCGTTGTTCTGATAGAATGTTGAACGACTACCCCTAACTAAAATCTATCCACTCAACAAAAATTATTGCACCCCACAGACTCATTTTGGTCAGGATCGATTTGAAATCTATCATGGTTTCAGAGAAATCGTACTCCATGGTTCGTTGTTCTGATAGAATATTGAACGACTACCTCTAACTAAAATCTATCCACTTAACAAAAATTATTTCACACCACAGACTCATTTTGGTCAGGATCGATTTGAAATCTATCATGGTTTCAGAGAAATCATACTCCATGGTTCGCTGTTCTGATAGAATATTGAACGACTACCCCAACTAAAATCTATCCATTCAACAAAAATTATTTCGCATTACAGACTCATCTTGGTCAGGATCGATTTGAAATCTATCATGGTTTCAGAGAAATCATACTCCATGGTTAGTTGTTCTGATAGAATGTTGAACGTCTACCCCTAACTAAAATCTATCCACTTAACAAAAATTATTTCACACCACAGGCTCATTTTGGTCAGGATCGATTTGAAATCTATCATGGTTTCAGAGAAATCATACTCCATGGTTCGCTGTTCTGATAGAATATTGAACGACTACACCAATTAAAATCTATCCACTCAACAAAAATTATTTCGCATTACAGACTCATCTTGGTCAGGATCGATTTGAAATCTATCATGGTTTCAGAGAAATCATACTCCATTGTTCGTTGTTCTGATAGAATGTTGAACGACTACCCCTAACTAAAATCTATCCACTTAACAAAAATTATTTCACAGCACAGACTCATTTTGGTCAGGATCGATTTGAAATCTATCATGGTTTCAGAGAAATCATACTCCATGGTTCGTTGTTCTGATAGAATGTTGAACGACTACCCCAACTAAAATCTATCCACCGAAGCAAAAATTATTTCACACCACAGACTCATTTTGGTCAGGATCGATCTGAAATCTATCATGGTTTCAGAGAAATCATACTCCATGGTTCGTTGTTCTGATAGAATGTTGAACGACTACCCCTAACTAAAATCTATCCACTCAACAAAAATTATTTCACGCCACAGACTCATTTTGATCAGGATCGATCTGAAATCTATCATGGTTTCAGAGAAATCATACTTCATGGTTCGTTGTTCTGATAGAATGTTGAACGACTACCCCTAACTAAAATCTATCCATTCAACAAAAATTATTTCAGACCACGGACTCATTTTGGTCAGGATCGATTTGTAATCTATCATGGTTTCAGAGAAATCATACTCCATGGTTCGTTGTTCTGATAGAATGTTGAACGACTACCCCTAACTAACATCTATCCACTCAACAAAAATCATTTCACACCACGGACTCATTTTGGACAGGATCGATTTGAAATCTATCATGGTTTCAGAGAAATCATACTCCATGGTTCGTTGTTCTGATAGAATGTTGAACGACTACCCCTAACTAAAATCTATCCACTGAACAAAAATTATTTCACACCACAGACTAATTTTGGTCAGGATCGATTTGTAATCTATCATGGTTTCAGAAAAATCATACTCCATGGTTCGCTGTTCTGATATAATATTGAACGACTAAGTACCCCAATTAAAATCTATCCACTCAACAAAAATTATTTCGCACCACAGACTGATCTTGCTCAGGATCGATTTGAAATCTATCATGGTTTCAGAGAAATCATACTTCATGGTTCGTTGTTCTGATACAATGTTGAACGACTACCCCAACTGAAATCTATCAACTCAACAAAAATGTTTTCACACCACAGACTCATCTTGGTCAGGATCGATTTAAAATCTATCATGGTTTCAGAAAAATCATACTCCATGGTTCGTTGCTCTGATAGAATGTTGAACGACTACCCCTAACTAAAATCTACATACTCAACAAAAATTATTTTACACAACGGACTCATCTTGGTCAGGATCGACTTGAAATCTATCATGGTTTCAGAGAAATCATACTTCATGGTTCGTTGTTCTGATAGAATGTTGAACGACTACCCCTAACTAAAATCTATCCATTCAACAAAAATTATTTCACACCACGGACTCATTTTGGTCAGGATCGATTTGTAATCTATCATGGTTTCAGAGAAATCATACTCCATGGTTCGTTGTTCTGATAGAATGTTGAACGACTACCCCTAACTAACATCTATCCACTCAACAAAAATCATTTCACACCACGGACTCATTTTGGACAGGATCGATTTGAAATCTATCATGGTTTCAGAGAAATCATACTCCATGGTTCGTTGTTCTGATAGAATGTTGAACGACTACCCCTAACTAAAATCTATCCACTGAACAAAAATTATTTCACACCACAGACTAATTTTGGTCAGGATCGATTTGTAATCTATCATGGTTTCAGAAAAATCATACTCCATGGTTCGCTGTTCTGATATAATATTGAACGACTAAGTACCCCAATTAAAATCTATCCACTCAACAAAAATTATTTCGCACCACAGACTGATCTTGCTCAGGATCGATTTGAAATCTATCATGGTTTCAGAGAAATCATACTTCATGGTTCGTTGTTCTGATACAATGTTGAACGACTACCCCAACTGAAATCTATCAACTCAACAAAAATGTTTTCACACCACAGACTCATCTTGGTCAGGATCGATTTAAAATCTATCATGGTTTCAGAAAAATCATACTCCATGGTTCGTTGCTCTGATAGAATGTTGAACGACTACCCCTAACTAAAATCTACATACTCAACAAAAATTATTTTACACAACGGACTCATCTTGGTCAGGATCGACTTGAAATCTACCATGGTTTCAGAGAAATCATACTTCATGGTTCGTTGTTCTGATAGAATATTGAACGACTACACCTAACTAAAATCTATCCACTCAACAAAAATCATTTCACGCCACAGACTCATTTTGGTCAGGATCGATTTGAAATCTATCATGGTTTCAGAGAAATCATACTCCATGGTTCGTTGTTCTGATAGAATGTTGAACGACTACCCCAACTCAAATCTATCCACTCAACAAAAATTATTTCACACCACAGACTCATTTTGGTCAGGATCGATTTGAAATCTATCTTGCTTTCAGAGAAATCATACTCTATGGTTCGTTGTTCTGATAGAATATTGAACGACTACCATTAACTAAAATCTATCATTTTTTCAGAGAAATCATACTCCATTGTTCGTTGTTCTGATAGAATGTTGAACGACTACCCCAACTAAAATCTAACCACTCAATAAAAATTATTTCACACCACAGACTCATCTTGGTCAGGATAGATTTGTAATCTATCATGGTTTCAGAAAAATCATACTCCATGGTTCGCTGTTCTGATATAATATTGAACGACTAAGTACCCCAATTAAAATCTATCCACTCAACAAAAATTATTTCGCACCACAGACTGATCTTGCTCAGGATCGATTTGAAATCTATCATGGTTTCAGAGAAATCATACTCCATGGTTCGTTGTTCTGATAGAATGTTGAACGACTACCATTAACTAAAATCTATCATGGTTTCAGAGAAATCATACTCCATTGTTCGTTGTTCTGATAGAATGTTGAACGACTACCCCAACTAAAATCTAACCACTCAATAAAAATTATTTCACACCACAGACTCAACTTGGTCAGGATCGATTTGTAATCTATCATGGTTTCAGAAAAATCATACTCAATGGTTCGCTGTTCTGATATAATATTGAACGACTACTTACCCCAATTAAAATCTATCCACTCAACAAAAATTATTTCGCACCACAGACTGATCTTGCTCAGGATCGATTTGAAATCTATCATGGTTTCAGAGAAATCATACTCCATGGTTCGTTGTTCTGATAGAATGTTGAACGACTACCATTAACTAAAATCTATCATGGTTTCAGAGAAATCATACTCCATTGTTCGTTGTTCTGATAGAATGTTGAACGACTACCCCAACTCAAATCTATCCACTCAACAAAAATTATTTCACACCACAGACTCATTTTGGTCAGGATCGATTTTAAATCTATCATGGTTTCAGAGAAATCATACTCCATGGTTCGTTGTTCTGATAGAATGTTGAACGACTACCCCTAACTAAAATCTATCCACTTAACAAAAATTATTTCACACCACAGACTCATTTTGGTCAGGATCGATTTGAAATCTATCATGGCTTCAGAAAAATCATACTCCATGGTTCGCTGTTCTGATATAATATTGAACGACTACCCCAATTAAAATCTATCCACTCAACAAAAATTATTTCACACCACAGACTCATTTTGTTCAGGATCGATTTGAAATCTATCATGGTTTCAGAGAAATCATACTCCATGGTTCGTTGTTCTGACAGAATGTTGAACGACTACCCCAACTAAAATCTATCCACTCAACAAAAATTATTTCACACCACAGACTATTTTCGTCAGGATCGATTTGAAATCTATCATGTTTTCAGAGAAATCATACTCAATGGTTCTTTGTTCTCAAAGAATGTTGAACGACTACCCCTAACTAAAATCTATCCACTCAACAAAAATTATTTCACACCACAGACTCATCTTGGTCAGGATCGATTTAAAATCTATCATGGTTTCAGAGAAATCATACTCCATGGTTCGTTGTTCTGATAGAATGTTGAACGACTACCCCAACTCAAATCTATCCACTCAACAAAAATTATTTCACACCACAGACTCATTTTGGTCAGGATCGATTTTAAATCTATCATGGTTTCAGAGAAATCATACTCCATGATTCGTTGTTCTGATAGAATGTTGTACGACTACCCCAACTGAAATCTATCCACTCAACAAAAATTATTTCACACCACAGACTCATTTGGTCAGGATCGATTTGAAATCTATCATGGTTTCGGAGAAATCATACGCCATGGTTCGTTGTTCTGATAGAATATTGAACGACTACCATTAACTAAAATCTATCCACTCAATAAAAATTATTTCACACCACAGACTCATTTGGTCAGGATCGATTTGAAATCTATCATGGTTTCAGAGAAATCATACTCCATGGTTCGTTGTTCTGATAGAATGTTGAACGACTACCCTAAATAAACTCTATCCACTCAACAAAAATTACTTCACACCACAGGCTCATTTTGGTCCGGATCGATTTGAAATCTATCATGGTTTCAGAAAAATCATACTCCATGGTTCGTTGTTCTGATAGAATGTTGAACGACTACCCAAACTAAAATCTATTAACTCAAAAAAATTATTTCACACCACAGACTCATTTTGGTCAGGATCGATTTGAAATCTATCATGGTTTCGGAGAAATCATACGCCATGGTTCGTTGTTCTGATACAATATTGAACGACTACCCCTAACTAAAATCTATCCACTCAAAAAAGGTTATTTCACACCACAGACTCATCTTGGTAAGGATCGATTTAAAATCTATCATTGTTTCAGAGAAATCATACTCCATGGTTCGTTGTTCTGATAGAATGTTGAACGACTACCATTAACTAAAATCTATCATGGTTTCAGAGAAATCATACTCCATGGTTCGTTGTTCTGATAGAATGTTGAACGACTACCCCAACTCAAATCTATCCACTCAACAAAAATTATTTCACACCACAGACTCATTTTGGTCAGGATCGATTTTAAATCTATCATGGTTTCAGAGAAATCATACTCCATGATTCGTTGTTCTGATAGAATGTTGTACGACTACCCCAACTGAAATCTATCCACTCAACAAAAATTATTTCACACCACAGACTCATTTTGGTCAGGATCGATTTTAAATCTATCATGGTTTCAGAGAAATCATACTCCATGATTCGTTGTTCTGATAGAATGTTGTACGACTACCCCAACTGAAATCTATCCACTCAACAAAAATTATTTCACACCACAAACTCATTTGGTCAGGATCGATTTGAAATCTATCATGGTTTCGGAGAAATCATACGCCATGGTTCGTTGTTCTGATAGAATATTGAACGACTACCATTAACTAAAATCTATCCACTCAATAAAAATTATTTCGCACCACAGACTCATTTTGGTCAGGATCGATCTGAAATCTATCATGGTTTCAGAGAAAGCGTACTCCATGGTTCGTTGTTCTGATAGAATACTGAACGACTACCCCAATTAAAATCTATCCACTCAACAAAAATTATTTCGCACCACAGACTCATTTTGGTCAGGATCGATCTGAAATCTATCATGGTTTCAGAGAAAGCGTACTCCATGGTTCGTTGTTCTGATAGAATGTTGAACGACTACCATTAACTAAAATCTATCATGGTTGCAGAGAAATCATACTCCATGGTTCGTTGTTCTGATAGAATGTTGAACGACTACCCCAACTCAAATCTATCCACTCAACAAAAATTATTTCACACCACAGACTCATTTTGGTCAGGATCGATTTTAAATCTATCATGGTTTCAGAGAAATCATACTCCATGATTCGTTGTTCTGATAGAATGTTGTACGACTACCCCAACTGAAATCTATCCACTCAACAAAAATTATTTCACACCACAGACTCATTTGGTCAGGATCGATTTGAAATCTATCATGGTTTCGGAGAAATCATACGCCATGGTTCGTTGTTCTGATAGAATATTGAACGACTACCATTAACTAAAATCTATCCACTCAATAAAAATTATTTCACACCACAGACTCATTTGGTCAGGATCGATTTGAAATCTATCATGGTTTCAGAGAAATCATACTCCATGGTTCGTTGTTCTGATAGAATGTTGAACGACTACCCTAAATAAACTCTATCCACTCAACAAAAATTACTTCACACCACAGGCTCATTTTGGTCCGGATCGATTTGAAATCTATCATGGTTTCAGAAAAATCATACTCCATGGTTCGTTGTTCTGATAGAATGTTGAACGACTACCCAAACTAAAATCTATTAACTCAAAAAAATTATTTCACACCACAGACTCATTTTGGTCAGGATCGATTTGAAATCTATCATGGTTTCAGAGAAATCATACTCCATGGTTCGTTGTTCTGATAGAATGTTGAACGACTACCCCTAACTAAAATCTATCCACTCAAAAAAGGTTATTTCACACCACAGACTCATCTTGGTAAGGATCGATTTAAAATCTATCATTGTTTCAGAGAAATCATACTCCATGGTTCGCTGTTCTGATAGAATACTGAACGACTACCCCAATTAAAATCTATCCACTCAACAAAAATTATTTCGCACCACAGACTCATTTTGGTCAGGATCGATCTGAAATCTATCATGGTTTCAGAGAAAGCGTACTCCATGGTTCGTTGTTCTGATAGAATGTTGAACGACTACCCCTAACTAAAATCTATCCACTCAAAAAAGGTTATTTCACACCACAGACTCATCTTGGTCACGATCGATTTAAAATCTATCATGGTTTCAGAGAAATTATACTCCATGGTTCGCTGTTCTGATAGAATATTGAACGACTACCCCAACTAAAATCTATCCACCGAAGCAAAAATGATTTCACACCACAGACTCATCTTGGTCAGTATCGATCTGAAATCTATCATGGTTTCAGAGAAATCAT
The DNA here is from genome assembly GCA_905220385.1 of Xylota sylvarum. Classification (NCBI taxonomy): domain Eukaryota; kingdom Metazoa; phylum Arthropoda; class Insecta; order Diptera; family Syrphidae; genus Xylota; species Xylota sylvarum. The sequence continues at coordinate 992,725 of CAJMZQ010000060.1, forward strand.
ACTCCATGGTTCGTTGTTCTGATAGAATGTTGAACGACTACCCGTAACTAAAATCTATCCACTCAACAAAAATTATTTCACGCCACAGACTCATTTTGGTCAAGATCGATTTGAAATCTATCATGGTTTCAGAGAAATCATACTCCATGGTTCGCTGTTCTGATAGAATATTGAACGACTAACCCTAACTAAAATCTATCCACTCAACAAAAATTATTTCACACCACAGACTCATCTTTGTCAGGATCGATTTAAAATCTTTCATGGTTTCAGAAAAATCATACTCCATGGTTCGCTGTTCTGATAGAATATTGAACGACTACCCCAATTAAAATCTATCCACTCAACAAAAATTATTTCGCACCACAGACTCATTTGGTCAGGATCGATTTGAAATCTATCATGGTTTCAGAGAAATCATACTCCATGGTTCGTTTCTCCTATAGAATATTGAACGACTACCCCTAACTAAAATCTATCCACTCAACAAAAATTATTTCACACCACAGACTCATCTTGGTCAGGATCGATTTAAAATCTATCATGGTTTCAGAGAAATCATACTCCATGGTTCGCTGTTCTGATAGAATATTGAACGACTACCCCAACTAAAATCTATCCACCGAAGCAAAAATGATTTCACACCACAGACTCATTTTGGTCAGTATCGATCTGAAATCTATCATGGTTTCAGAGAAATCATACTCCATGGTTCGTTGTTCTGATAGAATGTTGAACGACTACCCGTAACTAAAATCTATCCACTCAACAAAAATTATTTCACGCCACAGACTCATTTTGGTCAAGATCGATTTGAAATCTATCATGGTTTCAGAGAAATCATACTCCATGGTTCGCTGTTCTGATAGAATATTGAACGACTACCCCAGCTAAAATCAATCCACTCAACAAAAATTATTTCGCATTACAGACTCATCTTGGTCAGGATCGATTTGAAATCTATCATGGTTTCAGAGAAATCATACTCCATGGTTCGTTGTTCTGATAGAATGTTGAACGACTACCCCTAACTAAAATCTATCCACTTAACAAAAATTATTTCACACCACAGACTCATTTTGGTCAGGATCGATTTGAAATCTATCATGGTTTCAGAGAAATCATACTCCATGGTTCGCTGTTCTGATAGAATATTGAACGACTACCCCAATTAAAATCTATCCACTCAACAAAAATTATTTCGCATTACAGACTCATCTTGGTCAGGATCGATTTGAAATCTATCATGGTTTCAGAGAAATCATACTCCATGGTTCGTTGTTCTGATAGAATGTTGAACGACTACCCCTAACTAAAATCTATCCACTTAACAAAAATTATTTCACACCACAGACTCATTTTGGTCAGGATCGATTTGAAATCTATCATGGTTTCAGAGAAATCATACTCCATGGTTCGTTGTTCTGATAGAATGTTGAACGACTACCCCTAACTAAAATCTATCCACTTAACAAAAATTATTTCACACCACAGACTCATTTTGGTCAGTATCGATCTGAAATCTATCATGGTTTCAGAGAAATCATACTCCATGGTTCGTTGTTCTGATAGAATGTTGAACGACTACCCCTAACTAAAATCTATCCACTCAACAAAAATTATTTCACGCCACGGACTCATTTTGGCCAGGATCGATCTGAAATCTATCATGGTTGCAGAGAAATCATACTCCATGGTTCGTTGTTCTGATAGAATGTTGAACGACTACCCCTAACTAAAATCTATCCACTCAACAAAAATTATTTCACGCCACAGATTCATTTTGGTCAGGATCGATTTGAAATCTATCATGGTTTCAGAGAAATCATACTCCATGGTTCGTTGTTCTGATAGAATGTTGAACGACTACCCCTAACTAACATCTATCCACTCAACAAAAATTATTGCACACCACGGACACATTTTGGACAGGATCGATTTGAAATCTATCATGGTTTCAGAGAAATCATACTCCATGGTTCGTTGTTCTGATAGAATGTTGAACGACTACCCCAACTGAAATCTATCCACCGAAGCAAAAATGATTTCACACCACAGACTTATTTTGGTCAGGATCGATCTGAAATCTATCATGGTTTCAGAGAAATCATACTCCATGGTTCGTTGTTCTGATAGAATGTTGAACGACTACCCCTAACTAAAATCTATCCACTCAACAAAAATTATTTCGCATTACAGACTCATTTTGGTCCAGATCGATTTGAAATCTATCATGGTTTCAGAGAAATCATACTCCATGGTTCGTTGTTCTGATAGAATGTTGAACGACTACCCCTAACTAAAATCTATCCACTCAACAAAAATTATTTCACGCCACAGACTCATTTTGGTCAGGATCGATCTGAAATCTATCATGGTTGCAGAGAAATCATACTCCATGGTTCGTTGTTCTGATAGAATGTTGAACGACTACCCCAATTAAAATCTATCCACTCAACAAAAATTATTTCGCATTACAGACTCATCTTGGTCAGGATCGATTTGAAATCTATCATGGTTTCAGAGAAATCATACTCCATGGTTCGTTGTTCTGATAGAATGTTGAACGACTATCCCAACTAAAATCTATCCACCGAAGCAAAAATGATTTCACACCACAGACTCATTTTGGTCAGGATCGATCTGAAATCTATCATGGTTGCAGAGAAATCATACTCCATGGTTCGTTGTTCTGATAGAATGTTGAACGACTACCCCAATTCAAATCTATCCACTCAACAAAAATTATTTCGCATTACAGACTCATCTTGGTCAGGATCGATCTGAAATCTATCCTGGTTGCAGAGAAATCATACTCCATGGTTCGTTGTTCTGATAGAATGTTGAACGACTACCCCAATTCAAATCTATCCACTCAACAAAAATTATTTCGCATTACAGACTCATCTTGGTCAGGATCGATCTGAAATCTATCCTGGTTGCAGAGAAATCATACTCCATGGTTCGTTGTTCTGATAGAATGTTGAACGACTACCCCTAACTAAAATCTATCCACTCAACAAAAATTATTTCACGCCACAGATTCATTTTGGTCAGGATCGATTTGAAATCTATCATGGTTTCAGAGAAATCATACTCCATGGTTCGTTGTTCTGATAGAATGTTGAACGACTACCCCTAACTAAAATCTATCCACTCAACAAAAATTATTTCGCATTACAGACTCATCTTGGTCAGGATCGATCTGAAATCTATCATGGTTTCAGAGAAATCATACTCCATGGTTCGTTGTTCTGATAGAATGTTGAACGACTACCCCTAACTAAAATCTATCCACTCAACAAAAATTATTTCACATTACAGACTCATTTTGGTCCAGATCGATTTGAAATCTATCATGGTTTCAGAGAAATCATACTCCATGGTTCGTTGTTCTGATAGAATGTTGAACGACTATCCCAACTAAAATCTATCCACCGAAGCAAAAAAGATTTCACACCACAGACTCATTTGGGTCAGGATCGATCTGAAATCTATCATGGTTTCAGAGAAATCATACTCCATGGTTCGTTGTTCTGATAGAATGTTGAACGACTACCCCTAACTTAAATCTATCCACTCAACAAAAATTATTTCACGCCACAGACTCATTTTGGTCAGGATCGATCTGAAATCTATCATGGTTGCAGAGAAATCATACTCCATGGTTCGTTGTTCTGATAGAATGTTGAACGACTACCCCAATTAAAATCTATCCACTCAACAAAAATTATTTCGCATTACAGACTCATCTTGGTCAGGATCGATCTGAAATCTATCATGGTTGCAGAGAAATCATACTCCATGGTTCGTTGTTCTGATAGAATGTTGAACGACTACCCCTAACTAAAATCTATCCACTCAACAAAAATTATTTCACGCCACAGATTCATTTTGGTCAGGATCGATTTGAAATCTATCATGGTTTCAGAGAAATCATACTCCATGGTTCGTTGTTCTGATAGAATGTTGAACGACTACCCCTAACTAACATCTATCCACTCAACAAAAATTATTGCACACCACGGACACATTTTGGACAGGATCGATTTGAAATCTATCATGGTTTCAGAGAAATCATACTCCATGGTTCGTTGTTCTGATAGAATGTTGAACGACTACCCCAACTGAAATCTATCCACCGAAGCAAAGATGATTTCACACCACAGACTCATTTTGGTCAGTATCGATCTGAAATCTATCATGGTTTCAGAGAAATCATACTCCATGGTTCGTTGTTCTGATAGAATGTTGAACGACTACCCCTAACTAAAATCTATCCACTCAACAAAAATTATTTCACGCCACAGACTCATTTTGGTCAGGATCGAACTGAAATCTATCATGGTTTCAGAGAAATCATACTCCATGGTTCGTTGTTCTGATAGAATGTTGAACGACTACCCGTAACTAAAATCTATCCACTCAACAAAAATTATTTCGCATTACAGACTCATTTTGGTCAAGATCGATTTGAAATCTATCATGGTTTCAGAGAAATCATACTCCATGGTTCGTTGTTCTGATAGAATGTTGAACGACTATCCCAACTAAAATCTATCCACCGAAGCAAAAAAGATTTCACGCCACAGACTCATTTTGGTCAGGATCGATCTGAAATCTATCATGGTTGCAGAGAAATCATACTCCATGGTTCGTTGTTCTGATAGAATGTTGAACGACTACCCCAATTAAAATCTATCCACTCAACAAAAATTATTTCGCATTACAGACTCATCTTGGTCAGGATCGATTTGAAATCTATCATGGTTTCAGAGAAATCATACTCCATGGTTCGTTGTTCTGATAGAATGTTGAACGACTATCCCAACTAAAATCTATCCACCGAAGCAAAAATGATTTCACACCACAGACTCATTTTGGTCAGGATCGATCTGAAATCTATCATGGTTTCAGAGAAATCATACTCCATGGTTCGTTGTTCTGATAGAATGTTGAACGACTACCCCTAACTAAAATCTATCCACTCAACAAAAATTATTTCACGCCACAGACTCATTTTGGTCAGGATCGATCTGAAATCTATCATGGTTGCAGAGAAATCATACTCCATGGTTCGTTGTTCTGATAGAATGTTGAACGACTACCCCTAACTAAAATCTATCCACTCAACAAAAATTATTTCATGCCACAGATTCATTTTGGTCAGGATCGATTTGAAATCTATCATGGTTTCAGAGAAATCATACTCCATGGTTCGTTGTTCTGATAGAATGTTGAACGACTACCCTAACTAAAATCTATCCACTCAACAAAAATTATTTCACACCACAGACTCATTTGGTCAGGATCGATTTGAAATCTGTCATGGTTTCGGAGAAATCATACGCCATGGTTCGTTGTTCTGATAGAATATTGAACGACTACCATTAACTAAAATCTATCCACTCAACAAAAATTATTGCACACCACGGACACATTTTGGACAGGATCGATTTGAAATCTATCATGGTTTCAGGGAAATCATACTCCATGGTTCGTTGTTCTGATAGAATGTTGAACGACTACCCTAACTAAACTCTATCCACTCAACAAAAATTATTTCACACCACAGACTCATTTTGGTCATGATCGATTTGAAATCTATCATGGTTTCAGAGAAATCATACTCCATGGTTCGTTGTTCTGATAGAATGTTGAACGACTACCCTAACTAAAATCTATCCACTCAACAAAAATTATTTCACACCACAGACTCATTTGGTCAGGATCGATTTGAAATCTGTCATGGTTTCGGAGAAATCATACGCCATGGTTCGTTGTTCTGATAGAATATTGAACGACTACCATTAACTAAAATCTATCCACTCAATAAAAATTATTTCACACCACAGACTCATTTGGTCAGGATCGATTTGAAATCTATCATGGTTTCAGAGAAATCATACTCCATGGTTCGTTGTTCTGAAAGAATGTTGAACGACTACCCTAACTAAAATCTATCCACTTAACAAAAATTATTTCACACCACAGACTCATTTTGGTCAGGAACGATTTGAAATCTATCATGGTTTCAGAGAAATCATACTCCATGGTTCGTTGTTCCGATAGAATGTTCAACGACTACCCCAACTAAAATCTATCCACTCAAAAAAATTATCTCACACCACAGACTCATTTTGGTCAGGATCGATTTGAAATCTATCATGGTTTCAGAGAAATCATACTCCATGGTTCGCTGTTCTGATAGAATACTGAACGACTACCCCAATTAAAATCTATCCACTCAACAAAAATTATTTCTCACCACAGACTCATTTGGTCAGGATCGATTTGAAATCTATCATGGTTTCAGAGAAATCATACTCCATGGTTCGTTGTTCTGATAGAATGTTGAACGACTACCCCAACTAAAATCTATCCACCGAAGCAAAAATGATTTCACACCACAGACTCATTTTGGTCAGGATCGATCTGAAATCTATCATGGTTTCAGAGAAATCATACTCCATGGTTCGTTGTTCTGATAGAATGTTGAACGACTACCCTAACTAAAATCTATCCACTCAACAAAAATTATTTCACACCACAGACTCATTTGGTCAGGATCGATTTGAAATCTGTCATGGTTTCGGAGAAATCATACTCCATGGTTCGTTGTTCTGATAGAATATTGAACGACTACCATTAACTAAAATCTATCCACTCAATAAAAATTATTTCACACCACAGACTCATTTGGTCAGGATCGATTTGAAATCTATCATGGTTTCAGAGAAATCATACTCCATGGTTCGTTGTTCTGAAAGAATGTTGAACGACTACCCTAACTAAAATCTATCCACTTAACAAAAATTATTTCACACCACAGACTCATTTTGGTCAGGAACGATTTGAAATCTATCATGGTTTCAGAGAAATCATACTCCATGGTTCGTTGTTCCGATAGAATGTTCAACGACTACCCCAACTAAAATCTATCCACTCAAAAATATTATCTCACACCACAGACTCATTTTGGTCAGGATCGATTTGAAATCTATCATGGTTTCAGAGAAATCATACTCCATGGTTCGCTGTTCTGATAGAATACTGAACGACTACCCCAATTAAAATCTATCCACTCAACAAAAATTATTTCTCACCACAGACTCATTTGGTCAGGATCGATTTGAAATCTATCATGGTTTCAGAGAAATCATACTCCATGGTTCGTTGTTCTGATAGAATGTTGAACGACTACCCCAACTAAAATCTATCCACCGAAGCAAAAATGATTTCACACCACAGACTCATTTTGGTCAGGATCGATCTGAAATCTATCATGGTTTCAGAGAAATCATACTCCATGGTTCGTTGTTCTGATAGAATATTGAACGACTACCCCTAACTAAAATCTATCCACTCAACAAAAATTATTTCACACCACAGACTCATTTTGGTCAGGATCGATCTGAAATCTATCATATTTTCAGAGAAATCATACTCCATGGTTCGTTGTTCTGATAGAATGTTGAACGACTACCCCTAACTAAAATCTATCCACTTAACAAAAATTATTTCACACCACAGACTCATTTTGGTCAGGATCGATTTGAAATCTATCATGGTTTCAGAGAAATCATACTCCATGGTTCGCTGTTCTGATAGAATATTGAACGACTACCCCAATTAAAATCTATCCACTCAACAAAAATTATTTCGCATTACAGACTCATCTTGGTCAGGATCGATTTGAAATCTATCATGGTTTCAGAGAAATCATACTCCTTGGTTCGTTGTTCTGATAGAATGTTGAACGACTATCCCAACTAAAATCTATCCACCGAAGCAAAAATGATTTCACACCACAGACTCATTTTGGTCAGGATCGATCTGAAATCTATCATGGTTTCAGAGAAATCATACTCCATGGTTCGTTGTTCTGATAGAATGTTGAACGACTACATCTAACTAAAATCGATCCACTCAACAAAAATTATTTCACGCCACAGACTCATTTTGGTCAGGATCGATCTGAAATCTATCATGGTTGCAGAGAAATCATACTCCATGGTTCGTTGTTCTGATAGAATGTTGAACGACTACCCCTAACTAAAATCTATCCACTCAACAAAAATTATTTCACGCCACAGATTCATTTGGGTCAGGATCGATTTGAAATCTATCATGGTTTCAGAGAAATCATACTCCATGGTTCGTTGTTCTGATAGAATGTTGAACGACTACCCCTAACTAAAATCTATCCACTCAACAAAAATTATTTCACGCCACAGATTCATTTTGGTCAGGATCGATTTGAAATCTATCATGGTTTCAGAGAAATCATACTCCATGGTTCGTTGTTCTGATAGAATACTGAACGACTACTATTAACTAAAATCTATCCACTCAATAAAAATTATTTCACACCACAGACTCATTTGGTCAGGATCGATTTGAAATCTATCATGGTTTCAGGGAAATCATACTCCATGGTTCGTTGTTCTGATACAATGTTGAACGACTACCCCAACTGAAATCTATCCACTCAACAAAAATTATTTCACACCACAGACTCATTTGGTCAGGATCGATTTGAAATCTATCATGGTTTCGGAGAAATCATACGCCATGGTTCGTTGTTCTGATAGAATACTGAACGACTACTATTAACTAAAATCTATCCACTCAATAAAAATTATTTCACACCACAGACTCATTTGGTCAGGATCGATTTGAAATCTATCATGGTTTCAGGGAAATCATACTCCATGGTTCGTTGTTCTGATAAAATGTTGAACGACTACCCCAACTGAAATCTATCCACTCAACAAAAATTATTTCACACCACAGACTCATTTTGGTCATGATCGATTTGAAATCTATCATGGTTTCAGAGAAATCATACTCCATGGTTCGTTGTTCTGATAGAATGTTGAACGACTACCCTAACTAAAATCTATCCACTCAACAAAAATTATTTCACACCACAGACTCATTTCGTCAGGATCGATTTGAAATCTATCATGGTTTCAGAGAAATCATACTCCATGGTTCGTTGTTCTGAAAGAATGTTGAACGACTACCCTAACTAAACTCTATCCACTCAACAAAAATTATTTCACACCACAGGCTCATTTTGGTCAGGACCGATTTGAAATCTATCATGGTTTCAGAGAAATCATACTCCATGGTTCGTTGTTCTGATAGAATGTTCAACGACTACCCCAACTAAAATCTATCCACTCAAAAAAATTATCTCACACCACAGACTCATTTTGGTCAGGATCGATTTGAAATCTATCATGGTTTCAGAGAAATCATACTCCATTGTTCGCTGTTCTGATAGAATACTGAACGACTACCCCAATTAAAATCTATCCACTCAACAAAAATTATTTCTCACCACAGACTCATTTGGTCAGGATCGATTTGAAATCTATCATGGTTTCAGAGAAATCATACTCCATGGTTCGTTGTTCTGATAGAATGTTGAACGACTACCCCAACTAAAATCTATCCACCGAAGCAAAAATGATTTCACACCACAGACTCATTTTGGTCAGGATCGATCTGAAATCTATCATGGTTTCAGAGAAATCATACTCCATGGTTCGTTGTTCTGATAGAATATTGAACGACTACCCCTAACTAAAATCTATCCACTCAACAAAAATTATTTCACACCACAGACTCATTTTGGTCAGGATCGATCTGAAATCTATCATATTTTCAGAGAAATCATACTCCATGGTTCGTTGTTCTGATAGAATGTTGAACGACTACCCGTAACTAAAATCTATCCACTCAACAAAAACTATTTCACGCCACAGACTCATTTTGGTCAAGATCGATTTGAAATCTATCATGGTTTCAGAGAAATCATACTCCATGGTTCGCTGTTCTGATAGAATATTGAACGACTACCCCAATTAAAATCAATCCACTCAACAAAAATTATTTCGCATTACAGACTCATCTTGGTCAGGATCGATTTGAAATCTATCATGGTTTCAGAGAAATCATACTCCATGGTTCGTTGTTCTGATAGAATGTTGAACGACTACCCCAAATAAAATCTATCCACTCAACAAAAATTATTTCGCACCACAGACTCATCTTGGTCAGGATCGATTTGAAATCTATCATGGTTTCAGAGAAATCATACTCCATGATTCGTTGTTCTGATAGAATGTTGAACGATTACCCCAATTAAAATCAATCCACTCAACAAAAATTATTTCGCATTACAGACTCATCTTGGTCAGGATCGATTTGAAATCTATCATGGTTTCAGAGAAATCATACTCCATGGTTCGTTGTTCTGATAGAATGTTGAACGACTACCCCTAACTAAAATCTATCCACTTAACAAAAATTATTTCACACCACAGACTCATTTTGGTCAGGATCGATTTGAAATCTATCATGGTTTCAGAGAAATCATACTCCATGGTTCGCTGTTCTGATAGAATATTGAACGACTACCCCAATTAAAATCTATCCACTCAACAAAAATTATTTCGCATTACAGACTCATCTTGGTCAGGATCGATTTGAAATCTATCATGGTTTCAGAGAAATCATACTCCATGGTTCGTTGTTCTGATAGAATGTTGAACGACTCTCCCAACTAAAATCTACCCACCGAAGCAAAAATGATTTCACACCACAGACTCATTTTGGTCAGGATCGATCTGAAATCTATCATGGTTTCAGAGAAATCATACTCCATGGTTCGTTGTTCTGATAGAATGTTGAACGACTACCCCTAACTAAAATCTATCCACTCAACAAAAATTATTTCACGCCACAGACTCATTTTGGTCAGGATCGATCTGAAATCTATCATGGTTGCAGAGAAATCATACTCCATGGTTCGTTGTTCTGATAGAATGTTGAACGACTACCCCTAACTAAAATCTATCCACTCAACAAAAATTATTTCACGCCACAGATTCATTTTGGTCAGGATCGATTTGAAATCTATCATGGTTTCAGAGAAATCATACTCCATGGTTCGTTGTTCTGATAGAATGTTGAACGACTACCCCTAACTAACATCTATCCACTTAACAAAAATTATTTCACACCACAGACTCATTTTGGACAGGATCGATTTGAAATCTATCATGGTTTCAGAGAAATCATACTCCATGGTTCGCTGTTCTGATAGAATATTGAACGACTACCCCAATTAAAATCTATCCACTCAACAAAAATTATTTCACACCACAGACTCATTTGGTCAGGATCGATTTGAAATCTATCATGGTTTCAGAGAAATCATACTCCATGGTTCGTTGTTCTGATAGAATGTTGAACGACTATCCCAACTAAAATCTATCCACCGAAGCAAAAATGATTTCACACCACAGACTCATTTTGGTCAGGATCGATCTGAAATCTATCATGGTTTCAGAGAAATCATACTCCATGGTTCGTTGTTCTGATAGAATGTTGAACGACTACCCCTAACTAAAATCTATCCACTCAACAAAAATTATTTCACGCCACAGACTCATTTTGGTCAGGATCGATCTGAAATCTATCATGGTTGCAGAGAAATCATACTCCATGGTTCGTTGTTCTGATAGAATGTTGAACGACTACCCCTAACTAAAATCTATCCACTCAACAAAAATTATTTCACGCCACAGATTCATTTGGGTCAGGATCGATTTGAAATCTATCATGGTTTCAGAGAAATCATACTCCATGGTTCGTTGTTCTGATAGAATGTTGAACGACTACCCCTAACTAAAATCTATCCACTCAACAAAAATTATTTCACGCCACAGATTCATTTTGGTCAGGATCGATTTGAAATCTATCATGGTTTCAGAGAAATCATACTCCATTGTTCGTTGTTCTGATAGAATACTGAACGACTACTATTAACTAAAATCTATCCACTCAATTTATTTCACACCACAGACTCATTTGGTCAGGATCGATTTGAAATCTATCATGGTTTCAGGGAAATCATACTCCATGGTACGTTGTTCTGATACAATGTTGAACGACTACCCCAACTGAAATCTATCCACTCAACAAAAATTATTTCACACCACAGACTCATTTGGTCAGGATCGATTTGAAATCTATCATGGTTTCGGAGAAATCATACGCCATGGTTCGTTGTTCTGATAGAATACTGAACGACTACTATTAACTAAAATCTATCCACTCAATAAAAATTATTTCACACCACAGACTCATTTGGTCAGGATCGATTTGAAATCTATCATGGTTTCAGGGAAATCATACTCCATGGTTCGTTGTTCTGATAGAATGTTGAACGACTACCCTAACTAAACTCTATCCACTCAACAAAAATTATTTCACACCACAGACTCATTTTGGTCATGATCGATTTGAAATCTATCATGGTTTCAGAGAAATCATACTCCATGGTTCGTTGTTCTGATAGAATGTTGAACGACTACCCTAACTAAAATCTATCCACTCAACAAAAATTATTTCACACCACAGACTCATTTGGTCAGGATCGATTTGAAATCTATCATGGTTTCAGAGAAATCATACTCCATGGTTCGTTGTTCTGAAAGAATGTTGAACGACTACCCTAACTAAACTCTATCCACTCAACAAAAATTATTTCACACCACAGGCGCATTTTGGTCAGGACCGATTTGAAATCTATCATGGTTTCAGAGAAATCATACTCCATGGTTCGTTGTTCTGATAGAATGTTCAACGACTACCCCAACTAAAATCTATCCACTCAAAAAAATTATCTCACACCACAGACTCATTTTGGTCAGGATCGATTTGAAATCTATCATGGTTTCAGAGAAATCATACTCCATGGTTCGCTGTTCTGATAGAATACTGAACGACTACCCCAATTAAAATCTATCCACTCAACAAAAATTATTTCTCACCACAGACTCATTTGGTCAGGATCGATTTGAAATCTATCATGGTTTCAGAGAAATCATACTCCATGGTTCGTTGTTCTGATAGAATGTTGAACGACTACCCCAACTAAAATCTATCCACCGAAGCAAAAATTATTTCACACCACAGACTCATTTTGGTCAGGATCGATCTGAAATCTATCATGGTTTCAGAGAAATCATACTCCATGGTTCGTTGTTCTGATAGAATATTGAACGACTACCCCTAACTAAAATCTATCCACTCAACAAAAATTATTTCACACCACAGACTCATTTTGGTCAGGATCGATCTGAAATCTATCATATTTTCAGAGAAATCATACTCCATGGTTCGTTGTTCTGATAGAATGTTGAACGACTACCCGTAACTAAAATCTATCCACTCAACAAAAACTATTTCACGCCACAGACTCATTTTGGTCAAGATCGATTTGAAATCTATCATGGTTTCAGAGAAATCATACTCCATGGTTCGCTGTTCTGATACAATATTGAACGACTACCCCAATTAAAATCAATCCACTCAACAAAAATTATTTCGCATTACAGACTCATCTTGGTCAGGATCGATTTGAAATCTATCATGGTTTCAGAGAAATCATACTATATGGTTCGTTGTTCTGATAGAATGTTGAACGACTACCCCTAACTAAAATCTATCCACTTAACAAAAATTATTTCACACCACAGACTCATTTTGGTCAGGATCGATTTGAAATCTATCATGGTTTCAGAGAAATCATACTCCATGGTTCGCTGTTCTGATAGAATATTGAACGACTACCCCAATTAAAATCTATCCACTCAACAAAAATTATTTCGCATTACAGACTCATCTTGGTCAGGATCGATTTGAAATCTATCATGGTTTCAGAGAAATCATACTCCATGGTTCGTTGTTCTGATAGAATGTTGAACCACTTTCCCAACTAAAATCTATCCACCGAAGCAAAAATGATTTCACACCACAGACTCATTTTGGTCAGGATCGATCTGAAATCTATCATGGTTTCAGAGAAATCATACTCCATGGTTCGTTGTTCTGATAGAATGTTGAACGACTACCCCTAACTAAAATCTATCCACTCAACAAAAATTATTTCACGCCACAGACTCATTTTGGTCAGGATCGATCTGAAATCTATCATGGTTGCAGAGAAATCATACTCCATGGTTCGTTGTTCTGATAGAATGTTGAACGACTACCCCAATTAAAATCTATCCACTCAACAAAAATTATTTCACACCACAGACTCATTTGGTCAGGATCGATTTGAAATCTATCATGGTTTCAGAGAAATCATACTCCATGGTTCGTTGTTCTGATAGAATGTTGAACGACTACCCCTAACTAAAATCTATCCACTCAACAAAAATTATTTCACGCCACAGACTCATTTTGGTCAGGATCGATCTGAAATCTATCATGGTTGCAGAGAAATCATCCTCCATGGTTCGTTGTTCTGATAGAATGTTGAACGACTACCCCTAACTAAAATCTATCCACTCAACAAAAATTATTTCACGCCACAGACTCATTTTGGTCAGGATCGATCTGAAATCTATCATGGTTGCAGAGAAATCATACTCCATGGTTCGTTGTTCTGATAGAATGTTGAACGACTACCCCTAACTAAAATCTATCCACTCAACAAAAATTATTTCACGCCACAGACTCATTTTGGTCAGGATCGATCTGAAATCTATCATGGTTGCAGAGAAATCATACTCCATGGTTCGTTGTTCTGATAGAATGTTGAACGACTACCCCTAACTAAAATCTATCCACTCAACAAAAATTATTTCACGCCACAGACTCATTTTGGTCAGGATCGATTTGAAATCTATCATGGTTTCAGAGAAATCATACTACATGGTTCGTTGTTCTGATAGAATGTTTAACGACTCTCCCAACTAAAATCTATCCACCGAAGCAAAAATGATTTCACACCACAGACTCATTTTGGTCAGGATCGATCTGAAATCTATCATGGTTTCAGAGAAATCATACTCCATGGTTCGTTGTTCTGATAGAATGTTGAACGACTACCCCTAACTAAAATCTATCCACTCAACAAAAATTATTTCACGCCACAGACTCATTTTGGTCAGGATCGATCGGAAATCTATCATGGTTGCAGAGAAATCATACTCCATGGTTCGTTGTTCTGATAGAATGTTGAACGACTACCCCTAACTAAAATCTATCCACTCAACAAAAATTATTTCACGCCACAGATTCATTTGGGTCAGGATCGATTTGAAATCTATCATGGTTTCAGAGAAATCATACTCCATGGTTCGTTGTTCTGATAGAATGTTGAACGACTACCCCTAACTAAAATCTATCCACTCAACAAAAATTATTTCACGCCACAGATTCATTTTGGTCAGGATCGATTTGAAATCTATCATGGTTTCAGAGAAATCATACTCCATGGTTCGTTGTTCTGATAGAATGTTGAACGACTACCCCTAACTAAAATCTATCCACTCAACAAAAATTATTTCACGCCACAGACTCATTTTGGTCAGGATCGATCTGAAATCTATCATGGTTGCAGAGAAATCATACTCCATGGTTCGTTGTTCTGATAGAATGTTGAACGACTACCCCAATTAAAATCTATCCACTCAACAAAAATTATTTCACACCACAGACTCATTTGGTCAGGATCGATTTGAAATCTATCATGGTTTCAGAGAAATCATACTCCATGGTTCGTTGTTCTGATAGAATGTTGAACGACTACCCCTAACTAAAATCTATCCACTCAACAAAAATTATTTCACGCCACAGATTCATTTTGGTCAGGATCGATTTGAAATCTATCATGGTTTCAGAGAAATCATACTCCATGGTTCGTTGTTCTGATAGAATGTTGAACGACTACCCCTAACTAAAATCAATCCACTCAACAAAAATTATTTCGCATTACAGACTCATCTTGGTCAGGATCGATTTGAAATCTATCATGGTTTCAGAGAAATCATACTCCATGGTTCGCTGTTCTGATAGAATATTGAACGACTACCCCAATTAAAATCTATCCACTCAACAAAAATTATTTCACACCACAGACTCATTTGGTCAGGATCGATTTGAAATCTATCATGGTTTCAGAGAAATCATACTCCATGGTTCGTTGTTCTGATAGAATGTTGAACGACTACCCCTAACTAAAATCTATCCACTCAACAAAAATTATTTCACGCCACAGATTCATTTTGGTCAGGATCGATTTGAAATCTATCATGGTTTCAGAGAAATCATACTCCATGGTTCGTTGTTCTGATAGAATGTTGAACGACTACCCCTAACTAACATCTATCCACTTAACAAAAATTATTTCACACCACAGACTCATTTTGGACAGGATCGATTTGAAATCTATCATGGTTTCAGAGAAATCATACTCCATGGTTCGCTGTTCTGATAGAATATTGAACGACTACCCCAATTAAAATCTATCCACTCAACAAAAATTATTTCACACCACAGACTCATTTGGTCAGGATCGATTTGAAATCTATCATGGTTTCAGAGAAATCATACTCCATGGTTCGTTGTTCTGATAGAATGTTGAACGACTATCCCAACTAAAATCTATCCACCGAAGCAAAAATGATTTCACACCACAGACTCATTTTGGTCAGGATCGATCTGAAATCTATCATGGTTTCAGAGAAATCATACTCCATGGTTCGTTGTTCTGATAGAATGTTGAACGACTACCCCTAACTAAAATCTATCCACTCAACAAAAATTATTTCACGCCACAGACTCATTTTGGTCAGGATCGATCTGAAATCTATCATGGTTGCAGAGAAATCATACTCCATGGTTCGTTGTTCTGATAGAATGTTGAACGACTACCCCTAACTAAAATCTATCCACTCAACAAAAATTATTTCACGCCACAGATTCATTTGGGTCAGGATCGATTTGAAATCTATCATGGTTTCAGAGAAATCATACTCCATGGTTCGTTGGTCTGATAGAATGTTGAACGACTACCCCTAACTAAAATCTATCCACTCAACAAAAATTATTTCACGCCACAGATTCATTTTTGGTCAGGATCGATTTGAAATCTATCATGGTTTCAGAGAAATCATACTCCATGGTTCGTTGTTCTGATAGAATACTGAACGACTACTATTAACTAAAATCTATCCACTCAATTTATTTCACACCACAGACTCATTTGGTCAGGATCGATTTGAAATCTATCATGGTTTCAGGGAAATCATACTCCATGGTACGTTGTTCTGATACAATGTTGAACGACTACCCCAACTGAAATCTATCCACTCAACAAAAATTATTTCACACCACAGACTCATTTGGTCAGGATCGATTTGAAATCTATCATGGTTTCGGAGAAATCATACGCCATGGTTCGTTGTTCTGATAGAATACTGAACGACTACTATTAACTAAAATCTATCCACTCAATAAAAATTATTTCACACCACAGACTCATTTGGTCAGGATCGATTTGAAATCTATCATGGTTTCAGGGAAATCATACTCCATGGTTCGTTGTTCTGATAGAATGTTGAACGACTACCCTAACTAAACTCTATCCACTCAACAAAAATTATTTCACACCACAGACTCATTTTGGTCATGATCGATTTGAAATCTATCATGGTTTCAGAGAAATCATACTCCATGGTTCGTTGTTCTGATAGAATGTTGAACGACTACCCTAACTAAAATCTATCCACTCAACAAAAATTATTTCACACCACAGACTCATTTGGTCAGGATCGATTTGAAATATATCATGGTTTCAGAGAAATCATACTCCATGGTTCGTTGTTCTGAAAGAATGTTGAACGACTACCCTAACTAAACTCTATCCACTCAACAAAAATTATTTCACACCACAGGCTCATTTTGGTCAGGACCGATTTGAAATCTATCATGGTTTCAGAGAAATCATACTCCATGGTTCGTTGTTCTGATAGAATGTTCAACGACTACCCCAACTAAAATCTATCCACTCAAAAAAATTATCTCACACCACAGACTCATTTTGGTCAGGATCGATTTGAAATCTATCATGGTTTCAGAGAAATCATACTCCATGGTTCGCTGTTCTGATAGAATACTGAACGACTACCCCAATTAAAATCTATCCACTCAACAAAAACTTTTTCTCACCACAGACTCATTTGGTCAGGATCGATTTGAAATCTATCATGGTTTCAGAGAAATCATACTCCATGGTTCGTTGTTCTGATAGAATGTTGAACGACTACCCCAACTAAAATCTATCCACCGAAGCAAAAATGATTTCACACCACAGACTCATTTTGGTCAGGATCGATCTGAAATCTATCATGGTTTCAGAGAAATCATACTCCATGGTTCGTTGTTCTGATAGAATATTGAACGACTACCCCTAACTAAAATCTATCCACTCAACAAAAATTATTTCACACCACAGACTCATTTTGGTCAGGATCGATCTGAAATCTATCATATTTTCAGAGAAATCATACTCCATGGTTCGTTGTTCTGATAGAATGTTGAACGACTACCCGTAACTAAAATCTATCCACTCAACAAAAACTATTTCACGCCACAGACTCATTTTGGTCAAGATCGATTTGAAATCTATCATGGTTTCAGAGAAATCATACTCCATGGTTCGCTGTTCTGATAGAATATTGAACGACTACCCCAATTAAAATCAATCCACTCAACAAAAATTATTTCGCATTACAGACTCATCTTGGTCAGGATCGATTTGAAATCTATCATGGTTTCAGAGAAATCATACTCCATGGTTCGTTGTTCTGATAGAATGTTGAACGACTACCCCTAACTAAAATCTATCCACTTAACAAAAATTATTTCACACCACAGACTCATTTTGGTCAGGATCGATTTGAAATCTATCATGGTTTCAGAGAAATCATACTCCATGGTTCGCTGTTCTGATAGAATATTGAACGACTACCCCAATTAAAATCTATCCACTCAACAAAAATTATTTCGCATTACAGACTCATCTTGGTCAGGATCGATTTGAAATCTATCATGGTTTCAGAGAAATCATACTCCATGGTTCGTTGTTCTGATAGAATGTTGAACGACTTTCCCAACTAAAATCTATCCACCGAAGCAAAAATGATTTCACACCACAGACTCATTTTGGTCATGATCGATCTGAAATCTATCATGGTTTCAGAGAAATCATACTCCATGGTTCGTTGTTCTGACAGAATGTTGAACGACTACCCCTAACTAAAATCTATCCACTCAACAAAAATTATTTCACGCCACAGACTCATTTTGGTCAGGATCGATCTGAAATCTATCATGGTTGCAGAGAAATCATACTCCATGGTTCGTTGTTCTGATAGAATGTTGAACGACTACCCCTAACTAAAATCTATCCACTCAACAAAAATTATTTCACGCCACAGATTCATTTTGGTCAGGATCGATTTGAAATCTATCATGGTTTCAGAGAAATCATACTCCATGGTTCGTTGTTCTGATAGAATGTTGAACGACTACCCCTAACTAACATCTATCCACTCAACAAAAATTATTGCACACCACGGACACATTTTGGACAGGATCGATTTGAAATTTATCATGGTTTCAGAGAAATCATACTCCATGGTTCGTTGTTCTGATAGAATGTTGAACGACTACCCCAACTGAAATCTATCCACTCAACAAAAATTATTTCACACCACCGACTCATTTGGTCAGGATCGATTTGAAATCTATCATGGTTTCGGAGAAATCATACGCCATGGTTCGTTGTTCTGATAGAATACTGAACGACTACTATTAACTAAAATCTATCCACTCAAAAAAAATTATTTCACACCACAGACTCATTTGGTCAGGATCGATTTGAAATCTATCATGGTTTCAGAGAAATCATACTTCATGGTTCGTTGTTCTGATAGAATGTTGAACGACTACCCTAACTAAACTCTATCCACTCAACAAAAATTATTTCACACCACAGGCTCATTTTGGTCAGGATCGATTTGAAATCTATCATGGTTTCAGAAAAATCATACTCCATGGTTCGTTGTTCTGATAGAATGTTGAACGACTACCCCAACTAAAATCTATCCACTCAAAAAAATTATTTCACACCACAGACTCATTTTGGTCAGGATCGATTTGAAATCTATCATGGTTTCAGAGAAATCATACTCCATGGTTCGTTGTTCTGATAGAATATTGAACGACTACCCCTAACTAAAATCTATCCACTCAACAAAAATTATTTCACACCACAGACTCATTTTGGTCAGGATCGATTTGAAATCTATCATGGTTTCAGAGAAATCATACTCCATGGTTCGCTGTTCTGATAGAATATTGAACGACTACCCCAATTAAAATCTATCCACTCAACAAAAATTATTTCGCATTACAGACTCATCTTGGTCAGGATCGATTTGAAATCTATCATGGTTTCAGAGAAATCATACTCCATGGTTCGTTGTTCTGATAGAATGTTGAACGACTCTCCCAACTAAAATCTATCCACCGAAGCAAAAATGATTTCACACCACAGACTCATTTTGGTCAGGATCGATCTGAAATCTATCATGGTTTCAGAGAAATCATACTCCATGGTTCGTTGTTCTGATAGAATGTTGAACGACTACCCCTAACTAAAATCTATCCACTCAACAAAAATTATTTCACGCCACAGACTCATTTTGGTCAGGATCGATCTGAAATCTATCATGGTTGCAGAGAAATCATACTCCATGTTTCGTTGTTCTGATAGAATGTTGAACGACTACCCCTAACTAAAATCTATCCACTCAACAAAAATTATTTCACGCCACAGATTCATTTTGGTCAGGATCGATTTGAAATCTATCATGGTTTCAGAGAAATCATACTCCATGGTTCGTTGTTCTGAAAGAATGTTGAACGACTACCCTAACTAAACTCTATCCACTCAACAAAAATTATTTCACACCACAGGCTCATTTTGGTCAGGATCGATTTGAAATCTATCATGGTTTCAGAGAAATCATACTCCATGGTTCGTTGTTCTGATAGAATGTTCAACGACTACCCCAACTAAAATCTATCCACTCAAAAAAATTATCTCACACCACAGACTCATTTTGGTCAGGATCGATTTGAAATCTATCATGGTTTCAGAGAAATCATACTCCATGGTTCGTTGTTCTGAAAGAATGTTGAACGACTACCCTAACTAAACTCTATCCACTCAACAAAAATTATTTCACACCACAGGCTCATTTTGGTCAGGATCGATTTGAAATCTATCATGGTTTCAGAGAAATCATACTCCATGGTTCGTTGTTCTGATAGAATGTTCAACGACTACCCCAACTAAAATCTATCCACTCAAAAAAATTATTTCACACCACAGACTCATTTTGGTCAGGATCGATTTGAAATCTATCATGGTTTCAGAGAAATCATACTCCATGGTTCGTTGTTCTGATAGAATATTGAACGACTACCCCTAACTAAAATCTATCCACTCAACAAAAATTATTTCACACCACAGACTCATTTTGGTCAGGATCGATTTGAAATCTATCATGGTTTCAGAGAAATCATACTCCATGGTTCGCTGTTCTGATAGAATATTGAACGACTACCCCAATTAAAATCTATCCACTCAACAAAAATTATTTCGCATTACAGACTCATCTTGGTCAGGATCGATTTGAAATCTATCATGGTTTCAGAGAAATCATACTCCATGGTTCGTTGTTCTGATAGAATGTTGAACGACTCTCCCAACTAAAATCTATCCACCGAAGCAAAAATGATTTCACACCACAGACTCATTTTGGTCAGGATCGATCTGAAATCTATCATGGTTTCAGAGAAATCATACTCCATGGTTCGTTGTTCTGATAGAATGTTGAACGACTACCCCTAACTAAAATCTATCCACTCAACAAAAA
The DNA here is from genome assembly GCA_905220385.1 of Xylota sylvarum. Taxonomy (NCBI): domain Eukaryota; kingdom Metazoa; phylum Arthropoda; class Insecta; order Diptera; family Syrphidae; genus Xylota; species Xylota sylvarum. The sequence goes on from CAJMZQ010000060.1 coordinate 1,014,546, forward strand.
TTATTTCACGCCACAGACTCATTTTGGTCAGGATCGATCTGAAATCTATCATGGTTGCAGAGAAATCATACTCCATGTTTCGTTGTTCTGATAGAATGTTGAACGACTACCCCTAACTAACATCTATCCACTCAAGAAAAATTATTGCACACCACGGACACATTTTGGACAGGATCGATTTGAAATCTATCATGGTTTCAGAGAAATCATACTCCATGGTTCGTTGTTCTGAAAGAATGTTGAACGACTACCCTAACTAAACTCTATCCACTCAACAAAAATTATTTCACACCACAGGCTCATTTTGGTCAGGATCGATTTGAAATCTATCATGGTTTCAGAGAAATCATACTCCATGGTTCGTTGTTCTGATAGAATGTTCAACGACTACCCCAACTAAAATCTATCCACTCAAAAAAATTATCTCACACCACAGACTCATTTTGGTCAGGATCGATTTGAAATCTATCATGGTTTCAGAGAAATCATACTCCATGGTTCGTTGTTCTGATAGAATGTTGAACGACTACCCCTAACTAACATCTATCCACTCAAGAAAAATTATTTCACACCACAGACTCATTTTGGTCAGGATCGATTTGAAATCTATCATGGTTTCAGAGAAATCATACTCCATGGTTCGTTGTTCTGATAGAATATTGAACGACTACCCCTAACTAAAATCTATCCACTCAAGAAAAATTATTTCACACCACAGACTCATTTTGGTCAGGATCGATTTGAAATCTATCATGGTTTCAGAGAAATCATACTCCATGGTTCGTTGTTCTGATAGAATGTTCAACGACTACCCCAACTAAAATCTATCCACTCAAAAAAATTATCTCACACCACAGACTCATTTTGGTCAGGATCGATTTGAAATCTATCATGGTTTCAGAGAAATCATACTCCATGGTTCGCTGTTCTGATAGAATACTGAACGACTACCCCAATTAAAATCTATCCACTCAACAAAAATTATTTCTCACCACAGACTCATTTGGTCAGGATCGATTTGAAATCTATCATGGTTTCAGAGAAATCATACTCCATGGTTCGTTGTTCTGATAGAATGTTGAACGACTACCCCAACTAAAATCTATCCACCGAAGCAAAAATGATTTCACACCACAGACTCATTTTGGTCAGGATCGATCTGAAATCTATCATGGTTTCAGAGAAATCATACTCCATGGTTCGTTGTTCTGATAGAATATTGAACGACTACCCCTAACTAAAATCTATCCACTCAACAAAAATTATTTCACACCACAGACTCATTTTGGTCAGGATCGATCTGAAATCTATCATATTTTCAGAGAAATCATACTCCATGGTTCGTTGTTCTGATAGAATGTTGAACGACTACCCGTAACTAAAATCTATCCACTCAACAAAAACTATTTCACGCCACAGACTCATTTTGGTCAAGATCGATTTGAAATCTATCATGGTTTCAGAGAAATCATACTCCATGGTTCGCTGTTCTGATAGAATATTGAACGACTACCCCAATTAAAATCAATCCACTCAACAAAAATTATTTCGCATTACAGACTCATCTTGGTCAGGATCGATTTGAAATCTATCATGGTTTCAGAGAAATCATACTCCATGTTTCGTTGTTCTGATAGAATGTTGAACGACTACCCCTAACTAAAATCTATCCACTTAACAAAAATTATTTCACACCACAGACTCATTTTGGTCAGGATCGATTTGAAATCTATCATGGTTTCAGAGAAATCATACTCCATGGTTCGCTGTTCTGATAGAATATTGAACGACTACCCCAATTAAAATCTATCCACTCAACAAAAATTATTTCGCATTACAGACTCATCTTGGTCAGGATCGATTTGAAATCTATCATGGTTTCAGAGAAATCATACTCCATGGTTCGTTGTTCTCATAGAATGTTGTACGACTCTCCCAACTAAAATCTATCCACCGAAGCAAAAATGATATCACACCACAGATTCATTTTGGTCAGGATCGATCTGAAATCTATCATGGTTTCAGAGAAATCATACTCCATGGTTCGTTGTTCTGATAGAATGTTGAACGACTACCCCTAACTAAAATCTATCCACTCAACAAAAATTATTTCACGCCACAGACTCATTTTGGTCAGGATCGATCTGAAATCTATCATGGTTGCAGAGAAATCATACTCCATGGTTCGTTGTTCTGATAGAATGTTGAACGACTACCCCTAACTAAAATCTATCCACTCAACAAAAATTATTTCACGCCACAGATTCATTTTGGTCAGGATCGATTTGAAATCTATCATGGTTTCAGAGAAATCATACTCCATGGTTCGTTGTTCTGATAGAATGTTGAACGACTACCCCTAACTAACATCTATCCACTCAACAAAAATTATTGCATACCACGGACACATTTTGGACAGGATCGATTTGAAATTTATCATGGTTTCAGAGAAATCATACTCCATGGTTCGTTGTTCTGATAGAATGTTGAACGACTACCCCAACTGAAATCTATCCACTCAACAAAAATTATTTCACACCACAGACTCATTTGGTCAGGATCGATTTGAAATCTATCATGGTTTCGGAGAAATCATACGCCATGGTTCGTTGTTCTGATAGAATACTGAACGACTACTATTAACTAAAATCTATCCACTCAATAAAAATTATTTCACACCACAGACTCATTTGGTCAGGATCGATTTGAAATCTATCATGGTTTCAGAGAAATCATACTTCATGGTTCGTTGTTCTGATAGAATGTTGAACGACTACCCTAACTAAACTCTATCCACTCAACAAAAATTATTTCACAAAACAGGCTCATTTTGGTCAGGATCGATTTGAAATCTATCATGGTTTCAGAAAAATCATACTCCATGGTTCGTTGTTCTGATAGAATGTTGAACGACTACCCCAACTAAAATCTATCCACTCAAAAAAATTATTTCACACCACAGACTCATTTTGGTCAGGATCGATTTGAAATCTATCATGGTTTCAGAGAAATCATACTCCATGGTTCGTTGTTCTGATAGAATATTGAACGACTACCCCTAACTAAAATCTATCCACTCAAAAAAAGTTATTTCACACCACAGACTCATCTTGGTCAGGATCGATTTAAAATCTATCATGGTTTCAGAGAAATCATACTCCATGGTTCGCTGTTCTGATAGAATACTGAACGACTACCCCAATTAAAATCTATCCACTCAACAAAAATTATTTCGCGCCACAGACTCATCTTGGTCAGGATCGATTTGAAATCTATCATGGTTTCAGAGAAATCATACTCCATGGTTCGTTGTTCTGATAGAATGTTGAACGACTACCCCAACTAAAATCTATCCACCGAAGCAAAAATTATTTCACACCACAGACTCATTTTGGTCAGGATCGATCTGAAATCTATCATGGTTTCGGAGAAATCATACTCCATGGTTTGTTGTTCTGATAGAATGTTGAACGAATACCCCTAACTAAAATCTATCCACTCAACAAAAATTATTTCACGCCACAGACTCATTTTGGTCAGGATCGATCTGAAATCTATCATGGTTTCAGAGAAATCATACTCCATGGTTCGTTGTTCTGATAGAATGTTGAACGACTACCCCTAACTAAAATCTATCCACTCAACAAAAATTATTTCACGCCACAGACTCATTTTGGTCAAGATCGATTTGAAATCTATCATGGTTTCAGAGAAATCATACTCCATGGTTCGCTGTTCTGATAGAATATTGAACGACTACCCCAATTAAAATCAATCCACTCAACAAAAATTATTTCGCATTACAGACTCATCTTGGTCAGGATCGATTTGAAATCTATCATGGTTTCAGAGAAATCATACTCCATGGTTCGTTGTTCTGATAGAATGTTGAACGACTATCCCTAACTAAAATCTATCCACTTAACAAAAATTATTTCACACCACAGACTCATTTTGGTCAGGATCGATCTGAAATCTATCATGGTTTCGGAGAAATCACACTCCATGGTTCGTTGTTCTGATAGAATGTTGAACGAATACCCCTAACTAAAATCTATCCACTCAACAAAAATTATTTCACGCCACAGATTCATTTTGGTCAGGATCGATCTGAAATCTATCATGGTTTCAGAGAAATCATACTCCATGGTTCGTTGTTCTGATAGAATGTTGAACGACTACCCCTAACTAAAATCTATCCACTCAACAAAAATTATTTCACGCCACAGACTCATTTTGGTCAAGATCGATTTGAAATCTATCATGGTTTCAGAGAAATCATACTCCATGGTTCGCTGTTCTGATAGAATACTGAACGACTACCCCAATTAAAATCTATCCACTCAACAAAAATTATTTCGCGCCACAGACTCATCTTGGTCAGGATCGATTTGAAATCTATCATGGTTTCAGAGAAATCATACTCCATGGTTCGTTGTTCTGATAGAATGTTGAACGACTACCCCAACTAAAATCTATCCACCGAAGCAAAAATTATTTCACACCACAGACTCATTTTGGTCAGGATCGATCTGAAATCTATCATGGTTTCGGAGAAATCACACTCCATGGTTCGTTGTTCTGATAGAATGTTGAACGAATACCCCTAACTAAAATCTATCCACTCAACAAAAATTATTTCACGCCACAGACTCATTTTGGTCAGGATCGATCTGAAATCTATCATGGTTTCAGAGAAATCATACTCCATGGTTCGTTGTTCTGATAGAATGTTGAACGACTACCCCTAACTAAAATCTATCCACTCAACAAAAATTATTTCACGCCACAGACTCATTTTGGTCAAGATCGATTTGAAATCTATCATGGTTTCAGAGAAATCATACTCCATGGTTCGCTGTTCTGATAGAATATTGAACGACTACCCCAATTAAAATCAATCCACTCAACAAAAATTATTTCGCATTACAGACTCATTTTGGTCCGGATCGATTTGAAATCTATCATGGTTTCAGAGAAATCATACTCCATGGTTCGCTGTTCTGATAGAATATTGAACGACTACCCCAATTAAAATCTATCCACTCAACAAAAATTATTTCGCATTACAGACTCATCTTGGTCAGGATCGATTTGAAATCTATCATGGTTTCAGAGAAATCATACTCCATGGTTCGCTGTTCTGATAGAATATTGAACGACTACCCCTAACTAAAATCTATCCACTCAACTAAAATTATTTCGCATTACAGACTCATCTTGGTCAGGATCGATTTGAAATCTATCATGGTTTCAGAGAAATCATACTCCATGGTTCGTTGTTCTGATAGGATGTTGAACGACTACCCCTAACTAAAATCTATCCACTTAACAAAAATTATTTCACACCACAGACTCATTTTGGTCCGGATCGATTTGAAATCTATCATGGTTTCAGAGAAATCATACTCCATGGTTCGCTGTTCTGATAGAATATTGAACGACTACCCCTAACTAAAATCTATCCACTCAACAAAAATTATTTCACACCACAGACTCATTTTGGTCAGGATCGATCTGAAATCTATCATGGTTTCGGAGAAATCACACTCCATGGTTCGTTGTTCTGATAGAATGTTGAACGAATACCCCTAACTAAAATCTATCCACTCAACAAAAATTATTTCACGCCACAGATTCATTTTGGTCAGGATCGATCTGAAATCTATCATGGTTTCAGAGAAATCATACTCCATGGTTCGTTGTTCTGATAGAATGTTGAACGACTACCCCTAACTAAAATCTATCCACTCAACAAAAATTATTTCGCACCACAGACTCATCTTGGTCAGGATCGATTTGAAATCTATCATGGTTTCAGAGAAATCATACTCCATGGTTCGTTGTTCTGATAGAATGTTGAACGACTACCCCAACTAAAATCTATCCACCGAAGCAAAAATTATTTCACACCACAGACTCATTTTGGTCAGGATCGATCTGAAATCTATCATGGTTTCGGAGAAATCATACTCCATGGTTTGTTGTTCTGATAGAATGTTGAACGAATACCCCTAACTAAAATCTATCCACTCAACAAAAATTATTTCACGCCACAGACTCATTTTGGTCAGGATCGATCTGAAATCTATCATGGTTTCAGAGAAATCATACTCCATGGTTCGTTGTTCTGATAGAATGTTGAACGACTACCCCTAACTAAAATCTATCCACTCAACAAAAATTATTTCACGCCACAGACTCATTTTGGTCAAGATCGATTTGAAATCTATCATGGTTTCAGAGAAATCATACTCCATGGTTCGCTGTTCTGATAGAATATTGAACGACTACCCCAATTAAAATCAATCCACTCAACAAAAATTATTTCGCATTACAGACTCATCTTGGTCAGGATCGATTTGAAATCTATCATGGTTTCAGAGAAATCATACTCCATGGTTCGTTGTTCTGATAGAATGTTGAACGACTACCCCTAACTAAAATCTATCCACTTAACAAAAATTATTTCACACCACAGACTCATTTTGGTCAGGATCGATCTGAAATCTATCATGGTTTCGGAGAAATCACACTCCATGGTTCGTTGTTCTGATAGAATGTTGAACGAATACCCCTAACTAAAATCTATCCACTCAACAAAAATTATTTCACGCCACAGATTCATTTTGGTCAGGATCGATCTGAAATCTATCATGGTTTCAGAGAAATCATACTCCATGGTTCGTTGTTCTGATAGAATGTTGAACGACTACCCCTAACTAAAATCTATCCACTCAACAAAAATTATTTCACGCCACAGACTCATTTTGGTCAAGATCGATTTGAAATCTATCATGGTTTCAGAGAAATCATACTCCATGGTTCGCTGTTCTGATAGAATACTGAACGACTACCCCAATTAAAATCTATCCACTCAACAAAAATTATTTCGCGCCACAGACTCATCTTGGTCAGGATCGATTTGAAATCTATCATGGTTTCAGAGAAATCATACCCCATGGTTCGTTGTTCTGATAGAATGTTGAACGACTACCCCAACTAAAATCTATCCACCGAAGCAAAAATTATTTCACACCACAGACTCATTTTGGTCAGGATCGATCTGAAATCTATCATGGTTTCGGAGAAATCACACTCCATGGTTCGTTGTTCTGATAGAATGTTGAACGAATACCCCTAACTAAAATCTATCCACTCAACAAAAATTATTTCACGCCACAGACTCATTTTGGTCAGGATCGATCTGAAATCTATCATGGTTTCAGAGAAATCATACTCCATGGTTCGTTGTTCTGATAGAATGTTGAACGACTACCCCTAACTAAAATCTATCCACTCAACAAAAATTATTTCACGCCACAGACTCATTTTGGTCAAGATCGATTTGAAATCTATCATGGTTTCAGAGAAATCATACTCCATGGTTCGCTGTTCTGATAGAATATTGAACGACTACCCCAATTAAAATCAATCCACTCAACAAAAATTATTTCGCATTACAGACTCATTTTGGTCCGGATCGATTTGAAATCTATCATGGTTTCAGAGAAATCATAATCCATGGTTCGCTGTTCTGATAGAATATTGAACGACTACCCCAATTAAAATCTATCCACTCAACAAAAATTATTTCGCATTACAGACTCATCTTGGTCAGGATCGATTTGAAATCTATCATGGTTTCAGAGAAATCATACTCCATGGTTCGCTGTTCTGATAGAATATTGAACGACTACCCCTAACTAAAATCTATCCACTCAACTAAAATTATTTCGCATTACAGACTCATCTTGGTCAGGATCGATTTGAAATCTATCATGGTTTCAGAGAAATCATACTCCATGGTTCGTTGTTCTGATAGGATGTTGAACGACTACCCCTAACTAAAATCTATCCACTTAACAAAAATTATTTCACACCACAGACTCATTTTGGTCCGGATCGATTTGAAATCTATCATGGTTTCAGAGAAATCATACTCCATGGTTCGCTGTTCTGATAGAATATTGAACGACTACCCCTAACTAAAATCTATCCACTCAACTAAAATTATTTCGCATTACAGACTCATCTTGGTCAGGATCGATTTGAAATCTATCATGGTTTCAGAGAAATCATACTCCATGGTTCGTTGTTCTGATAGAATGTTGAACGACTACCCCAAAAATTATTTTACACAACCGACTCATCTTGGTCAGGATCGATTTGAAATCTGTCATAGTTTCAGAGAAATCATACTCCATGGTTCGTTGTTCTGATAGAATGTTGAACGACTACCCCTAACTAAAATCTATCCACTTAACAAAAATTATTTCACACCACAGACTCATTTTGGTCCGGATCGATTTGAAATCTATCATGGTTTCAGAGAAATCATACTCCATGGTTCGCTGTTCTGATAGAATACTGAACGACTACCCCAATTAAAATCTATCCACTCAACAAAAATTATTTCGCGCCACAGACTCATCTTGGTCAGGATCGATTTGAAATCTATCATGGTTTCAGAGAAATCATACTCCATGGTTCGTTGTTCTGATAGAATGTTGAACGACTACCCCAACTAAAATCTATCCACCGAAGCAAAAATTATTTCACACCACAGACTCATTTTGGTCAGGATCGATCTGAAATCTATCATGGTTTCGGAGAAATCACACTCCATGGTTCGTTGTTCTGATAGAATGTTGAACGAATACCCCTAACTAAAATCTATCCACTCAACAAAAATTATTTCACGCCACAGACTCGTTTTGGTCAGGATCGATCTGAAATCTATCATGGTTTCAGAGAAATCATACTCCATGGTTCGTTGTTCTGATAGAATGTTGAACGACTACCCCTAACTAAAATCTATCCACTCAACAAAAATTATTTCACGCCACAGACTCATTTTGGTCAAGATCGATTTGAAATCTATCATGGTTTCAGAGAAATCATACTCCATGGTTCGCTGTTCTGATAGAATATTGAACGACTACCCCAATTAAAATCAATCCACTCAACAAAAATTATTTCGCATTACAGACTCATCTTGGTCATAATCGATTTGAAATCTATCATGGTTTCAGAGAAATCATACTCCATGGTTCGTTGTTCTGATAGAATGTTGAACGACTACCCCTAACTAAAATCTATCCACTTAGCAAAAATTATTTCACACCTCAGACTCATTTTGGTCAGGATCGATTTGAAATCTATCATGGTTTCAGAGAAATCAGACTCCATGGTTCGCTGTTCTGATAGAATATTCAACGACTACCCCAATTAAAATCTATCCACTCCACAAAAATTATTTCGCATTACAGACTCATCTTGGTCAGGATCGATTTGAAATCTATCATGGTTTCAGAGAAATCATACTCCATGGTTCGTTGTTCTGATAGAATGTTGAACGACTACCAAAACTAAAATCTATCCACCGAAGCAAAAATGATTTCACACCACAGACTCATTTTGGTCAGGATCGATCTGAAATCTATCATGGTTTCAGAGAAATCATACTCCATGGTTCGTTGTTCTGATAGAATGTTGAACGACTACCAAAACTAAAATCTATCCACCGAAGCAAAAATGATTTCACACCACAGACTCATTTTGGTCAGGATCGATCTGAAATCTATCATGGTTTCAGAGAAATCATACTCCATGGTTCGTTGTTCTGATAGAATGTTGAACGACTACCCCTAACTAAAATCTATCCACTCAACAAAAATTATTTCACGCCACAGACTCATTTTGGTCAAGATCGATTTGAAATCTATCATGGTTTCAGAGAAATCATACTCCATGGTTCGCTGTTCTGATAGAATATTGAACGACTACCCCTAACTAAAATCTATCCACTCAACTAAAATTATTTCGCATTACAGACTCATCTTGGTCAGGATCGATTTGAAATCTATCATGGTTTCAGAGAAATCATACTCCATGGTTCGTTGTTCTGATAGAATGTTGAACGACTACCCCTAACTAAAATCTATCCACTTAACAAAAATTATTTCACACCACAGACTCATTTTGGTCCGGATCGATTTGAAATCTATCATGGTTTCAGAGAAATCATACTCCATGGTTCGCTGTTCTGATAGAATATTGAACGACTACCCCAATTAAAATCTATCCACTCAACAAAAATTATTTCGCATTACAGACTCATCTTGGTCAGGATCGATTTGAAATCTATCATGGTTTCAGAGAAATCATACTCCATGGTTCGCTGTTCTGATAGAATATTGAACGACTACCCCTAACTAAAATCTATCCACTCAACTAAAATTATTTCGCATTACAGACTCATCTTGGTCAGGATCGATTTGAAATCTATCATGGTTTCAGAGAAATCATACTCCATGGTTCGTTGTTCTGATAGAATGTTGAACGACTACCCCTAACTAAAATCTATCCACTTAACAAAAATTATTTCACACCACAGACTCATTCTGGTCCGGATCGATTTGAAATCTATCATGGTTTCAGAGAAATCATACTCCATGGTTCGCTGTTCTGATAGAATATTGAACGACTACCCCTAACTAAAATCTATCCACTCAACTAAAATTATTTCGCATTACAGACTCATCTTGGTCAGGATCGATTTGAAATCTATCATGGTTTCAGAGAAATCATACTCCATGGTTCGCTGTTCTGATAGAATATTGAACGACTACCCCTAACTAAAATCTATCCACTCAACTAAAATTATTTCGCATTACAGACTCATCTTGGTCAGGATCGATTTGAAATCTATCATGGTTTCAGAGAAATCATACTCCATGGTTCGTTGTTCTGATAGAATGTTGAACGACTACCCCTAACTAAAATCTATCCACTTAACAAAAATTATTTCACACCACAGACTCATTTTGGTCCGGATCGATTTGAAATCTATCATGGTTTCAGAGAAATCATACTCCATGGTTCGTTGTTCTGATAGAATGTTGAACGACTACCCCAACTAAAATCTATCCACCGAAGCAAAAATGATTTCACACCACAGACTCATTTTTTTCAGGATCGATCTGAAATCTATCATGGTTTCAGAGAAATCATACTCCATGGTTCGTTGTTCTGATAGAATGTTGAACGACTACCCCAACTAAAATCTATCCACTCAACAAAAATTATTTCACGCCACAGACTCATTTTGGTCAGGATCGATCTGAAATCTATCATGGTTTCAGAGAAATCATACTATATGGTTGGTTGCTCTGATAGAATGTTGAACGACTACCCCAACTAAAATCTATCCACTCAACAAAAATTATTTCGCACCACAGACTCATCTTGGTCAGGATCGATTTGGAATCTATCATGGTTTCAGAGAAATCATACTCCACGGTTCGTTGTTCTGATAGAATGTTGAACGACTACCCCTAACTAACATCTATCCACTCAACAAAAATTATTTCACACCACGGACTAATTTTGGACAGGATCGATTTGAAATCTATCATGGTTTCAGAGAAATCATACTCCATGGTTCGTTGTTCTGATAGAATGTTTAACGACTACCCCTAACTAAAATCTATCCACTTAACAAAAATTATTTCACACCACAGACTCATTTTGGTCAGGATCGATTTGAAATCTATCATGGTTTCAGAGAAATCATACTTCATGGTTCGTTGTTCTGATACAATGTTGAACGACTACCCCAACTGAAATCTATGCACTCAACAAAAATTTTTTCACACCACAGACTCATCTTGGTCAGAATCGATTTAAAATCTATCATGGTTTCAGAGAAATCATACTCCATGGTTCGTTGTTCTGATAGAATGTTGAACGACTACCCCAACTAAAATCAACCCACTCAACAAAAATTATTTTACACAACGGACTCATCTTGGTCAGGATCGATTTGAAATCTATCATGGTTTCAGAGAAATCATACTCCATGGTTCGTTGTTCTGATAGAATATTGAAACTAAAATCTATCCACTCAACAAAAATTATTTCACGCCACAGACTCATTTTGGTCAGGATCGATTTGAAATCTATCATGGTTTCAGAGAAATCACACTCCATGGTTCGTTGTTCTGATAGAATGTTGAACGACTACCCCAACTAAAATCTATCCACTCAACAAAAATTATTTCACACCACAGACTCATTTTAGTCAGGATCGATTTGAAATCTATCTTGCTTTCAGAGAAATCATACTCCATGGTTCGTTGTTCTGATAGAATATTGAACGACTACCCCTAACTAAAATCTATCCACTTAACAAAAATTATTTCACACCACAGACTCATTTTGGTCAGGATCGATTTGAAATCTATCATGGCTTCAAAAAAATCATTCTCCATGGTTCGCTGTTCTGATATAATATTGAACGACTACCCCAATTAAAATCTATCCACTCAACAAAAATTATTTCACACCACAGACTCATTTTGGTCAGGATCGATTTGAAATCTATCATGGTTTCAGAGAAATCATACTCCATGGTTCGTTGTTCTGATAGAATGTTGAACGACTACCCCAGCTCAAATCTATCCACTCAACAAAAATTATTTCACACCACAGACTCATTTTAGTCAGGATCGATTTGAAATCTATCATGGTTTCAGAGAAATCATACTCCATGGTTCGTTGTTCTGATAGAATGTTGAACGAATACCATTAACTAAAATCTATCATGGTTTCAGAGAAATCATTCTCCATTGTTCGTTGTTCTGATAGAATGTTGAACGACTACCTAAACTAAAATCTATCCACTCAATAAAAATTATTTCACACCACAGACTCATCTTGGTCAGGATCGATTTGTAATCTATCATGGTTTCGGAGAAATCATACGCCATGGTTCGTTGTTCTGATAGAATACTGAACGACTACTATTAACTAAAATCTATCCACTCAATAAAAATTATTTCACACCACAGACTCATTTGGTCTGGATCGATTTGAAATCTATCATGGTTTCAGAGAAATCATACTCCATGGTTCGTTGTTCTGATAGAATATTGAACGACTACCCCTAACTACAATCTATTCACTCAACAAAAATTATTTCACACCACAGACTCATTTTGGTCAGGATCGATTTGAAATCTATCATGGTTTCAGAAAAATCATACTCCATGGTTCGTTGTTCTGATAGAATGTTGAACGACTACCCCAACTAAAATCTATCCACTCAAAAAAATTATTTCACACCACAGACTCATTTTGGTCAGGATCGATTTGAAATCTATCATGGTTTCAGAGAAATCATACTCCATGGTTCGTTGTTCTGATAGAATGTTGAACGACTACCGCAACTGAAATCTATCCACTCAACAAAAATTATTTCACACCACAGACTCATTTGGTCAGGATCGATTTGAAATCTATCATGGTTTCGGAGAAATCATACGCCATGGTTCGTTGTTCTGATAGAATACTGAACGACTACTATTAACTAAAATCTATCCACTCAATAAAAATTATTTCACACCACAGACTCATTTGGTCTGGATCGATTTGAAATCTATCATGGTTTCAGAGAAATCATACTTCATGGTTCGTTGTTCTGATAGAATGTTGAACGACTACCCTAACTAAACTCTATCCACTCAACAAAAATTATTTCACACCACAGGCTCATTTTGGTCAGGATCGATTTGAAATCTATCATGGTTTCAGAAAAATCATACTCCATGGTTCGTTGTTCTGATAGAATGTTGAACGACTACCCCAACTAAAATCTATCCACTCAAAAAAATTATTTCACACCACAGACTCATTTTGGTCAGGATCGATTTGAAATCTATCATGGTTTCAGAGAAATCATACTCCATGGTTCGTTGTTCTGATAGAATATTGAACGACTACCCCTAACTAAAATCTATCCACTCAAAAAAAGTTATTTCACACCACAGACTCATCTTGGTCAGGATCGATTTAAAATGTATCATGGTTTCAGAGAAATCATACTCCATGGTTCGCTGTTCTGATAGAATACTGAACGACTACCCCAATTAAAATCTATCCACTCAACAAAAATTATTTCGCGCCACAGACTCATCTTGGTCAGGATCGATTTGAAATCTATCATGGTTTCAGAGAAATCATACTCCATGGTTCGTTGTTCTGATAGAATGTTGAACGACTACCCCAACTAAAATCTATCCACCGAAGCAAAAATTATTTCACACCACAGACTCATTTTGGTCAGGATCGATCTGAAATCTATCATGGTTTCGGAGAAATCACACTCCATGGTTCGTTGTTCTGATAGAATGTTGAACGAATACCCCTAACTAAAATCTATCCACTCAACAAAAATTATTTCACGCCACAGACTCATTTTGGTCAGGATCGATCTGAAATCTATCATGGTTTCAGAGAAATCATACTCCATGGTTCGTTGTTCTGATAGAATGTTGAACGACTACCCCTAACTAAAATCTATCCACTCAACAAAAATTATTTCACGCCACAGACTCATTTTGGTCAAGATCGATTTGAAATCTATCATGGTTTCAGAGAAATCATACTCCATGGTTCGCTGTTCTGATAGAATATTGAACGACTACCCCAATTAAAATCAATCCATGAAATCATACTCCATGGTTCGCTGTTCTGATAGAATATTGAACGACTACCCCAATTAAAATCAATCCACTCAACAAAAATTATTTCGCATTACAGACTCATCTTGGTCAGGATCGATTTGAAATCTATCATGGTTTCAGAGAAATCATACTCCATGGTTCGTTGTTCTGATAGAATGTTGAACGACTACCCCTAACTAAAATCTATCCACTTAACAAAAATTATTTCACACCTCAGACTCATTTTGGTCAGGATCGATTTGAAATCTATCATGGTTTCAGAGAAATCAGACTCCATGGTTCGCTGTTCTGATAGAATATTCAACGACTACCCCAATTAAAATCTATCCACTCCACAAAAATTATTTCGCATTACAGACTCATCTTGGTCAGGATCGATTTGAAATCTATCATGGTTTCAGAGAAATCATACTCCATGGTTCGTTGTTCTGATAGAATGTTGAACGACTACCAAAACTAAAATCTATCCACCGAAGCAAAAATGATTTCACACCACAGACTCATTTTGGTCAGGATCGATCTGAAATCTATCATGGTTTCAGAGAAATCATACTCCATGGTTCGTTGTTCTGATAGAATGTTGAACGACTACCAAAACTAAAATCTATCCACCGAAGCAAAAATGATTTCACACCACAGACTCATTTTGGTCAGGATCGATCTGAAATCTATCATGGTTTCAGAGAAATCATACTCCATGGTTCGTTGTTCTGATAGAATGTTGAACGACTACCCCTAACTAAAATCTATCCACTCAACAAAAATTATTTCACGCCACAGACTCATTTTGGTCAAGATCGATTTGAAATCTATCATGGTTTCAGAGAAATCATACTCCATGGTTCGCTGTTCTGATAGAATATTGAACGACTACCCCTAACTAAAATCTATCCACTCAACTAAAATTATTTCGCATTACAGACTCATCTTGGTCAGGATCGATTTGAAATCTATCATGGTTTCAGAGAAATCATACTCCATGGTTCGTTGTTCTGATAGAATGTTGAACGACTACCCCTAACTAAAATCTATCCACTTAACAAAAATTATTTCACACCACAGACTCATTTTGGT
The DNA here is from genome assembly GCA_905220385.1 of Xylota sylvarum. Lineage (NCBI taxonomy): Eukaryota > Metazoa > Arthropoda > Insecta > Diptera > Syrphidae > Xylota > Xylota sylvarum. The sequence goes on from CAJMZQ010000060.1 coordinate 1,030,148, forward strand.
CCGGATCGATTTGAAATCTATCATGGTTTCAGAGAAATCATACTCCATGGTTCGCTGTTCTGATAGAATATTGAACGACTACCCCAATTAAAATCTATCCACTCAACAAAAATTATTTCGCATTACAGACTCATCTTGGTCAGGATCGATTTGAAATCTATCATGGTTTCAGAGAAATCATACTCCATGGTTCGCTGTTCTGATAGAATATTGAACGACTACCCCTAACTAAAATCTATCCACTCAACTAAAATTATTTCGCATTACAGACTCATCTTGGTCAGGATCGATTTGAAATCTATCATGGTTTCAGAGAAATCATACTCCATGGTTCGTTGTTCTGATAGAATGTTGAACGACTACCCCTAACTAAAATCTATCCACTTAACAAAAATTATTTCACACCACAGACTCATTTTGGTCCGGATCGATTTGAAATCTATCATGGTTTCAGAGAAATCATACTCCATGGTTCGCTGTTCTGATAGAATATTGAACGACTACCCCAATTAAAATCTATCCACTCAACAAAAATTATTTCGCATTACAGACTCATCTTGGTCAGGATCGATTTGAAATCTATCATGGTTTCAGAGAAATCATACTCCATGGTTCGCTGTTCTGATAGAATATTGAACGACTACCCCTAACTAAAATCTATCCACTCAACTAAAATTATTTCGCATTACAGACTCATCTTGGTCAGGATCGATTTGAAATCTATCATGGTTTCAGAGAAATCATACTCCATGGTTCGCTGTTCTGATAGAATATTGAACGACTACCCCTAACTAAAATCTATCCACTCAACTAAAATTATTTCGCATTACAGACTCATCTTGGTCAGGATCGATTTGAAATCTATCATGGTTTCAGAGAAATCATACTCCATGGTTCGTTGTTCTGATAGAATGTTGAACGACTACCCCTAACTAAAATCTATCCACTTAACAAAAATTATTTCACACCACAGACTCATTTTGGTCCGGATCGATTTGAAATCTATCATGGTTTCAGAGAAATCATACTCCATGGTTCGTTGTTCTGATAGAATGTTGAACGACTACCCCAACTAAAATCTATCCACCGAAGCAAAAATGATTTCACACCACAGACTCATTTTTTTCAGGATCGATCTGAAATCTATCATGGTTTCAGAGAAATCATACTCCATGGTTCGTTGTTCTGATAGAATGTTGAACGACTACCCCAACTAAAATCTATCCACTCAACAAAAATTATTTCACGCCACAGACTCATTTTGGTCAGGATCGATCTGAAATCTATCATGGTTTCAGAGAAATCATACTCCATGGTTGGTTGCTCTGATAGAATGTTGAACGACTACCCCAACTAAAATCTATCCACTCAACAAAAATTATTTCGCACCACAGACTCATCTTGGTCAGGATCGATTTGGAATCTATCATGGTTTCAGAGAAATCATACTCCACGGTTCGTTGTTCTGATAGAATGTTGAACGACTACCCCTAACTAACATCTATCCACTCAACAAAAATTATTTCACACCACGGACTAATTTTGGACAGGATCGATTTGAAATCTATCATGGTTTCAGAGAAATCATACTCCATGGTTCGTTGTTCTGATAGAATGTTGAACGACTACCCCTAACTAAAATCTATCCACTTAACAAAAATTATTTCACACCACAGACTCATCTTGGTCAGAATCGATTTAAAATCTATCATGGTTTCAGAGAAATCATACTCCATGGTTGGTTGCTCTGATAGAATGTTGAACGACTACCCCAACTAAAATCTATCCACTCAACAAAAATTATTTCGCACCACAGACTCATCTTGGTCAGGATCGATTTGGAATCTATCATGGTTTCAGAGAAATCATACTCCACGGTTCGTTGTTCTGATAGAATGTTGAACGACTACCCCTAACTAACATCTATCCACTCAACAAAAATTATTTCACACCACGGACTAATTTTGGTCAGGATCGATTTGAAATCTATCATGGTTTCAGAGAAATCATACTTCATGGTTCGTTGTTCTGATACAATGTTGAACGACTACCCCAACTGAAATCTATGCACTCAACAAAAATTTTTTCACACCACAGACTCATCTTGGTCAGAATCGATTTAAAATCTATCATGGTTTCAGAGAAATCATACTCCATGGTTCGTTGTTCTGATAGAATGTTGAACGACTACCCCAACTAAAATCAACCCACTCAACAAAAATTATTTTACACAACGGACTCATCTTGGTCAGGATCGATTTGAAATCTATCATGGTTTCAGAGAAATCATACTCCATGGTTCGTTGTTCTGATAGAATATTGAAACTAAAATCTATCCACTCAACAAAAATTATTTCACGCCACAGACTCATTTTGGTCAGGATCGATTTGAAATCTATCATGGTTTCAGAGAAATCACACTCCATGGTTCGTTGTTCTGATAGAATGTTGAACGACTACCCCAACTAAAATCTATCCACTCAACAAAAATTATTTCACACCACAGACTCATTTTAGTCAGGATCGATTTGAAATCTATCTTGCTTTCAGAGAAATCATACTCCATGGTTCGTTGTTCTGATAGAATATTGAACGACTACCCCTAACTAAAATCTATCCACTTAACAAAAATTATTTCACACCACAGACTCATTTTGGTCAGGATCGATTTGAAATCTATCATGGCTTCAAAAAAATCATTCTCCATGGTTCGCTGTTCTGATATAATATTGAACGACTACCCCAATTAAAATCTATCCACTCAACAAAAATTATTTCACGCCACAGACTCATTTTGGTCAGGATCGATTTGAAATCTATCATGGTTTCAGAGAAATCATACTCCATGGTTCGTTTTTCTGATAGAATGTTGAACGACTACCCCAGCTCAAATCTATCCACTCAACAAAAATTATTTCACACCACAGACTCATTTTAGTCAGGGTCGATTTGAAATCTATCATGGTTTCAGAGAAATCATACTCCATGGTTCGTTGTTCTGATAGAATGTTGAACGAATACCATTAACTAAAATCTATCATGGTTTCAGAGAAATCATTCTCCATTGTTCGTTGTTCTGATAGAATGTTGAACGACTACCCCAACTAAAATCTATCCACTCAATAAAAATTATTTCACACCACAGACTCATCTTGGTCAGGATCGATTTGTAATCTATCATGGTTTCAGAGAAATCATACTCCATGGTTCGCTGTTCTGATAGAATGTTGAACGACTACCCCAACTAAAATCTATCCACTCAACAAAAATTATTTCACACCACAGACTCATTTTGGTCAGGATCGATTTGAAATTTATCATGTTTTCAGAGAAATCATACTCAATGGTTCGATGTTCTCATAGAATGTTGAACGACTACCCCTAACTAAAATCGATCCACTCAACAAAAATTATTTCACACCACAGACTCATTTTGGTCAGGATCGATTTGAAATCTATCATGGTTTCAGAGAAATCATACTCCATGTTTCGTTGTTCTGATAAAATGTTGAACGACTACCCCAACTCAAATCTATCCACTCAACAAAAATTATTTCACACCACAGACTCATTTTGGTCAATATCGATTTTAAATCTGTCATGGTTTCAGAGAAATCATACTCCATGGTTCGTTGTTCTGATACAATGTTGAACGACTACCCCAACTGAAATCTATCCACTCCACAAATATTATTTCACACCACAGACTCATTTTGGTCAGGATCGATTTGAAATCTATCATGGTTTCAGAGAAATCATACTTCATGTTTCGTTGTTCAGATAAAATATTGAACGACTACCCCAACTCAAATCTATCCACTCAACAAAAATTATTTCACACCACAGACTCATTTTGGTCAGGATCGATTTTAAATCTGTCATGGTTTCAGAGAAATCATACTCCATGGTTCGTTGTTCTGATAGAATGTTGAACGACTACCCCTAACTAACATCTATCCACTCAACAAAAATTATTTCACACCACGGACTCATTTTGGACAGGATCGATTTGAAATCTATCATGGTTTCAGAGAAATCATACTCCATGGTTCGTTGTTCTGATAGAATGTTGAACGACTACCCCTAACTAAAATCTATCCACTGAATAAAAATTATTTCACACCACAGACTCATTTTGGTCAGGATCGATTTGAAATCTATCATGGTTTCAGAGAAATCATACTTCATGGTTCGTTGTTCTGATACAATGTTGAACGACTACCCCAACTGAAATCTATGGACTCAACAAAAATTTTTTCACACCACAGACTCATCTTGGTCAGGATCGATTTAACATCTATCATAGTTTCAGAGAAATCATACTCCATGGTTCGTTGTTCTGATAGAATGTTGAACGACTACCCCAACTAAAATCTACCCACTCAACAAAAATTATTTTACACAACGGACTCATCTTGGTCAGGATCGATTTGAAATCTATCATGGTTTCAGAGAAATCATACTCCATGGTTCGTTGTTCTGATAGAATATTGAAACTAAAATCTATCCACTCAACAAAAATTATTTCACGCCACAGACTCATTTTGGTCAGGATCGATTTGAAATCTATCATGGTTTCAGAGAAATCATACTCCATGGTTCGTTGTTCTGATAGAATGTTGAACGACTACCCCAGCTCAAATCTATCCACTCAACAAAAATTATTTCACACCACAGACTCATTTTAGTCAGGATCGATTTGAAATCTATCTTGCTTTCAGAGAAATCATACTCCATGGTTCGTTGTTCTGATAGAATATTGAACGACTACCCCTAACTAAAATCTATCCACTTAACAAAAATTATTTCACACCACAGACTCATTTTGGTCAGGATCGATTTGAAATCTATCATGGCTTCAAAAAAATCATTCTCCATGGTTCGCTGTTCTGATATAATATTGAACGACTACCCCAATTAAAATCTATCCACTCAACAAAAATTATTTCACGCCACAGACTCATTTTGGTCAGGATCGATTTGAAATCTATCATGGTTTCAGAGAAATCATACTCCATGGTTCGTTGTTCTGATAGAATGTTGAACGACTACCCCAGCTCAAATCTATCCACTCAACAAAAATTATTTCACACCACAGACTCATTTTAGTCAGGATCGATTTGAAATCTATCATGGTTTCAGAGAAATCATACTCCATGGTTCGTTGTTCTGATAGAATGTTGAACGAATACCATTAACTAAAATCTATCATGGTTTCAGAGAAATCATTCTAAATTGTTCGTTGTTCTGATAGAATGTTGAACGACTACCCCAACAAAAATCTATCCACTCAACAAAAATTATTTCACACCACAGACTCATCCTGGTCAGGATCGATTTGTAATCTATCATGGTTTCAGAGAAATCATACTCCATGGTTCGTTGTTCTGATAGAATGTTGATCGACTACCCCAACTAAAATCTATCCACTCAACAAAAATTATTTCACACCACAGACTCATTTTGGTCAGGATCGATTTGAAATTTATCATGTTTTCAGAGAAATCATACTCAATGGTTCGTTGTTCTCATAGAATGTTGAACGACTACCCCTAACTAAAATCGATCCACTCAACAAAAATTATTTCACACCACAGACTCATTTTGGTCAGGATCGATTTGAAATCTATCATGGTTTCAGAGAAATCATACTCCATGTTTCGTTGTTCTGATTAAATGTTGAACGACTACCCCAACTCAAATCTATCCACTCAATAAAAATTATTTCACACCACAGACTCATTTTGGTCAGGATCGATTTTAAATCTGTCATGGTTTCAGAGAAATCATACTCCATGGTTCGTTGTTCTGATACAATGTTGAACGACTACCCCAACTGAAACCTATCCACTCCACAAAAATTATTTCACACCACAGACTCATTTTGGTCAGGATCGATTTGAAATCTATCATGGTTTCAGAGAAATCATACTCCATGTTTCGTTGTTCTGATAAAATATTGAACGACTACCCCAACTCAAATCTATCCACTCAACAAAAATTATTTCACACCACAGATTCATTTTGGTCAGGATCGATTTTAAATCTGTCATGGTTTCAGAGAAATCATACTCCATGGTTCGTTGTTCTGATAGAATGTTGAACGACTACCCCTAACTAACATCTATCCACTCAACAAAAATTATTTCACACCACGGACTCATTTTGGACAGGATCGATTTGAAATCTATCATGGTTTCAGAGAAATCATACTCCATGGTTCGTTGTTCTGATAGAATGTTGAACGACTACCCCTAACTAAAATCTATCCACTGAATAAAAATTATTTCACACCACAGACTCATTTTGGTCAGGATCGATTTGAAATCTATCATGGTTTCAGAGAAATCATACTTCATGGTTCGTTGTTCTGATACAATGTTGAACGACTACCCCAACTGAAATCTATGGACTCAACAAAAATTTTTTCACACCACAGACTCATCTTGGTCAGGATCGATTTAACATCTATCATAGTTTCAGAGAAATCATACTCCATGGTTCGTTGTTCTGATAGAATGTTGAACGACTACCCCAACTAAAATCTACCCACTCAACAAAAATTATTTTACACAACGGACTCATCTTGGTCAGGATCGATTTGAAATCTATCATGGTTTCAGAGAAATCATACTCCATGGTTCGTTGTTCTGATAGAATATTGAAACTAAAATCTATCCACTCAACAAAAATTATTTCACGCCACAGACTCATTTTGGTCAGGATCGATTTGAAATCTATCATGGTTTCAGAGAAATCATACTCCATGGTTCGTTGTTCTGATAGAATGTTGAACGACTACCCCAGCTCAAATCTATCCACTCAACAAAAATTATTTCACACCACAGACTCATTTTGGTCAGGATCGATTTGAAATCTATCTTGCTTTCAGAGAAATCATACTCCATGGTTCGTTGTTCTGATAGAATATTGAACGACTACACCTAACTAAAATCTATCCACTTAACAAAAATTATTTCACACCAAAGACTCATTTTGGTCAGGATCGATTTGAAATCTATCATGGCTTCAAAAAAATCATTCTCCATGGTTCGCTGTTCTGATATAATATTGAACGACTACCCCAATTAAAATTTATCCACTCAACAAAAATTATTTCGCACCACAGACTGATCTTGCTCAGGATCGATTTGAAATCTATCATGGTTTCAGAGAAATCATACTCCATGGTTCGTTGTTCTGATAGAATGTTGAACGAATACCATTAACTAAAATCGATCATGGTTTCAGAGAAATCATTCTCCATTGTTCGTTGTTCTGATAGAATGTTGAACGACTACCCCAACTAAAATCTATCCACTCAATAAAAATTATTTCACACCACAGACTCATCTTGGTCAGGATCGATTTGTAATCTGTCATGGTTTCAGAGAAATCATACTCCATGGTTCGTTGTTCTGATAGAATGTTGAACGACTACCCCAACTAAAATCTATCCACTCGACAAAAATTATTTCACACCACAGACTCATTTTGGTCAGGATCGATTTGAAATTTATCATGTTTTCAGAGAAATCATACTCAATGGTTCGTTGTTCTCATAGAATGTTGAACGACTACCCCTAACTAAAATCGATCCACTCAACAAAAATTATTTCACACCACAGACTCATTTTGGTCAGGATCGATATGAAATCTATCATGGTTTCAGAGAAATCATACTCCATGTTTCGTTGTTCTGATAAAATGTTGAACGACTACCCCAACTCAAATCTATCCACTCAACAAAAATTATTTCACACCACAGACTCATTTTGGTCAGGATCGATTTTAAATCTGTCATGGTTTCAGAGAAATCATACTCCATGGTTCGTTGTTCTGATACAATGTTGAACGACTACCCCAACTGAAATCTATCCACTCCACAAAAATTATTTCACACCACAGACTCATTTGGTCGGGATCGATTTGAAATCTATCATGTTTTCGGAGAAATCTTACGCCATGGTTCGTTGTTCTGATAGAATATTGAACGACTACCATTAACTAAAATCTATCCACTCAATAAAAATTATTTCACACCACAGACTCATTTGGTCAGGATCGATTTGAAATCTATCATGGTTTCAGAGAAATCATACTCCATGATTCGTTGTTCTGATAGAATGTTGAACGACTACCCTAACTAAACTCTCTCCACTCAACAAAAATTATTTCACACCACAGACTCATTTTGGTCAGGATCGATTTGAAATCTATCATGGTTTCAGAGAAATCATACTCCATGTTTCGTTGTTCTGATAAAATGTTGAACGACTACCCCAACTCAAATCTATCCACTCAACAAAAATTATTTCACAAAACAGACTCATTTTGGTCAGGATCGATTTTAAATCTGTCATGGTTTCAGAGAAATCATACTCCATGGTTCGTTGTTCTGATACAATGTTGAACGACTACCCCAACTGAAATCTATCCACTCCATAAAAATTATTTCACACCACAGACTCATTTGGTCATAATCGATTTGAAATCTATCATGGTTTCGGAGAAATCATACGCCATGGTTCGTTGTTCTGATAGAATATTGAACGACTACCATTAACTAAAATCTATCCACTCAATAAAAATTATTTCACACCACACACTTGTAGGGAAGGACCTGGATTGAAATAATGTTTAATCCTGAAGGCAGAAGATGGCACGCTTGCGGTTGCACGGCGTCAGCTCGACGGTGGGGTGGGTAATTTTTGCCTGAAAGTGATCCTACAAAATAAATTTTCGTGCCATATATTAAGAGGGATTTGCGGTAAAGAAATGTCTGAATTGAAGTTGCATGGATGTTAAATGTTTAACATAGTAGAATTGATGTAACTCGGATGCAGTTACATGTAAAGGGGGTAACACGATCACAAAAGTAATTAACATAGCACAATAGAAATAAGAGAAAAAAAAGAAAAGGTAGGGGACAGAAAGAGTGACGCTGTTGTTGACACGTGGGATGATAATTAACTAAGAGATTCCTCTGAGACCATCCCTTCGGCTAGACCCGCCCTGACTAATTACCAAGGTCAAAAGCTCCATGGCTACCAAGTGCCGGAATATGTAATGGTAGCCGCTGACTACACATATTTACACTTTCACTCTCCTCTTTCTCTTCAGATCAACCCCTTATCGCCACTAAATTAAATCACGACCGATTCATATTACCTAAGTCAATAAATTAAACACTGTACTTAGTTTCCACATCTTTCAAATCGTACTGATCGATAAATATTTAATTCACAAAAAAAAAGATCTTATAAATGCAAACTCTTATAAATGCAATAACTTTCATACTTTTATGTATATGCAAACAAACGAAAGATCACGAAACTAAAATAAAGGGTACTGAATTCTTAGGGAACTAATACTGATTAAGTATATATATATGTACATGTTATATGCGTTTGTATATGCAAAAAAAGGAATACATGTATGTATATAAATTCATAAAAAAAAATCTTAACAAAAGTAATGTAATTAAATGAGATTGCCCAAAAGATTATATAAAAAAAAATTATAATGTCACTTACTGTGATGTGATGATGTTTTGCTTTTTTTTTATCGGGAACCGTTTACTCCTCCGCTTTGTGCGCACAAACCGATGGGATGTATGGCGTAAATTGTAGTTTGTTTAATGTTTGGTGTTATGTATGAATGAGTGATGTGCATATATTTATATGCTGTCAGGGGGGAGTGGAACTTAATTAATAATGAAACTTTTATATATTCTTTAGGCAATTACCTGGATATATCTTACAATCTTACCCTTAAAGCTAATGTTAATATACAATTAAATAACTTTACTTATATAAAAGAGTTTATTCAAAACGTGATGTTACGTCTGATTGATCTAAATGAAAGCTTTAATCGATCTTTTGATTATAGCTTGTTTTTGTTGCTGGTTTTCCCTTGCTGGCTTCTGTCTGTTGGTGATGGTAGATGTTGTTTTGACGAACAGGTGAAACCTTGTTGCAGGTTGAATCTGTGACGTGTCGGAGCAGGTGCTGATGATATTCTGATGTTGAGAATATCCGTTCCCGACGTAGGCACAGGTGTAGGCTATTTTGCAAGGTGATTGTGCGAGCTTAGGTTAGGTGGTGGTGAAATTATAAAATGTCCTAGGATGTGGTGGCTATGAGGTGGAGGTGTTCGCTTTTTTGCATGTGAATTTGGGTATTCACAGGATAAGTGCTTTCTGCAGCTATTTCAGAGTATATATGTAGTTTGGCGGGAGGAGTCTTCTCATCATCTGAAAGTGGGCACCTTCTACTGTGGCGAGTGCTAGAGTGGATGGAAGACCGCCCGCAATAGTAGAACAGGTAGATGCACGTGGAGCGCTTATACTTGCGATAGCAACATATCAATGTAGATATGTATATATATTTTGTAAATACAATATCACAAAGTATTATTATGTACTTAACACACTTTGATTAAATACTTCGAATAAAAAAAAAGACAATTTGATTGCGAGAAGCTCGCAGAACTACATGCACGTGCCAGCACTGTCAAGAGAAAAAAGGTCGTATGCAGATATGCATGGATTTTTATATCAAGCTTGGCAAGGCAAAAAAAGACGAAAGCTTCCTTTGTAAAGTAAGTAGCACTTAGTTGATCATGACTAATATTTTCCGGTGGGTGTATGAAATAAATGAGCAGTCAATTATTTTTGAAACTGCAATAATAATAATTCTTTGCAAATTGCATAAATTGTAATTGTAAGGTGCACGCTACAACATCATGAATTTTGATATTACGTAGTAGTATTACGTAGTTTTTCGAAGCATTGCTCAAAACGAAATTTCTTCGATAAACTTCCTCTCCTGGTTTGAAGAGTCTGTTCGATGATCTTAGGTTGTAAGATTTTTCGTTTCTTTTGAAAGCTAAATTAAGATTTTCTTTCACTTGTGCTCGGATGAGTTCTAGTTTTTTGGAAGGTGGTAATAAGTCTAAATCACTTTCGTTAAGTGCCTTAAGTTTTCGTGCAAGTTTGTACATTCTCGCATGTGTCATCATGTTTCTACCAAAAAGAATATAAAAAGGTGACATACCTGTCGACTGATGTACTGAAGTACATAGAGCTTGTTGAATCTCGGGTAAGTGGTGATCCCACTCTCTATGATCGTTTTTGAGATAAGTTCTTATCGCAGACAAAATCGATCTATTCACCCTCTCTGAGGAATTTGCTTGAGGTGAATAAACTGCATTTCTTATGTGTACTGTGCCGTATTTTGAAAGGAAATTGCTGAATTCTTGCGATACAAATTGTTTTCCATTATCGCTATGCAAGAATTCCGGTACGCCAAATTTTTGGAAAATTTCCTGTTCCAAAAAGTTAATTACTACTTTGGAATTGGTCTTGGGCATAGGTTTAAGGATAACATACTTCGAGACTTGGTCTAACACAATGAATATAAATAAATTACCTTTTTTTGTACGCACATAAGGTCCCATAAAATCTATGTAAAGTTTTTGAAATGGAAGGTCAATTTGTTGCTGTGTACCCTTAGGTGGTCTTAGTGTATAATTGGGCACTTTGTTTTCTTTGCATGATTCACAATTTCTAACATACTCACGAACTTGATTAGTCATATTGGGCCAAAAATAGGTTTGTTTAATTCTCTCTAAGGTCTTACGAATACCTCCATGAGACGAATTTGGTGGATTGTGGTGGTTTTGTATGATGGAATTTGTCAAACCGGTGGGTATCCATAATTTCCATTGATATTCACTAAGATCAAGGTCATTAGGAAAAGCTTTTTTGAAAACCAAATTGTCTTCAACTTTCAGATCGGGTAACTCATCTTTGTTTTGCTTGATCGTTTCTATAAGATCTAAATAATCTTTTGACTTAAAATCATCACTGTTCAAATCAACAGACGAATAATCGTTGAGGTTAAAAACTTCATCAAGATATGCTCGAGACAAAGCATCGGGAACTACATTTTGGGATCCTTTTCGGTGTTCTATCGTAAATGTAAAATCTTGAAGTTTAAGCGACCAACGAGCATGTCTACCGCTTAGGTCTTTGAGACGCATCAGCCATTTTAAGCTTGCATGGTCTGTTATAATGGTGAAGGATGTTCCTTCGATATAGGGTCTGAATTTTATAACTGAACGTAAAGCTGCATAACACTCTTGTTCTGTAACCGTGTAGTTACGTTGACAAGCATTCAACTTTTCGGAGAAAAAGGCTATCGGCTTCTCGTGGCCGTCGTCATCATATTGGAACAAAACGCTTCCAATAGCAGTGCTAGATGCATCACATTGAATGACAAATTGCTTTGAAAAGTCAGGATGAGTGAGAAGGGGAGCTGAAATAAGAGCCATTTTCAATGCTTCAAAGGAAGTAATAGCCTCGGGTGTCATAAGAAATACTTTCGATTTTTTTATGGTATCGGTCAAGGGTGATGCGATGTCTGCAAAATTTCTAATAAATCTACGGTACCATCCACAAAGACCCAGGAATCTTCGAACCTGTTTTGGCGAAGTTGGTAAAGGAAAGCCTTTAATGGCGGATACCTTATCCGAGTTCGGTTTTATATGCCCTTGTCCGACAATGTATCCTAAATATCGAAGTTCTTTGAAACAGAAAAATGATTTTTCTACGTTTATTGTTAAATTAGCTTCTTTTAAGCATTCAGCTACTTTTGACAGAAGTGATAGATGTTGGTCAAAATCAGAGGAGATGATAAGAAGGTCATCGAGGTAGACAAAAACGTTTTCTCTAACGTTTTATCCATTAACCGACACATCCTTTGGGGTGCATTACACAATCCGAAGGGCATGACAGTGAATTGATAAAGAGGTCGTCCTGGAACAGTAAAAGCGGTTTTCTCTCTTGAATTCTCATCTAAGGGGATTTGCCAAAAAGCGTCCTTGAGATCCACACTACTGATATAATGTGTTTCTGCAAGACGGCTAAGAAAACCTTCTATATAAGGCAATGGATATACGTCTCTTTTGGTTAAGGAATTTACCTTACGATAATCTATGCAGAGTCTGTTTTTACCGGGTTTTCGGATAAGTACTACTGGAGAACTCCAGGGACTTTGACTCTCTTCGATGACTTTCATAGAAAGCATACGGTCTAGTTGCTCATATATTAAATTTTGAATTACCGGTGACACAGAATAATGACGTTGTTTTACCGGTTCGGCGTCATTAGTGTCGATAACATGCTTCTCTACAGAAGTTTTGCCTAATCCTAGCTTCGCAAATGAGTGGTGGTATTTTAATAATTTCTTTAATTTCTTCGGGTGGAAGGGTATTTTCAGATCCAAAATTTAACTCGCTGATGATATGTGGAGCTATTTTGAACTTTGACCAAAAGTCAATGCCCAGATAGAGAGGCAAAGATAAACTTGGAACGAGGTACAGATTTATCTCTCTCAGAATGTTCTTATGTTCCATAGCCACGTTAACTCGACCGACTATCTGTTGACCTTTTCCGTCAGCAGTCTTTACAGCTGAGTTAAAACGAATGATAGGAATTCCAAGATCTTTTACAAGTTGAATGCAGCCATTTCCAAGACAAGATACAGAAGCTCCGCTATCTAGCAAACCAGATAACTGCTTTCCTTGGATGAATACTTTTGTGAAGGTCCTGGCATCATATTGTCCTTCCAGGATTGTTTCACTAAGAAGCTTCCGGATAACATGTCTTTTTCTATATCTAAGTCTTGCTTTGATTATGTTTCGGGGTAAGTCAGGTTTATTATAAATTTGTCTATTGAATAACTTCCTACGGGTTTGTTGATACTCCATCAGACGTTGTTCATATGGTTTTCTATAAAAAGGAATGTTGTATAATTTAGAGTCTCTTTCGGACGTAATGTTATGTGGAATAGATGGACAGGTAGATTTTTGAAAGGGTGTTTTAGAATTCAATGTCAGAAAGTCATTAAAGTCAGGAAAAGTGTTGGTAGATGCATTCTTTTTGCTTATTCCGGGGCAGTTTGAGTCGAACAAGTTCTCCCGGAGTTGATCTTGCTCGAGTTCAGGTTTCCCTTGGACTCTCTGCACTTTGGACAGTCTAGTACAGTGTAATCGTCTGTTCCACATCGATAGCAAAATAGCTTCCGAACAGGCAAAGTACAATTGATGAACAAATGGCCATTGCGTTTGCAATTATAGCATTTGACATCATGTAAAGGTTTTTCAGGAGTGATCGAATGTTTTGGACGACTAGCTAACGAAACTTCTGAGATGCTTTGGGGCAGCTCTGAATCAATGTTTGTGGATGAATCGTTGTACAAATAATCCAGTTCATTAATGTTTCTAACATTATTGAAACGATTTTGAGTAGAGTATCGCGACTGTAGCATCTTTTCGGTTCGTCTGCATTCGTCTCTAAATTGTTCAAACGCATAGGGTAAATAAAATTCATTAAACGGGTGTTAATGTTGTTTCTAAGAATTTTGATAAGGTCTTGCTCGCGAATTTGATCTCTCAGTTGACTAGTTAAGTGCATAACGCAGGAATAAAAATCGTCAAAGGATTCGTTTGGCATTTGCCTGCGATCCATGATTTGTTTGAGAATTTCAAAGTCGTTTTCGAAAGTCTTAAAGCGTTTGAAAAGGGCAACTCGAAGCAAAGGCCAATCGCATCTGGGATTGTTTCGCAAATGATGCCAAAACCAGTCTTGGGCTGATCCTGATAACAAAAGATGGAAGTTACGCAGAACTTCTTCCCAGGTACAATCATAATTAACTTTGAGTACTTCGACTCTAAAAACAAAATCTTCAATAGACATTCCTTAGCTGTGCCGTCAAAATTGATTCCCCAACGATCCAAATCAAATCTTCGATTGCTTGGTCGTTGAACTATTGGTTCTGGAAAATATCTATTGGAATGTGGTGTAAAATGAGGAGCTTTAGAATGTGGTTGTTCTAGTGGAATATTGATGGTAGGATGTGGTGGGCCATCTGCACAACTGGAGCTAGTTGTTAGATTCAGAGAATGCCTAACATTGTTATCAATTGCTTCAGCATTACTTAAATTGTGCAGACTTTGCTGTAGGTTTTCATAAATAGGTGGATTATTAGACTTGTTTTGTAATAAAATGTTTTTAATACTATGTCCTACGTTTTGTTGAATTTAAGTTGGTATCTCTCTAAAGAGCGAATTTCTTAAATCTTGTAGGCTCGAGTCAACTACACTTTTGATATGAGAGTGCAGCAGGCTGTTTGATTGCTGCTGTGATGGTGAAAATCTGTTTGCATTTACATCATTATCAGTAGCTAAATGTCGATTGAAAAGATCGTTGACACTAGTCACTCGATTATTTGTATCGTTTATTAAATGGGACATAATTGGGTATGAAGTAGTTATAGACGTAGTTGAGGTTGTTGTTACAAAACTTGTTGTGGTTGTGGTTGGTACAGAGGTTGTAATAACAGGAGTGGCTACAGTATGAACTGTTCCATTCAAACTTATGTCACTGAAATTGTTTAAAGACTGATTAGGTTCGAGTTCGATATTGATAAGAGAACGATTAAGATTATTCGTTTCCATTCTTAACTGCTGAGGAGAATGATGAACTCGTCTATTATTTGGTTGTGGGAAAGAGAAAGGGGTATCAGTATTTATCAAAAGTTTGACTTCTCTTTTGTGTGGGTACTGCACCTGAGTTCTTGTTATTGTTGGAACTCATTATCAATATAGAAAATTATGAATGAAAAATGTTTGAGTGTATTGGTAAATGTTGAATTTTAACTTAAAGTAAGAAGATGTTAACTTAAAATAATACTAATACTAAATAATTTTAGATGAGACCAAAAATACTAAATGTTCATAAAAATAACTGGCGATTTAGAGTTGATTGAAACGAGGTTAAAGAGATGAATTTTAGTGTAAACATAAAACGCAAAAAAAGGAGTAAAAAGGAAAATAGGTCAAACATGTGCAACATAACGATTATAAGCAAGATAATGCAAGATTATGGGGGCATCTTTCTACAGCAACATACAAAAGACTAACTAGCCATGATTGTAAGGACTCGTAGAAGAACTTCCTCCGGATCTTTACATTATACTGTATGTATATGTTTATTTCGACTCGTAGTTAACAAATGACTTAGTGCAACTGACTTCTAATGATATAACATCTCGATAGAACGGACTACTAAGATCATTTTTGGAATCACTACTGGTTCTGAAATATTCAATACATTTAATTATATGCTATTAATGACATTTCAATTTGTGCAGCATTTGCAAGCATCCGCAAGGTTACTTGCAATAGCAACTGTAGTAGATGGATAGCTGCTAATATTTTCTTCTAATGTTTATCAGGACAAAAGAACTGTTGCTTTTATTTCGGGGTGCCACTTTGTAAACCGATAAACATGTTGTTGGACTAAAGTTTTAGGCGGCAGGCCCCATGTTGTTGAGCGCCAATTTTGTAGGGAAGGACCTGGATTGAAATAATGTTTAATCCTGAAGGCAGAAGATGGCACGCTTGCGGTTGCACGGCGTCAGCTCGACGGTGGGGTGGGTAATTTCTGCCTGAAAGTGATCCTACAAAATAAATTTTCGTGCCATATATTAAGAGGGATTTGCGGTAAAGAAATGTCTGAATTGAAGTTGCATGGATGTTAAATGTTTAACATAGTAGAATTGATGTAACTCGGATGCAGTTACATGTAAAGGGGGTAACACGATCACAAAAGTAATTAACATAGCACAATAGAAATAAGAGAAAAAAAAGAAAAGGTAGGGGACAGAAAGAGTGACGCTGTTGTTGACACGTGGGATGATAATTAACTAAGAGATTCCTCTGAGACCATCCCTTCGGCTAGACCCGCCCTGACTAATTACCAAGGTCAAAAGCTCCATGGCTACCAAGTGCCGGAATATGTAATGGTAGCCGCTTGACTACACATGTTTACACTTTCACTCTCCTCTTTCTCTTCAGATCAACCCCTTATCGCCACTAAATTAAATCACGACCGATTCATATTACCTAAGTCAATAAATTAAACACTGTACTTAGTTTCCACATCTTTCAAATCGTACTGATCGATAAATATTTAATTCACAAAAAAAAAGATCTTATAAATGCAAACTCTTATAAATGCAATAACTTTCATACTTTTATGTATATGCAAACAAACGAAAGATCACGAAACTAAAATAAAGGGTACTGAATTCTTAGGGAACTAATACTGATTAAGTATATATATATGTACATGTTATATGCGTTTGTATATGCAAAAAAAGGAATACATGTATGTATATAAATTCATAAAAAAAAATCTTAACAAAAGTAATGTAATTAAATGAGATTGCCCAAAAGATTATATAAAAAAAAATTATAATGTCACTTACTGTGATGTGATGATGTTTTGCTTTTTTTTTATCGGGAACCGTTTACTCCTCCGCTTTGTGCGCACAAACCGATGGGATGTATGGCGTAAATTGTAGTTTGTTTAATGTTTGGTGTTATGTATGAATGAGTGATGTGCATATATTTATATGCTGTCAGGGGGGAGTGGAACTTAATTAATAATGAAACTTTTATATATACTTTAGGCAATTACCTGGATATATCTTACAATCTTACCCTTAAAGCTAATGTTAATATACAATTAAATAACTTTACTTATAAAAAAGAGTTTATTCAAAACGTGATGTTACGTCTGATTGATCTAAATGAAAGCTTTAATCGATCTTTTGATTATAGCTTGTTTTTGTTGCTGGTTTTCCCTTGCTGGCTTCTGTCTGTTGGTGATGGTAGATGTTGTTTTGACGAACAGGTGAAACCTTGTTGCAGGTTGAATCTGTGACGTGTCGGAGCAGGTGCTGATGATATTCTGATGTTGAGAATATCCGTTCCCGACGTAGGCACAGGTGTAGGCTATTTTGCAAGGTGATTGTGCGAGCTTAGGTTAGGTGGTGGTGAAATTATAAAATGTCCTAGGATGTGGTGGCTATGAGGTGGAGGTGTTCGCTTTTTTGCATGTGAATTTGGGTATTCACAGGATAAGTGCTTTCTGCAGCTATTTCAGAGTATATATGTAGTTTGGCGGGAGGAGTCTTCTCATCATCTGAAAGTGGGCACCTTCTACTGTGGCGAGTGCTAGAGTGGATGGAAGACCGCCCGCAATAGTAGAACAGGTAGATGCACGTGGAGCGCTTATACTTGCGATAGCAACATATCAATGTAGATATGTATATATATTTTGTAAATACAATATCACAAAGTATTATTATGTACTTAACACACTTTGATTAAATACTTCGAAAAAAAAAAAGACAATTTGATTGCGAGAAGCTCGCAGAACTACTTGCACGTGCCAGCACTGTCAAGAGAAAAAAGGTCGTATGCAGATATGCATGGATTTTTATATCAAGCTTGGCAAGGCAAAAAAAGACGAAAGCTTCCTTTGTAAAGTAAGTAGCACTTAGTTGATCATGACTAATATTTTCCGGTGGGTGTATGAAATAAATGAGCAGTCAGTTATTTTTGAAACTGCAATAATAATAATTATTTGCAAATTGCATAAATCGCTACAGACTCATTTGGTCAGGATCGATTTGAAATCTATCATGGTTTCAGAGAAATCATACTCCATGATTCGTTGTTCTGATAGAATGTTGAACGACTACCCTAACTAAACTCTCTCCACTCAACAAAAATTATTTCACACCACAGGCTCATTTTGGTCAGGATCGATTTGAAATCTATCATGGTTTCAGAGAAATCATACTCCATGGTTCGTTGTTCTGATAGAATGTTGAACGACTACCCCAACTAAAATCTATCCACTCAAAAACATT
Organism: Xylota sylvarum; assembly: GCA_905220385.1. NCBI lineage: Eukaryota > Metazoa > Arthropoda > Insecta > Diptera > Syrphidae > Xylota > Xylota sylvarum. The sequence continues at coordinate 1,048,936 of CAJMZQ010000060.1, forward strand.
ATTTCACACCACAGACTCATTTTGGTCAGGATCGATTTGAAATCTATCATGGTTTCAGAGAAATCATACTCCATGGTTCGTTGTTCTGATAGAATATTGAACGACTAATCCTAACTAAAATCTATCCACTCAAAAAAAGTTATTTCACACCACAGACTCATCTTGATCAGGATCGATTTGAAATCTATCATGGTTTCAGAGAAATCATACTCCATGGTTCGCTGTTCTGATAGAATACTGAACGACTACCCCAATTAAAATCTATCCACTCAACAAAAATTATTTCGCACCACAGACTCATCTTGGTCAGGATCGATTTGAAATCTATCATGGTTTCAGAGAAATCATACTCCATGGTTCGTTGTTCTGATAGAATGTTGAACGACTACCCTAACTAAACTCTCTCCACTCAACAAAAATTGTTTCACACCACAGGCTCATTTTGGTCAGGATCGATTTGAAATCTATCAGGGTTTCAGAGAAATCATACTCCATGGTTCGTTGTTCTGATAGAATGTTGAACGACTACCCCAACTAAAATCTATCCACTCAAAAACATTATTTCACACCACATTCTCATCTTGGTCAGGATCGATTTGAAATCTATCATGGTTTCAGAGAAATCATACTCCATGGTTCGCTGTTCTGATAGAATGTTGAACGACTACCATTACCTAAAATCTATCCACTCAAAAAAATTACTTCACACCACAGGCTCATTTTGGTCAGGATCGATTTGAAATCTATCATGGTTTCAGAGAAATCATACTCCATGGTTCGGTGTTCTGATAGAATATTGAACGACTACCCCAATTAAAATCTATCCACTCAACAATAATTATTTCGCACCACAGACTCATCTTGGTCAGGATCGATTTGAAATCTATCATGGTTTCAGAGAAATCATACTCCATGGTTCGTTGTTCTGATAGAATGTTGAACGACTATCCCAACTAAAATCTATCCACTCAAAAAAATTATTTCACACCAGAGGCTCATTTTGGTCAGGATCGATTTGAAATCTATCATGGTTTCAGAGAAATCATACTCCATGGTTCGTTGTTCTGATAGAATATTGAACGACTACCCCTAACTAAAACCTATCCACTCAAAAAAAGTTATTTCACACCACAGACTCATCTTGGTCAGGATTGATTTAAAATCTATCATGGTTTCAGAGAAATCATGCTCCATGGTTCGCTGTTCTGATAGAATATTGAACGACTACCCCAATTAAAATCTATCCACTCAACACAAATTATTTCGCATTACAGACTCATCTTGGTCAGGATCGATTTGAAATCTATCATGGTTTCAGAGAAATCATACTCCATGGTTCGTTGTTCTGATAGAATGTTGAACGACTACCCCAACTAAAATCTATGGACCGAAGCAAAAATGATTTCACAAGACAGACTGATCTTGGTCATAATCGATTTGAAATCTATCATGGTTTCAGAGAAATCATAAACCATTGTTCGTTGTTCTGATAGAATGTTGAACGACTACCCCAACTAAAATCTATTCACTCAATAAAAATTATTTCACACCACAGACTCATTTGGTCAGGATCGATTTGAAATCTATCATGGTTTCAGAGAAATCATACTCCATGGTTCGTTGTTCTGATAGAATATTGAACGACTACCTCTAACTAAAATCTATCCACTCAAAAAAAGTTATTTCACACCACAGACTCATCTTGGTCAGGATCGATTTAAAATCTATCATGGTTTCAGAGAAATCATACTCCATGATTCGCTGTTCTGATAGAATATTGAACGACTACCCCAACTCAAATCTATCCACTCAACAAAAATTATTTCACACCACAGACTCATTTTGGTCAGGATCGATTTGAAATCTATCATGGTTTCAGAGAAATCATACTCCATGGTTCGTTGTTCTGATAGAATATTGAACGACTACCCCTAACTAAAATCTATCCACTCAACAAAAATTATTTCACGCCACAGACTGATCTTGGTCAGGATCGATTTGAAATCTATCATGGTTTCAGAGAAATCATACTCCATGGTTCGTTGTTCTGATAGAATGTTGAGCGACTACCATTACCTAAAATCTATCCACTCAATAAAAATTATTTCACACCACAGACTCATCTTGGTCAGGATCGATTTGAAATCTATCATGGTTTCAGAGAAATCATACTCCATGGTTCGTTGTTCTGATAGAATGTTGAACGACTACCCTAACTAAACTCTCTCCACTCAACAAAAATTATTTCACACCACAGGCTCATTTTGGTCAGGATCGATTTGAAATCTATCAGGGTTTCAGAGAAATCATACTCCATGGTTCGTTGTTCTGATAGAATGTTGAACGACTACCCCAACTAAAATCTATCCACTCAAAAACATTATTTCACACCACAGACTCATTTTGGTCAGGATCGATGTGAAATCTATCATGGTTTCAGAGAATTCATACTCCATGGTTCGTTGTTCTGATAGAATATTGAACGACTAATCCTAACTAAAATCTATCCACTCAAAAAAAGTTATTTCACACCACAGACTCATCTTGATCAGGATCGATTTGAAATCTATCATGGTTTCAGAGAAATCATACTCCATGGTTCGCTGTTCTGATAGAATACTGAACGACTACCCCAATTAAAATCTATCCACTCAACAAAAATTATTTCGCACCACAGACTCATCTTGGTCAGGATCGATTTGAAATCTATCATGGTTTCAGAGAAATCATACTCCATGGTTCGTTGTTCTGATAGAATATTGAACGACTAATCCTAACTAAAATCTATCTACTCAAAAAAAGTTATTTCACACCACAGACTCATCTTGATCAGGATCGATTTGAAATCTATCATGGTTTCAGAGAAATCATACTCCATGGTTCGTTGTTCTGATAGAATATTGAACGACTAATCCTAACTAAAATCTATCCACTCAAAAAAAGTTATTTCACACCACAGGCTCATTTTGGTCAGGATCGATTTGAAATCTATCATGGTTTCAGAGAAATCATACTCCATGGTTCGTTGTTCTGATAGAATGTTGAACGACTACCCCAACTAAACTCTCTCCACTCAACAAAAATTATTTCACACCACAGGCTCATTTTGGTCAGGATCGATTTGAAATCTATCAGGGTTTCAGAGAAATCATACTCCATGGTTCGTTGTTCTGATAGAATGTTGAACGACTACCCCAACTAAAATCTATCCACTCAAAAACATTATTTCACACCACAGACTCATTTTGGTCAGGATCGATGTGAAATCTATCATGGTTTCAGAGAAATCATACTCCATGGTTCGTTGTTCTGATAGAATATTGAACGACTAATCCTAACTAAAATCTATCCACTCAAAAAAAGTTATTTCACACCACAGACTCATCTTGATCAGGATAGATTTGAAATCTATCATGGTTTCAGAGAAATCATACTCCATGGTTCGCTGTTCTGATAGAATACTGAACGACTACCCCAATTAAAATCTATCCACTCAACAAAAATTATTTCGCACCACAGACTGATCTTGGTCAGGATCGATTTGAAATCTATCATGGTTTCAGAGAAATCATACTCCATGGTTCGTTGCTCTGATAGAATATTGAACGACTAATCCTAACTAAAATCTATCCACTCAAAAAAAGTTATTTCACACCACAGACTCATCTTGGTCAGGATCGATTTGAAATCTATCATGGTTTCAGAGAAATCATACTCCATGGTTCGTTGTTCTGATAGAATGTTGAACGACTACCCCTAACGAAAATCTATCCACTCAACAAAAATTATTTCACGCCACAGACTGATCTTGGTCAGGATCGATTTGAAATCTATCATGGTTTCAGAGAAATCATACTCCATGGTTCGTTGTTCTGATAGAATGTTGAGCGACTACCATTACCTAAAATCTATCCACTCAATAAAAATTATTTCACACCACAGACTCATCTTGGTCAGGATCGATTTGAAATCTATCATGGTTTCAGAGAAATCATACTCCATGGTTCGTTGTTCTGATAGAATGTTGAACGACTACCCTAACTAAACTCTCTCCACTCAACAAAAATTATTTCACACCACAGGCTCATTTTGGTCAGGATCGATTTGAAATCTATCAGGGTTTCAGAGAAATCATACTCCATGGTTCGTTGTTCTGATAGAATGTTGAACGACTACCCCAACTAAAATCCATCCACTCAAAAACATTATTTCACACCACAGACTCATTTTGGTCAGGATCGATGTGAAATCTATCATGGTTTCAGAGAAATCATACTCCATGGTTCGTTGTTCTGATAGAATATTGAACGACTAATCCTAACTAAAATCTATCCACTCAAAAAAAGTTATTTCACACCACAGACTCATCTTGATCAGGATCGATTTGAAATCTATCATGGTTTCAGAGAAATCATACTCCATGGTTCGCTGTTCTGATAGAATACTGAACGACTACCCCAATTAAAATCTATCCACTCAACAAAAATTATTTCGCACCACAGACTCATCTTGGTCAGGATCGATTTGAAATCTATCATGGTTTCAGAGAAATCATACTTCATGGTTCGCTGTTCTGATAGAATGTTGAACGACTACCATTACCTAAAATCTATCCACTCAAAAAAATTATTTCACACCACAGGCTCATTTTGGTCAGGATCGATTTGAAATCTATCATGGTTTCAGAGAAATCATACTCCATGGTTCGTTGTTCTGATAGAATGTTGAGCGACTACCATTACCTAAAATCTATCCACTCAATAAAAATTATTTCACACCACAGACTCATCTTGGTCAGGATCGATTTGAAATCTATCATGGTTTCAGAGAAATCATACTCCATGGTTCGTTGTTCTGATAGAATATTGAACGACTACCCCAATTAAAATCTATCCACTCAACAAAAATTATTTCACAGCACAGACTCATCTTGGTCAGGATCGATTTGAAATCTATCATGGTTTCAGAGAAATCATACTCCATGGTTCGTTGTTCTGATACAATGTTGAACGACTACCCCAACTAAAATCTATCCACCGAAGCAAAAATTATTTCACAGCACAGACTCATCTTGGTCAGAATCGATTTGAAATTTATAATGGTTTCAGCGAAATCATACTCCATGGTTCGTTGTTCTGATAGAATGCTGGACGACTACCCCAACTAAAATCTATCCACTCAACAAAAATTATTTCACAGCACAGACTCACCTTGTTCAGGATCGATTTGAAATCTATCATGGTTTCAGAGAAATCATACTCTATGGTTCGTTGTTCTGATACAATGTTGAACGACTACCCCAACTAAAATCTATCCACCGAAGCAAAAATTATTTCACACCACAGGCTCATTTTGGTCAGGATCGATTTGAAATCTATCATGGTTTCAGAGAAATCATACTCCATGGTTCGTTGTTCTGATAGAATGTTGAGCGACTACCATTACCTAAAATCTATCCACTCAATAAAAATTATTTCACACCACAGACTCATCTTGGTCAGGATCGATTTGAAATCTATCATGGTTTCAGAGAAATCATACTCCATGGTTCGTTGTTCTGATAGAATGTTGAACGACTACCCCTAACTAAAATCTATCCACTCAACAAAAATTATTTCACGCCACAGACTCATTTTGGTCAGGATCGATTTGAAATCTATCATGGTTTCAGAGAAATCATACTCCATGGTTCGTTGTTCTGATAGAATGCTGGACGACCACCCCAACTAAAATCTATCCACTCAACAAAAATTATTTCAAAGCACATACTCATCTTGGTCAGGATCGATTTGAAATTTATAATGGTTTCAGCGAAATCATAATCCATGGTTCGTTGTTCTGATAGAATGTTGAACGACTACCCCAACTAAAATCTATCCACTCAACAATAATTATTTCACAGCACAGACTCATCTTGGTCAGGATCGATTTGAAATTTATAATGGTTTCAGCGAAATCATACTCCATGGTTCGTTGTTCTGATAGAATGTTGAGCGACTACCATTACCTAAAATCTATCCACTCAACAAAAATTATTTCACACCACAGACTCATTTTGGTCAGGATCGATATGAAATCTATCATGGTTTCAGAGAAGTCATACTCCATGGTTCGTTGTTCTGATATAATGTTGAACGACTACCCCTAACTAAAATCTATCCACTCAACAAAAATTATTTCATGGTTTCAGAGAAATCATACTCCATGGTTCGTTGTTCTGATAGAATATTGAACGACTACCCCAATTAAAATCTATCCACTCAACAAAAATTATTTCACAGCACAGACTCATCTTGGTCAGGATCGATTTGAAATCTATCATGGATTCAGAGAAATCATACTCCATGGTTCGTTGTTCTGATACAATGTTGAACGACTACCCCAACTAAAATCTATCCACCGAAGCAAAAATTATTTCACAGCACAGACTCATCTTGGTCAGAATCGATTTGAAATTTATAATGGTTTCAGCGAAATCATACTCCATGGTTCGTTGTTCTGATAGAATGCTGGACGACTACCCCAACTAAAATCTATCCACTCAACAAAAATTATTTCACAGCACAGACTCACCTTGGTCAGGATCGATTTGAAATCTATCATGGTTTCAGAGAAATCATACTCCATGGTTCGCTGTTCTGATAGAATGTTGAGCGACTACCATTACCTAAAATCTATCCACTCAACAAAAATTATTTCACACCACAGACTCATTTTGGTCAGGATCGATATGAAATCTATCATGGTTTCAGAGAAGTCATACTCCATGGTTCGTTGTTCTGATAGAATGTTGAACGACTACCCCTAACTAAAATCTATCCACTCAACAAAAATTATTTCACGCCACAGACTCATTTTGGTCAGTATCGATTTGAAATCTATCATGGTTTCAGAGAAATCATACTCCATGGTTCGTTGTTCTGATAGAATGCTGGACGACTACCCCAACTAAAATCTATCCACTCAACAAAAATTATTTCACAGCACATACTCATCTTGGTCAGGATCGATTTGAAATTTATAATGGTTTCAGCGAAATCATACTCCATGGTTCGTTGTTCTGATAGAATGCTGGACGACTACCCCAACTAAAATCTATCCACTCAACAAAAATTATTTCACAGCACAGACTCATCTTGGTCAGGATCGATTTGAAATTTATAATGGTTTCAGCGAAATCATACTCCATGGTTCGTTGTTCTGATAGAATGCTGGACGACTACCCCAACTAAAATCTATCCACTCAACAAAAATTATTTCACAGCACAGACTCACCTTGGTCAGGATCGATTTGAAATCTATCATGGTTTCAGAGAAATCATACTCCATGGTTCGCTGTTCTGATAGAATGTTGAGCGACTACCATTACCTAAAATCTATCCACTCAACAAAAATTATTTCACACCACAGACTCATCTTGGTCAGGATCGATTTGAAATCTATCATGGTTTCAGAGAAATCATACTCCATGGTTCGTTGTTCTGATAGAATGTTGAACGACTACCCCTAACTAAAATCTATCCACTCAACAAAAATTATTTCACGCCACAGACTCATTTTGGTCAGGATCGATTTGAAATCTATCATGGTTTCAGAGAAATCATACTCCATGGTTCGTTGTTCTGATAGAATGCTGGACGACTACCCCAACTAAAATCTATCCACTCAACAAAAATTATTTCACAGCACATACTCATCTTGGTCAGGATCGATTTGAAATTTATAATGGTTTCAGCGAAATCATACTCCATGGTTCGTTGTTCTGATAGAATGCTGGACGACTACCCCAACTAAAATCTATCCACTCAACAAAAATTATTTCACAGCACAGACTCATCTTGGTCAGGATCGATTTGAAATTTATAATGGTTTCAGCGAAATCATACTCCATGGTTCGTTGTTCTGATAGAATGTTGAGCGACTACCATTACCTAAAATCTATCCACTCAACAAAAATTATTTCACACCACAGACTCATTTTGGTCAGGATCGATATGAAATCTATCATGGTTTCAGAGAAGTCATACTCCATGGTTCGTTGTTCTGATAGAATGTTGAACGACTACCCCTAACTAAAATCTATCCACTCAACAAAAATTATTTCACGCCACAGACTCATTTTGGTCAGGATCGATTTGAAATCTATCATGGTTTCAGAGAAATCATACTCCATGGTTCGTTGTTCTGATAGAATGTTGAACGACTACCCCAACTAAAATCTATCCACTCAATAAAAATTATTTCACACCACAGACTCATCTTGGTCAGGATCGATTTGAAATCTATCATGGTTTCAGAGAAATCATACTCCATGGTTCGTTGTTCTGATAGAATATTGAACGACTACCCCAATTAAAATCTATCCACTCAACAAAAATTATTTCACAGCACAGACTCCTCTTGGTCAGGATCGATTTGAAATCTATCATGGTTTCAGAGAAATCATACTCCATGGTTCGTTGTTCTGATACAATGTTGAACGACTACCCCAACTAAAATCTATCCACCGAAGCAAAAATTATTTCACAGCACAGACTCATCTTGGTCAGAATCGATTTGAAATTTATAATGGTTTCAGCGAAATCATACTCCATGGTTCGTTGTTCTGATAGAATGCTGGACGACTACCCCAACTAAAATCTATCCACTCAACAAAAATTATTTCACAGCACAGACTCACCTTGGTCAGGATCGATTTGAAATCTATCATGGTTTCAGAGAAATCATACTCCATGGTTCGCTGTTCTGATAGAATGTTGAGCGACTACCATTACCTAAAATCTATCCACTCAACAAAAATTATTTCACACCACAGACTCATTTTGGTCAGGATCGATATGAAATCTATCATGGTTTCAGAGAAGTCATACTCCATGGTTCGTTGTTCTGATAGAATGTTGAACGACTACCCATAACTAAAATCTATGTACTCAATAAAAATTATTTCACGCCACAGACTCATTTTGGTCAGGATCGATTTAAAATCTATCATGGTTTCAGAGAAATCATACTCCATGGTTCGTTGTTCTGATAGAATATTGAACGACTACCCCTAACTAAAATCTATCCACTCAAAAAAAGTTATTTCACACCACAGACTCATCTTGGTCAGGATCGATTTAAAATCTATCATGGTTTCAGAGAAATCATACTCCATGATTCGCTGTTCTGATAGAATATTGAACGACTACCCCAACTCAAATCTATCCACTCAACAAAAATTATTTCACACCACAGACTCATTTTGGTCAGGATCGATTTGAAATCTATCATGGTTTCAGAGAAATCATACTCCATGGTTGGTTGCTCTGATAGAATGTTGAACGACTACCATTACCTAAAATCTATCCACTCAACAAAAATTATTTCACACCACAGGCTCATTTTGGTCAGGATCGATTTGAAATCTATCATGGTTTCAGAGAAATCATACTCCATGGTTCGTTGTTCTGATAGAATATTGAACGACTACCCCTAACTAAAACCTATCCACTCAAAAAAAGTTATTTCACACCACAGACTCATCTTGGTCAGGATTGATTTAAAATCTATCATGGTTTCAGAGAAATTATGCTCCATGGTTCGCTGTTCTGATAGAATATTGAACGACTACCCCAATTAAAATCTATCCACTCAACACAAATTATTTCGCACCACAGACTCATCTTGGTCAGGATCGATTTGAAATCTATCATGGTTTCAGAGAAATCATACTCCATGGTTCGTTGTTCTGATAGAATGTTGAACGACTACCCCAACTAAAATCTATCCACCGAAGCAAAAATTATTTCACAGCACAGACTCATCTTGGTCAGGATCGATTTGAAATTTATAATGGTTTCAGCGAAATCATACTCCATGGTTCGTTGTTCTGATAGAATACTGAACGACTACCCCAATTAAAATCTATCCACTCAACAAAAATTATTTCGCACCACAGACTCATCTTGGTCAGGATCGATTTGAAATCTATCATGGTTTCAGAGAAATCATACTCCATGGTTCGTTGTTCTGATAGAATGTGGAACGACTACCCTAACTAAACTCTCTCCACTCAACAAAAATTATTTCACACCACAGGCTCATTTTGGTCAGGATCGATTTGAAATCTATCAGGGTTTCAGAGAAATCATACTCCATGGTTCGTTGTTCTGATAGAATGTTGAACGACTACCCCAACTAAAATCTATCCACTCAAAAACATTATTTCACACCACAGACTCATTTTGGTCAGGATCGATGTGAAATCTATCATGGTTTCAGAGAAATCATACTCCATGGTTCGTTGTTCTGATAGAATATTGAACGACTAATCCTAACTAAAATCTATCCACTCAAAAAAAGTTATTTCACACCACAGACTCATCTTGATCAGGATCGATTTGAAATCTATCATGGTTTCAGAGAAATCATACTCCATGGTTCGCTGTTCTGATAGAATACTGAACGACTACCCCAATTAAAATCTATCCACTCAACAAAAATTATTTCACACCACAGACTCATCTTGGTCAGGATCGATTTGAAATCTATCATGGTTTCAGAGAAATCATGCTCCATGGTTCGCTGTTCTGATAGAATATTGAACGACTACCCCAATTAAAATCTATCCACTCAACACAAATTATTTCGCGCCACAGACTCATTTTGGTCAGGATCGATTTGAAATCTATCTTGCTTTCAGAGAAATCATAACAACTCAATCCACTCAAAAAAAGTTATTTCACACCACAGACTGATCTTGGTCAGGATCGATTTAAAATCTATCATGGTTTCAGAGAAATCATACTCCATGGTTCGCTGTTCTGATAGAATATTGAACGACTACCCCAATTAAAATCTATCCACTCAACAAAAATTATTTCGCACCACAGACTCATCTTGGTCAGGATCGATTTGAAACTATCATGGTTTCAGAGAAATCATACTCCATGGTTCGTTGTTCTGATAGAATGTTGAACGACTACCCCAACTAAAATCTATCCACCGAAGCAAAAATGATTTCACACCACAGACTGATCTTGGTCAGGATCGATTTGAAATCTATCATGGTTTCAGAGAAATCATACTCCATGGTTCGTTGTTCTGATAGAATGTTGAACGACTACCCCAACTAAAATCTATCCACTCAAACAAATTATTTCACACCACAGGCTCATTTTGGTCAGGATCGATTTGAAATCTATCATGGTTTCAGAGAAATCATACTCCATGGTACGTTGTTCTGATAGAATATTGAACGACTACCCCTAACTAAAACCTATCCACACAACAAAAGTTATTTCACAAAACAGACTCATCTTGGTCAGGATTGATTTAAAATCTATCATGGTTTCAGAGAAATCATGCTCCATGGTTCGCTGTTCTGATAGAATATTGAACGACTACCCCAATTAAAATCTATCCACTCAACACAAATTATTTCGCGCCACAGACTCATCTTGGTCAGGATCGATTTGAAATCTATCATGGTTTCAGAGAAATCATATTCCATGGTTCGTTGTTCTGATAGAATGTTGAACGACTACCCCAACTAAAATCTATGGACCGAAGCAAAAATGATTTGACACCACAGACTGATCTTGGTCATAATCGATTTGAAATCTATCATGGTTTCAGAGAAATCATAAACCATTGTTCGTTGTTCTGATAGAATGTTGAACGACTACCCCAACTAAAATCTATCCACTCAATAAAAATTATTTCACACCACAGACTCATTTGGTCAGGATCGATTTGAAATCTATCATGGTTTCAGAGAAATCATACTCCATGGTTCGTTGTTCTGATAGAATATTGAACGACTACCCCTAACTAAAATCTATCCACTCAAAAAAAGTTATTTCACACCACAGACTCATCTTGGTCAGGATCGATTTAAAATCTATCATGGTTTCAGAGAAATCATACTCCATGGTTCGCTGTTCTGATAGAATATTGAACGACTACCCCAACTCAAATCTATCCACTCAACAAAAATTATTTCACACCACAGACTCATTTTGGTCAGGATCGATTTGAAATCTATCTTGCTTTCAGAGAAATCATACCAAATCTATTAACTCAAAAAAAGTTATTTCACACCACAGACTCATCTTGGTCAGGATCGATTTAAAATCTATCATGGTTTCAGAGAAATCATATTCCATGGTTCGTTGTTCTGATAGAATGTTGAACGACTACCCCAACTAAAATCTATGGACCGAAGCAAAAATGATTTGACACCACAGACTGATCTTGGTCATAATCGATTTGAAATCTATCATGGTTTCAGAGAAATCATAAACCATTGTTCGTTGTTCTGATAGAATGTTGAACGACTACCCCAACTAAAATCTATCCACTCAATAAAAATTATTTCACACCACAGACTCATTTGGTCAGGATCGATTTGAAATCTATCATGGTTTCAGAGAAATCATACTCCATGGTTCGCTGTTCTGATAGAATATTGAACGACTACCCCAATTAAAATCTATCCACTCAACAAAAATTATTTCGCACCACAGACTCATCTTGGTCAGGATCGATTTGAAATCTATCATGGTTTCAGAGAAATCATACTCCATGGTTCGTTGTTCTGATACAATGTTGAACGACTACCCCAACTGAAATCTATCCACTCAACAAAAATTATTTCACACCACAGACTGATCTTGGTCAGGATCGATTTGAAATCTATCATGGTTTCAGAGAAATCATACTGCATGGTCCGTTGTTCTGATAGAATGTTGAACGACTACCATTACCTAAAATCTATCCACTCAATAAAAATTATGTCGCACTACAGACTCATGTTGGTCAGGATCGATTTGAAATCTATCATGGTTTCAGAGAAAGCGTACTCCATAGTTTGTTGTTCTGATAGAATGTTGAACGACTACCCCTAACTAAAATCTATCCACTCAACAAAATTTATTTCACACAACAGACTCATTTTGGTCAGGATCGATGTGAAATCTATCATGGTTTCAGAGAAATCATACTCCATGGTTCGTTGTTCTGATAGAATGTTGAACGACTACCCCTAACTAAAATCTATCCACTCAACAAAAATTATTTCACGCCACAGACTCATTTTGGTCAGGATCGATTTGAAATCTATCATGGTTTCAGAGAAATCATACTCCATGGTTCGTTGTTCTGATACAATGCTGGACGACTACCCCAACTAAAATCTATCCACTCAACAAAAATTATTTCACAGCACAGACTCATCTTGGTCAGGATCGATTTAAAATCTATCATGGTTTCAGAGAAATCATACTCCATGGTTCGCTGTTCTGATAGAATATTGAACGACTACCCCAATTAAAATCTATCCACTCAACAAAAATTATTTCGCACCACAGACTCATCTTGGTCAGGATCGATTTGAAATCTATCATGGTTTCAGAGAAATCATACTCAAGGGTTCGTTGTTCTGATAGAATGTTGAACGACTACCCCAACTAAAATCTATCCACCGAAGCAAAAATGATTTCACACCACAGACTGATCTTGGTCAGGATCGATTTGAAATCTATCATGGTTTCAGAGAAATCATACTCCATGGTTCGTTGTTCTGATAGAATGTTGAACGACTACCATTACCTAAAATCTATCCACTCAATAAAAATTATTTCACACCACAGACTCATCTTGGTCAGGATCGATTTGAAATCTATCATGGTTTCAGAGAAATCATACTCCATGGTTCGTTGTTCTGATAGAATGTTGAACGACTACCCCAACTAAAATGTATCCACTCAACAAGAATTATTTCACACCACAGACTCATTTTGGTCAGGATCGATATGAAATCTATCATGGTTTCAGAGAAATCATACTCCATGGTTCGTTGTTCTGATAGAATGTTGAACGACTACCCCTAACTAAAATCTATCCACTCAACAAAAATTATTTCACACCACAGACTCATTTTGGTCAGGATCGATTTGAAATCTATCATGGTTTCAGAGAAATCATACTCCATGGTTCGTTGTTCTGATAGAATGCTGGACGACTACCCCAACTAAAATCTATCCACTCAACAAAATTTATTTCACAGCACAGACTCATCTTGGTCAGGATCGATTTGAAATTTATAATGGTTTCAGCGAAATCATACTCCATGGTTCGTTGTTCTGATAGAATATTGAACGACTACCCCTAACTAAAATCTATCCACTCAACAAAAATTATTTCACACCACAGACTCATCTTGGTCAGGATCGATTTGAAATCTATCATGGTTTCAGAGAAAGCGTACTCCATAGTTTGTTGTTCTGATAGAATGTTGAACGACTACCACTAACTAAAATCTATCCACTCAACAAAATTTATTTCACACCACAGACTCATCTTGGTCAGGATCGATTTGAAATCTATCATGGTTTCAGAGAAATCATACTCCATGGTTCGTTGTTCTGATAGAATGTTGAACGACTACCCCAAATAAAATCTATCCACTCAACAAAAAGTATTTCGCACCACAGACTCATCTTGGTCAGGATCGATTTGAAATCTATCATGGTTTCAGAGAAATCATACTCCATGGTTCGTTGTTCTGATACAATGTTGAACGACTACCCCAACTGAAATCTATCCACTCAACAAAAATTATTTCACACCACAGACTGATCTTGGTCAGGATCGATTTGAAATCTATCATGGTTTCAGAGAAATCATACTCCATGGTCCGTTGTTCTGATAGAATGTTGAACGACTACCATTACCTAAAATCTATCCACTCAATAAAAATTATTTCACACCACAGACTCATCTTGGTCAGGATCGATTTGAAATCTATCATGGCTTCAGAGAAAGCATAGTCTGATAGAATATTGAACGACTACCCCAACTCAAATCTATTAACTCAACAAAAATTATTTCACACCACAGACTCATTTTGGTCAGGATCGATTTGAAATCTATCTTGCTTTCAGAGAAATCATACCAAATCTATCCACTCAAAAAAAGTTATTTCACACCACAGACTCACCTTGGTCAGGATCGATTTAAAATCTATCATGGTTTCAGAGAAATCATACTCCATGGTTCGCTGTTCTGATAGAATATTGAACGACTACCCCAATTAAAATCTATCCACTCAACAAAAATTATTTCGCACCACAGACTCATCTTGGTCAGGATCGATTTGAAATCTATCATGGTTTCAGAGAAATCATACTCCATGATTCGTTGTTCTGATACAATGTTGAACGACTACCCCAACTGAAATCTATCCACTCAACAAAAATTATTTCACACCACAGACTGATCTTGGTCAGGATCGATTTGAAATCTATCATGGTTTCAGAGAAATCATACTCCATGGTCCGTTGTTCTGATAGAATGTTGAACGACTACCATTACCTAAAATCTATCCACTCAATAAAAATTATTTCACACCACAGACTCATCTTGGTCAGGATCGATTTGAAATCTATCATTGTTTCAGAGAAAGCGTACTCCATAGTTTGTTGTTCTGATAGAATGTTGAACGACTACCCCAAATAAAATCTATCCACTCAACAAAATTTATTTCACACCACAGACTCATTTTGGTCAGGATCGATGTGAAATCTATCATGGTTTCAGAGAAATCATACTCCATGGTTCGTTGTTCTGATAGAATGTTGAACGACTACCCCTAACTAAAATCTATCCACTCAACAAAAATTATTTGACGCCACAGACTCATTTTGGTCAGGATCGATTTGAAATCTATCATGGTTTCAGAGAAATCATACTCCATGGTTCGTTGTTCTGATAGAATGCTGGACGACTACCCCAACTAAAATCTATCCACTCAACAAAAATTATTTCACAGCACAGACTCATCTTGGTCAGGATCGATTTAAAATCTGTCATGGTATCAGAGAAATCATACTCCATGGTTCGCTGTTCTGATAGAATATTGAACGACTACCCCAATTAAAAACTATCCACTCAACAAAAATTATTTCGCACCACAGACTCATCTTGGTCAGGATCGATTTGAAATCTATCATGGTTTCAGAGAAATCATACTCAAGGGTTCGCTGTTCTGATAGAATGTTGAACGACTACCCCAACTAAAATCTATGGACCGAAGCAAAAATGATTTCACACCACAGACTGATCTTGGTCAGGATCGATTTGAAATCTATCATGGTTTCAGAGAAATCATACTCCATGGTTCGTTGTTCTGATAGAATGTTGAACGACTACCCCAACTAAAATCTATCCACTCAACAAAAATTATTTCACACCACAGACTCATTTTGGTCAGGATCGATATGAAATCTATCATGGTTTCAGAGAAATCATACTCCATGGTTCGTTGTTCTGATAGAATGTTGAACGACTACCCCTAACTAAAATCTATCCACTCAACAAAAATTATTTCACGCCACAGACTCATTTTGGTCAGGATCGATTTGAAATCTATCATGGTTTCAGAGAAATCATACTCCATGGTTCGTTGTTCTGATAGAATGCTGGACGACTACCCCAACTAAAATCTATCCACTCAACAAAATTTATTTCACAGCATAGACTCATCTTGGTCAGGATCGATTTGAAATCTATCATGGTTTCAGAGAAAGCGTACTCCATGGTTCGTTGTTCTGATAGAATATTGAACGACTACCCCTAACTAAAATCTATCCACTCAACAAAAATTATTTCACACCACAGACTCATCTTGGTCAGGATCGGTTGGAAATCTATCATGGTTTCAGAGAAAGCGTACTCCATAGTTTGTTGTTCTGATAGAATGTTGAACGACTACCAATAACTAAAATCTATCCACTCAACAAAATTTATTTCACACCACAGACTCATCTTGGTCAGGATCGATTTGAAATCTATCATGGTTTCAGAGAAATCATACTCCATGGTTCGTTGTTCTGATAGAATGCTGGACGACTACCCCAACTAAAATCTATCCACTCAACAAAAATTATTTCACGCCACAGACTCATTTTGGTCAGGATCGATTTGAAATCTATCATGGTTTCAGAGAAATCATACTCCATGGTTCGTTGTTCTGATAGAATGCTGGACGACTACCCCAACTAAAATCTATCCACTCAACAAAAATTATTTCACGCCACAGACTCATTTTGGTCAGGATCGATTTGAAATCTATCATGGTTTCAGAGAAATCATACTCCATGGTTCGTTGTTCTGATAGAATGCTGGACGACTACCCCAACTAAAATCTATCCACTCAACAAAATTTATTTCACAGCATAGACTCATCTTGGTCAGGATCGATTTGAAATTTATAATGGTTTCAGCGAAATCATACTCCATGGTTCGTTGTTCTGATAGAATATTTAACGACTACCCCTAACTAAAATCTATCCACTCAACAAAAATTATTTCACACCACAGACTCATCTTGGTCAGGATCGATTTGAAATCTATCATGGTTTCAGAGAAAGCGTACTCCATAGTTTGTTGTTCTGATAGAATGTTGAACGACTACCCCTAACTAAAATCTATCCACTCAACAAAATTTATTTCACACCACAGACTCATCTTGGTCAGGATCGATTTGAAATCTATCATGGTTTCAGAGAAATCATACTAAATGGTTCGTTGTTCTGATAGAATGTTGAACGACTACCCCAAATAAAATCTATCCACTCAACAAAAATTATTTCGCACCACAGACTCATCTTGGTCAGGATCGATTTGAAATCTATCATGGTTTCAGAGAAATCATACTCCATGGTTCGTTGTTCTGATACAATGTTGAACGACTACCCCAACTGAAATCTATCCACTCAACAAAAATTATTTCACACCACAGACTGATCTTGGTCAGGATCGATTTGAAATCTATCATGGTTTCAGAGAAATCATACTCCATGGTCCGTTGTTCTGATAGAATGTTGAACGACTACCATTACCTAAAATCTATCCACTCAATAAAAATTATTTCACACCACAGACTCATCTTGGTCAGGATCGATTTGAAATCTATCATGGTTTCAGAGAAAGCGTACTCCATAGTTTGTTGTTCTGATAGAATGTTGAACGACTACCCCTAACTAAAATCTATCCACTCAACAAAATTTATTTCACACCACAGACTCATCTTGGTCAGGATCGATTTAAAATCTATCATGGTTTCAGAAAAATCATACTCCATGGTTCGTTGTTCTGATAGAATGTTGAACAACTACCCCAACTAAAATCTATCCACACAAAAAAATTATTTCACACCACAGGCTCATTTTGGCAGGATCGATTTGAAATCTATCATGGTTTCAGAGAAATCATGCTCCATAGTTTGTTGTTCTGATAGAATGTTGAACGACTACCCCTAACTAAAATCTATCCACTCAAAAAAAGTTATTTCACACCACAGACTCATCTTGGTCAGGATCGATTTAAAATCTATCATGGTTTCAGAAAAAATCATACTCCATGTTTCGCTGTTCTGATAGAATATTTAACGACTACCCCAATTAAAATCTATCCACTCAACACAAATTATTTCGCACCACAGACTCATCTTGGTCAGGATCGATTTGAAACTATCATGGTTTCAGAGAAATCATACTCCATGGTTCGTTGTTCTGATAGAATGTTGAACGACTACCCCAACTAAAATCTATCCACCGAAGCAAAAATGATTTCACACCACAGACTCATTTTGGTCAGGATCGATTTGAAATCTATCATGGTTTCAGAGAAATCATAAAACATTGTTCGTTGTTCTGATAGAATGTTGAACGACTACCCCTTACTAAAATCTATCCACTCAATAAAAATTATTTCACACCACAGACTCATTCGGTCAGGATCGATGTGAAATCTATCATGGTTTCAGAGAAATCATACTCCATGGTTCGTTGTTCTGATAGAATGTTGAACGACTACCCCTAACTAAAATCTATCCACTCAACAAAAATTATTTCACACCACAGACTCATTTTGGTCAGGATCGATTTGAAATCTATCATGGTTTCAGAGAAATCATACTCCATGGTTCGTTGTTCTGATAGAAAGCTGGACGACTACCCCAACTAAAATCTATCCACTCAACAAAAATTATTTCACAGCACAGACTCATCTTGGTCAGGATCGATTTAAAATCTGTCATGGTTTCAGAGAAATCATACTCCATGGTTCGCTGTTCTGATAGAATATTGAACGACTACCCCAATTAAAATCTATCCACTCAACAAAAATTATTTCGCACCACAGACTCATCTTGGTCAGGATCGATTTGAAATCTATCATGGTTTCAGAGAAATCATACTCAAGGGTTCGTTGTTCTGATAGAATGTTGAACGACTACCCCAACTAAAATCTATCCACCGAAGCAAAAATGATTTCACACCACAGACTGATCTTGGTCAGGATCGATTTGAAATCTATTATGGTTTCAGAGAAATCATACTCCATGGTTCGTTGTTCTGATAGAATGTTGAACGACTACCATTACCTAAAATCTATCCACTCAATAAAAATTATTTCACACCACAGACTCATCTTGGTCAGGATCGATTTGAAATCTATCATGGTTTCAGAGAAATCATACTCCATGGTTCGTTGTTCTGATAGAATGTTGAACGACTACCCCTAACTAAAATCTATCCACTCAACAAAAATTATTTCACGCCACAGACTCATTTTGGTCAGGATCGATTTGAAATCTATCATGGTTTCAGAGAAATCATACTCCATGGTTCGTTGTTCTGATAGAATTCTGGACGACTACCCCAACTAAAATCTATCCACTCAACAAAATTTATTTCACAGCACAGACTCATCTTGGTCAGGATCGATTTGAAATTTATAATGGTTTCAGCGAAATCATACTCCATGATTCGTTGTTCTGATAGAATATTGAACGACTACCCCTAACTAAAATCTATCCACTCAACAAAAATTATTTCACACCACAGACTCATCTTGGTCAGGATCGATTTGAAATCTATCATGGTTTCAGAGAAAGCGTACTCCATAGTTTGTTGTTCTGATAGAATGTTGAACGACTACCCCTAACTAAAATCTATCCACTCAACAAAATTTATTTCACACCACAGACTCATCTTGGTCAGGATCGATTTGAAATCTATCATGGTTTCAGAGAAATCATACTCCATGGTTCGTTGTTCTGATAGAATGTTGAACGACTACCCCAAATAAAATCTATCCACTCAACAAAAATTATTTCGCACCACAGACTCATCTTGGTCAGGATCGATTTGAAATCTATCATGGTTTCAGAGAAATCATACTCCATGGTTCGTTGTTCTGATACAATGTTGAACGACTACCCCAACTGAAATCTATCCACTCAACAAAAATTATTTCACACCACAGACTGATCTTGGTCAGGATCGATTTGAAATCTATCATGGTTTCAGAGAAATCATACTCCATGGTCCGTTGTTCTGATAGAATGTTGAACGACTACCATTACCTAAAATCTATCCACTCAATAAAAATTATTTCACACCACAGACTCATCTTGGTCAGGATCGATTTGAAATCTATCATGGTTTCAGAGAAAGCGTACTCCATAGTTTGTTGTTTTGATAGAATGTTGAACGACTACCCCTAACTAAAATCTATCCACTCAACAAAATTTATTTCACACCACAGACTCATCTTGGTCAGGATCGATTTGAAATCTATCATGGTTTCCGAGAAATCATACTCCATGGCACCGAAGCAAAAATGATTTCACACCACAGACTGATCTTGGTCAGGATCGATTTGAAATCTATCATGGTTTCAGAGAAATCATAAAACATTGTTCGTTGTTCTGATAGAATGTTGAACGACTACCCCTTACTAAAATCTATCCACTCAATAAAAATTATTTCACACCATAGACTCATTTGGTCAGGATCGATTTGAAATCTATCATGGTTTCAGAGAAATCATACTCCATGGTTCGCTGTTCTCATAGAATATTGAACGACTACCCCAACTCAAATCTATCCACTCAACAAAAATTATTTCACACCACAGACTCATTTTGGTCAGGATCGATTTGAAATCTATCTTGCTTTCAGAGAAATCATACCAAATCTATCCACTCAAAAAAAATTATTTCACACCACAGACTCATCTTGGTCAGGATCGATTTAAAATGTATCATGGTTTCAGAGAAATCATACTCCATGGTTCGCTGTTCTGATAGAATATTGAACGACTACCCCAATTAAATTCTATCCACTCAACAAAAATTATTTCGCACCACAGACTCATCTTGGTCAGGATCGATTCATGGTTTCAGAGAAATCATACTCCATGGTTCGTTGTTCTGATACAATGTTGAACGACTACCCCAACTAAAATCTATCCACCGAAGCAAAAATGATTTCACACCACAGACTGATCTTGGTCAGGATCGATTTGAAATCTATCATGGTTTCAGAGAAAGCGTACTCCATAGTTTGTTGTTCTGATAGAATGTTGAACGACTACCCCTAACTAAAATCTATCCACTCAACAAAATTTATTTCACACCACAGACTCATCTTGGTCAGGATCGATTTGAAATCTATCATGGTTTCAGAGAAATCATACTCCATGGTTCGTTGTTCTGATAGAATATTGAACGACTACCCCAACTAAAATCTATCCACTCAACAAAAATTATTTCGCACCACAGACTCATCTTGGTCAGGATCGATTTGAAATCTATCATGGTTTCAGAGAAATCATACTCCATGGTTCGTTGTTCTGATAGAATGTTGAACGACTACCCCAACTAAAATCTATCCACCGAAGCAAAAATGATTTCACACCACAGACTGATCTTGGTCAGGATCGATTTGAAATCTATCATGGTTTCAGAGAAATCATACTCCATGGTTCGTTGTTCTGATAGAATGTTGTACGACTACCATTACCTAAAATCTATCCACTCAATAAAAATTATTTCACACCACAGACTCATCTTGGTCAGGATCGATTTGAAATCTATCATGGTTTCAGAGAAAGCGTACTCCATAGTTTGTTGTTCTGATAGAATGTTGAACGACTACCCCTAACTAAAATCTATCCACTCAACAAAATTTATTTCACACCACAGACTCATCTTGGTCAGGATCGATTTGAAATCTATCATGGTTTCAGAGAAATCATACTCCATGGTTCGTTGTTCTGATAGAATATTGAACGACTACCCCAACTAAAATCTATCCACTCAACAAAAATTATTTCGCACCACAGACTCATCTTGGTCAGGTTCGATTTGAAATCTATCATGGTTTCAGAGAAATCATACTCCATGGTTCGTTGTTCTGATAGAATGTTGAACGACTACCCCAACTAAAATCTATCCACCGAAGCAAAAATGATTTCACACCACAGACTGATCTTGGTCAGGATCGATTTGAAATCTATCATGGTTTCAGAGAAATCATACTCCATGGTTCGTTGTTCTGATAGAATGCTGGACGACTACCCCAACTAAAATCTATCCACTCAACAAAAATTATTTCACACCACAGACTCATCTTGGTCAGGATCGATTTGAAATCTATCATGGTTTCAGAGAAAGCGTACTCCATAGTTTGTTGTTCTGATAGAATGTTGAACGACTACCCCTAACTAAAATCTATCCACTCAACAAAAATTATTTCACACCACAGACTCATTTTGGTCAGGATCGATTTGAAATCTATCATGGTTTCAGAGAAATCATACTCCATGGTTCGCTGTTCTGATAGAATATTGAACGACTACCCCAATTAAAATCTATCCACTCAATAAAATTTATTTCACACCACAGACTCATTTTGGTCAGGATCGATTTGAAATCTATCATGGTTTCAGAGAAATCATACTCCATGGTTCGTTGTTCTGATAGAATGTTGAACGACTACCCCAAATAAAATCTATCCACTCAACAAAACTTATTTCACACCACAGACTCATCTTGGTCAGGATCGATTTGAAATTAATCATGGTTTCAGTGAAATCATACTCCATGGTTCGTTGTGCTGATAGAATATTGAACGACTACCCCAATTAAAATCTATCCACTCAACAAAAATTATTTCACACCACAGGCTCATTGTGGTCAGGATCGATTTGAAATCTATCATGGTTTCAGAGAAATCATACTCCATGGTTCGTTGTTCTGATAGAATGTTGAACGACTACCCCAACTAAAATCTATCCACTCAAAACAATTATTTCACACCACAGGCTCATTTTGGTCAGGATCGATTAGAAATCTATCATGGTTTCAGAGAAATCATACTCCATGGTTCGTTGTTCTGATAGAATATTGAACGACTACCCCTAACTAAAATCTATCCACTCAAAAAAAGTTATTTCACACCACAGACTCATCTTGGTAAGGATCGATTTAAAATCTATCATGGTTTCAGAAAAATTATACTCCATGGTTCGCTGTTCTGATAGAATATTGAACGACTACCCCAATTAAAATCTATCCACTCAACACAAATTGTTTCGCACCACAGACTCATCTTGGTCAGGATCGATTTGAAATCTATCATGGTTTCAGAGAAATCATACTCCATGGTTCGTTGTTCTGATAGAATGTTGAACGACTACCCCTAACTAAAATCTATCCACTCAACAAAAATTATTTCACACCACAGACTCATCTTGGTCAGGATCGATTTGAAATCTATCATGGTTTCAGAGAAATCATACTCCATGGTTCGTTGTTCTGATAGAATGTTGAACGACTACCCCTAACTAAAATCTATCCACTCAACAAAAATTATTTCACGCCACAGACTCATTTTGGTCAGGATCGATTTGAAATCTATCATGGTTTCAGAGAAATCATACTCCATGGTTCGTTGTTCTGATAGAATGCTGGACGACTACCCCAACTAAAATCTATCCACTCAACAAAAATTATTTCACAGCACAGACTCATCTTGGTCAGGATCGATTTGAAATCTATCATGGTTTCAGCGAAATCATACTCCATGGTTCGTTGTTCTGATAGAATATTGAACGATTACCCCTAACTAAAATCTATCCACTCAACAAAAATTATTTCACACCACAGACTCATCTTGGTCAGGATCGATTTGAAATCTATCATGGTTTCAGAGAAAGCGTTCTCCATAGTTTGTTTTTCTGATAGAATGTTGAACGACTACCCCTAACTAAAATCTATCCACTCAACAAAATTTATTTCACACCACAGACTCATCTTGGTCAGGATCGATTTGAAATCTATCATGGTTTCAGAGAAATCATACTCAATGGTTCGTTGTTCTGATAGAATGTTGAACGACTACCCCTAACTAAAATCTATCCACTCAACAAAATTTATTTCACAGCACAGACTCATCTTGGTCAGGATCGATTTGAAATCTATCATGGTTTCAGCGAAATCATACTCCATGGTTCGTTGTTCTGATAGAATATTGAACGATTACTCCTAACTAAAATCTATCCACTCAACAAAAATTATTTCACACCACAGACTCATCTTGGTCAGGATCGATTTGAAATCTATCATGGTTTCAGAGAAAGCGTTCTCCATAGTTTGTTTTTCTGATAGAATGTTGAACGACTACCCCTAACTAAAATCTATCCACTCAACAAAACTTATTTCACACCACAGACTCATCTTGGTCAGGATCGATTTGAAATTTATCATGGTTTCAGAGAAATCATACTCCATGGTTCGTTGTTCTGATAGAATATTGAACGACTACCCCAACTAAAATCTATCCACTCAACAAACATTATTTCACACCACAGGCTCATTTTGGTCATAATCGATTTGAAATCTATCATGGTTTCAGAGAAATCATACTCCATGGTTCGTTGTTCTGATACAATGTTGAACGACTACAACAACTCAAATCTATCCACTATCAAATCTATCATGGTTTCAGAGAAATCATACTCCATGGTTCGTTGTTCTGATAGAATATTGAACGACTACCCCAACTAAAATCTATCCACTCAACAAACATTATTTCACACCACAGGCTCATTTTGGTCATAATCGATTTGAAATCTATAATGGTTTCAGAGAAATCATACTCCATGGTTCGTTGTTCTGATACAATGTTGAACGACTACCCCAACTCAAATCTATCCACTATCAAAT
Source organism: Xylota sylvarum (assembly GCA_905220385.1). Lineage (NCBI taxonomy): Eukaryota > Metazoa > Arthropoda > Insecta > Diptera > Syrphidae > Xylota > Xylota sylvarum. Next base: position 1,073,996 of record CAJMZQ010000060.1, read on the forward strand.
CTATCATGGTTTCAGAGAAATCATACTCCATGGTTCGCTGTTCTGATAGAATATTGAACGACTACCCCTAACTAAAATCTATCCACTCAACAAAAATTATTTCGCACCACAGACTCATCTTGGTCAGGATCGATTTGAAATCTATCATGGTTTCAGAGTAATCATACTCCGTGGTTCGTTGTTCTGATAGAATATTGAACGACTACCCCTAACTAAAATCTATCCACTCAAAAAAAGTTATTTCACGCCACAGACTCATCTTGGTCAGGATCGATTTGAAATCTATCATGGTTTCAGAGAAATCATACTCCATGGTTCGTTGCTCTGATAGAATATTGAACGACTACCCCTAACTAAAATCTATTTGCTCAACAAAAATTATTTCACACCACAGCCTCGTCTTGGTCAGGATCGATTTAAAATCTATCATGGTTTCAGAGAAATCATATTCCATGGTTCGCTGTTCTGATAGAATATTGAACGACTACCCCAATTAAAATCTATCCACTCAACAAAAATTATTTCGCACCACAGACTCATATTGGTCAGGATCGATTTGAAATCTATCATGGTTTCAGAGAAAGCGTACTCCATAGTTTGTTGTTCTGATAGAATGTTGAACGACTACCCCAACTAAAATCTATCCACCGAAGCAAAAATGATTTCACACCACAGGCTGATCTTGGTCAGGATCGATTTGAAATCTATCATGGTTTCAGAGAAATCATACTCCATGGTTCGTTGTTCTGATAGAATGTTGAACGACTACCATTACCTAAAATCTATCCACTCAATAAAAATTATTTCACACCACAGACTCATTTTGGTCAGGATCGATATGAAATCTATCATGGTTTCAGAGAAATCATACTCCATGGTTCGTTGTTCTGATAGAATGTTGAACGACTACCCCTAACTAAAATCTATCCACTCAATAAAAATTATTTCACGCCACAGACTCATTTTGGTCAGGATCGATTTGAAATCTATCATGGTTTCAGAGAAAGCGTACTCCATAGTTTGTTGTTCTGATAGAATGTTGAACGACTACCCCAATTAAAATCTATCCACCGAAGCAAAAATGATTTCACACCACAGGCTGATGTTGGTCAGGATCGATTTAAAATCTATCATGGTTTCAGAGAAATCATACTCCATGGTTCGTTGTTCTGATAGAATGTTGAACGACTACCCCAACTAAAATCTATCCACCGAAGCAAAAATGATTTCACACCACAGGCTGATCTTGGTCAGGATCGATTTAAAATCTATCATGGTTTCAGAGAAATCATACTCCATGGTTCGTTGTTCTGATAGAATGTTGAACGACTACCCCTAACTAAAATCTATCCACTCAACGCAAATTGTTTCGCACCACAGACTCATCTTGGTCAGGATCGATTTGAAATCTATCATGGTTTCAGAGAAATCATACTCCATGGTTCGTTGTTCTGATAGAATGTTGAACGACTACCCCTAACTAAAATCTATCCACTCAACACAAATTGTTTCGCACCACAGACTCATCTTGGTCAGGATCGATTTGAAATCTATCATGGTTTCAGAGAAATCATACTCCATGGTTCGTTGTTCTGATAGAATGTTGAACGACTACCCCAACTAAAATCTATCCACTCAAAAAAATTATTTCACACCACAGGCTCATTTTGGTCAGGATCGATTTGAAATATATCATGGTTTCAGAGAAATCATACTCCATGGTTCGCTGTTTTGATAGAATATTGAACAACTACCCCTAACTAAAATCTATCCACTCAAAAAAAGTTATTTCACACCACAGACTCATCTTGGTCAGGATCGATTTGAAATCTATCATGGTTTCAGAGAAAGCGTACTCCATAGTTTGTTGTTCTGATAGAATGTTGAACGACTACCCCTAACTAAAATCTATCCACTCAACAAAATTTATTTCACACCACAGACTCATCTTGGTCTGGATCGATTTGAAATCTATCATGGTTTCAGAGAAATCATACTCCATGGTTCGCTGTTCTGATAGAATATTGAACGACTACCCCAACTAAAATCTATCCACTCAACAAAAATTATTTCGCACCACAGACTCATCTTGGTCAGGATCGATTTGAAATCTATCATGGTTTCAGAGAAATCATACTCCATGGTTGGTTGTTCTGATAGAATGTTGAACGACTACCCCAACTAAAATCTATCCACTCAACAAAATTTATTTCATACCACAGACTCATCTTGGTCAGGATCGATTTGAAATCTATCATGGTTTCAGAGAAATCATACTCCATGGTTCGTTGTTCTGATAGAATGTTGAACGACTACCCCAAATAAAATCTATCCGCTCAACAAAATTTATTTCACACCACAGACTCATCTTGGTCAGGATCGGTTTGAAATTTATCATGGTTTCAGTGAAATCATTCTCCATGGTTCGTTGTTCTGATAGAATATTGAACGACTACCCTAACTAAACTCTATCCACTCAACAAAAATTATTTCACACCCCAGACTCACTGGGTCAGGATCGATTTGAAATCTATCATGGTTTCAGAGAAATCATACTCCATGGTTCGTTGTTCTGATAGAATGTTGAACAACTACCCCAACTAAAATCTATCCACTCAAAAAAATTATTTCACACCACAGGCTCATTTTGGCAGGATCGATTTGAAATCTATCATGGTTTCAGAGAAATCATACTCCATGGTTCGTTGTTCTGATAGAATATTGAACGACTACCCCTATCTAAAATCTGTCCACTCAAAAAAAGTTATTTCACACCACAGACTCATCTTGGTCAGGATCGATTTAAAATCTATCATGGTTTCAGAGAAATCATACTCCATGGTTCGTTGTTCTGATAGAATGTTGAACGACTACCCCTAACTAAAATCTATCCACTCAACGGAAATTGTTTCGCACCACAGACTCATCTTGGTCAGGATCGATTTGAAATCTATCATGGTTTCAGAGAAATCATACTCCATGGTTCGTTGTTCTGATAGAATGTTGAACGACTACCCCTAACTAAAATCTATCCACTCAACACAAATTGTTTCGCACCACAGACTCATCTTGGTCAGGATCGATTTGAAATCTATCATGGTTTCAGAGAAATCATACTCCATGGTTCGTTGTTCTGATAGAATGTTGAACGACTACCCCTAACTAAAATCTATCCACTCAACACAAATTGTTTCGCACCACAGACTCATCTTGGTCAGGATCGATTTGAAATCTATCATGGTTTCAGAGAAATCATACTCCATGGTTCGTTGTTCTGATAGAATGTTGAACGACTACCCCAAATAAAATCTATCCACTCAACAAAATTTATTTCACACCACAGACTCATCTTGGTCAGGATCGGTTTGAAATTTATCATGGTTTCAGTGAAATCATTCTCCATGGTTCGTTGTTCTGATAGAATATTGAACGACTACCCTAACTAAACTCTATCCACTCAACAAAAATTATTTCACACCCCAGACTCACTGGGTCAGGATCGATTTGAAATCTATCATGGTTTCAGAGAAATCATACTCCATGGTTCGTTGTTCTGATAGAATGTTGAACAACTACCCCAACTAAAATCTATCCACTCAAAAAAATTATTTCACACCACAGGCTCATTTTGGCAGGATCGATTTGAAATCTATCATGGTTTCAGAGAAATCATACTCCATGGTTCGTTGTTCTGATAGAATATTGAACGACTACCCCAATTAAAATCTGTCCACTCAACACAAATTATTTCGCACCACAGACTCATCTTGGTCAGGATCGATTTGAAACTATCACGGTTTCAGAGAAATCATACTCCATGGTTCGTTGTTCTGATAGAATGTTGAACGACTACCCCAACTAAAATCTATCCACCGAAGCAAAAATGATTTCACACCACAGACTGATCTTGGTCATAATCGATTTGAAATCTATCATGGTTTCAGAGAAATCATAAAACATTGTTCGTTGTTCTGATAGAATGTTGAACGACTACCCCTTACTAAAATCTATCCACTCAATAAAAATTATTTCACACCACAGACTCATTTGGTCAGGATCGATTTGAAATCTATCATGGTTTCAGAGAAATCATACTCCATGGTTCGCTGTTCTCATACAATGTTGAACGACTACCCCAACTCAAATCTATCCACTCAAAAAAAATTATTTCACACCACAAACTCATTTTGGTCTGGATCGATTTGAAATCTATGTTGCTTTCAGAGAAATCATACCAAATCTATCCACTCAAAAAAAGTTATTTCACACCACAGACTCATCTTGGTCAGGATCGATTTAAAATCTATCATGGTTTCAGAGAAATCATACTCCATGGTTCGCTGTTCTGATAGAATATTGATTGACTACCCCAATTAAAATCTATCCACTCAACAAAAATTATTTCGCACCACAGACTCATCTTGGTCAGGATCGATTTGAAATCTATCATGGTTTCAGAGAAATCATACTCCATGGTTCGTTGTTCTGATACAATGTTGAACGACTACCCCAACTAAAATCTATCCACCGAAGCAAAAATGATTTCACACCACAGACTGATCTTGGTCAGAATCGATTTGAAATCTATCATGGTTTCAGAGAAATCATACTCCATGGTTCGTTGTTCTGATAGAATGTTGAACGACTACCATTACCTAAAATCTATCCACTCAATAAAAATTATTTCAGACCACAGACTCATCTTGGTCAGGATCGATTTGAAATCTATCATGGTTTCAGAGAAAGCGTACTCCATAGTTTGTTGTTCTGATAGAATGTTGAACGACTACCCCTAACTAAAATCTATCCACTCAACAAAATTTATTTCACACCACAGACTCATCTTGGTCAGGATCGATTTGAAATCTATCATGGTTTCAGAGAAATCATACTCCATGGTTCGTTGTTCTGATAGAATGTTGAACGACTACCATTACCTAAAATCTATCCACTCAATAAAAATTATTTCACACCACAGACTCATCTAGGTCAGGATCGATTTGAAATCTATCATGGTTTCAGAGAAAGCGTACTCCATAGTTTGTTGTTCTGATAGAATGTTGAACGACTACCCCTAACTAAAATCTATCCACTCAACAAAATTTATTTCACACCACAGACTCATCTTGGTCTGGATCGATTTGAAATCTATCATGGTTTCAGAGAAATCATACTCCATGATTCGCTGTTCTGATAGAATATTGAACGACTACCCCAACTAAAATCTATCCACTCAACAAAAATTATTTCGCACCACAGACTCATCTTGGTCAGGATCGATTTGAAATCTATCATGGTTTCAGAGAAATCATACTCCATGGTTCGTTGTTCTGATAGAATGTTGAACGACTACCCCAACTAAAATCTATCCACTCAAAAAAATTATTTCACACCACAGGCTCATTTTGGTCAGGATCGATTTGAAATATATCATGGTTTCAGAGAAATCATACTCCATGGTTCGCTGTTTTGATAGAATATTGAACGACTACCCCTAACTAAAATCTATCCACTCAAAAAAAGTTATTTCACACCACAGACTCATCTTGGTCAGGATCGATTTGAAATCTATCATGGTTTCAGAGAAAGCGTACTCCATAGTTTCTTGTTCTGATAGAATGTTGAACGACTACCCCTAACTAAAATCTATCCACTCAACAAAATTTATTTCACACCACAGACTCATCTTGGTCTGGATCGATTTGAAATCTATCATGGTTTCAGAGAAATCATACTCCATGGTTCGCTGTTCTGATAGAATATTGAACGACTACCCCAACTAAAATCTATCCACTCAACAAAAATTATTTCGCACCACAGACTCATCTTGGTCAGGATCGATTTGAAATCTATCATGGTTTCAGAGAAATCATACTCCATGGTTGGTTGTTCTGATAGAATGTTGAACGACTACCCCAACTAAAATCTATCCACTCAACAAAATTTATTTCACACCACAGACTCATCTTGGTCAGGATCGATTTGAAATCTATCATGGTTTCAGAGAAATCATACTCCATGGTTCGTTGTTCTGATAGAATGTTGAACGACTACCCCAAATAAAATATATCCACTCAACAAAATTTATTTCACACCACAGACTCATCTTGGTCAGGATCGATTTGAAATTTATCATGGTTTCAGTGAAATCATTCTCCATGGTTCGTTGTTCTGATAGAATATTGAACGACTACCCTAACTAAACACTATCCACTCAACAAAAATTATTTCACAAACCAGACTCACTGGGTCAGGATCGATTTGAAATCTATCATGGTTTCAGAGAAATCATACTCCATGGTTCGTTGTTCTGATAGAATGTTGAACAACTACCCCAAATAAAATCTATCCACTCAAAAAAATTATTTCACACCACAGGCTCATTTTGGCAGGATCGATTTGAAATCTATCATGGGTTCAGAGAAATCATACTCCATGGTTCGTTGTTCTGATAGAATATTGAACGACTACCCCTATCTAAAATCTATCCACTCAAAAAAAGTTATTTCACACCACAGACTCATCTTGGTCAGGATCGATTTAAAATCTATCATGGTTTCAGAGAAATCATACTCCATGGTTCGCTGTTCTGATAGAATATTGAACGACTACCCCAATTAAAATCTATCCACTCAACACAAATTATTTCGCACCACAGACTCATCTTGGTCAGGATCGATTTGAAACTATCATGGTTTCAGAGAAATCATACTCCATGGTTCGTTGTTCTGATAGAATGTTGAACGACTACCCCAACTAAAATCTATCCACCGAAGCAAAAATGATTTCACACCACAGACTGATCTTGGTCAGGATCGATTTGAAATCTATCATGGTTTCAGAGAAATCATAAAACATTGTTCGTTGTTCTGATAGAATGTTGAACGACTACCCCTTACTAAAATCTATCCACTCAATAAAAATTATTTCACACCACAGACTCATTTGGTCAGGATCGATTTGAAATCTATCATGGTTTCAGAGAAATCATACTCCATGGTTCGCTGTTCTCATAGAATATTGAACGACTACCCCAACTCAAATCTATCCACTCAACAAAAATTATTTCACACCACAGACTCATTTTGGTCAGGATCGATTTGAAATCTATCTTGCTTTCAGAGAAATCATACCAAATCTATCCACTCAAAAAAAGTTATTTCACACCACAGACTCATCTTGGTCAGGATCGATTTAAAATCTATCATGGTTTCAGAGAAATCATACTCCATGGTTCGCTGTTCTGATAGAATATTGAACGACTACCCCAATTAAAATCTATCCACTCAACAAACATTATTTCGCACCACAGACTCATCTTGGTCAGGATCGATTTGAAATCTATCATGGTTTCAGAGAAATCATACTCCATGGTTCGTTGTTCTGATACAATGTTGAACGACTACCCCAACTAAAATCTATCCACCGAAGCAGAAATGATTTCACACCACAGACTGATTTTGGTCAGGATCGATTTGAAATCTATCATGGTTTCAGAGAAATCATACTCCATGGTTCGTTGTTCTGATAGAATGTTGAAGGACTACCATTACCTAAAATCTATCCACTCAATAAAAATTATTTCACACCACAGACTCATCTTGGTCAGGATCGATTTGAAATCTATCATGGTTTCAGAGAAAGCGTACTCCATAGTTTGTTGTTCTGATAGAATGTTGAACGACTACCCCTAACTAAAATCTATCCACTCAACAAAATTTATTTCACACCACAGACTCATCTTGGTCAGGATCGATTTGAAATCTATCATGGTTTCCGAGAAATCATACTCCATGGTTCGTTGTTCTGATAGAATGTTGAACGACTACCATTACCTAAAATCTATCCACTCAATAAAAATTATTTCACACCACAGACTCATCTAGGTCAGGATCGATTTGAAATCTATCATGGTTTCAGAGAAAGCGTACTCCATAGTTTGTTGTTCTGATAGAATGTTGAACGACTACCCCTAACTAAAATCTATCCACTCAACAAAATTTATTTCACACCACAGACTCATCTTGGTCTGGATCGATTTGAAATCTATCATGGTTTCAGAGAAATCATACTCCATGATTCGCTGTTCTGATAGAATATTGAACGACAACCCCAACTAAAATCTATCCACTCAACAAAAATTATTTCGCACCACAGACTCATCTTGGTCAGGATCGATTTGAAATCTATCATGGTTTCAGAGAAATCATACTCCATGGTTCGTTGTTCTGATAGAATGTTGAACGACTACCCCTAACTAAAATCTATCCACAGAAGCAAAATGATTTCACACCACAGACTGATCTTGGTCAGGATCGATTTGAAATCTATCATGGTTTCAGAGAAATCATACTCCATGGTTCGTTGTTCTGATAGAATGTTGAACGACTACCATTACCTAAAATCTATCCACTCAGTAAAAATTATTTCACACCACAGACTCATCTTGGTCAGGATTGATTTGAAATCTATCATGGTTTCAGAGAAATCATACTCCATGGTTCGTTGTTCTGATAGATAGTTGAACGACTACCCCAACTAAAATCTATCCACTCAACAAAAATTATTTCACACCACAGACTCATTTTGGTCTGGATCGATATGAAATCTATCATGGTTTCAGAGAAATCATACTCCATGGTTCGTTGTTCTGATAGAATGTTGAACGACTACCCCTAACTAAAATCTATCCACTCAACAAAATTTATTTCACACCACAGACTCATCTTGGTCGGGATCGATTTGAAATCTATCATGGTTTCAGAGAAATCATACTCCATGGTTCGTTGTTCTGATAGAATGTTGGACGACTACCCCAACTAAAATCTATCCACTCAACAAAAATTATTTCACAATACAGACTCATCTTGGTCAGGATCGATTTGAAATCTATCATGGTTTCAGAGAAAGCGAACTCCATAGTTTGTTGTTCTGATAGAATGTTGAACGACTACCCTAACTAAAATCTATCCACTCAACAAAATTTATTTCACACCACAGACTCATCTTGGTCAGGATCGATTTGAAATCTATCATGGTTTCAGAGAAATCATACTCCATGGTTCGCTGTTCTGATAGAATATTGAACGACTACCCCAATTAAAATCTGTCCACTCAACAAAACTTATTTCACACCACAGACTCATTTTGGTCAGGATCGATTTGAAATCTATCATGGTTTCAGAGAAATCATACTTCATGGTTCGCTGTTCTGATAGAATATTGAACGACCATTCCAATTAAAATCTATCCAGTCAACAAAAATTATTTCACACCACAGACTCATCTTGGTCAGGATTGATTTGAAATCTATCATGGTTTCAGAGAAATCATACTCCATGGTTCGTTGTTCTGATAGATAGTTGAACGACTACCCCAACTAAAATCTATCCACTCAACAAAAATTATTTCACACCACAGACTCATTTTGGTCAGGATCGATATGAAATCTATCATGGTTTCAGAGAAATCATACTCCATGGTTCGTTGTTCTGATAGAATGTTGAACGACTACCCCTAACTAAAATCTATCCACTCAACAAAATTTATTTCACACCACAGACTCATCTTGGTCAGGATCGATTTGAAATCTATCATGGTTTCAGAGAAATCATACTCCATGGTTCGTTGTTCTGATAGAATGCTGGACGACTATCCCAACTAAAATCTATCCACTCAACAAAAATTATTTCACACCACAGACTCATCTTGGTCAGGATCGATTTGAAATCTATCATGGTTTCAGAGAAAGCGTACTCCATGGTTTGTTGTTCTGATAGAATGTTGAACGACTACCCTAACTAAAATCTATCCACTCAACAAAATTTGTTTCACACCACAGACTCATCTTGGTCAGGATCGATTTGAAATCTATCATGGTTTCAGAGAAATCATACTCCATGGTTCGCTGTTCTGATAGAATATTGAACGACTACCCCAATTAAAATCTATCCACTCAACAAAACTTATTTCACACCACAGACTCATTTTGGTCAGGATCGATTTGAAATCTATCATGGTTTCAGAGAAATCATACTCCATGGTTCGCTGTTCTGATAGAATATTGAACGACCATTCCAATTAAAATCTATCCAGTCAACAAAAATTATTTCACAGCACAGACTCATCTTGGTCAGAATCGATTTGAAATTTATAATGGTTTCAGCGAAATCATACTCCATGGCCCGTTGTTCTGATAGAATGTTGAACGACTACCCGTAACTAAAATCTATCCACTCAACAAAATTTATTTCACACCACAGACTCATTTTGGTCAGGATCGATTTGAAATCTATCATGGTTTCAGAGAAATCATACTCCATGGTTCGTTGTTCTGATAGAATGTTGAACGACTACCCCAACTAAAATCTATCCACTCAACAAAACTTATTTCACACCACAGACTCATCTTGGTCAGGATCGATTTGAAATTTATCATGGTTTCAGTGAAATCATACTCCATGTTTCGTTGTGCTGATAGAATATTGAACGACTACCCTAACTAAACTCTATCCACTCAACAAAAATAATTTCACACCACAGGCTCATTGTGGTCAGGATCGATTTGAAACCTATCATGGTTTCAGAGAAATCATACTCCATGGTTCGTTGTTCTGATAGAATATTGAACGACTACCCCTAACTAAAATCTATCCACTCAAAAAAAGTTATTTCAAACCACAGACTCATCTTGGTCAGGATCGATTTAAAATCTATCATGGTTTCAGAAAAATCATACTCCATTGTTCGCTGTTCTGATAGAATATTGAACGACTACCCCAATTAAAATCTATCCACTCAACACAAATTGTTTCGCACCACAGACTCATCTTGGTCAGGATCGATTTGAAATCTATCATGGTTTCAGAGAAATCATACTCCATGGTTCGTTGTTCTGATAGAATGTTGAACGACTACCCCTAACTAAAATCTATCCACTCAACAAAAATTATTTCACACCACAGACTCATCTTGGTCAGGATCGATTTGAAACCTATCATGGTTTCAGAGAAATCATACTCCATGGTTCGTTGTTCTGATAGAATGTTGAACGACTACCCCTAACTAAAATCTATCCACTCAACAAAAATTATTTCACGCCACAGACTCATTTTGGTCAGGATCGATTTGAAATCTATCATGGTTTCAGAGAAATCATACTCCATGGTTCGTTGGTCTGATACAATGTTGAACGACTACCCCAACTCAAATCTATCCACTATCAAATCTATCATGGTTTCAGAGAAATCATACTCCATGGTTCGTTGTTCTGATAGAATGTTGAACGACTACCCCAACTAAAATCTATCCACCGAAGCAAAAATGATTTCACACCACAGGCTGATCTTGGTCAGGATCGATTTAAAATCTATCATGGTTTCAGAGAAATCATACTCCATGGTTCGCTGTTCTGATAGAATATTGAACGACTACCCCTAACTAAAATCTATCCACTCAACAAAAATTATTTCGCACCACAGACTCATCTTGGTCAGGATCGATTTGAAATCTATCATGGTTTCAGAGAAATCATACTCCGTGGTTCGTTGTTCTGATAGAATATTGAACGACTACCCCTAACTAAAATCTATCCACTCAAAAAAAGTTATTTCACACCACAGACTCATCTTGGTCAGGATCGGTTTGAAATCTATCATGGTTTCAGAGAAATCATACTCCATGGTTCGTTGCTCTGATAGAATATTGAACGACTACCCCTAACTAAAATCTATCCACTCAACAAAAATTATTTGACACCACAGACTCATCTTGGTCAGGATCGATTTAAAATCTATCATGGTTTCAGAGAAATCATACTCCATGATTCGCTGTTCTGATAGAATATTGAACGACTACCCCAATTAAAATCTATCCACTCAACAAAAATTATTTCGCACCACAGACTCATCTTGGTCAGGATCGATTTGAAATCTATCATGGTTTCAGAGAAAGCGTACTCCATAGTTTGTTGTTCTGATAGAATGTTGAACGACTACCCCAACTAAAATCTATCCACCGAAGCAAAAATGATTTCACAAAACAGGCTGATCTTGGTCAGGATCGATTTGAAATCTATCATGGTTTCAGAGAAATCATACTCCATGGTTAATTGTTCTGATAGAATGTTGAACGACTACCATTACCTAAAATCTATCCACTCAATAAAAATTATTTCACACCACAGACTCATTTTGGTCAGGATCGATATGAAATCTATCATGGTTTCAGAGAAATCATACTCCATGGTTCGTTGTTCTGATAGAATGTTGAACGACTACCCCTAACTAAAATCTATCCACTCAACAAAAATTATTTCACGCCACAGACTCATTTTGGTCAGGATCGATTTGAAATCTATCATGGTTTCAGAGAAATCATACTCCATGGTTCGTTGTTCTGATAGAAAGTTGAACGACTACACCAACTAAAATCTATATACTCAACAAAACTTGTGTCACACCACACACTCATTTTGGTCAGGATCGATATGAAATCTATCATGGTTTCAGAGAAATCATACTCCATGGTTCGTTGTTCTGATAGAATGTTGAACGACTACCCCTAACTAAAATCTATCCACTCAACAAAAATTATTTCACGCCACAGACTCATTTTGGTCAGGATCGATTTGAAATCTATCATGGTTTCAGAGAAATCATACTCCATGGTTGGTTGCTCTGATAGAATGTTGAACGACTACCGCTAACTAACTAAAATCTATCCACTCAACAAAAATTATTTCACACCACAGACTCATTTTGGTCAGGATCGATATGAAATCTATCATGGTTTCAGAGAAATCATACTCCATGGTTCGTTGTTCTGATAGAATGTTGAACGACTACCCCTAACTAAAATCTATCCACTCAACAAAAATTATTTCACGCCACAGACTCATTTTGGTCAGGATCGATTTGAAATCTATCATGGTTTCAGAGAAATCATACTCCATGGTTCGTTGTTCTGATAGAATGTTGAACGACTACCGCTAACTAACTAAAATCTATCCACTCAACAAAAATTATTTCACGCCACAGACTCATCTTGGTCAGGATCGATTTGAAATCTATCATGGTTTCAGACAAATCATACTCCATGGTTCGTTGTTCTGATAGAATGTTGAACGACTACCGCTAACTAACTAAAATCTATCCACTCAACAAAAATTATTTCACGCCACAGACTCATCTTGGTCAGGATCGATTTGAAATCTATCATGGTTTCAGAGAAATCATACTCCACGGTTTGCTGTTCTGATAGAATGTTGAACGACTACCCCTAACTAAAATCTATCCACTCAACAAAAATTATTTCACGCCACAGACTCATTTTGGTCAGGATCGATTTGAAATCTATCATGGTTTCAGAGAAATCATACTCCATGGTTCGTTGTTCTGATAGAATGTTGAACGACTACCGCTAACTAACTAAAATCTATCCACTCAACAAAAATTACTTCACGCCACAGACTCATCTTGGTCAGGATCGATTTGAAATCTATCATGGTTTCAGAGAAATCATACTCCATGGTTCGTTGTTCTGATAGAATGTTGAACGACTACCCCTAACTAAAATCTATCCACTCAACAAAAATTATTTCACGCCACAGACTCATTTTGGTCAGGATCGATTTGAAATCTATCATGGTTTCAGAGAAATCATACTCCATGGTTCGTTGTTCTGATAGAATGTTGAACGACTACCGCTAACTAACTAAAATCTATCCACTCAACAAAAATTACTTCACGCCACAGACTCATCTTGGTCAGGATCGATTTGAAATCTATCATGGTTTCAGACAAATCATACTCCATGGTTCGTTGTTCTGATAGAATGTTGAACGACTACCGCTAACTAACTAAAATCTATCCACTCAACAAAAATTATTTCACGCCACAGACTCATCTTGGTCAGGATCGATTTGAAATCTATCATGGTTTCAGAGAAATCATACTCCATGGTTCGTTGTTCTGATAGAATGTTGAACGACTACCCCTAACTAAAATCTATCCACTCAACAAAAATTATTTCACGCCACAGACTCATTTTGGTCAGGATCGATTTGAAATCTATCACGGTTTCAGAGAAATCATACTCCATGGTTCGTTGTTCTGATAGAATGCTGGACGACTACCCCAACTAAAATCTATCCACTCAACAAAAATTATTTCACAGCACAGACTCATCTTGGTCAGGATCGATTTGAAATCTATCATGGTTTCAGCGAAATCATACTCCATGGTTCGTTGTTCTGATAGAATATTGAACGACTACCCCTAACTAAAATCTATCCACTCAACAAAAATTATTTCACACCACAGACTCATCTTGGTCAGGATCGATTTGAAATCTATCATGGTTTCAGAGAAATCATACTCAATGGTTCGTTGTTCTGATAGAATGTTGAACGACTACCCCAACTAAAATCTATCCACTCAACAAAATTTATTTCACACCACAGACTCATCTTGGTCAGGATCGATTTGAAATCTATCATGGTTTCAGAGAAATCATACTCAATGGTTCGTTGTTCTGATAGAATGTTGAACGACTACCCCAACTAAAATCTATCCACTCAACAAAACTTATTTCACACCACAGACTCATCTTGGTCAGGATCGATTTGAAATTTATCATGGTTTCAGAGAAATCATACTCCATGGTGCGTTGTTCTGATAGAATATTGAACGACTACCCCAACTAAAATCTATCCACTCAACAAACATTATTTCACACCACAGGCTCATTTTGGTCATAATCGATTTGAAATCTATCATGGTTTCAGAGAAATCATACTCCATGCTTCGTTGGTCTGATACAATGTTGAACGACTACCCCAACTCAAATCTATCCACTATCAAATCTATCATGGTTTCAGAGAAATCATACTCCATGGTTCGTTGTTCTGACAGAATGTTGAACGACTACCCCAACTAAAATCTATCCACCGAAGCAAAAATGATTTCACACCACAGGCTGATCTTGGTCAGGATCGATTTAAAATCTATCATGGTTTCAGAGAAATCATACTCCATGGTTCGCTGTTCTGATAGAATATTGAACGACTACCCCTAACTAAAATCTATCCACTCAACAAAAATTATTTCGCACCACAGACTCATCTTGGTCAGGATCGATTTGAAATCTATCATGGTTTCAGAGAAATCATACTCCGTGGTTCGTTGTTCTGATAGGATATTGAACGACTACCCCTAACTAAAATCTATCCACTCAAAAAAAGTTATTTCACACCACAGACTCATCTTGGTCAGGATCGGTTTGAAATCTATCATGGTTTCAGAGAAATCATACTCCATGGTTCGTTGCTCTGATAGAATATTGAACGACTACCCCTAACTAAAATCTATCCACTCAACAAAAATTATTTCACACCACAG
Organism: Xylota sylvarum; assembly: GCA_905220385.1. Lineage (NCBI taxonomy): Eukaryota > Metazoa > Arthropoda > Insecta > Diptera > Syrphidae > Xylota > Xylota sylvarum. Next base: position 1,089,394 of record CAJMZQ010000060.1, read on the forward strand.
ACTCATCTTGGTCAGGATCGATTTAAAATCTATCATGGTTTCAGAGAAATCATACTCCATGGTTCGCTGTTCTGATAGAATATTGAACGACTACCCCAATTAAAATCTATCCACTCAACAAAAATTATTTCGCACCACAGACTCATCTTGGTCAGGATCGATTTGAAATCTATCATGGTTTCAGAGAAAGCGTACTCCATAGTTTGTTGTTCTGATAGAATGTTGAACGACTACCCCAACTAAAATCTATCCACCGAAGCAAAAATGATTTCACAAAACAGGCTGATCTTGGTCAGGATCGTTTTAAAATCTATCATGGTTTCAGAGAAATCATACTCCATGGTTCGCTGTTCTGATAGAATATTGAACGACTACCCCAATTAAAATCTATCCACTCAACAAAAATTATTTCGCACCACAGACTCATCTTGGTCAGGATCGATTTGAAATCTATCATGGTTTCAGAGAAAGCGTACTCCATAGTTTGTTGTTCTGATAGAATGTTGAACGACTACCCCAACTAAAATCTATCCACCGAAGCAAAAATGATTTCACAAAACAGGCTGATCTTGGTGAGGATCGATTTGAAATCTATCATGGTTTCAGAGAAATCATACTCCATGGTTCGTTGTTCTGATAGAAAGTTGAACGACTACACCAACTAAAATCTATATACTCAACAAAAATTGTGTCACACCACAGACTCATTTTGGTCAGGATCGATATGAAATCTATCATGGTTTCAGAGAAATCATACTCCATGGTTCGTTGTTCTGATAGAATGTTGAACGACTACCCCTAACTAAAATCTATCCACTCAACAAAAATTATTTCACGCCACAGACTCATTTTGGTCAGGATCGATTTGAAATCTATCATGGTTTCAGAGAAATCATACTCCATGGTTCGTTGTTCTGATAGAATGTTGAACGACTACCGCTAACTAACTAAAATCTATCCACTCAACAAAAATTATTTCACGCCACAGACTCATCTTGGTCAGGATCGATTTGAAATCTATCATGGTTTCAGAGAAATCATACTCCATGGTTCGTTGTTCTGATAGAATGTTGAACGACTACCGCTAACTAACTAAAATCTATCCACTCAACAAAAATTATTTCACGCCACAGACTCACCTTGGTCAGGATCGATTTGAAATCTATCATGGTTTCAGAGAAATCATACTCCATGGCTTGTTGTTCTGATAGAATATTGAACGACTACCCCAACTAAAATCTATCCACTCAACAAAAATTATTTCACACCACAGACTCATCTTGGTCAGGATCGATATGAAATCTATCATGGTTTCAGAGAAAGCGTACTCCATAGTTTGTTGTTCTGATAGAATGTTGAACGACTACCCCTAACTAAAATCTATCCACTCAACAAAAATTATTTCACGCCACAGACTCATTTTGGTCAGGATCGATTTGAAATCTATCATGGTTTCAGACAAATCATACTCCATGGTTCGTTGTTCTGATAGAATGTTGAACGACTACCGCTAACTAACTAAAATCTATCCACTCAACAAAAATTATTTCACGCCACAGACTCATCTTGGTCAGGATCGATTTGAAATCTATCATGGTTTCAGACAAATCATACTCCATGGTTCGTTGTTCTGATAGAATGTTGAACGACTACCGCTAACTAACTAAAATCTATCCACTCAACAAAAATTATTTCACGCCACAGACTCATCTTGGTAGGATCGATTTGAAATCTATCATGGTTTCAGAGAAATCATACTCCACGGTTTGCTGTTCTGATAGAATATTGAACGACTACCCCAACTAAAATCTATCCACTCAACAAAAATTATTTCACACCACAGACTCATTTTGGTCAGGATCGATATGAAATCTATCATGGTTTCAGAGAAAGCGTACTCCATAGTTTGTTGTTCTGATAGAATGTTGAACGACTACCCCTAACTAAAATCTATCCACCGAAGCAAAAATGATTTCACACCACAGGCTGATCTTGGTCAGGATCGATTTAAAATCTATCATGGTTTCAGAGAAATCATACTCCATGGTTCGTTGTTCTGATAGAATGTTGAACGACTACCCCTAACTAAAATCTATCCACTCAACAAAAATTATTTCGCACCACAGACTCATCTTGGTCAGGATCGATTTGAAATCTATCATGGTTTCAGAGAAATCATACTCCGTGGTTCGTTGTTCTGATAGGATATTGAACGACTACCCCTAACTAAAATCTATTAACTCAAAAAAAGTTATTTCACACCACAGACTCATCTTGGTCAGGATCGATTTAAAATCTATCATGGTTTCAGAGAAATCATACTCCATGGTTCGCTGTTCTGATAGAATATTGAACGACTACCCCAATTAAAATCTATCCACTCAACAAAAATTATTTCGCACCACAGACTCATCTTGGTCAGGATCGATTTGAAATCTATCATGGTTTCAGAGAAAGCGTACTCCATAGTTTGTTGTTCTGATAGAATGTTGAACGACTACCCCAACTAAAATCTATCCACCGAAGCAAAAATGATTTCACAAAACAGGCTGATCTTGGTCAGGATCGATTTGAAATCTATCATGGTTTCAGAGAAATCATACTCCATGGTTAATTGTTCTGATAGAATGTTGAACGACTACCATTACCTAAAATCTATCCACTCAATAAAAATTATTTCACACCACAGACTCATTTTGGTCAGGATCGATATGAAATCTATCATGGTTTCAGAGAAATCATACTCCATGGTTCGTTGTTCTGATAGAATGTTGAACGACTACCCCTAACTAAAATCTATCCACTCAACAAAAATTATTTCACGCCACAGACTCATTTTGGTCAGGATCGATTTGAAATCTATCATGGTTTCAGAGAAATCATACTCCATGGTTCGTTGTTCTGATAGAAAGTTGAACGACTACACCAACTAAAATCTATATACTCAACAAAAATTGTGTCACACCACAGACTCATTTTGGTCAGGATCGATATGAAATCTATCATGGTTTCAGAGAAATCATACTCCATGGTTCGTTGTTCTGATAGAATGTTGAACGACTACCCCTAACTAAAATCTATCCACTCAACAAAAATTATTTCACGCCACAGACTCATTTTGGTCAGGATCGATTTGAAATCTATCATGGTTTCAGAGAAATCATACTCCATGGTTCGTTGTTCTGATAGAAAGTTGAACGACTACACCAACTAAAATCTATATACTCAACAAAAATTGTGTCACACCACAGACTCATTTTGGTCAGGATCGATATGAAATCTATCATGGTTTCAGAGAAATCATACTCCATGGTTCGTTGTTCTGATAGAATGTTGAACGACTACCCCTAACTAAAATCTATCCACTCAACAAAAATTATTTCACGCCACAGACTCATTTTGGTCAGGATCGATTTGAAATCTATCATGGTTTCAGAGAAATCATACTCCATGGTTCGTTGTTCTGATAGAATGTTGAACGACTACCGCTAACTAACTAAAATCTATCCACTCAACAAAAATTATTTCACGCCACAGACTCATCTTGGTCAGGATCGATTTGAAATCTATCATGGTTTCAGAGAAATCATACTCCATGGTTCGTTGTTCTGATAGAATGTTGAACGACTACCGCTAACTAACTAAAATCTATCCACTCAACAAAAATTATTTCACGCCACAGACTCACCTTGGTCAGGATCGATTTGAAATCTATCATGGTTTCAGAGAAATCATACTCCATGGCTTGTTGTTCTGATAGAATATTGAACGACTACCCCAACTAAAATCTATCCACTCAACAAAAATTATTTCACACCACAGACTCATCTTGGTCAGGATCGATATGAAATCTATCATGGTTTCAGAGAAAGCGTACTCCATAGTTTGTTGTTCTGATAGAATGTTGAACGACTACCCCTAACTAAAATCTATCCACCGAAGCAAAAATGATTTCACACCACAGGCTGATCTTGGTCAGGATCGATTTAAAATCTGTCATGGTTTCAGAGAAATCATACTCCATGGTTCGTTGTTCTGATAGAATGTTGAACGACTACCCCTAACTAAAATCTATCCACTCAACACAAATTGTTTCGCACCACAGACTCATCTTGGTCAGGATCGATTTGAAATCTATCATGGTTTCAGAGAAATCATACTCCATGGTTCGTTGTTCTGATAGAATGTTGAACGACTACCCCTAACTAAAATCTATCCACTCAACAAAAATTATTTCACGCCACAGACTCATTTTGGTCAGGATCGATTTGAAATCTATCATGGTTTCAGAGAAATCATACTCCATGGTTCGTTGTTCTGATAGAATGTTGAACGACTACCGCTAACTAACTAAAATCTATCCACTCAACAAAAATTATTTCACGCCACAGACTCATCTTGGTCAGGATCGATTTGAAATCTATCATGGTTTCAGACAAATCATACTCCATGGTTCGTTGTTCTGATAGAATGTTGAACGACTACCGCTAACTAACTAAAATCTATCCACTCAACAAAAATTATTTCACGCCACAGACTCATCTTGGTCAGGATCGATTTGAAATCTATCATGGTTTCAGAGAAATCATACTCCACGGTTTGCTGTTCTGATAGAATATTGAACGACTACCCCAACTAAAATCTATCCACTCAACAAAAATTATTTCACACCACAGACTCATTTTGGTCAGGATCGATATGAAATCTATCATGGTTTCAGAGAAAGCGTACTCCATAGTTTGTTGTTCTGATAGAATGTTGAACGACTACCCCTAACTAAAATCTATCCACCGAAGCAAAAATGATTTCACACCACAGGCTGATCTTGGTCAGGATCGATTTAAAATCTATCATGGTTTCAGAGAAATCATACTCCATGGTTCGTTGTTCTGATAGAATGTTGAACGACTACCCCTAACTAAAATCTATCCACTCAACACAAATTGTTTCGCACCACAGACTCATCTTGGTCAGGATCGATTTGAAATCTATCATGGTTTCAGAGAAATCATACTCCATGGTTCGTTGTTCTGATAGAATGTTGAACGACTAGCCCTAACTAAAATCTATCCACCGAAGCAAAAATGATTTCACACCACAGGCTGATCTTGGTCAGGATCGATTTAAAATCTATCATGGTTTCAGAGAAATCATACTCCATGGTTCGTTGTTCTGATAGAATGTTGAACGACTACCCCAACTAAAATCTATCCACCGAAGCAAAAATGATTTCACACCACAGGCTGATCTTGGTCAGGATCGATTTAAAATCTATCATGGTTTCAGAGAAATCATACTCCATGGTTCGTTGTTCTGATAGAATGTTGAACGACTACCCCAACTAAAATCTATCCACTCAACACAAATTGTTTCGCACCACAGACTCATGTTGGTCAGGATCGATTTGAAATCTATCATGGTTTCAGAGAAATCATACTCCATGGTTCGTTGTTCTGATAGAATGTTGAACGACTACCCCTAACTAAAATCTATCCACTCAACACAAATTGTTTCGCACCACAGACTCATCTTGGTCAGGATCGATTTGAAATCTATCATGGTTTCAGAGAAATCATACTCCATGGTTCGTTGTTCTGATAGAATGTTGAACGACTACCCCAACTAAAATCTATCCACTCAAAAAAATTATTTCACACCACAGGCTGATCTTGGTCAGGATCGATTTGAAATCTATCATGGTTTCAGAGAAATCATACTCCATGGTTAATTGTTCTGATAGAATGTTGAACGACTACCATTACCTAAAATCTATCCACTCAATAAAAATTATTTCACACCACAGACTCATTTTGGTCAGGATCGATTTGAAATCTATGGTTTCAGAGAAATCATACTCCATGGTTCGTTGTTCTGATAGAATGTTGAACGACTACCATTACCTAAAATCTATCCACTCAACAAAAATTATTTCACACCACAGACTCATTTTGGTCAGGATCGATATGAAATCTATCATGGTTTCAGAGAAATCATACTCCATGGTTCGTTGTTCTGATAGAATGTTTAACGACTACCCCTAACTAAAATCTATCCACTCAACAAAAATTATTTCACGCCACAGACTCATTTTGGTCAGGATCGATTTGAAATCTATCATGGTTTCAGAGAAATCATACTCCATGGTTCGTTGTTCTGATAGAATGTTGAACGACTACCGCTAACTAACTAAAATCTATCCACTCAACAAAAATTATTTCACGCCACAGACTCATCTTGGTCAGGATCGATTTGAAATCTATCATGGTTTCAGAGAAATCATACTCCATGGTTCGTTGTTCTGATAGAATGTTGAACGACTACCGCTAACTAACTAAAATCTATCCACTCAACAAAAATTATTTCACGCCACAGACTCATCTTGGTCAGGATCGATTTGAAATCTATCATGGTTTCAGAGAAATCATACTCCATGGTTTGTTGTTCTGATAGAATATTGAACGACTACCCCAACTAAAATCTATCCACTCAACAAAAATTATTTCACACCACAGACTCATTTTGGTCAGGATCGATATGAAATCTATCATGGTTTCAGAGAAAGCGTACTCCATAGTTTGTTGTTCTGATAGAATGTTGAACGACTACCCCTAACTAAAATCTATCCACCGAAGTAAAAATGATTTCACACCACAGGCTGATCTTGGTCAGGATCGATTTAAAATCTATCATGGTTTCAGAGAAATCATACTCCATGGTTCGTTGTTCTGATAGAATGTTGAACGACTACCCCAACTAAAATCTATCCACCGAAGCAAAAATGATATCACACCACAGGCTGATCTTGGTCAGGATCGATTTAAAATCTATCATGGTTTCAGAGAAATCATACTCCATGGTTCGTTGTTCTGATAGAATGTTGAACGACTACCCCTAACTAAAATCTATCCACCGAAGTAAAAATGATTTCACACCACAGGCTGATCTTGGTCAGGATCGATTTAAAATCTATCATGGTTTCAGAGAAATCATACTCCATGGTTCGTTGTTCTGATAGAATGTTGAACGACTACCCCAACTAAAATCTATCCACCGAAGCAAAAATGATATCACACCACAGACTCATCTTGGTCAATATCGATTTGAAATCTATCATGGTTTCAGGGAAATCATACTCCATGGTTCGTTGTTCTGATAGAATGTTGAACGACTACCCCAACTAAAATCTATCCACTCAAAAAAATTATTTCACACCACAGGCTCATTTTGGTCAGGATCGATTTGAAATCTCTCATGGTTTCAGAGAAATCATACTCCATGGTTCGTTGTTCTGATAGAATGTTGAACGACTACCCCAACTAAAATCTATCCACTCAAAAAAATTATTTCACACCACAGGCTCATTTGGTCAGGATCGATCTAAAATCTATCATGGTTTCAGAGAAATCATACTCCATGGTTCGTTGTTCTGATAGAATGTTGAACGACTACCCCTAACTAAAATCTATCCACCGAAGTAAAAATGATTTCACACCACAGGCTGATCTTGGTCAGGATCGATTTAAAATCTATCATGGTTTCAGAGAAATCATACTCCATGGTTCGTTGTTCTGATAGAATGTTGAACGACTACCCCAACTAAAATCTATCCACTCAAAAAAATTATTTCACACCACAGGCTCATTTTGGTCAGGATCGATTTGAAATCTCTCATGGTTTCAGAGAAATCATACTCCATGGTTCGCTGTTCTGATAGAATATTGAACGACTACCCCTAACTAAAATCTATCCACTCAAAAAAAGTTATTTCACACCACAGACTCATCTTGGTCAGGATCGATTTAAAATCTATCATGGTTTCAGAAAAATCATACTCCATGGTTCGCTGTTCTGATAGAATATTGAACGACTACCCCAATTAAAATCTATCCACTCATCACAAATTGTTTCGCACCACAGACTCATCTTGGTCAGGATCGATTTGAAATCTATCATGGTTTCAGAGAAATCATACTCCATGGTTCGTTGTTCTGATAGAATGTTGAACGACTACCCCTAACTAAAATCTATCCACCGAAGCAAAAATGATTTCACACCACAGACTCATCTTGGTCAGGATCGATTTGAAATCTATCATGGTTTCAGAGAAATCATAAACCATTGTTCGTTGTTCTGATAGAATGTTGAACGACTACCATTACCTAAAATCTATCCACTCAATAAAAATTATTTCACACCACAGACTCATCTTGGTCAGGATCGATATGAAATCTATCATGGTTTCAGAGAAAGCGTACTCCATAGTTTGTTGTTCTGATAGAATGTTGAACGACTACCCCAATTAAAATCCATCCACCGAAGCAAAAATGATTTCACGCCACAGACTCATTTTGGTCAGGATCGATTTGAAATCTATCATGGTTTCAGAGAAATCATACTCCATGGTTCGTTGTTCTGATAGAATGCTGGACGACTACCCCAACTAAAATCTATCCACTCAACAAAAATTATTTCACACCACAGACTCATCTTGGTCAGGATCGATTTGAAATCTATCATGGTTTCAGAGAAATCATAAACCATTGTTCGTTGTTCTGATAGAATGTTGAACGACTACCATTACCTAAAATCTATCCACTCAATAAAAATTATTTCACACCACAGACTCATCTTGGTCAGGATCGATATGAAATCTATCATGGTTTCAGAGAAAGCGTACTCCATAGTTTGTTGTTCTGATAGAATGTTGAACGACTACCCCAATTAAAATCTATCCACCGAAGCAAAAATGATTTCACGCCACAGACTCATTTTGGTCAGGATCGATTTGAAATCTATCATGGTTTCAGAGAAAGCGTACTCCATAGTTTGTTTTTCTGATAGAATGTTGAACGACTACCCCTAACTAAAATCTATCCACTCAACAAAATTTATTTCACACCACAGACTCATCTTGGTCAGGATCGATTTGAATTCTATCATGGTTTCAGAGAAATCATACTCAATGGTTCGTTGTTCTGATAGAATGTTGAACGACTACCCCAACTAAAATCTATCCACTCAACAAAATTTATTTCACACCACAGACTCATCTTGGTCAGGATCGATCTGAAATTTATCATGGTTTCAGAGAAAGCGTACTCCATAGTTTGTTTTTCTGATAGAATGTTGAACGACTACCCCTTACTAAAATCTATCCACTCAACAAAATTTATTTCACACCACAGACTCATCTTGGTCAGGATCGATGTGAAATCTATCATGGTTTCAGAGAAATCATACTCCGTGGTTCGTTGTTCTGATAGAATATTGAACGACTACCACTAACTAAAATCTATCCACTCAAAAAAAGTTATTTCACACCACAGACTCATCTCGGTCAGGATCGATTTGAAATCTATCATGGTTTCAGAGAAATCATACTCCATGGTTCGTTGCTCTGATAGAATATTGAACGACTACCCCTAACTAAAATCTATCCACTCAACAAAAATTATTTCACACCACAGACTCATCTTGGTCAGGATCGATTTAAAATCTATCATGGTTTCAGAGAAATCATACTCCATGGTTCGCTGTTCTGATAGAATATTGAACGACTACCCCAATTAAAAACTATCCACTCAACAAAAATTATTTCGCACCACAGACTCATCTTGGTCAGGATCGATTTGAAATCTATCATGGTTTCAGAGAAAGCGTACTCCATAGTTTGTTGATCTGATAGAATGTTGAACGACTACCCCAACTAAAATCTATCCACCGAAGCAAAAATGATTTCACACCACAGGCTGATCTTGGTCAGGATCGATTTGAAATCTCTCATGGTTTCAGAGAAATCATACACCATGGTTCGTTGTTCTGATGGAATGTTGAACGACTACCATTACCTAAAATCTATCCACTCAATAAAAATTATTTCACACCACAGACTCATCTAGGTCAGGATCGATTTGAAATCTATCATGGTTTCAGAGAAAGCGTACTCCATAGTTCGTTGTTCTGATAGAATGTTGAACGACTACCATTACCTAAAATCTATCCACTCAACAAAAATTATTTTACACCACAGACTCACTTCGGTCAGGATCGATATGAAATGTATCATGGTTTCAGAGAAATCATACTCCATGGTTCGTTGTTCTGATAGAATGTTGAACGACTACCCCTAACTAAAATCTATCCACTCAACAAAAATTATTTCACACCACAGACTCATCTAGGTCAGGATCGATTTGAAATCTATCATGGTTTCAGAGAAAGCGTACTCCATAGTTCGTTGTTCTGATAGAATGTTGAACGACTACCATTACCTAAAATCTATCCACTCAACAAAAATTATTTCACACCACAGACTCACTTCGGTCAGGATCGATATGAAATGTATCATGGTTTCAGAGAAATCATACTCCATGGTTCGTTGTTCTGATAGAAAGTTGAACGACTACCCCAACTAAAATCTATCCACTCAACAAAAATTATTTCACACCACAGGCTGATCTTGGTCAGGATCGATTTGAAATCTATCATGGTTTCAGAGAAATCATACTCCATGGTTAATTGTTCTGATAGAATGTTAAACGACTACCATTACCTAAAATCTATCCACTCAATAAAAATTATTTCACACCACAGACTCATTTTGGTCAGGATCGATATGAAATCTATCATGGTTTCAGAGAAATCATACTCCATGGTTCGTTGTTCTGATAGAATGTTGAACGACTACCCCTAACTAAAATCTATCCACTCAACAAAAATTATTTCACGCCACAGACTCATTTTGGTCAGGATCGATTTGAAATCTATCATGGTTTCAGAGAAATCATACTCCATGGTTCGTTGTTCTGATAGAATGTTGAACGACTACCCCTAACTAACTAAAATCTATCCACTCAACAAAAATTATTTCACGCCACAGACTCATCTTGGTCAGGATCGATTTGAAATCTATCATGGTTTCAGAGAAATCATAAACCATTGTTCGTTGTTCTGATAGAATGTTGAACGACTACCATTACCTAAAATCTATCCACTCAATAAAAATTATTTCACACCACAGACTCATCTTGGTCAGGATCGATATGAAATCTATCATGGTTTCAGAGAAAGCGTACTCCATAGTTTGTTGTTCTGATAGAATGTTGAACGACTACCCCAATTAAAATCTATCCACCGAAGCAAAAATGATTTCACGCCACAGACTCATTTTGGTCAGGATCGATTTGAAATCTATCATGGTTTCAGAGAAATCATACTCCATGGTTCGTTGTTCTGATAGAATGCTGGACGACTACCCCAACTAAAATCTATCCACTCAACAAAAATTATTTCACACCACAGGCTGATCTTGGTCAGGATCGATTTGAAATCTATCATGGTTTCAGAGAAATCATACTCCATGGTTAATTGTTCTGATAGAATGTTGAACGACTACCATTACCTAAAATCTATCCACTCAATAAAAATTATTTCACACCACAGACTCATTTTGGTCAGGATCGATATGAAATCTATCATGGTTTCAGAGAAATCATACTCCATGGTTCGTTGTTCTGATAGAATGTTGAACGACTACCCCTAACTAAAATCTATCCACCGAAGTAAAAATGATTTCACACCACAGGCTGATCTTGGTCAGGATCGATTTAAAATCTATCATGGTTTCAGAGAAATCATACTCCGTGGTTCGTTGTTCTGATAGAATGTTGAACGACTACCCCAACTAAAATCTATCCACTCAAAAAAATTATTTCACACCACAACCTCATTTTGGTCAGGATCGATTTGAAATCTCTCATGGTTTCAGAGAAATCATACTCCATGGTTCGCTGTTCTGATAGAATATTGAACGACTACCCCTAACTAAAATCTATCCACTCAAAAAAAGTTATTTCACACCACAGACTCATCTTGGTCAGGATCGATTTAAAATCTATCATGGTTTCAGAAAAATCATACTCCATGGTTCGCTGTTCTGATAGAATATTGAACGACTACCCCAATTAAAATCTATCCACTCATCACAAATTGTTTCGCACCACAGACTCATCTTGGTCAGGATCGATTTGAAATCTATCATGGTTTCAGAGAAATCATACTCCATGGTTCGTTGTTCTGATAGAATGTTGAACGACTACCCCTAACTAAAATCTATCCACCGAAGCAAAAATGATTTCACACCACAGACTCATCTTGGTCAGGATCGATTTGAAATCTATCATGGTTTCAGAGAAATCATAAACCATTGTTCGTTGTTCTGATAGAATGTTGAACGACTACCATTACCTAAAATCTATCCACTCAATAAAAATTATTTCACACCACAGACTCATCTTGGTCAGGATCGATATGAAATCTATCATGGTTTCAGAGAAAGCGTACTCCATAGTTTGTTGTTCTGATAGAATGTTGAACGACTACCCCAATTAAAATCTATCCACCGAAGCAAAAATGATTTCACGCCACAGACTCATTTTGGTCAGGATCGATTTGAAATCTATCATGGTTTCAGAGAAATCATACTCCATGGTTCGTTGTTCTGATAGAATGCTGGACGACTACCCCAACTAAAATCTATCCACTCAACAAAAATTATTTCACACCACAGACTCATCTTGGTCAGGATCGATTTGAAATCTATCATGGTTTCAGAGAAATCATAAACCATTGTTCGTTGTTCTGATAGAATGTTGAACGACTACCATTACCTAAAATCTATCCACTCAATAAAAATTATTTCACACCACAGACTCATCTTGGTCAGGATCGATATGAAATCTATCATGGTTTCAGAGAAAGCGTACTCCATAGTTTGTTGTTCTGATAGAATGTTGAACGACTACCCCAATTAAAATCTATCCACCGAAGCAAAAATGATTTCACGCCACAGACTCATTTTGGTCAGGATCGATTTGAAATCTATCATGGTTTCAGAGAAAGCGTACTCCATAGTTTGTTTTTCTGATAGAATGTTGAACGACTACCCCTAACTAAAATCTATCCACTCAACAAAATTTATTTCACACCACAGACTCATCTTGGTCAGGATCGATTTGAATTCTATCATGGTTTCAGAGAAATCATACTCAATGGTTCGTTGTTCTGATAGAATGTTGAACGACTACCCCAACTAAAATCTATCCACTCAACAAAACTTATTTCACACCACAGACTCATCTTGGTCAGGATCGATCTGAAATTTATCATGGTTTCAGAGAAAGCGTACTCCATAGTTTGTTTTTCTGATAGAATGTTGAACGACTACCCCTTACTAAAATCTATCCACTCAACAAAATTTATTTCACACCACAGACTCATCTTGGTCAGGATCGATGTGAAATCTATCATGGTTTCAGAGAAATCATACTCCGTGGTTCGTTGTTCTGATAGAATATTGAACGACTACCACTAACTAAAATCTATCCACTCAAAAAAAGTTATTTCACACCACAGACTCATCTCGGTCAGGATCGATTTGAAATCTATCATGGTTTCAGAGAAATCATACTCCATGGTTCGTTGCTCTGATAGAATATTGAACGACTACCCCTAACTAAAATCTATCCACTCAACAAAAATTATTTCACACCACAGACTCATCTTGGTCAGGATCGATTTAAAATCTATCATGGTTTCAGAGAAATCATACTCCATGGTTCGCTGTTCTGATAGAATATTGAACGACTACCCCAATTAAAAACTATCCACTCAACAAAAATTATTTCGCACCACAGACTCATCTTGGTCAGGATCGATTTGAAATCTATCATGGTTTCAGAGAAAGCGTACTCCATAGTTTGTTGATCTGATAGAATGTTGAACGACTACCCCAACTAAAATCTATCCACCGAAGCAAAAATGATTTCACACCACAGGCTGATCTTGGTCAGGATCGATTTGAAATCTCTCATGGTTTCAGAGAAATCATACACCATGGTTCGTTGTTCTGATGGAATGTTGAACGACTACCATTACCTAAAATCTATCCACTCAATAAAAATTATTTCACACCACAGACTCATCTAGGTCAGGATCGATTTGAAATCTATCATGGTTTCAGAGAAAGCGTACTCCATAGTTCGTTGTTCTGATAGAATGTTGAACGACTACCATTACCTAAAATCTATCCACTCAACAAAAATTATTTTACACCACAGACTCACTTCGGTCAGGATCGATATGAAATGTATCATGGTTTCAGAGAAATCATACTCCATGGTTCGTTGTTCTGATAGAATGTTGAACGACTACCCCTAACTAAAATCTATACACTCAACAAAAATTATTTCACACCACAGACTCATCTAGGTCAGGATCGATTTGAAATCTATCATGGTTTCAGAGAAAGCGTACTCCATAGTTCGTTGTTCTGATAGAATGTTGAACGACTACCATTACCTAAAATCTATCCACTCAACAAAAATTATTTCACACCACAGACTCACTTCGGTCAGGATCGATATGAAATGTATCATGGTTTCAGAGAAATCATACTCCATGGTTCGTTGTTCTGATAGAAAGTTGAACGACTACCCCAACTAAAATCTATCCACTCAACAAAAATTATTTCACACCACAGGCTGATCTTGGTCAGGATCGATTTGAAATCTATCATGGTTTCAGAGAAATCATACTCAATGGTTCGTTGTTCTGATAGAATGTTGAACGACTACCCCAACTAAAATCTATCCACTCAACAAAACTTATTTCACACCACAGGCTGATCTTGGTCAGGATCGATTTGAAATCTATCATGGTTTCAGAGAAATCATACTCCATGGTTAATTGTTCTGATAGAATGTTGAACGACTACCATTACCTAAAATCTATCCACTCAATAAAAATTATTTCACACCACAGACTCATTTTGGTCAGGATCGATATGAAATCTATCATGGTTTCAGAGAAATCATACTCCATGGTTCGTTGTTCTGATAGAATGTTGAACGACTACCCCTAACTAAAATCTATCCACCGAAGTAAAAATGATTTCACACCACAGGCTGATCTTGGTCAGGATCGATTTAAAATCTATCATGGTTTCAGAGAAATCATACTCCATGGTTCGTTGTTCTGATAGAATGTTGAACGACTACCCCAACTAAAATCTATCCACTCAAAAAAATTATTTCACACCACAGGCTCATTTTGGTCAGGATCGATTTGAAATCTCTCATGGTTTCAGAGAAATCATACTCCATGGTTCGCTGTTCTGATAGAATATTGAACGACTACCCCTAACTAAAATCTATCCACTCAAAAAAAGTTATTTCACACCACAGACTCATCTTGGTCAGGATCGATTTAAAATCTATCATGGTTTCAGAAAAATCATACTCCATGGTTCGCTGTTCTGATAGAATATTGAACGACTACCCCAATTAAAATCTATCCACTCATCACAAATTGTTTCGCACCACAGACTCATCTTGGTCAGGATCGATTTGAAATCTATCATGGTTTCAGAGAAATCATACTCCATGGTTCGTTGTTCTGATAGAATGTTGAACGACTACCCCTAACTAAAATCTATCCACCGAAGCAAAAATGATTTCACACCACAGACTCATCTTGGTCAGGATCGATTTGAAATCTATCATGGTTTCAGAGAAATCATAAACCATTGTTCGTTGTTCTGATAGAATGTTGAACGACTACCATTACCTAAAATCTATCCACTCAATAAAAATTATTTCACACCACAGACTCATCTTGGTCAGGATCGATATGAAATCTATCATGGTTTCAGAGAAAGCGTACTCCATAGTTTGTTGTTCTGATAGAATGTTGAACGACTACCCCAATTAAAATCTATCCACCGAAGCAAAAATGTTTTCACGCCACAGACTCATTTTGGTCAGGATCGATTTGAAATCTATCATGGTTTCAGAGAAATCATACTCCATGGTTCGTTGTTCTGATAGAATGCTGGACGACTACCCCAACTAAAATCTATCCACTCAACAAAAATTATTTCACACCACAGACTCATCTTGGTCAGGATCGATTTGAAATCTATCATGGTTTCAGAGAAATCATAAACCATTGTTCGTTGTTCTGATAGAATGTTGAACGACTACCATTACCTAAAATCTATCCACTCAATAAAAATTATTTCACACCACAGACTCATCTTGGTCAGGATCGATATGAAATCTATCATGGTTTCAGAGAAAGCGTACTCCATAGTTTGTTGTTCTGATAGAATGTTGAACGACTACCCCAATTAAAATCTATCCACCGAAGCAAAAATGATTTCACGCCACAGACTCATTTTGGTCAGGATCGATTTGAAATCTATCATGGTTTCAGAGAAAGCGTACTCCATAGTTTGTTTTTCTGATAGAATGTTGAACGACTACCCCTAACTAAAATCTATCCACTCAACAAAATTTATTTCACACCACAGACTCATCTTGGTCAGGATCGATTTGAATTCTATCATGGTTTCAGAGAAATCATACTCAATGGTTCGTTGTTCTGATAGAATGTTGAACGACTACCCCAACTAAAATCTATCCACTCAACAAAACTTATTTCACACCACAGACTCATCTTGGTCAGGATCGATCTGAAATTTATCATGGTTTCAGAGAAAGCGTACTCCATAGTTTGTTTTTCTGATAGAATGTTGAACGACTACCCCTTACTAAAATCTATCCACTCAACAAAATTTATTTCACACCACAGACTCATCTTGGTCAGGATCGATGTGAAATCTATCATGGTTTCAGAGAAATCATACTCCGTGGTTCGTTGTTCTGATAGAATATTGAACGACTACCACTAACTAAAATCTATCCACTCAAAAAAAGTTATTTCACACCACAGACTCATCTCGGTCAGGATCGATTTGAAATCTATCATGGTTTCAGAGAAATCATACTCCATGGTTCGTTGCTCTGATAGAATATTGAACGACTACCCCTAACTAAAATCTATCCACTCAACAAAAATTATTTCACACCACAGACTCATCTTGGTCAGGATCGATTTAAAATCTATCATGGTTTCAGAGAAATCATACTCCATGGTTCGCTGTTCTGATAGAATATTGAACGACTACCCCAATTAAAAACTATCCACTCAACAAAAATTATTTCGCACCACAGACTCATCTTGGTCAGGATCGATTTGAAATCTATCATGGTTTCAGAGAAAGCGTACTCCATAGTTTGTTGATCTGATAGAATGTTGAACGACTACCCCAACTAAAATCTATCCACCGAAGCAAAAATGATTTCACACCACAGGCTGATCTTGGTCAGGATCGATTTGAAATCTCTCATGGTTTCAGAGAAATCATACACCATGGTTCGTTGTTCTGATGGAATGTTGAACGACTACCATTACCTAAAATCTATCCACTCAATAAAAATTATTTCACACCACAGACTCATCTAGGTCAGGATCGATTTGAAATCTATCATGGTTTCAGAGAAAGCGTACTCCATAGTTCGTTGTTCTGATAGAATGTTGAACGACTACCATTACCTAAAATCTATCCACTCAACAAAAATTATTTTACACCACAGACTCACTTCGGTCAGGATCGATATGAAATGTATCATGGTTTCAGAGAAATCATACTCCATGGTTCGTTGTTCTGATAGAATGTTGAACGACTACCCCTAACTAAAATCTATCCACTCAACAAAAATTATTTCACACCACAGACTCATCTAGGTCAGGATCGATTTGAAATCTATCATGGTTTCAGAGAAAGCGTACTCCATAGTTCGTTGTTCTGATAGAATGTTGAACGACTACCATTACCTAAAATCTATCCACTCAACAAAAATTATTTCACACCACAGACTCACTTCGGTCAGGATCGATATGAAATGTATCATGGTTTCAGAGAAATCATACTCCATGGTTCGTTGTTCTGATAGAAAGTTGAACGACTACCCCAACTAAAATCTATCCACTCAACAAAAATTATTTCACACCACAGGCTGATCTTGGTCAGGATCGATTTGAAATCTATCATGGTTTCAGAGAAATCATACTCCATGGTTAATTGTTCTGATAGAATGTTGAACGACTACCATTACCTAAAATCTATCCACTCAATAAAAATTATTTCACACCACAGACTCATTTTGGTCAGGATCGATATGAAATCTATCATGGTTTCAGAGAAATCATACTCCATGGTTCGTTGTTCTGATAGAATGTTGAACGACTACCCCTAACTAAAATCTATCCACTCAACAAAAATTATTTCACGCCACAGACTCATTTTGGTCAGGATCGATTTGAAATCTATCATGGTTTCAGAGAAATCATACTCCATGGTTCGTTGTTCTGATAGAATGTTGAACGACTACCCCTAACTAACTAAAATCTATCCACTCAACAAAAATTATTTCACGCCACAGACTCATCTTGGTCAGGATCGATTTGAAATCTATCATGGTTTCAGAGAAATCATACTCCATGGTTCGTTGTTCTGATACAATGTTGAACGACTACCCCAACTAAAATCTATCCACCGAAGCAAAAATGATTTCACACCACAGCCTGATCTTGGTCAGGATCGATTTGAAATCTATCATGGTTTCAGAGAAATCATACTCCATGGTCCGTTGTTTTGATAGAATGTTGAACGACTACCATTACCTAAAATCTATCCACTCAATAAAAATTATTTCACACCACAGACTCATCTTGGTCAGGATCGATTTGAAATCTATCATGGTTTCAGAGAAAGCGTACTCCATAGTTTGTTGTTCTGATAGAATGTTGAACGACTACCCCTAACTAAAATCTATCCACTCAACAAAATTTATTTCACACCACAGACTCATCGTGGTCAGGATCGATTTGAAATCTATCATGGTTTCAGAGAAATCATACTCCATGGTTCGTTGTTCTGATAGAATGTTGAACGACTACCATTACCTAAAATCTATCCACTCAATAAAAATTATTTCACACCACAGGCTCATCTTAGTCAGGATCGATTTGAAATCTATCATGGTTTCAGAGGAAGCGTACTCCATAGTTTGTTGTTCTGATACAATGTTGAACGACTACCCCAACTAAAATCTATCCACCGAAGCAAAAATGATTTCACACCACAGCCTGATCTTGGTCAGGATCGATTTGAAATCTATCATGGTTTCAGAGAAATCATACTCCATGGTCCGTTGTTCTGATAGAATGTTGAACGACTACCATTACCTAAAATCTATCCACTCAATAAAAATTATTTCACACCACAGACTCATCTTGGTCAGGATCGATTTGAAATCTATCATGGTTTCAGAGAAAGCGTACCCCATAGTTTGTTGTTCTGATAGAATGTTGAACGACTACCCCAACTAAAATCTATCCACTCAACAAAAATTATTTCACACCACAGACTCATTTTGGTCAGGATCGATATGAAATCTATCATGGTTTCAGAGAAATCATACTCCATGGTTCGTTGTTCTGATAGAATGTTGAACGACTACCCCTAACTAAAATCTATCCACTCAACAAAAATTATTTCACACCACAGACTCATTTTGGTCAGGATCGATTTGAAATCTATCATGGTTTCAGAGAAATCATACTCCATGGTTCGTTGTTCTGATAGAATGTTGAACGACTACCCCTAACTAACTAAAATCTATCCACTCAACAAAAATTATTTCACGCCACAGACTCATCGTGGTCAGGATCGATTTGAAATCTATCATGGTTTCAGAGAAATCATACTCCATGGTTCGTTGTTCTGATACAATGTTGAACGACTACCCCAACTAAAATCTATCCACCGAAGCAAAAATGATTTCACACCACAGCCTGATCTTGGTCAGGATCGATTTGAAATCTATCATGGTTTCAGAGAAATCATACTCCATGGTCCGTTGTTCTGATAGAATGTTGAACGACTACCATTACCTAAAATCTATCCACTCAATAAAAATTATTTCACACCACAGACTCATCTTGGTCAGGATCGATTTGAAATCTATCATGGTTTCAAAGAAAGCGTACTCCATAGTTTGTTGTTCTGATAGAATGTTGAACGACTACCCCTAACTAAAATCTATCCACTCAACAAAATTTATTTCACACCACAGACTCATCTTGGTCAGGATCGATTTAAAATCTATCATGGTTTCAGAGAAATCATACTCCATGGTTCGCTGTTCTGATAGAATATTGAACGACTAATCCAATTAAAATCTATCCACCCAACAAAAATTATTTCGCACCACAGACTCATCTTGGTCAGGATCGATTTGAAATCTATCATGGTTTCAAAGAAAGCGTACTCCATAGTTTGTTGTTCTGATAGAATGTTGAACGACTACCCCTAACTAAAATCTATCCACTCAACAAAATTTATTTCACACCACAGACTCATCTTGGTCAGGATCGATTTAAAATCTATCATGGTTTCAGAGAAATCATACTCCATGGTTCGTTGTTCTGATACAATGTTGAACGACTACCCCAACTAAAATCTATCCACCGAAGCAAAAATGATTTCACACCACAGCCTGATCTTGGTCAGGATCGATTTGAAATCTATCATGGTTTCAGAGAAATCATACTCCATGGTTCGTTGTTCTGATAGAATGTTGAACGACTACCATTACCTAAAATCTATCCACTCAATAAAAATTATTTCACACCACAGACTCATTTTGGTCAGGATCGATATGAAATCTATCATGGTTTCAGAGAAATCATACTCCATGGTTCGTTGTTCTGATAGAATGTTGAACGACTACAACTAACTAAAATCTATCCACTCAACAAAAATTATTTCACGTCACAGACTCATTTTGGTCAGGATCGATTTGAAATCTATCATGGTTTCAGAGAAATCATACTCCATGGTTCGTTGTTCTGATAGAAAGTTGAACGACTACACCAACTAAAATCTATCCACTCAACAAAAATTATTTCACACCACAGACTCATTTTGGTCAGGATCGATATGAAATCTATCATGGTTTCAGAGAAATCATACTCCATGGTTCGTTGTTCTGATAGAATGTTGAACGACTACCCCTAACTAAAATCTATCCACTCAACAAAAATTATTTCACGCCACAGACTCATTTTGGTCAGGATCGATTTGAAATCTATCATGGTTTCAGAGAAATCATACTCCATGGTTCGTTGTTCTGATAGAATGTTGAACGACTACCATTACCTAAAATCTATCCACTCAACAAAAATTATTTCACGCCACAGACTCATTTTGGTCAGGATCGATTTGAAATCTATCATGGTTTCAGAGAAATCATACTCCATGGTTCGTTGTTCTGATAGAATGCTGGACGACTACCCCAACTAAAATCTATCCACTCAACAAAAATTATTTCACAGCACAGACTCATCTTGATCAAAATCGATTTGAAATTTATAATGGTTTCAGCGAAATCATACTCCATGGTTCGTTGTTCTGATAGAATATTGAACGACTACCCCTAACTAAAATCTATCCACTCAACAAAAATGATTTCACACCACAGACTCATCTTGGTCAGGATCGATTTGAAATCTATCATGGTTTCAGAGAAAGCGTACTCCATAGTTTGTTGTTCTGATAGATGTTGAACGACTACCCCTAACTAAAATCTATCCACTCAACAAAATTTATTTCACACCACAGACTCATCTTGGTCAGGATCGATTTGAAATTTATCATGGTTTCAGAGAAATCATAAACCATTGTTCGTTGTTCTGATAGAATCTTGAACGACTACCCCAACTAAAATCTATCCACTCAATACAAATTATTTCACACCACAGACTCATCTTGGTCACGATCGATTTGAAATCTATCATGGTTTCAGAGAAATCATACTCTATGGTTCGTTGTTCTGATACAATGTTGAACGACTACCCCAACTAAAATCTATCCACTCAACAAAACTTATTTCACACCACAGACTCATCTTGGTCAGGATCGATTGGAAATTTATCATGCTTTCAGTGAAATCATACTCCATGGTTCGTTGTTCTGATAGAATATTGAACGACTACCCAATTAAAATCTATCCACTCAACAAAAATTATTTCGCACCACAGACTCATCTTGGTCAGGATCGATTTGAAATCTATCATGGTTTCAGAGAAAGCGTACTCCATAGTTTGTTGTTCTGATAGATGTTGAACGACTACCCCTAACTAAAATCTATCCACTCAACAAAATTTATTTCACACCACAGACTCATCTTGGTCAGGATCGATTTGAAATCTATCATGGTTTCAGATAAATCATAAACCATTGTTCGTTGTTCTGATAGAATCTTGAACGACTACCCCAACTAAAATCTATCCACTCAATACAAATTATTTCACACCACAGACTCATTTTGGTCAGGATCGATTTGAAATCTATCATGGTTTCAGAGAAATCATACTCCATGGTTCGTTGTTCTGATACAATGTTGAACGACTACCCCAACTAAACTCTATTCACTCAACAAAAATTATTTCACACCACAGGCTCATTTTGGTCAGGATCGATTTGAAATCTATCATGGTTTCAGAGAAATCATACTCCATGGTTCGTTGTTCCGATACAATGTTGAACGACTACCCCAACTCAAATCTATCCACTCAACAAAAATTATTTCACACCACAGACTCATTTTGGTCAGGATCGATTTGAAATCTATCTTGCTTTCAGAGAAATCATACCAAATCTATCCACTCAAAAAAAGTTATTTCACACCACAAACTCATCTTGGTCAGGATCGATTTAAAATCTATCATGGTTTCAGAGAAATCATACTCCATGGTTCGCTGTTCTGATAGAATATTGAACGACTACCCAATTAAAATCTATCCACTCAACAAAAATTATTTCGCACCACAGACTCATCTTGGTCAGGATCGATTTGAAATCTATCATGGTTTCAGAGAAATCATACTCCATGGTTCGTTGTTCTGATACAATGTTGAATGACTACCCCAACTAAAATCTATCCACCGAAGCAAAAATGATTTCACACCACAGCCTGATCTTGGTCAGGATCGATTTGAAATCTATCATGGTTTCAGAGAAATCATACTCCATGGTCCTCTGTTCTGATAGAATGTTGAACGACTACCATTACCCAAAATCTATCCACTCAGTAAAAATTAGTTCACACCACAGACTCATCTTGGTCAGGATCGATTTGAAATTTATCATGGTTTCAGAGAAAGCGTATTCCATAGTTTGTTGTTCTGATAGAATGTTGAACGACTACCCCTAACTAAAATCTATCCACTCAACAAAATTTATTTCACACCACAGACTCATCGTGGTCAGGATCGATTTGAATTCTATCATGGTTTCAGAGAAATCATACTCCATGGTTCGTTGTTCTGATAGAATGTTGAACGACTACCATTACCTAAAATCTATCCACTCAATAAAAATTATTTCACACCACAGACTCATCTTGGTCAGGATCGATTTGAAATCTATCATGGTTTCAGAGAAAGCGTACTCCATAGTTTGTTGTTCTGATAGAATGTTGAACGACTACCCCTAACTAAAATCTATCCACTCAACAAAATTTATTTCACACCACAGACTCATCTTGGTCAGGATCGATTTGAAATCTATCATGGTTTCAGAGAAAGCGTACTCCATAGTTTGTTGTTCTGATAGAATGTTGAACGACTACCCCTAACTAAAATCTATCCACTCAACAAAATTTATTTCACACCACAGACTCATCTTGGTCAGGATCGATTTAAAATCTATCATGGTTTCAGAGAAATCATACTCCATGGTTCGCTGTTCTGATAGAATATTGAACGACTACCCCTAACTAAAATCTATCCACTCAACAAAAATTATTTCGCACCACAGACTCATCTTGGTCAGGATCGATTTGAAATCTATCATGGTTTCAGAGAAATCATACTCCATGGTTCGTTGTTCTGATACAATGTTGAACGACTACCCCAACTAAAATCTATCCACCGAAGCAAAAATGATTTCACACCACAGCCTGATCTTGGTCAGGATCGATTTGAAATCTATCATGGTTTCAGAGAAATCATACTCCATGGTTCGTTGTTCTGATAGAATGTTGAACGACTACCATTACCTAAAAGCTATCCACTCAATAAAAATTATTTCACACCACAGACTCATCTTGGTCAGGATCGATTTCAAATCTATCATGGTTTCGGAGAAATCATACTCCATGGTTCGTTGTTCTGATAGATAGTTGAACGACTACCCCAACTAAAATCTATCCACTCAACAAAAATTATTTCACACCACAGACTCATCTTGGTCAGGATCGATTTGAAATCTATCATGGTTTCAGAGAAATCATACTCCATGGTTCGTTGTTCTGATAGAATGCTGGACGACTACCCCAACTAAAATCTATCCACTCAACAAAAATTATTTCACAGCACAGACTCATCTTGGTCAGAATCGATTTGAAATTTATAATGGTTTCAGCGAAATCATACTCCATGGTTCGTTGTTCTGATAGAATATTGAACGACTACCCCTAACTAAAATCTATCCACTCAACAAAAATTATTTCACACCACAGACTCATCTTGGTCAGGATCGATTTCAAATCTATCATTTTTTCAGAGAAAGCGTACTCCATAGTTTGTTGTTCTGATAGAATGTTGAACGACTACCCCTACCTAAAATCTATCCACTCAACAAAATTTATTTCACACCGCAGACTCATCTTGGTCAGGATCGATTTGAAATCTATCATGGTTTCAGAGAAATCATACTCCATGGTTCGTTGTTCTGATAGAATGTTGAACGACTACCCCTAACTAAAATATATCCACTCAACAAAAATTATTTCACTCCACAGACTCATTTTGGTCAGGATCGATTTGAAATCTATCATGGTTTCAGAGAAATCATACTCCATGGTTCGTTGTTCTGATAGAATGCTGGACGACTACCCCAACTAAAATCTATCCACTCAACAAAAATTATTTCACAGCACAGACTCATCTTGGTCAGAATCGATTTGAAATTTATAATGGTTTCAGCGAAATCATACTCCATGGTTCGTTGTTCTGATAGAATATTGAACGACTACCCCTAACTAAAATCTATCCACTCAACAAAAATTATTTCACACCACAGACTCATCTTGGTCAGGATCGATTTCAAATCTATCATGGTTTCAGAGAAAGCGTACTCCATAGTTTGTTGTTCTGATAGAATGTTGAACGACTACCCCTACCTAAAATCTATCCACTCAACAAAATTTATTTCACACCACAGACTCATCTTGGTCAGGATCGATTTGAAATCTATCATGGTTTCAGAGAAATCATACTCCATGGTTCGCTGTTCTGATAGAATATTGAACGACTACCCCAATTAAAATCTATAAACTCAACAAAACTTATTTCACACCACAGACTCATTTTGGTCAGGATCGATTTGAAATCTATCATGGTTTCAGAGAAATCATACTCCATGGTTCGTTGTTCTGATAGATAGTTGAACGACTACCCCAACTAAAATCTATCCACTCAACAAAACTTATTTCGCACCACAGACTCATCTTACTCAGGATCGATTTGAAATCTATCATGGTTTCAGAGAAATCATACTCCATGGCTCGTTGTTCTGATAGAATGTTGAACGACTACCCCAACTAAAATCTATCCACCGAAGCAAAAAT
Organism: Xylota sylvarum; assembly: GCA_905220385.1. Classification (NCBI taxonomy): domain Eukaryota; kingdom Metazoa; phylum Arthropoda; class Insecta; order Diptera; family Syrphidae; genus Xylota; species Xylota sylvarum. The sequence goes on from CAJMZQ010000060.1 coordinate 1,114,992, forward strand.
GATTTCACACCACAGACTGATCTTGGTCAGGATCGATTTGAAATCTATCATGGTTTCAGAGAAATCATACTCCATGGTTCGTTGTTCTGATAGAATGTTGAACGACTACCATTATATAAAATCTATCCACTCAATAAAAATTATTTCACACCACAGACTCATCTTGGTCAGGATCGATTTGAAATCTATCATGGTTTCAGAGAAATCATACTCCATGGTTCGTTGTTCTGATAGATAGTTGAACGACTACCCCAACTAAAATCTATCCACTCAACAAAACTTATTTCACACCACAGACTCATCTTGGTCAGGATCGATTTGAAATTTATCATGGTTTCAGAGAAATCATACTCCATGGTTCGTTGTTCTGATAGAATGTTGAACGACTACCCCAACTAAAATCTATCCACTCAAAAAAATTATTTCACACCACAGGCTCATTTTGGTCAGGATCGATTTGAAATCTATCATGGTTTCAGAGAAATTATACTCCATGGTTCGTTGTTCTGATAGAATATTGAACGACTACCCCAACTAAAATCTATCCACTCAACAAAACTTATTTCACACCACAGACTCATCTTGGTCAGGATCGATTTGAAATTTATCATGGTTTCAGAGAAATCATACTCCATGGTTCGTTGTTCTGATAGAATATTGAACGACTACCCTAACTACACTCTATCCACTCAACAAAAATTATTTCACACCACAGGCCCATTTTGGTCAGGATCGATTTGAAATCTATCATGGTTTCAGAGAAATCATACTCCATGGTTCGTTGTTCTGATAGAATGTTGAACGACTACCCCAACTAAAATCTATCCACTCAAAAAAATTATTTCACACCACAGGCTCATTTTGGTCAGGATCGATTTGAAATCTATCATGGTTTCAGAGAAATTATACTGCATGGTTCGTTGTTCTGATAGAATATTGAACGACTACCCCTAACTAAAATCTATCCACTCAAAAAAAGTTATTTCACACCACAGACTCATCTTGGTCAGGATCGATTTACAATCTATCATGGTTTCAGAAAAATCATACTCCATGGTTCGCTGTTCTGATAGAATGTTGAACGACTACCCCAACTAAAATCTATCCACTCAAAAAAATTATTTCACACCACAGGCTCATTTTGGTCAGGATCGATTTGAAATCTATCATGGTTTCAGAGAAATTATACTGCATGGTTCGTTGTTCTGATAGAATATTGAACGACTACCCCTAACTAAAATCTATCCACTCAAAAAAAGTTATTTCACACCACAGACTCATCTTGGTCAGGATCGATTTGAAATCTATCATGGTTTCAGAGAGAAATCATACTCCATGGTTCGTTGTTCTGATAGAATGTTGAACGACTACCCCTAACTAAAATCTATCCACCGAAGCAAAAATGATTTCACACCACAGACTGATCTTGGTCAGGATCGATTTGAAATCTATCATGGTTTCAGAGAAATCATAAACCATTGTTCGTTGTTCTGACAAAATGTTGAACGACTACCCCAACTAAAATCTATCCACTCAATAAAAATTATTTCACACCACAGGCTCATCTTGGTCAGGATCGATTTGAAATCTATCATGGTTTCAGAGAAATTATACTCCATGGTTCGTTGTTCTGATAGAATATTGAACGACTACCCCTAACTAAAATCTATCCACCGAAGCAAAAATGATTTCACACCACAGACTGATCTTGGTCAGGATCGATTTGAAATCTATCATGGTTTCAGAGAAATCATAAACCATTGTTCGTTGTTCTGATAAAATGTTGAACGACTACCCCTAACTAAAATCTATCCACTCAAAAAAAGTTATTTCACACCACAGACTCATCTTGGTCAGGACCGATTTATAATCTATCATGGTTTCAGAAAAATCATACTCCATGGTTCGCTGTTCTGATAGAATGTTGAACGACTACCCCAATTAAAATCTATCCACTCAACACAAATTATTTCGCACCACAGACTCATCTTGGTCAGGATCGATTTGAAATCTATCATGGTTTCAGAGAGAAATCATACTCCATGGTTCGTTGTTCTGATAGAATATTGAACGACTACCCCTAACTAAAATCACTCAAAAAAAGTTATTTCACACCACAGACTCATCTTGGTCAGGATCGATTTGAAATCTATCATGGTTTCAGAGAGAAATCATACTCCATGGTTCGTTGTTCTGATAGAATGTTGAACGACTACCCCTAACTAAAATCTATCCACCGAAGCAAAAATGATTTCACACCACAGACTGATCTTGGTCAGGATCGATTTGAAATCTATCATGGTTTCAGAGAAATCATAAACCATTGTTCGTTGTTCTGACAAAATGTTGAACGACTACCCCAACTAAAATCTATCCACTCAATAAAAATTATTTCACACCACAGGCTCATCTTGGTCAGGATCGATTTGAAATCTATCATGGTTTCAGAGAAATTATACTCCATGGTTCGTTGTTCTGATAGAATATTGAACGACTACCCCTAACTAAAATCTATCCACCGAAGCAAAAATGATTTCACACCACAGACTGATCTTGGTCAGGATCGATTTGAAATCTATCATGGTTTCAGAGAAATTATACTCCATGGTTCGTTGTTCTGATAGTATATTGAACGACTACCCCTAACTAAAATCTATCCACTCAAAAAAAGTTATTTCACACCACAGACTCATCTTGGTCAGGACCGATTTATAATCTATCATGGTTTCAGAAAAATCATACTCCATGGTTCGCTGTTCTGATAGAATGTTGAACGACTACCCCAATTAAAATCTATCCACTCAACACAAATTATTTCGCACCACAGACTCATCTTGGTCAGGATCGATTTGAAATCTATCATGGTTTCAGAGAGAAATCATACTCCATGGTTCGTTGTTCTGATAGAAAGTTGAACGACTACCCCAACTAAAATCTATCCACCAAAGCAAAAATGATTTCACACCCCAGACTGATCTTTGTCTGGATCGATTTGAAATCTATCATGGTTTCAGAGAAATCATACTCCATGGTTCGTTGTTCTGATAGAATATTGAACGACTACCCCTAACTAAAATCTATCCACTCAAAAAAAGTTATTGCACACCACAGACTCATCTTGGTCAGGATCGATTTAAAATCTATCATGGTTTCAGAGAAATCATACTCGATGGTTCGCTGTTCTGATAGAATATTGAACGACTACCCCAATTAAAATCTATCCACTCAACAAAAATTATTTCACACCACAGACTCATCTTGGTCAGGATCGATTTGAAATCTATCATGGTTTCAGAGAAATCATACTCCATGGTTCGTTGTTCTGATAGAATGTTGAACGACTACCCCAACTAAAATCTATCCACCGAAGCAAAAATTATTTCACACCACAGATTGATCTTCGTCAGGATCGATTTGAAATCTATCATGGTTTTAGAGAAATCATACTCCATGGTTCGTTGTTCTGATAGAATGTTGAACGACTACTATTAGCTAAAATCTATCCACTCAATAAAAATTATTTCACACCACAGACTCATCTTGGTCAGGATCGATTTGAAATCTATCATGGTTTCAGAGAAATCATACTCCATGGTTCGTTGTTCTGATAGAAAGTTGAACGACTACCCCAACTAAAATCTATCCACTCAACAAAAATTATTTCACACCACAGATTCATTTTGGTCAGGATCGATATGAAATCTATCATGGTTTCAGAGAAATCTTACTCCATGATTCGTTGTTCTGATAGAATATTGAACGACTACCCCTAACTAAAATCTATCCACTCAACAAAAATTATTTCACACCACAGACTCATCTTGGTCAGGATCGATTTGAAATCTATCATGGTTTCAGAGAAATCATACTCCATGGTTCGCTGTTCTGATAGAATATTGAACGACTACCGCAATTAAAATCTATCCACTCAACAAAAATTATTTCACACCACAGATTCATTTTGGTCAGGATCGATATGAAATCTATCATGGTTTCAGAGAAATCATACTCCATGGTTCGTTGTTCTGATAGAATATTGAACGACTACCCCTAACTAAAATCTATCCACTCAACAAAAATTATTTCACACCACAGATTCATTTTGGTCAGGATCGATATGAAATCTATCATGGTTTCAGAGAAAGCGTACTCCATAGTTTGTTGTTCTGATAGAATGTTGAACGACTACCCCTAACTAAAATCTATCCACTCAACAAAATTTATTTCACACCACAGACTCATCTTGGTCAGGATCGATTTGAAATCTATCATGGTTTCAGAGAAATCATACTCCATGGTTCGCTGTTCTGATAGAATATTGAACGACTACCGCAATTAAAATCTATCCACTCAACAAAACTTATTTCACACAACAGACTCATCTTGGTCAGGATCGATTTAAAATCTATCATGGTTTCAGAGAAATCATACTCCATGGTTCGCTGTTCTGATAGAATATTGAACGACTACCCGAATTAAAATCTATCCACTCAACAAAAATTATTTCGCACCACAGATTCATTTTGGTCAGGATCGATATGAAATCTATCATGGTTTCAGAGAAATCATACTCCATGGTTCGTTGTTCTGATAGAATATTGAACGACTACCCCTAACTAAAATCTATCCACCGAAGCAAAAATGATTTTACACCACAGACTGATCTTGGTCAGGATCGATTTGAAATCTATCATGGTTTCAGAGAAATCATACTCCATGGTTCGTTGTTCTGATAGAATGTCAAAAAAAGTTATTTCACACCACAGACTCATCTTGGTCTGGATCGATTTAAAATCTATCATGGTTTCAGAAAAATCATACTCCATGGTTCGCTGTTCTGATAGAATATTGAACGACTACCCCAATTAAAATCTATCCGCTCAACACAAATTATTTCGCACCACAGACTCATCTTGGTCCGGATCGATTTGAAATCTATCATGGTTTCAGAGAAATCATACTCCATGGTTCGCTGTTCTGATAGAATATTGAACGACTACCGCAATTAAAATCTATCCACTCAACAAAAATTATTTCACACCACAGATTCATTTTGGTCAGGATCGATATGAAATCTATCATGGTTTCAGAGAAATCATACTCCATGGTTCGTTGTTCTGATAGAATATTGAACGACTACCCCTAACTAAAATCTATCCACTCAACAAAAATTATTTCGCACCACAGATTCATTTTGGTCAGGATCGATTTTAAATCTATCATGGTTTCAGAGAAATCATACTCCATGGTTCGCTGTTCTGATAGAATATTGAACGACTACCGCAATTAAAATCTATCCACTCAACAAAACTTATTTCACACCACAGACTCATTTTGGTCAGGATCGATTTGAAATCTATCATGGTTTCAGAGAAATCATACTCCATGGTTCGCTGTTCTGATAGAATATTGAACGACCACCCCAATTAAAATCTATCCACTCAACAAAAATTATTTCACAACACAGACTCATCTTGGTCAGAATCGATTTGAAATTTATAATGGTTTCAGCGAAATCATACTCCATGGTTCGTTGTTCTGATAGAATATTGAACGACTACCCCTAACTAAAATCTATCCACTCAAAAAAAGTTATTTCACACCACAGACTCATCTTGGTCTGGATCGATTTAAAATCTATCATGGTTTCAGAAAAATCATACTCCATGGTTCGCTGTTCTGATAGAATATTGAACGACTACCCCAATTAAAATCTATCCGCTCAACACAAATTATTTCGCACCACAGACTCATCTTGGTCAGGATCGATTTGAAATCTATCATGGTTTCAGAGAGAAATCATACTCCATGGTTCGTTGTTCTGATAGAATGTTGAACGAGTACCCCTAACTAAAATCTATCCACCGAAGCAAAAATGATTTCACACCACAGACTGATCTTGGTCTGGATCGGTTTGAAATCTATCATGGTTTCAGAGAAATCATACTCCATGGTTCGCTGTTCTGATAGAATATTGAACGACTACCATTAACTAAAATCTAGCCACTCAACAAAACTTATTTCACACCACAGACTCATTTTGGTCAGGATCGATTTGAAATCTATCATGGTTTCAGAGAAATCATACTCCATGGTTCGCTGTTCTGATAGAATATTGAACGACCACCCCAATTAAAATCTATCCACTCAACAAAAATTATTTCACAACACAGACTCATCTTGGTCAGAATCGATTTGAAATTTATAATGGTTTCAGCGAAATCATACTCCATGGTTCGTTGTTCTGATAGAATGTTGAACGACTACCCCTAACTAAAATCTATCCACTCAACAAAATTTATTTTACACCACAGACTCATTTTGGTCAGGATCGATTTTAAATCTATCATGGTTTCAGAGAAATCATACTCCATGGTTCGCTGTTCTGATAGAATATTGAACGACTACCGCAATTAAAATCTATCCACTCAACAAAACTTATTTCACACCACAGACTCATTTTGGTCAGGATCGATTTGAAATCTATCATGGTTTCAGAGAAATCATACTCCATGGTTCGCTGTTCTGATAGAATATTGAACGACCACCCCAATTAAAATCTATCCACTCAACAAAAATTATTTCACAACACAGACTCATCTTGGTCAGAATCGATTTGAAATTTATAATGGTTTCAGCGAAATCATACTCCATGGTTCGTTGTTCTGATAGAATGTTGAACGACTACCCCTAACTAAAATCTATCCACTCAACAAAATTTATTTTACACCACAGACTCATTTTGGTCAGGATCGATTTTAAATCTATCATGGTTTCAGAGAAATCATACTCCATGGTTCGCTGTTCTGATAGAATATTGAACGACTACCGCAATTAAAATCTATCCACTCAACAAAACTTATTTCACACCACAGACTCATCTTGGTCAGGATCGATTTGAAATCTATCATGGTTTCAGAGAGAAATCATACTCCATGGTTCGTTGTTCTGATAGAATGTTGAACGAGTACCCCTAACTAAAATCTATCCACCGAAGCAAAAATGATTTCACACCACAGACTGATCTTGGTCTGGATCGGTTTGAAATCTATCATGGTTTCAGAGAAATCATACTCCATGGTTCGCTGTTCTGATAGAATATTGAACGACTACCCCTAACTAAAATCTATCCACTCAACAAAATTTATTTCACACCACAGACTCATCTTGGTCAGGATCGATTTTAAATCTATCATGGTTTCAGAGAAATCATACTCCATGGTTCGCTGTTCTGATAGAATATTGAACGACTACCGCAATTAAAATCTATCCACTCAACAAAACTTATTTCACACCACAGACTCATTTTGGTCAGGATCGATTTGAAATCTATCATGGTTTCAGAGAAATCATACTCCATGGTTCGCTGTTCTGATAGAATATTGAACGACTACCGCAATTAAAATCTATCCACTCAACAAAACTTATTTCACACCACAGACTCATTTTGGTCAGGATCGATTTGAAATCTATCATGGTTTCAGAGAAATCATACTCCATGGTTCGCTGTTCTGATAGAATATTGAACGACTACCCCTAACTAAAATCTATCCACTCAACAAAATTTATTTCACACCACAGACTCATCTTGGTCAGGATCGATTTTAAATCTATCATGGTTTCAGAGAAATCATACTCCATGGTTCGCTATTCTGATAGAATATTGAACGACTACCGCAATTAAAATCTATCCACTCAACAAAACTTATTTCACACCACAGACTCATTTTGGTATTAATCGATTTGAAATCTATCATGGTTTCAGAGAAATCATACTCCATGGTTCGCTGTTCTGATAGAATATTGAACGACCACCCCAATTAAAATCTATCCACTCAACAAAAATTATTTCACAACACAGACTCATCTTGGTCAGAATCGATTTGAAATTTATAATGGTTTCAGCGAAATCATACTCCATGGTTCGTTGTTCTGATAGAATGTTGAACGACTACCCCTAACTAAAATCTATCCACTCAACAAAATTTATTTTACACCACAGACTCATTTTGGTCAGGATCGTTTTGAAATCTATCTTGGTTTCAGAGAAATCATACTCCATGGTTCGTTGTTCTGATAGAATGTTGAACGACTACCCCAACTAAAATCTATCCACTCAACAAAACTTATTTCACACCACAGACTCATCTTGATCAAAATCGATTTGAAATTTATCATGGTTTCAGTGAAATCATACTCCATGGTTCGTTGTTCTGATAGAATATTGAACGACTACCCTAACTAAACTCTATCCACTCAACAAAAATTATTTCACACCACAGGCTCATTTTGGTCAGGATCGATTTGAAATCTATCATGGTTTCAGAGAAATCATACTCCATGGTTCGTTGTTCTGATAGAATGTTGAACGACTACCCCAACTAAAATCTATCCACTCAAAAAAATTATTTCACACCACAGGCTCATTTTGGTCAGGATCGATTTGAAATTTATCATGGTTTCAGAGAAATCATACTCCTTGGTTCGTTGTTCTGATAGAATATTGAACGACTACCCCTAACTAAAATCTATCCACTCAAAAAAAGTTATTTCACACCACAGACTCATCTTGGTCTGGATCGATTTAAAATCTATCATGGTTTCAGAAAAATCATACTCCATGGTTCGCTGTTCTGATAGAATATTGAACGACTACCCCAATTAAAATCTATCCGCTCAACACAAATTATTTCGCACCACAGACTCATCTTGGTCAGGATCGATTTGAAATCTATCATGGTTTCAGAGAGAAATCATACTCCATGGTTCGTTGTTCTGATAGAATGTTGAACGAGTACCCCTAACTAAAATCTATCCACCGAAGCAAAAATGATTTCACACCACAGACTGATCTTGGTCTGGATCGGTTTGTAATCTATCATGGTTTCAGAGAAATCATACTCCATGGTTCGTTGTTCTGATAGAATATTGAACGACTACCCCTAACTAAAATCTATCCACTCAAAAAAAGTTATTTCACACCACAGACTCATCTTGGTCAGGATCGATTTAAAATCTATCATGGTTTCAGAGAAATCATACTCCATGGTTCGCTGTTCTGATAGAATATTGAACGACTACCTGAATTAAAATCTATCCACTCAACAAAAATTATTTCGCACCACAGACTCATCTTGGTCAGGATCGATTTGAAATCTATCATGGTTTCAGAGAAATCATACTTCATGGTTCGTTGTTCTGATAGAATGTTGAACGACTACCCCAACTAAAATCTATCCACCGAAGCAAAAATGATTTTACACCACAGACTGATCTTGGTCAGGATCGATTTGAAATCTATCATGGTTTCAGAGAAATCATACTCCATGGTTCGTTGTTCTGATAGAATGTTGAACGACTACCATTACCTAAAATCTATCCACTCAATAAAAATTATTTCACACCACAGACTCATCTTGGTAAGGATCGATTTGAAATCTATCATGGTTGCAGAGAAATCATACACCTTGGTTCGTTGTTCTGATAGAAAGTTGAACGACTAAACCAACTAAAATCTATCCACCGAAGCAAAAATGATTTCACACCCCAGACTGATCTTGTTCTGGATCGATTTGAAATCTATCATGGTTTCAGAGAAATCATACTCCATGGTTCGTTGTTCTGATAGAATAATGAACGACTACCCCAACTAAAATCTATCCACCGAAGCAAAAATGATTTCACACCCCAAACTGATCTTGGTCTGGATCGATTTGAAATCTATCATGGTTTCAGAGAAATCATACTCCATGTTTCGTTGTTCTGATAGAATATTGAACGACTACCCCTTACTAAAATCTATCCACTCAAAAAAAGTTATTTCACACCACAGACTCATCTTGGTCAGGATCGATTTAAAATCTATCATGGTTTCAGACAAATCATACTCCATGGTTCGCTGTTCTGATAGAATATTGAACGACTACCCCAATTAAAATCTATCCACTCAACAAAAATTATTTCGCTCCACAGACTCATCTTGGTCAGGATCGATTTGAAATCTATCATGGTTTCAGAGAAATCATACTCCATGGTTCGTTGTTCTGATAGAATATTGAACGACTACCCCAACTAAAATCTATCCACCGAAGCAAAAATGATTTCACACCACAGACTGATCTTGGTCAGGATCGATTTGAAATCTATCATGGTTTCAGAGAAATCATACTCCATGGTTCGTTGTTCTGATAGAAAGTTGAACGACTACCCCAACTAAAATCTATCCACTCAACAAAAATTATTTCACACCACAGACTCATTTTGGTCAGGATCGATATGAAATCTATCATGGTTTCAGAGAAATCATACTCCATGGTTCGTTGTTCTGATAGAATATTGAACGACTACCATTACCTAAAATCTATCCACTCAATAAAAATTATTTCACACCACAGACTCATCTTGGTCAGGATCGATTTGAATTCTATCATGGTTTCAGAGAAATTATACTCCATGTTTCGTTGTTCTGATAGAAAGTTGAACGACTACCCCAACTAAAATCTATCCACTCAACAAAAATTATTTCACACCACAGACTCATTTTGGTCAGGATCGATATGAAATCTATCACGGTTTCAGAGAAATCATACTCCATGGTTCGTTGTTCTGATAGAATATTGAACGACTACCCCAACTAAAATCTATCCACTCAACAAAAATTATTTCACACCACAGACTCATCTTGGTCAGGATCGATTTGAAATCTATCATGGTTTCAGAGAAATCATACTCCATGGTTCGTTGTTCTGATAGAAAGTTGAACGACTACCCCAACTAAAATCTATCCACTCAACAAAAATTATTTCACACCACAGACTCATTTTGGTCAGGATCGATATGAAATCTATCATGGTTTCAGAGAAATCATACTCCATGGTTCGTTGTTCTGATAGAATATTGAACGACTACCCCAACTAAAATCTATCCACCGAAGCAAAAATGATTTTACACCACAGACTGATCTTGGTCAGGATCGATTTGAAATCTATCATGGTTTCAGAGAAATCATACTCCATGGTTCGTTGTTCTGATATAATGTTGAACGACTACCATTACCTAAAATCTATCCACTCAATAAAAATTATTTTACACCACAGACTCATCTTGGTCAGGATCGATATGAAATCTATCATTTTTTCAGAGAAATCATACTCCATGGTTCGTTGTTCTGATAGAATATTGAACGACTACCCCAACTAAAATCTATCCACCGAAGCAAAAATGATTTTACACCACAGACTGATCTTGGTCAGGATCGATTTGAAATCTATCATGGTTTCAGAGAAATCATACTCCATGGTTCGTTGTTCTGATATAATGTTGAACGACTACCATTACCTAAAATCTATCCACTCAATAAAAATTAGTTCACACCACAGACTCATCTTGGTCAGGATCGATTTGAAATTTATCATGGTTTCAGAGAAAGCGTATTCCATAGTTTGTTGTTCTGATAGAATGTTGAACGACTACCCCTAACTAAAATCTATCCACTCAACAAAATTTATTTCACACCACAGACTCATCGTGGTCAGGATCGATTTGAATTCTATCATGGTTTCAGAGAAATCATACTCCATGGTTCGTTGTTCTGATAGAATGTTGAACGACTACCATTACCTAAAATCTATCCACTCAATAAAAATTATTTCACACCACAGACTCATCTTGGTCAGGATCGATTTGAAATCTATCATGGTTTCAGAGAAAGCGTACTCCATAGTTTGTTGTTCTGATAGAATGTTGAACGCCTACCCCTAACTAAAATCTATCCACTCAACAAAATTTATTTCACACCACAGACTCATCTTGGTCAGGATCGATTTGAAATCTATCATGGTTTCAGAGAAAGCGTACTCCATAGTTTGTTGTTCTGATAGAATGTTGAACGACTACCCCTAACTAAAATCTATCCACTCAACAAAATTTATTTCACACCACAGACTCATCTTGGTCAGGATCGATTTAAAATCTATCATGGTTTCAGAGAAATCATACTCCATGGTTCGCTGTTCTGATAGAATATTGAACGACTACCCCTAACTAAAATCTATCCACTCAACAAAAATTATTTCGCACCACAGACTCATCTTGGTCAGGATCGATTTGAAATCTATCATGGTTTCAGAGAAATCATACTCCATGGTTCGTTGTTCTGATACAATGTTGAACGACTACCCCAACTAAAATCTATCCACCGAAGCAAAAATGATTTCACACCACAGCCTGATCTTGGTCAGGATCGATTTGAAATCTATCATGGTTTCAGAGAAATCATACTCCATGGTTCGTTGTTCTGATAGAATGTTGAACGACTACCATTACCTAAAAGCTATCCACTCAATAAAAATTATTTCACACCACAGGCTCATCTTGGTCAGGATCGATTTCAAATCTATCATGGTTTCAGAGAAATCATACTCCATGGTTCGTTGTTCTGATAGATAGTTGAACGACTACCCCAACTAAAATCTATCCACTCAACAAAAATTATTTCACACCACAGACTCATCTTGGTCAGGATCGATTTGAAATCTATCATGGTTTCAGAGAAATCATACTCCATGGTTCGTTGTTCTGATAGAATGCTGGACGACTACCCCAACTAAAATCTATCCACTCAACAAAAATTATTTCACAGCACAGACTCATCTTGGTCAGAATCGATTTGAAATTTATAATGGTTTCAGCGAAATCATACTCCATGGTTCGTTGTTCTGATAGAATATTGAACGACTACCCCTAACTAAAATCTATCCACTCAACAAAAATTATTTCACACCACAGACTCATCTTGGTCAGGATCGATTTCAAATCTATCATGGTTTTAGAGAAAGCGTACTCCATAGTTTGTTGTTCTGATAGAATGTTGAACGACTACCCCTACCTAAAATCTATCCACTCAACAAAATTTATTTCACACCGCAGACTCATCTTGGTCAGGATCGATTTGAAATCTATCATGGTTTCAGAGAAATCATACTCCATGGTTCGTTGTTCTGATAGAATGTTGAACGACTACCCCTAACTAAAATATATCCACTCAACAAAAATTATTTCACTCCACAGACTCATTTTGGTCAGGATCGATTTGAAATCTATCATGGTTTCAGAGAAATCATACTCCATGGTTCGTTGTTCTGATAGAATGCTGGACGACTACCCCAACTAAAATCTATCCACTCAACAAAAATTATTTCACTCCACAGACTCATTTTGGTCAGGATCGATTTGAAATTTATAATGGTTTCAGCGAAATCATACTCCATGGTTCGTTGTTCTGATAGAATATTGAACGACTACCCCTAACTAAAATCTATCCACTCAACAAAAATTATTTCACACCACAGACTCATCTTGGTCAGGATCGATTTCAAATCTATCATGGTTTCAGAGAAAGCGTACTCCATAGTTTGTTGTTCTGATAGAATGTTGAACGACTACCCCTACCTAAAATCTATCCACTCAACAAAATTTATTTCACACCACAGACTCATCTTGGTCAGGATCGATTTGAAATCTATCATGGTTTCAGAGAAATCATACCCCATGGTTCGCTGTTCTGATAGAATATTGAACGACTACCCCAATTAAAATCTATAAACTCAACAAAACTTATTTCACACCACAGACTCATTTTGGTCAGGATCGATTTGAAATCTATCATGGTTTCAGAGAAATCATACTCCATGGTTCGTTGTTCTGATAGATAGTTGAACGACTACCCCAACTAAAATCTATCCACTCAACAAAACTTATTTCGCACCACAGACTCATCTTGGTCAGGATCGATTTCAAATCTATCATGGTTTTAGAGAAAGCGTACTCCATAGTTTGTTGTTCTGATAGAATGTTGAACGACTACCCCTACCTAAAATCTATCCACTCAACAAAATTTATTTCACACCGCAGACTCATCTTGGTCAGGATCGATTTGAAATCTATCATGGTTTCAGAGAAATCATACTCCATGGTTCGTTGTTCTGATAGAATGTTGAACGACTACCCCTAACTAAAATATATCCACTCAACAAAAATTATTTCACTCCACAGACTCATTTTGGTCAGGATCGATTTGAAATCTATCATGGTTTCAGAGAAATCATACTCCATGGTTCGTTGTTCTGATAGAATGCTGGACGACTACCCCAACTAAAATCTATCCACTCAACAAAAATTATTTCACTCCACAGACTCATTTTGGTCAGGATCGATTTGAAATTTATAATGGTTTCAGCGAAATCATACTCCATGGTTCGTTGTTCTGATAGAATATTGAACGACTACCCCTAACTAAAATCTATCCACTCAACAAAAATTATTTCACACCACAGACTCATCTTGGTCAGGATCGATTTCAAATCTATCATGGTTTCAGAGAAAGCGTACTCCATAGTTTGTTGTTCTGATAGAATGTTGAACGACTACCCCTACCTAAAATCTATCCACTCAACAAAATTTATTTCACACCACAGACTCATCTTGGTCAGGATCGATTTGAAATCTATCATGGTTTCAGAGAAATCATACCCCATGGTTCGCTGTTCTGATAGAATATTGAACGACTACCCCAATTAAAATCTATAAACTCAACAAAACTTATTTCACACCACAGACTCATTTTGGTCAGGATCGATTTGAAATCTATCATGGTTTCAGAGAAATCATACTCCATGGTTCGTTGTTCTGATAGATAGTTGAACGACTACCAAAACTAAAATCTATCCACTCAACAAAACTTATTTCGCACCACAGACTCATCTTACTCAGGATCGATTTGAAATCTATCATGGTTTCAGAGAAATCATACTCCATGGCTCGTTGTTCTGATAGTATGTTGAACGACTACCCCTAACTAAAATATATCCACTCAACAAAAATTATTTCACTCCACAGACTCATTTTGGTCAGGATCGATTTGAAATCTATCATGGTTTCAGAGAAATCATACTCCATGGTTCGTTGTTCTGATAGAATATTGAACGACTACCCCTAACTAAAATCTATCCACTCAACAAAAATTATTTCACACCACAGACTCATTTTGGTCAGGATCGATTTGAAATCTATCATGGTTTCAGAGAAATCATACTCCATGGTTCGTTGTTCTGATAGATAGTTGAACGACTACCCCAACTAAAATCTATCCACTCAACAAAACTTACTTCGCACCACAGACTCATCTTGGTCAGGATCGATTTCAAATCTATCATGGTTTTAGAGAAAGCGTACTCCATAGTTTGTTGTTCTGATAGAATGTTGAACGACTACCCCTACCTAAAATCTATCCACTCAACAAAATTTATTTCACACCGCAGACTCATCTTGGTCAGGATCGATTTGAAATCTATCATGGTTTCAGAGAAATCATACTCCATGGTTCGTTGTTCTGATAGAATATTGAACGACTACCCCTAACTAAAATCTATCCACTCAACAAAAATTATTTCACGCCACAGACTCATCTTGGTCAGGATCGATTTCAAATCTATCATGGTTTCAGAGAAAGCGTACTCCATAGTTTGTTGTTCTGATAGAATGTTGAACGACTACCCCTACCTAAAATCTATCCACTCAACAAAATTTATTTCACACCACAGACTCATCTTGGTCAGGATCGATTTGAAATCTATCATGGTTTCAGAGAAATCATACTCCATGGTTCGTTGTTCTGATAGAATGTTGAACGACTACCCCTAACTAAAATATATCCACTCAACAAAAATTATTTCACTCCACAGACTCATTTTGGTCAGGATCGATTTGAAATCTATCATGGTTTCAGAGAAATCATACTCCATGGTTCGTTGTTCTGATAGAATGCTGAACGACTACCCCAACTAAAATCTATCCACTCAACAAAAATTATTTCACTCCACAGACTCATTTTGGTCAGGATCGATTTGAAATTTATAATGGTTTCAGCGAAATCATACTCCATGGTTCGTTGTTCTGATAGAATATTGAACGACTACCCCTAACTAAAATCTATCCACTCAACAAAAATTATTTCACACCACAGACTCATCTTGGTCAGGATCGATTTCAAATCTATCATGGTTTCAGAGAAAGCGTACTCCATAGTTTGTTGTTCTGATAGAATGTTGAACGACTACCCCTACCTAAAATCTATCCACTCAACAAAATTTATTTCACACCACAGACTCATCTTGGTCAGGATCGATTTGAAATCTATCATGGTTTCAGAGAAATCATACCCCATGGTTCGCTGTTCTGATAGAATATTGAACGACTACCCCAATTAAAATCTATAAACTCAACAAAACTTATTTCACACCACAGACTCATTTTGGTCAGGATCGATTTGAAATCTATCATGGTTTCAGAGAAATCATACTCCATGGTTCGTTGTTCTGATAGATAGTTGAACGACTACCAAAACTAAAATCTATCCACTCAACAAAACTTATTTCGCACCACAGACTCATCTTACTCAGGATCGATTTGAAATCTATCATGGTTTCAGAGAAATCATACTCCATGGCTCGTTGTTCTGATAGAATGTTGAACGACTACCCCAACTAAAATCTATCCACCGAAGCAAAAATGATTTCACACCACAGACTGATCTTGGTCAGGATCGATTTGAAATCTATCATGGTTTCAGAGAAATCATACTCCATGGTTCGTTGTTCTGATAGAATGTTGAACGACTACCATTATATAAAATCTATCCACTCAATAAAAATTATTTCACACCACAGACTCATCTTGGTCAGGATCGATTTGAAATCTATCATGGTTTCAGAGAAATCATACTCCATGGTTCGTTGTTCTGATAGATAGTTGAACGACTACCCCAACTAAAATCTATCCACTCAACAAAACTTATTTCACACCACAGACTCATCTTGGTCAGGATCGATTTGAAATTTATCATGGTTTCAGAGAAATCATACTCCATGGTTCGTTGTTCTGATAGAATGTTGAACGACTACCCCAACTAAAATCTATCCACTCAAAAAAATTATTTCACACCACAGGCTCATTTTGGTCAGGATCGATTTGAAATCTATCATGGTTTCAGAGAAATTATACTCCATGGTTCGTTGTTCTGATAGAATATTGAACGACTACCCCAACTAAAATCTATCCACTCAACAAAACTTATTTCACACCACAGACTCATCTTGGTCAGGATCGATTTGAAATTTATCATGGTTTCAGAGAAATCATACTCCATGGTTCGTTGTTCTGATAGAATATTGAACGACTACCCTAACTACACTCTATCCACTCAACAAAAATTATTTCACACCACAGGCCCATTTTGGTCAGGATCGATTTGAAATCTATCATGGTTTCAGAGAAATCATACTCCATGGTTCGTTGTTCTGATAGAATGTTGAACGACTACCCCAACTAAAATCTATCCACTCAAAAAAATTATTTCACACCACAGGCTCATTTTGGTCAGGATCGATTTGAAATCTATCATGGTTTCAGAGAAATTATACTGCATGGTTCGTTGTTCTGATAGAATATTGAACGACTACCCCTAACTAAAATCTATCCACTCAAAAAAAGTTATTTCACACCACAGACTCATCTTGGTCAGGATCGATTTACAATCTATCATGGTTTCAGAAAAATCATACTCCATGGTTCGCTGTTCTGATAGAATGTTGAACGACTACCCCAATTAAAATCTATCCACTCAACAAAACTTATTTCGCACCACAGACTCATCTTACTCAGGATCGATTTGAAATCTATCATGGTTTCAGAGAAATCATACTCCATGGCTCGTTGTTCTGATAGAATGTTGAACGACTACCCCAACTAAAATCTATCCACCGAAGCAAAAATGATTTCACACCACAGACTGATCTTGGTCAGGATCGATTTGAAATCTATCATGGTTTCAGAGAAATCATACTCCATGGTTCGTTGTTCTGATAGAATGTTGAACGACTACCATTATATAAAATCTATCCACTCAATAAAAATTATTTCACACCACAGACTCATCTTGGTCAGGATCGATTTGAAATCTATCATGGTTTCAGAGAAATCATACTCCATGGTTCGTTGTTCTGATAGATAGTTGAACGACTACCCCAACTAAAATCTATCCACTCAACAAAACTTATTTCACACCACAGACTCATCTTGGTCAGGATCGATTTGAAATTTATCATGGTTTCAGAGAAATCATACTCCATGGTTCGTTGTTCTGATAGAATGTTGAACGACTACCCCAACTAAAATCTATCCACTCAAAAAAATTATTTCACACCACAGGCTCATTTTGGTCAGGATCGATTTGAAATCTATCATGGTTTCAGAGAAATTATACTCCATGGTTCGTTGTTCTGATAGAATATTGAACGACTACCCCAACTAAAATCTATCCACTCAACAAAACTTATTTCACACCACAGACTCATCTTGGTCAGGATCGATTTGAAATTTATCATGGTTTCAGAGAAATCATACTCCATGGTTCGTTGTTCTGATAGAATATTGAACGACTACCCTAACTACACTCTATCCACTCAACAAAAATTATTTCACACCACAGGCCCATTTTGGTCAGGATCGATTTGAAATCTATCATGGTTTCAGAGAAATCATACTCCATGGTTCGTTGTTCTGATAGAATGTTGAACGACTACCCCAACTAAAATCTATCCACTCAAAAAAATTATTTCACACCACAGGCTCATTTTGGTCAGGATCGATTTGAAATCTATCATGGTTTCAGAGAAATTATACTGCATGGTTCGTTGTTCTGATAGAATATTGAACGACTACCCCTAACTAAAATCTATCCACTCAAAAAAAGTTATTTCACACCACAGACTCATCTTGGTCAGGATCGATTTACAATCTATCATGGTTTCAGAAAAATCATACTCCATGGTTCGCTGTTCTGATAGAATGTTGAACGACTACCCCAATTAAAATCTATCCACTCAACACAAATTATTTCGCACCACAGACTCATCTTGGTCAGGATCGATTTGAAATCTATCATGGTTTCAGAGAGAAATCATACTCCATGGTTCGTTGTTCTGATAGAATGTTGAACGACTACCCCTAACTAAAATCTATCCACCGAAGCAAAAATGATTTCACTCCACAGACTGATCTTGGTCAGGATCGATTTGAAATCTATCATGGTTTCAGAGAAATCATAAACCATTGTTCGTTGTTCTGACAAAATGTTGAACGACTACCCCAACTAAAATCTATCCACTCAATAAAAATTATTTCACACCACAGGCTCATTTTGGTCAGGATCGATTTGAAATCTATCATGGTTTCAGAGAAATTATACTCCATGGTTCGTTGTTCTGATAGAATATTGAACGACTACCCCTAACTAAAATCTATCCACCGAAGCAAAAATGATTTCACACCACAGACTGATCTTGGTCAGGATCGATTTGAAATCTATCATGGTTTCAGAGAAATCATAAACCATTGTTCGTTGTTCTGATAAAATGTTGAACGACTACCCCAACTAAAATCTATCCACTCAAAAAAATTATTTCACACCACAGGCTCATTTTGGTCAGGATCGATTTGAAATCTATCATGGTTTCAGAGAAATTATACTCCATGGTTCGTTGTTCTGATAGAATATTGAACGACTACCCCTAACTAAAATCTATCCACTCAAAAAAAGTTATTTCACACCACAGACTCATCTTGGTCAGGACCGATTTATAATCTATCATGGTTTCAGAAAAATCATACTCCATGGTTCGCTGTTCTGATAGAATGTTGAACGACTACCCCAATTAAAATCTATCCACTCAACACAAATTATTTCGCACCACAGACTCATCTTGGTCAGGATCGATTTGAAATCTATCATGGTTTCAGAGAGAAATCATACTCCATGGTTCGTTGTTCTGATAGAAAGTTGAACGACTACCCCAACTAAAATCTATCCACCAAAGCAAAAATGATTTCACACCCCAGACTGATCTTTGTCTGGATCGATTTGAAATCTATCATGGTTTCAGAGAAATCATACTCCATGGTTCGTTGTTCTGATAGAATATTGAACGACTACCCCTAACTAAAATCTATCCACTCAAAAAAAGTTATTGCACACCACAGACTCATCTTGGTCAGGATCGATTTAAAATCTATCATGGTTTCAGAGAAATCATACTCCATGGTTCGCTGTTCTGATAGAATATTGAACGACTACCCCAATTAAAATCTATCCACTCAACAAAAATTATTTCGCACCACAGACTCATCTTGGTCAGGATCGATTTGAAATCTATCATGGTTTCAGAGAAATCATACTCCATGGTTCGTTGTTCTGATAGAATGTTGAACGACTACCCCAACTAAAATCTATCCACCGAAGCAAAAATTATTTCACACCACAGACTGATCTTCGTCAGGATCGATTTGAAATCTATCATGGTTTTAGAGAAATCATACTCCATGGTTCGTTGTTCTGATAGAATGTTGAACGACTACCATTAGCTAAAATCTATCCACTCAATAAAAATTATTTCACACCACAGACTCATCTTGGTCAGGATCGATTTGAAATCTATCATGGTTTCAGAGAAATCATACTCCATGGTTCGTTGTTCTGATAGAAAGTTGAACGACTACCCCAACTAAAATCTATCCACTCAACAAAAATTATTTCACACCACAGATTCATTTTGGTCAGGATCGATATGAAATCTATCATGGTTTCAGAGAAATCTTACTCCATGATTCGTTGTTCTGATAGAATATTGAACGACTACCCCTAACTAAAATCTATCCACTCAACAAAAATTATTTCACACCACAGACTCATCTTGGTCAGGATCGATTTGAAATCTATCATGGTTTCAGAGAAAT
This sequence comes from Xylota sylvarum, assembly GCA_905220385.1. NCBI lineage: Eukaryota > Metazoa > Arthropoda > Insecta > Diptera > Syrphidae > Xylota > Xylota sylvarum. The sequence continues at coordinate 1,135,839 of CAJMZQ010000060.1, forward strand.
CATACTCCATGGTTCGCTGTTCTGATAGAATATTGAACGACTACCGCAATTAAAATCTATCCACTCAACAAAAATTATTTCACACCACAGATTCATTTTGGTCAGGATCGATATGAAATCTATCATGGTTTCAGAGAAATCATACTCCATGGTTCGTTGTTCTGATAGAATATTGAACGACTACCCCTAACTAAAATCTATCCACTCAACAAAAATTATTTCACACCACAGATTCATTTTGGTCAGGATCGATATGAAATCTATCATGGTTTCAGAGAAAGCGTACTCCATAGTTTGTTGTTCTGATAGAATGTTGAACGACTACCCCTAACTAAAATCTATCCACTCAACAAAATTTATTTCACACCACAGACTCATCTTGGTCAGGATCGATTTTAAATCTATCATGGTTTCAGAGAAATCATACTCCATGGTTCGCTGTTCTGATAGAATATTGAACGACTACCGCAATTAAAATCTATCCACTCAACAAAACTTATTTCACACAACAGACTCATTTTGGTCAGGATCGATTTGAAATCTATCATGGTTTCAGAGAAATCATACTCCATGGTTCGCTGTTCTGATAGAATATTGAACGACCACCCCAATTAAAATCTATCCACTCAACAAAAATTATTTCACACCACAGGCTCATTTTGGTCAGGATCGATTTGAAATCTATCATGGTTTCAGAGAAATCATACTCCATGGTTCGCTGTTCTGATAGAATGTTGAACGACTACCCCAACTAAAATCTATCCACTCAAAAAAATTATTTCACACCACAGGCTCATTTTGGTCAGGATCGATTTAAAATCTATCATGGTTTCAGAAAAATCATACTCCATGGTTCGCTGTTCTGATAGAATATTGAACGACTACCCCAATTAAAATCTATCCGCTCAACACAAATTATTTCGCACCACAGACTCATCTTGGTCAGGATCGATTTGAAATCTATCATGGTTTCAGAGAGAAATCATACTAAATGGTTCGTTGTTCTGATAGAATGTTGAACGAGTACCCCTAACTAAAATCTATCCACCGAAGCAAAAATGATTTCTCACCACAGACTGATCTTGGTCTGGATCGGTTTGAAATCTATCATGGTTTCAGAGAAATCATACTCCATGGTTCGTTGTTCTGATCGAATATTGAACGACTACCCCTAACTAAAATCTATCCAGTCAAAAAAAGTTATTTCACACCACAGACTCAACTTGGTCAGGATCGATTTAAAATCTATCATGGTTTCAGAGAAATCATACTCCATGGTTCGCTGTTCTGATAGAATATTGAACGACTACCCGAATTAAAATCTATCCACTCAACAAAAATTATTTCGCACCACAGACTCATCTTGGTCAGGATCGATTTGAAATCTATCATGGTTTCAGAGAAATCATACTTCATGGTTCGTTGTTCTGATAGAATGTTGAACGACTACCCCAACTAAAATCTATCCACCGAAGCAAAAATGATTTTACACCACAGACTGATCTTGGTCAGGATCGATTTGAAATCTATCATGGTTTCAGAGAAATCATACTCCATGGTTCGTTGTTCTGATAGAATGTCAAAAAAAGTTATTTCACACCACAGACTCATCTTGGTCTGGATCGATTTAAAATCTATCATGGTTTCAGAAAAATCATACTCCATGGTTCGCTGTTCTGATAGAATATTGAACGACTACCCCAATTAAAATCTATCCGCTCAACACAAATTATTTCGCACCACAGACTCATCTTGGTCCGGATCGATTTGAAATCTATCATGGTTTCAGAGAAATCATACTCCATGGTTCGCTGTTCTGACAGAATATTGAACGACTACCGCAATTAAAATCTATCCACTCAACAAAAATTATTTCACACCACAGATTCATTTTGGTCAGGATCGATATGAAATCTATCATGGTTTCAGAGAAATCATACTCCATGGTTCGTTGTTCTGATAGAATATTGAACGACTACCCCTAACTAAAATCTATCCACTCAACAAAAATTATTTCGCACCACAGATTCATTTTGGTCAGGATCGATTTTAAATCTATCATGGTTTCAGAGAAATCATACTCCATGGTTCGCTGTTCTGATAGAATATTGAACGACTACCGCAATTAAAATCTATCCACTCAACAAAACTTATTTCACACCACAGACTCATTTTGGTCAGGATCGATTTGAAATCTATCATGGTTTCAGAGAAATCATACTCCATGGTTCGCTGTTCTGATAGAATATTGAACGACCACCCCAATTAAAATCTATCCACTCAACAAAAATTATTTCACAACACAGACTCATCTTGGTCAGAATCGATTTGAAATTTATAATGGTTTCGGCGAAATCATACTCCATGGTTCGTTGTTCTGATAGAATATTGAACGACTACCCCTAACTAAAATCTATCCACTCAAAAAAAGTTATTTCACACCACAGACTCATCTTGGTCTGGATCGATTTAAAATCTATCATGGTTTCAGAAAAATCATACTCCATGGTTCGCTGTTCTGATAGAATATTGAACGACTACCCCAATTAAAATCTATCCGCTCAACACAAATTATTTCGCACCACAGACTCATCTTGGTCAGGATCGATTTGAAATCTATCATGGTTTCAGAGAGAAATCATACTCCATGGTTCGTTGTTCTGATAGAATGTTGAACGAGTACCCCTAACTAAAATCTATCCACCGAAGCAAAAATGATTTCACACCACAGACTGATCTTGGTCTGGATCGGTTTGAAATCTATCATGGTTTCAGAGAAATCATACTCCATGGTTCGCTGTTCTGATAGAATATTGAACGACTACCCCTAACTAAAATCTATCCACTCAACAAAACTTATTTCACACCACAGACTCATTTTGGTCAGGATCGATTTGAAATCTATCATGGTTTCAGAGAAATCATACTCCATGGTTCGCTGTTCTGATAGAATATTGAACGACCACCCCAATTAAAATCTATCCACTCAACAAAAATTATTTCACAACACAGACTCATCTTGGTCAGAATCGATTTGAAATTTATAATGGTTTCAGCGAAATCATACTCCATGGTTCGTTGTTCTGATAGAATGTTGAACGACTACCCCTAACTAAAATCTATCCACTCAACAAAATTTATTTTACACCACAGACTCATTTTGGTCAGGATCGATTTTAAATCTATCATGGTTTCAGAGAAATCATACTCCATGGTTCGTTGTTCTGATAGAATATTGAACGACTACCGCAATTAAAATCTATCCACTCAACAAAACTTATTTCACACCACAGACTCATTTTGGTCAGGATCGATTTGAAATCTATCATGGTTTCAGAGAAATCATACTCCATGGTTCGCTGTTCTGATAGAATATTGAACGACCACCCCAATTAAAATCTATCCACTCAACAAAAATTATTTCACAACACAGACTCATCTTGGTCAGAATCGATTTGAAATTTATAATGGTTTCAGCGAAATCATACTCCATGGTTCGTTGTTCTGATAGAATGTTGAACGACTACCCCTAACTAAAATCTATTAACTCAACAAAATTTATTTTACACCACAGACTCATTTTGGTCAGGATCGATTTTAAATCTATCATGGTTTCAGAGAAATCATACTCCATGGTTCGCTGTTCTGATAGAATATTGAACGACTACCGCAATTAAAATCTATCCACTCAACAAAACTTATTTCACACCACAGACTCATCTTGGTCAGGATCGATTTGAAATCTATCATGGTTTCAGAGAGAAATCATACTCCATGGTTCGTTGTTCTGATAGAATGTTGAACGAGTACCCCTAACTAAAATCTATCCACCGAAGCAAAAATGATTTCACACCACAGACTGATCTTGGTCTGGATCGGTTTGAAATCTATCATGGTTTCAGAGAAATCATACTCCATGGTTCGCTGTTCTGATAGAATATTGAACGACTACCCCTAACTAAAATCTATCCACTCAACAAAATTTATTTCACACCACAGACTCATCTTGGTCAGGATCGATTTTAAATCTATCATGGTTTCAGAGAAATCATACTCCATGGTTCGCTGTTCTGATAGAATATTGAACGACTACCGCAATTAAAATCTATCCACTCAACAAAACTTATTTCACACCACAGACTCATTTTGGTCAGGATCGATTTGAAATCTATCATGGTTTCAGAGAAATCATACTCCATGGTTCGCTGTTCTGATAGAATATTGAACGACTACCGCAATTAAAATCTATCCACTCAACAAAACTTATTTCACACCACAGACTCATTTTGGTCAGGATCGATTTGAAATCTATCATGGTTTCAGAGAAATCATACTCCATGGTTCGCTGTTCTGATAGAATATTGAACGACTACCCCTAACTAAAATCTATCCACTCAACAAAATTTATTTCACACCACAGACTCATCTTGGTCAGGATCGATTTTAAATCTATCATGGTTTCAGAGAAATCATACTCCATGGTTCGCTGTTCTGATAGAATATTGAACGACTACCGCAATTAAAATCTATCCACTCAACAAAACTTATTTCACACCACAGACTCATTTTGGTAAGGATCGATTTGAAATCTATCATGGTTTCAGAGAAATCATACTCCATGGTTCGCTGTTCTGATAGAATATTGAACGACCACCCCAATTAAAATCTATCCACTCAACAAAAATTATTTCACAACACAGACTCATCTTGGTCAGAATCGATTTGAAATTTATAATGGTTTCAGCGAAATCATACTCCATGGTTCGTTGTTCTGATAGAATGTTGAACGACTACCCCTAACTAAAATCTATCCACTCAACAAAATTTATTTTACACCACAGACTCATTTTGGTCAGGATCGTTTTGAAATCTATCTTGGTTTCAGAGAAATCATACTCCATGGTTCGTTGTTCTGATAGAATGTTGAACGACTACCCCAACTAAAATCTATCCACTCAACAAAACTTATTTCACACCACAGACTCATCTTGATCAAAATCGATTTGAAATTTATCATGGTTTCAGTGAAATCGTTGTTCTGATAGAATATTGAACGACTACCCTAACTAAACTCTATCCACTCAACAAAAATTATTTCACACCACAGGCTCATTTTGGTCAGGATCGATTTGAAATCTATCATGGTTTCAGAGAAATCATACTCCATGGTTCGTTGTTCTGATAGAATGTTGAACGACTACCCCAACTAAAATCTATCCACTCAAAAAAATTATTTCACACCACAGGCTCATTTTGGTCAGGATCGATTTGAAATTTATCATGGTTTCAGAGAAATCATACTCCTTGGTTCGTTGTTCTGATAGAATATTGAACGACTACCCCTAACTAAAATCTATCCACTCAAAAAAAGTTATTTCACACCACAGACTCATCTTGGTCTGGATCGATTTAAAATCTATCATGGTTTCAGAAAAATCATACTCCATGGTTCGCTGTTCTGATAGAATATTGAACGACTACCCCAATTAAAATCTATCCGCTCAACACAAATTATTTCGCACCACAGACTCATCTTGGTCAGGATCGATTTGAAATCTATCATGGTTTCAGAGAGAAATCATACTCCATGGTTCGTTGTTCTGATAGAATGTTGAACGAGTACCCCTAACTAAAATCTATCCAATGAAGCAAAAATGATTTCACACCACAGACTGATCTTGGTCTGGATCGGTTTGAAATCTATCATGGTTTCAGAGAAATCATACTCCATGGTTCGTTGTTCTGATAGAATATTGAACGACTACCCCTAACTAAAATCTATCCACTCAAAAAAAGTTATTTCACACCACAGACTCATTCTGGTCAGGATCGATTTAAAATCTATCATGGTTTCAGAGAAATCATACTCCATGGTTCGCTGTTCTGATAGAATATTGAACGACTACCTGAATTAAAATCTATCCACTCAACAAAAATTATTTCGCACCACAGACTCATCTTGGTCAGGATCGATTTGAAATCTATCATGGTTTCAGAGAAATCATACTTCATGGTTCGTTGTTCTGATAGAATGTTGAACGACTACCCCAACTAAAATCTATCCACCGAAGCAAAAATGATTTTACACCACAGACTGATCTTGGTCAGGATCGATTTGAAATCTATCATGGTTTCAGAGAAATCATACTCCATGGTTCGTTGTTCTGATAGAATGTTGAACGACTACCATTACCTAAAATCTATCCACTCAATAAAAATTATTTCACACCACAGACTCATCTTGGTCAGGATCGATTTGAAATCTATCATGGTTTCAGAGAAATCATACACCTTGGTTCGTTGTTCTGATAGAAAGTTGAACGACTACCCCAACTAAAATCTATCCACCGAAGCAAAAATGATTTCACACCCCAGACTGATCTTGTTCTGGATCGATTTGAAATCTATCATGGTTTCAGAGAAATCATACTCCATGGTTCGTTGTTCTGATAGAATAATGAACGACTACCCCAACTAAAATCTATCCACCGAAGCAAAAATGATTTCACACCCCAAACTGATCTTGGTCTGGATCGATTTGAAATCTATCATGGTTTCAGAGAAATCATACTCCATGTTTCGTTGTTCTGATAGAATATTGAACGACTACCCCTTACTAAAATCTATCCACTCAAAAAAAGTTATTTCACACCACAGACTCATCTTGGTCAGGATCGATTTAAAATCTATCATGGTTTCAGACAAATCATACTCCATGGTTCGCTGTTCTGATAGAATATTGAACGACTACCCCAATTAAAATCTATCCGCTCAACAAAAATTATTTCGCTCCACAGACTCATCTTGGTCAGGATCGATTTGAAATCTATCATGGTTTCAGAGAAATCATACTCCATGGTTCGTTGTTCTGATAGAATATTGAACGACTACCCCAACTAAAATCTATCCACCGAAGCAAAAATGATTTCACACCACAGACTGATCTTGGTCAGGATCGATTTGAAATCTATCATGGTTTCAGAGAAATCATACTCCATGGTTCGTTGTTCTGATAGAAAGTTGAACGACTACCCCAACTAAAATCTATCCACTCAACAAAAATTATTTCACACCACAGACTCATTTTGGTCAGGATCGATATGAAATCTATCATGGTTTCAGAGAAATCATACTCCATGGTTCGTTGTTCTGATAGAATATTGAACGACTACCATTACCTAAAATCTATCCACTCAATAAAAATTATTTCACACCACAGACTCATCTTGGTCAGGATCGATTTGAATTCTATCATGGTTTCAGAGAAATTATACTCCATGTTTCGTTGTTCTGATAGAAAGTTGAACGACTACCCCAACTAAAATCTATCCACTCAACAAAAATTATTTCACACCACAGACTCATTTTGGTCAGGATCGATATGAAATCTATCACGGTTTCAGAGAAATCATACTCCATGGTTCGTTGTTCTGATAGAATATTGAACGACTACCCCAACTAAAATCTATCCACTCAACAAAAATTATTTCACACCACAGACTCATCTTGGTCAGGATCGATTTGAAATCTATCATGGTTTCAGAGAAATCATACTCCATGGTTCGTTGTTCTGATAGAAAGTTGAACGACTACCCCAACTAAAATCTATCCACTCAACAAAAATTATTTCACACCACAGACTCATTTTGGTCAGGATCGATATGAAATCTATCATGGTTTCAGAGAAATCATACTCCATGGTTCGTTGTTCTGATAGAATATTGAACGACTACCCCAACTAAAATCTATCCACCGAAGCAAAAATGATTTTACACCACAGACTGATCTTGGTCAGGATCGATTTGAAATCTATCATGGTTTCAGAGAAATCATACTCCATGGTTCGTTGTTCTGATATAATGTTGAACGACTACCATTACCTAAAATCTATCCACTCAATAAAAATTATTTTACACCACAGACTCATCTTGGTCAGGATCGATATGAAATCTATCATTTTTTCAGAGAAATCATACTCCATGGTTCGTTGTTCTGATAGAATATTGAACGACTACCCCAACTAAAATCTATCCACTCAACAAAAATTATTTCACACCACAGACTCATTTTGGTCAGGATCGATATGAAATCTATCATGGTTTCAGAGAAATCATACTCCATGGTTCGTTGTTCTGATAGAATGTTGAACGACTACCCCAACTAAAATCTATCCACCGAAGCAAAAATGATTTCACACCACAGACTGATCTTGGTCAGGATCGATTTGAAATCTATCATGGTTTCAGAGAAAGCGTAGTCCATAGTTTGTTGTTCTGATAGAATGTTGAACGACTACCCCTAACTAAAATCTATCCACTCAACAAAATTTATTTCACACCACAGACTCATCTTGGTCAGGATCGATTTGAAATCTATCATGGTTTCAGAGAAATCATACTCCATGGTTCGCTGTTCTGATAGAATATTGAACGACTACCCCAATTAAAATCTATCCACTCAACAAAACTTATTTCACACCACAGACTCATTTTGGTCAGGATCGATTTGAAATCTATCATGGTTTCAGAGAAATCATACTCCATGGTTCGCTGTTCTGATAGAATATTGAACGACCACCCCAATTAAAATCTATCCACTCAACAAAAATTATTTCACGCCACAGACTCATCTTGGTCAGAATCGATTTGAAATTTATAATGGTTGCAGCGAAATCATACTCCATGGTTCGTTGTTCTGATAGAATGTTGAACGACTACCCCTAACTAAAATCTATTCACTCAACAAAATTTATTTCACACCACAGACTCATTTTGGTCAGGATCGATTTGAAATCTATCATGGTTTCAGAGAAATCATACTCAATGGTTCGTTGTTCTGATAGAATGTCAAAAAAAGTTATTTCACACCACAGACTCATCTTGGTCTGGATCGATTTAAAATCTATCATGGTTTCAGAAAAATCATACTCCATGGTTCGTTGTTCTGATAGAATATTGAACGACTACCCCAATTAAAATCTATCCACTCAACACAAATTATTTCGCACCACAGACTCATCTTGGTCAGGATCGATTTGAAATCTATCCTGGTTTCAGAGAAATCATACTCCATGGTTCGTTGTTCTGATAGAATGTTGAACGACTACCCCAACTAAAATCTATCCACCGAAGCAAAAATGATTTCACACCACAGGCTGATCTTGGTTATGATCGATTTGAAATCTATCATGGTTTCGGAGAAATCATACTCCATGGTTCGTTGTTCTGATAGAATATTGAACGACTACCCCAATTAAAATCTATCCACTCAACACAAATTATTTCGCACCACAGACTCATCTTGGTCTGGATCGATTCAAAATCTATCATGGTTTCAGAAAAATCATACTCCATGGTTCGTTGTTCTGATAGAATATTGAACGACTACCCCAACTAAAATCTATCCACCGAAGCAAAAATGATTTTACACCACAGATTGATCTTGGTCAGGATCGATTTGAAATCTATCATGGTTTCAGAGAAATCATACTCCATGGTTCGTTGTTCTGATAGAATATTGAACGACTACCCCAATTAAAATCTATCCACTCAACACAAATTATTTCGCACCACAGACTCATTTGGTCAGGATCGATTTGAAATCTATCATGGTTTCAGAGAAATCATACTCCATGGTTCGCTGTTCTGATAGAATATTGAACGACTACCCCAATTAAAATCTATCCACTCAACAAAAATTATTTCGCACAACAGACTCATTGAGTGGATCGATTTTAAATTTATAATGGTTTCACCTAGATCATACTCCGTGGTTCGTTGTTCTGATAGAATATTGAACGACTACCCCTAACTAAAATCTATCCACTCAAAAAAAGTTATTTCACACCACAGACTCATCTTGGTCAGGATCGATTTGAAATCTATCATGGTTTCAGAGAAATCATACTCCATGGTTCGCTGTTCTGATAGAATATTGAACGACTACCCCAATTAAAATCTATCCACTCAACAAAAATTATTTCGCACCACAGACTCATCTTGGTCAGGATCGATTTGAAATCTATCCTGGTTTCAGAGAAATCATACTCCATGGTTCGTTGTTCTGATAGAATGTTGAACGACTACCCCAACTAAAATCTATCCACCGAAGCAAAAATGATTTCACACCACAGGCTGATCTTGGTTATGATCGATTTGAAATCTATCATGGTTTCAGAGAAATCATACTCCATGGTTCGTTGTTCTGATAGAATATTGAACGACTACCCCAATTAAAATCTATCCACTCAACACAAATTATTTCGCACCACAGACTCATCTTGGTCTGGATCGATTCAAAATCTATCATGGTTTCAGAGAAATCATACTCCATGGTTCGTTGTTCTGATAGAATATTGAACGACTACCCCAACTAAAATCTATCCACCGAAGCAAAAATGATTTCACACCACAGGCTGATCTTGGTTATGATCGATTGGAAATCTATCATGGTTTCAGAGAAATCATACTCCATGGTTCGTTGTTCTGATAGAATATTGAACGACTACCCCAATTAAAATCTATCCACTCAACACAAATTATTTCGCACCACAGACTCATCTTGGTCAGGATCGATTTGAAATCTATCATGGTTTCAGAGAGAAATCATACTCCATGGTTCGTTGTTCTGATACAATGTTGAACGACTACCCCAACTGAAATCTATCCACTCAACAAAAATTATTTCACACCACAGACTCATTTGGTCAGGATCGATTTGAAATCTATCATGGTTTCAGAGAAATCATACTCCATGGTTCGCTGTTCTGATAGAATATTGAACGACTACCCCAATTAAAATCTATCCACTCAACAAAAATTATTTCGCACAACAGACTCATTGAGTGGATCGATTTGAAATTTATAATGGTTTCAGCGAGATCATACTCCGTGGTTCGCTGTTCTGATAGAATATTGAACGACTACCCCTAACTAAAATCTATCCACTCAAAAAAAGTTATTTCACACCACAGACTCATCTTGGTCAGGATCGATTTGAAATCTATCATGGTTTCAGAGAAATCATACTCCATGGTTCGCTGTTCTGATAGAATATTGAACGACTACCCCAATTAAAATCTATCCACTCAACAAAAATTATTTCGCACCACAGACTCATCTTGGTCAGGATCGATTTGAAATCTATCCTGGTTTCAGAGAAATCATACTCCATGGTTCGTTGTTCTGATAGAATGTTGAACGACTACCCCAATTAAAATCTATCCACTCAACAAAAATTATTTCGCACCACAGACTCATCTTGGTCAGGATCGATTTGAAATCTATCATGGTTTCAGAGAAATCATACTCCATGGTTCGTTGTTCTGATAGAATGTTGAACGACTACCCCAACTAAAATCTACCCACTCAAAAAAAGTTATTTCACACCACAGACTCATCTTGGTCAGGATCGATTTGAAATCTATCATGGTTTCAGAGAAATCATACTCCATGGTTCGCTGTTCTGATAGAATATTGAACGACTACCCCAATTAAAATCTATCCACTCAACAAAAATTATTTCGCACCACAGACTCATCTTGGTCAGGATCGATTTGAAATCTATCATGGTTTCAGAGAAATCATACTCCATGGTTCGTTGTTCTGATAGAATATTGAACGACTACCCCTAACTAAAATCTATCCACTCAAAAAAAGTTATTTCACACCACAGACTCATCTTGGTCAGGATCGATTTGAAATCTATCATGGTTTCAGAGAAATCATACTCCATGGTTCGCTGTTCTGATAGAATATTGAACGACTACCCCAATTAAAATCTATCCACTCAACAAAAATTATTTCGCACCACAGACTCATCTTGGTCAGGATCGATTTGAAATCTATCATGGTTTCAGAGAAATCATACTCCATGGTTCGTTGTTCTGATAGAATGTTGAACGACTACCCCAACTAAAATCTATCCACCGAAGCAAAAATGATTTCACACCACAGACTCATTTTGGTCAGGATCGATATGAAATCTATCATGGTTTCAGAGAAATCATACTCCATGGTTCGTTGTTCTGATAGAATGTTGAACGACTACCCCTAACTAAAATCTATCCACAGAACAAAAATTATTTCACGCCACAGATTCATCTTGGTCAGGATCGATTTGAAATCTATCATGGTTTCAGAGAAATCATACTCCATGGTTCGTTGTTCTGATAGAATGTTGAACGACTACCCCAACTCAAATCTAACCACTCAACAAAAATTATTTCACACCACAGACTCATCTTGGTCAGGATCGATTTGAAATCTATCATGGTTTCAGAGAAATCATACTCCATGGTTCGCTGTTCTGATAGAATGTTGAACGACTACCCCAATTAAAATTTATCCACTCAACAAAAATTATTTTGCACCACAGACTGATCTTGGTCAGGATCGATTTGAAATCTATCATGGTTTCAGAGAAATCATACTCCATGGTTCGTTGTTCTGATAGAAAGTTGAACGACTACCATTAACTAAAATCTATCATGGTTTCAGAGAAATCATACTCCATTGTTCGTTGTTCTGATAGAATGTTGAACGACTACCCCAACTAAAATCTATACTCTCAACAAAAAATATTTCACACCACAGACTCATCTTGGTCAGGATCGATTTGAAATCTATCATGGTTTCAGAGAAATCATACTCCATGGTTCGTTGTTCTGATAGAATGTTGAACGACTAAGCCAACCAAAATCTATCCACCCAACAAAAATTATTTCACACCACAGACTCATCTTGGTCAGGATCGATTCGAAATCTATCATGGTTTCAGAGAAATCATACTCCATGGTTCGTTGTTCTGATAGAATGTTGAACGACTACCGTAACTCAAATATATCCACTCAACAAAAATTATTTCACATCACAGACTCATTTTATTCAGGATCGATTTGAAATCTATCATGGTTTCAGAGAAATCATACTCCATGGTTCGTTGTTCTGATACAATGTTGAACGACTACCCCAACTGAAATCTATCCACTCAAAAAAAATTATTTCACACCACAGATTCATTTGGTCAGGATTGATTTGAAATCTATCATGTTTTCGGAGAAATCATACTCCATGGTTCGTTGTTCTGATGGAATATTGAACGACTACCATTAACTAAAAGCTATCCACTCAATAAAAATTATTTCACACCACAGACTCATCTTGGTCAGGATCGATTTAAAATCCATCATGGTTTCAGAGAAATGATACTCCATGGTTCGCTGTTCTGATAGAATATTGAACGACTACCCCAATTAAAATCTACCCACTCAACAAAAATTATTTCGCGCCACAGACTCATCTTGGTCAGGATCGATTTGAAATCTATCCTGGTTTCAGAGAAATCATACTCCATGGTTCGTTGTTCTGATAGAATGTTGAACGACTACCCCAATTAAAATCTATCCACTCAACAAAAATTATTTCGCACCACAGACTCATCTTGGTCAGGATCGATTTGAAATCTATCATGGTTTCAGAGAAATCATACTCCATGGTTCGCTGTTCTGATAGAATATTGAACGACCACCCCAATTAAAATCTATCCACTCAACAAAAATTATTTCACAACACAGACTCATCTTGGTCAGAATCGATTTGAAATTTATAATGGTTTCAGCGAAATCATACTCCATGGTTCGTTGTTCTGATAGAATATTGAACGACTACCCCTAACTAAAATCTATCCACTCAAAAAAAGTTATTTCACACCACAGACTCATCTTGGTCTGGATCGATTTAAAATCTATCATGGTTTCAGAAAAATCATACTCCATGGTTCGCTGTTCTGATAGAATATTGAACGACTACCCCAATTAAAATCTATCCGCTCAACACAAATTATTTCGCACCACAGACTCATCTTGGTCAGGATCGATTTGAAATCTATCATGGTTTCAGAGAGAAATCATACTCCATGGTTCGTTGTTCTGATAGAATGTTGAACGAGTACCCCTAACTAAAATCTATCCACCGAAGCAAAAATGATTTCACACCACAGACTCATTGAGTGGATCGATTTGAAATTTATAATGGTTTCAGCGAGATCATACTCCGTGGTTCGCTGTTCTGATAGAATATTGAACGACTACCCCTAACTAAAATCTATCCACTCAAAAAAAGTTATTTCACACCACAGACTCATCTTGGTCAGGATCGATTTGAAATCTATCATGGTTTCAGAGAAATCATACTCCATGGTTCGCTGTTCTGATAGAATATTGAACGACTACCCCAATTAAAATCTATCCACTCAACAAAAATTATTTCGCACCACAGACTCATCTTGGTCAGGATCGATTTGAAATCTATCCTGGTTTCAGAGAAATCATACTCCATGGTTCGTTGTTCTGATAGAATGTTGAACGACTACCCCAATTAAAATCTATCCACTCAACAAAAATTATTTCGCACCACAGACTCATCTTGGTCAGGATCGATTTGAAATCTATCATGGTTTCAGAGAAATCATACTCCATGGTTCGTTGTTCTGATAGAATGTTGAACGACTACCCCAACTAAAATCTATCCACTCAACAAAAATTATTTCACAGCACAGACTCATCTTGGTCAGGATCGATTTGAAATTTATAATGGTTTCAGCGAGATCATACTCCGTGGTTCGTTGTTCTGATAGAATATTGAACGACTACCCCTAACTAAAATCTATCCACTCAAAAAAAGTTATTTCACACCTCAGACTCATCTTGGTCAGGATCGATTTGAAATCTATCATGGTTTCAGAGAAATCATACTCCATGGTTCGTTGTTCTGATAGAATGTTGAACGACTACCCCAACTCAAATCTAACCACTCAACAAAAATTATTTCACACCACAGACTCATCTTGGTCAGGATCGATTTGAAATCTATCATGGTTTCAGAGAAATCATACTCCATGGTTCGTTGTTCTGATAGAAAGTTGAACGACTACCCCAACTAAAATCTATCCACTCAACAAAAATTATTTCACACCACAGACTTATTTTGGTCAGGATCGATATGAAATCTATCATGGTTTCAGAGAAATCATACTCCATGGTTCGTTGTTCTGATAGAATGTTGAACGACTACCCCTAACTAAAATCTATCCACAGAACAAAAATTATTTCACGCCACAGATTCATCTTGGTCAGGATCGATTTGAAATCTATCATGGTTTCAGAGAAATCATACTCCATGGTTCGTTGTTCTGATAGAATGTTGAACGACTACCCCAACTCAAATCTAACCACTCAACAAAAATTATTTCACACCACAGACTCATCTTGGTCAGGATCGATTTGAAATCTATCATGGTTTCAGAGAAATCATACTCCATGGTTCGCTGTTCTGATAGAATGTTGAACGACTACCCCAATTAAAATTTATCCACTCAACAAAAATTATTTTGCACCACAGACTGATCTTGGTCAGGATCGATTTGAAATCTATCATGGTTTCAGAGAAATCATACTCCATGGTTCGTTGTTCTGATAGAAAGTTGAACGACTACCATTAACTAAAATCTATCATGGTTTCAGAGAAATCATACTCCATTGTTCGTTGTTCTGATAGAATGTTGAACGACTACCCCAACTAAAATCTATACTCTCAACAAAAAATATTTCACACCACAGACTCATCTTGGTCAGGATCGATTTGAAATCTATCATGGTTTCAGAGAAATCATACTCCATGGTTCGTTGTTCTGATAGAATGTTGAACGACTAAGCCAACCAAAATCTATAAACCCAACAAAAATTATTTCACACCACAGACTCATCTTGGTCAGGATCGATTCGAAATCTATCATGGTTTCAGAGAAATCATACTCCATGGTTCGTTGTTCTGATAGAATGTTGAACGACTACCGTAACTCAAATCTATCCACTCAACAAAAATTATTTCACATCACAGACTCATTTTATTCAGGATCGATTTGAAATCTATCATGGTTTCAGAGAAATCATACTCCATGGTTCGTTGTTCTGATACAATGTTGAACGACTACCCCAACTGAAATCTATCCACTCAAAAAAAATTATTTTGCACCACAGACTGATCTTGGTCAGGATCGATTTGAAATCTATCATGGTTTCAGAGAAATCATACTCCATGGTTCGTTGTTCTGATAGAAAGTTGAACGACTACCATTAACTAAAATCTATCATGGTTTCAGAGAAATCATACTCCATTGTTCGTTGTTCTGATAGAATGTTGAACGACTACCCCAACTAAAATCTATACTCTCAACAAAAAATATTTCACACCACAGACTCATCTTGGTCAGGATCGATTTGAAATCTATCATGGTTTCAGAGAAATCATACTCCATGGTTCGTTGTTCTGATAGAATGTTGAACGACTAAGCCAACCAAAATCTATAAACCCAACAAAAATTATTTCACACCACAGACTCATCTTGGTCAGGATCGATTCGAAATCTATCATGGTTTCAGAGAAATCATACTCCATGGTTCGTTGTTCTGATAGAATGTTGAACGACTACCGTAACTCAAATCTATCCACTCAACAAAAATTATTTCACATCACAGACTCATTTTATTCAGGATCGATTTGAAATCTATCATGGTTTCAGAGAAATCATACTCCATGGTTCGTTGTTCTGATACAATGTTGAACGACTACCCCAACTGAAATCTATCCACTCAAAAAAAATTATTTCACACCACAGATTCATTTGGTCAGGATTGATTTGAAATCTATCATGTTTTCGGAGAAATCATACTCCATGGTTCGTTGTTCTGATAGAATATTGAACGACTACCATTAACTAAAAGCTATCCACTCAATAAAAATTATTTCACACCACAGACTCATCTTGGTCAGGATCGATTTAAAATCCATCATGGTTTCAGAGAAATGATACTCCATGGTTCGCTGTTCTGATAGAATATTGAACGACTACCCCAATTAAAATCTACCCACTCAACAAAAATTATTTCGCACCACAGACTCATCTTGGTCAGGATCGATTTGAAATCTATCCTGGTTTCAGAGAAATCATACTCCATGGTTCGTTGTTCTGATAGAATGTTGAACGACTACCCCAATTAAAATCTATCCACTCAACAAAAATTATTTCGCACCACAGACTCATCTTGGTCAGGATCGATTTGAAATCTATCATGGTTTCAGAGAAATCATACTCCATGGTTCGTTGTTCTGATAGAATGTTGAACGACTACCCCAACTAAAATCTATCCACTCAACAAAAATTATTTCACAGCACAGACTCATCTTGGTCAGGATCGATTTGAAATTTATAATGGTTTCAGCGAGATCATACTCCGTGGTTCGTTGTTCTGATAGAATATTGAACGACTACCCCTAACTAAAATCTATCCACTCAAAAAAAGTTATTTCACACCTCAGACTCATCTTGGTCAGGATCGATTTGAAATCTATCATGGTTTCAGAGAAATCATACTCCATGGTTCGTTGTTCTGATAGAATGTTGAACGACTACCCCAACTCAAATCTAACCACTCAACAAAAATTATTTCACACCACAGACTCATCTTGGTCAGGATCGATTTGAAATCTATCATGGTTTCAGAGAAATCATACTCCATGGTTCGCTGTTCTGATAGAATATTGAACGACTACCCCAATTAAAATCTACCCACTCAACAAAAATTATTTCGCGCCGCGGACTCATCTTGGTCAGGATCGATTTGAAATCTATCATGGTTTCAGAGAAATCATACTCCATGGTTCGTTGTTCTGATAGAATGTTGAACAACTACCCCAACTAAAATCTTTCCACCGAAGCAAAAATGATTTCACACCACAGACTGATCTTGGTCAGGATCGATTTGAAATCTATCATGGTTTCAGAGAAATCATACTCCATGGTTCGTTGTTCTGATAGAATGTTGAACGACTACCATTACCTAAAATCTATCCACTCAACAAAAATTATTTCACACCACAGACTCATTTTGGACAGGATCGATTTGAAATCTATCATGGTTTCAGAGAAATCATACTCCATTGTTCGTTGTTCTGATAGAATGTTGAACGACTACCCCATCTAAAATCTATCCACTCAATAAAAATTATTTCACACCACAGACTCATCTTGGTCAGGATCGATTTGAAATTTATAATGGTTTCAGCGAGATCATACTCCGTGGTTCGTTGTTCTGATAGAATATTGAACGACTACCCCTAACTAAAATCTATCCACTCAAAAAAAGTTATTTCACACCACAGACTCATCTTGGTCAGGATCGATTTGAAATCTATCATGGTTTCAGAGAAATCATACTCCATGGTTCGCTGTTCTGATAGAATATTGAACGACTACCCCAATTAAAATCTATCCAGTCAACAAAAATTATTTCGCACCACAGACTCATCTTGGTCAGGATCGATTTGAAATCTATCATGGTTTCAGAGAAATCATACTCCATGGTTCGTTGTTCTGATAGAATGTTGAACGACTACCCCAACTAAAATCTATCCACCGAAGCAAAAATGCTTTCACATTACAGGCTGATCTTGGTCATGATCGATTTGAAATCTATAATGGTTTCAGAGAAATCATACTCCATGGTTCGTTGTTCTGATAGAATGTTGAACGACTACCATTACCTAAAATCTATCCACTCAATAAAAATTATTTCACACCACAGACTCATCTTGGTCAGGATCGATTTGAAATCTATCATGGTTTCAGAGAAATCGTACTCCATGGTTCGTTGTTCTGATAGAATGCTGGACGACTACCCCAACTAAAATCTATCCACTCAATAAAAATTATTTCACAAAACAGGCTGATCTTGGTTATGATCGATTTGAAATCTATCATGGTTTCAGAGAAATCATACTCCATGGTTCGTTGTTCTGATAGAATGTTGAACGACTACCATTAAAATCTACCCACTCAAAAAAAGTTATTTCACACCACAGACTCATCTTGGTCAGGATCGATTTGAAATCTATCATGGTTTCAGAGAAATCATACTCCATGGTTCGCTGTTCTGATAGAATATTGAACGACTACCCCAATTAAAATCTATCCACTCAACAAAAATTATTTCGCACCACAGACTCATCTTGGTCAGGATCGATTTGAAATCTATCATGGTTTCAGAAAAATCATACTCCATGGTTCGTTGTTCTGATAGAATGTTGAACGACTACCCCAACTAAAATCTATCCACTCAACAAAAATTATTTCACAGCACAGACTCATCTTGGTCAGGATCGATTTGAAATTTATAATGGTTTCAGCGAGATCATACTCCGTGGTTCGTTGTTCTGATAGAATATTGAACGACTACCCCTAACTAAAATCTATCCACTCAAAAAAAGTTATTTCACACCACAGACTCATCTTGGTCAAGATCGATTTGAAATCTATCATGGTTTCAGAGAAATCATACTCCATGGTTCGCTGTTCTGATAGAATATTGAACGACTACCCCAATTAAAATCTATCCACTCAACAAAAATTATTTCGCACCACAGACTCATCTTGGTCAGGATCGATTTGAAATCTATCATGGTTTCAGAGAAATCATACTCCATGGTTCGTTGTTCTGATAGAATGTTGAACGACTACCCCAACTAAAATCTATCCACCGAAGCAAAAATGATTTCACACCACAGGCTGATCTTGGTTATGATCGATTTGAAATCTATCATGGTTTCAGAGAAATCATACTCCATGGTTCGTTGTTCTGATAGAAAGTTGAACGACTACCCCAACTAAAATCTATCCACTCAACAAAAATTATTTCACACCACAGACTCATTTTGGTCAGGATCGATATGAAATCTATCATGGTTTCAGAGAAATCATACTCCATGGTTCGTTGTTCTGATAGAATGTTGAACGACTACCCCAACTAAAATCTATCCACAGAACAAAAATTATTTCACGCCACAGACTCATCTTGGTCAGGATCGATTTGAAATCTATCATGGTTTCAGAGAAATCATACTCCATGGTTCGTTGTTCTGATAGAATGTTGAACGACTACCCCAACTCAAATCTAACCACTCAACAAAAATTATTTCACACCACAGACTCATCTTGGTCAGGATCGATTTGAAATCTATCATGGTTTCAGAGAAATCATACTCCATGGTTCGTTGTTCTGATAGAATGTTGAACGACTACCCCAATTAAAATTTATCCACTCAACAAAAATTATTTTGCACCACAGACTGATCTTGGTCAGGATCGATTTGAAATCTATCATGGTTTCAGAGAAATCATACTCCATGGTTCGTTGTTCTGATAGAAAGTTGAGCGACTACCATTAACTAAAATCTATCATGGTTTCAGAGAAATCATACTCCATTGTTCGTTGTTCTGATAGAATGTTGAACGACTACCCCAACTAAAATCTATACTCTCAACAAAAAATATTTCACACCACAGACTCATCTTGGTCAGGATCGATTTGAAATCTATCATGGTTTCAGAGAAATCATACTCCATGGTTCGTTGTTCTGATAGAATGTTGAACGACTAAGCCAACCAAAATCTATCCACCCAACAAAAATTATTTCACACCACAGACTCATCTTGGTCAGGATCGATTCGAAATCTATCATGGTTTCAGAGAAATCATACTCCATGGTTCGTTGTTCTGATAGAATGTTGAACGACTACCGTAACTCAAATCTATCCACTCAACAAAAATTATTTCACATCACAGACTCATTTTATTCAGGATCGATTTGAAATCTATCATGGTTTCAGAGAAATCATACTCCATGGTTCGTTGTTCTGATACAATGTTGAACGACTACCCCAACTGAAATCTATCCACTCAAAAAAAATTATTTCACACCACAGATTCATTTGGTCAGGATTGATTTGAAATCTATCATGTTTTCGGAGAAATCATACTCCATGGTTCGTTGTTCTGATAGAATATTGAACGACTACCATTAACTAAAATCTATCCACTCAATAAAAATTATTTCACACCACAGACTCATCTTGGTCATAATCGATTTAAAATCCATCATGGTTTCAGAGAAATGATATTCCATGGTTCGCTGTTCTGATAGAATATTGAACGACTACCCCAATTAAAATCTACCCACTCAACAAAAATTATTTCGCGCCACAGACTCATCTTGGTCAGGATCGATTTGAAATCTATCATGGTTTCAGAGAAATCATACTCCATGGTTCGCTGTTCTGATAGAATATTGAACGACTACCCCAATTAAAATCTACCCACTCAACAAAAATTATTTCGCGCCGCGGACTCATCTTGGTCAGGATCGATTTGAAATTTATAATGGTTTCAGAGAAATCATACTCCATGGTTCGTTGTTCTGATAGAATGTTGAACGACTACCCCAACTAAAATCTTTCCACCGAAGCAAAAATGATTTCACACCACAGACTGATCTTGGTCAGGATCGATTTGAAATCTATCATGGTTTCAGAGAAATCATACTCCATGGTTCGTTGTTCTGATAGAATGTTGAACGACTACCATTACCTAAAATCTATCCACTCAACAAAAATTATTTCACACCACAGACTCATTTTGGACATAATCGATTTGAAATCTATCATGGTTTCAGAGAAATCATACTCCATTGTTCGTTGTTCTGATAGAATGTTGAACGACTACCCCATCTAAAATCTATCCACTCAATAAAAATTATTTCACACCACAGACTCATCTTGGTCAGGATCGATTTGAAATTTATAATGGTTTCAGCGAGATCATACTCCGTGGTTCGTTGTTCTGATAGAATATTGAACGACTACCCCTAACTAAAATCTATCCACTCAAAAAAAGTTATTTCACACCACAGACTCATCTCGGTCAGGATCGATTTGAAATCTATCATGGTTTCAGAGAAATCATACTCCATGGTTCGCTGTTCTGATAGAATATTGAACGACTACCCCAATTAAAATCTCTCCACTCAACAAAAATTATTTCGCACCACAGACTCATCTTGGTCAGGATCGATTTGAAATCTATCATGGTTTCAGAGAAATCATACTCCATGGTTCGTTGTTCTGATAGAATGTTGAACGACTACCCCAACTAAAATCTATCCACCGAAGCAAAAATGCTTTCACATTACAGGCTGATCTTGGTCATGATCGATTTGAAATCTATCATGGTTTCAGAGAAATCATACTCCATGGTTCGTTGTTCTGATAGAATGTTGAACGACTACCATTACCTAAAATCTATCCACTCAATAAAAATTATTTCACACCACAGACTCATCTTGGTCAGGATCGATTTGAAATCTATCATGGTTTCAGAGAAATCATACTCCATGGTTCGTTGTTCTGATAGAAAGTTGAACGACTACCCCAACTAAAATCTATCCACTCAACAAATATTATTTCACACCACAGACTCATTTTGGTCAGGATCGATATGAAATCTATCATGGTTTCAGAGAAATCATACTCCATGGTTCGTTGTTCTGATGCAATATTGAACGACTACCCCAACTGAAATCTATCCACTCAACAAAAATTATTTCACGCCACAGACTCATTTTGGTCAGGATCGATTTGAAATCTATCATGGTTTCAGAGAAATCATACTCCATGGTTCGTTGTTGTGATAGAATGCTGGACGACTACCCCTAACTAAAATCTATCCACTCAACAAAAATTATTTCACACCACAGACTCATCTTGGTCAGGATCGATTTGCAATTTATAATGGTTTCAGCAAAATCATACTCCATGGTTCGTTGTTCTGATAGAATATTGAACGACTACCCCAACTAAAATCTATCCACTCAACAAAAATTATTTCACGCCACAGACTCATTTTGGTCAGGATCGATTTGAAATCTATCATGGTTTCGGAGAAATCATACTCCATGTTTCGTTGTTCTGATAGAATGCTGGACGACTACCCCAACTAAAATCTATTCACTCAACAAAAATTATATCACAGCACAGACTCATCTTGGTCAGGGTCGATTTGAAATTTATAATGGTTTCAGCAAAATCATACTCCATGGTTCGTTGTTCTGATAGAATATTGAACGACTACCCCAACTAAAATCTATCCACTCAACAAAAATTATTTCACACCACTGACTCATCTTGGTCAGGATCGATTTGAAATCTATCATGGTTTCAGAGAAAGCGTACTCCATAGTTTGTTGTTCTGATAGAATGTCGAACGACTACCCCTAACTGAAATCTATCCACTCAAAAAAATTATTTCACACCACAGGCTCATTTTGGTCAGGATCGATTTGAAATCTATCATGGTTTCAGAGAAATCATACTCCATGGTTCGTTGTTCTGATAGAATATTGAACGACTACCCCAACTAAAATCTATCCACTCAACAAAAATTATTTCACGCCACAGACTCATTTTGGTCAGGATCGATTTGAAATCTATCATGGTTTCAGAGAAATCATACTCCATGGTTCGTTGTTCTGATAGAATGCTGGACGACTACCCCAACTAAAATCTATTCACTCAACAAAAATTATATCACAGCACAGACTCATCTTGGTCAAAATCGATTTGAAATTCATAATGGTTTCAGCAAAATCATACTATATGGTTCGTTGTTCTGATAGAATATTGAACGACTACCCCAACTAAAATCTATCTACTCAACAAAAATTATTTCACACCACTGACTCATCTTGGTCAGGATCGATTTGAAATCTATCATGGTTTCAGAGAAAGCGTACTCCATAGTTTGTTGTTCTGATAGAATGTCGAACGACTACCCCTAACTAAAATCTATCCACTCAAAAAAATTATTTCACACCACAGGCTCATTTTGGTCAGGATCGATTTGAAATCTATCATGGTTTCAGAGAAATCATACTCAATGGTTCGTTGTTCTGATAGAATGTTGAACGACTACCCCAACTAAAATCTATCCACTCAGCAAAACTTATTTCACACCACAGACTCACCTTGGTCAGGATCGATTTGAAATTTATCATGGTTTCAGTGAAATCATAATCCATGGTTCGTTGTTCTGATAGAATATTGAACGACTACCCTAACTAAACTCTATCCACTCAACATAAATTATTTCACACCACAGGCTCATTTTGGTCAGGACCGATTTGAAATCTATCATGGTTTCAGAGAAATCATACTCCATGGTTCGTTGTTCTGATAGAATATTGAACGACTACCATTAACTAAAATCTATCCACTCAATAAAAATTATTTCACACCACAGACTCATCTTGGTCAGTATCGATTTGAAATCTATCATGGTTTCAGATAAATCATACTCCATGGTTCGTTGTTCTGATACAATGTTGAACGACTACCCCTAACTAAAATCTATCCACTCAATAAAAATTATTTCACACCACAGGCTCATCTTGGTCAGGATCGATTTGAAATCTATCATGGTTTCAGAGAAATCATACTCCATGGTTCGTTGTTCTGATAGAATGTTGAACGACTAAGCCAACCAAAATCTATCCACTCAACAAAAATTATTTCACACCACAGACTCATCTTGGTCAGGATCGATTTGAAATCTATCATGGTTTCAGAGAAATCGTACTCCATGGTTCGTTGTTCTGATAGAATGCTGGACGACTACCCCAACTAAAATCTATTCACTCAACAAAAATTATATCACAGCACAGACTCATCTTGGTCAGGATCGATTTGAAATTTATAATGGTTTCAGCAAAATCATACTCCATGGTTCGTTCTTCTGATAGAATATTGAACGACTACCCCAACTAAAATCTATCCACTCAACAAAAATTATTTCACACCACAGACTCATCTTGGTCAGGATCGATTTGAAATCTATCATGGTTTCAGAGAAAGCGTACTCCATAGGTTGTTGTTCTGATAGAATGTCGAACGACTACCCCTAACTAAAATCTATCCACTCAAAAAAATTATTTCACACCACAGGCTCATTTTGGTCAATATCGATTTGAAATCTATCATGGTTTCAGAGAAATCATACTCAATGGTTCGTTGTTCTGATAGAATGTTGAACGACTACCCCAACTAAAATCTATCCACTCAGCAAAACTTATTTCACACCACAGACTCACCTTGGTCAGGATCGATTTGAAATTTATCATGGTTTCAGTGAAATCATACTCCATGGTTCGTTGTTCTGATAGAATATTGAACGACTACCCTAACTAAACTCTATCCACTCAACATAAATTATTTCACACCACAGGCTCATTTTGGTCAGGACCGATTTGAAATCTATCATGGTTTCAGAGAAATCATACTCCATGGTTCGTTGTTCTGATAGAATGTTGAACGACTACCCCAACTAAAATCTATCCACTCAACAAACATTATTTCACACCACAGGCTCATTTTGGTCAGGATCGATTTGAAATCTATCATGGTTTCAGAGAAATCATACTCCATGGTTCGTTGTTCTGATAGAATATTGAACGACTACCAATAACTAAAATCTATCCACTCAATAAAAATTATTTCACACCACAGACTCATCTTGGTCAGGATCGATTTGAAATCTATCATGGTTTCAGAGAAATCATACTCCATGGTTCGTTGTTCTGATAGAATGTTGAACGACTAAGCCAACCAAAATCTATCCACCCAACAAAAATTATTTCACACCACAGACTCATCTTGGTCAGGATCGATTTGAAATCTATCATGGTTTCAGAGAAAGCGTACTCCATAGGTTGTTGTTCTGATAGAATGTCGAACGACTACCCCTAACTAAAATCTATCCACTCAAAAAAATTATTTCACACCACAGGCTCATTTTGGTCAATATCGATTTGAAATCTATCATGGTTTCAGAGAAATCATACTCAATGGTTCGTTGTTCTGATAGAATGTTGAACGACTACCCCAACTAAAATCTATCCACTCAGCAAAACTTATTTCACACCACAGACTCACCTTGGTCAGGATCGATTTGAAATTTATCATGGTTTCAGTGAAATCATACTCCATGGTTCGTTGTTCTGATAGAATATTGAACGACTACCCTAACTAAACTCTATCCACTCAACATAAATTATTTCACACCACAGGCTCATTTTGGTCAGGACCGATTTGAAATCTATCATGGTTTCAGAGAAATCATACTCCATGGTTCGTTGTTCTGATAGAATGTTGAACGACTACCCCAACTAAAATCTATCCACTCAACAAACATTATTTCACACCACAGGCTCATTTTGGTCAGGATCGATTTGAAATCTATCATGGTTTCAGAGAAATCATACTCCATGGTTCGTTGTTCTGATAGAATATTGAACGACTACCAATAACTAAAATCTATCCACTCAATAAAAATTATTTCACACCACAGACTCATCTTGGTCAGGATCGATTTGAAATCTATCATGGTTTCAGAGAAATCATACTCCATGGTTCGTTGTTCTGATAGAATGTTGAACGACTAAGCCAACCAAAATCTATCCACCCAACAAAAATTATTTCACACCACAGACTCATCTTGGTCAGGATCGATTTGAAATCTATCATGGTTTCAGAGAAATCATACTCCATGGTTCGTTGTTCTGATACAATGTTGAACGACTACCCCTAACTAAAATCTATCCACTCAATAAAAATTATTTCACACCACAGACTCATCTTGGTCAGGATCGATTTGAAATCTATCATGGTTTCAGAGAAATCATACTCCATGGTTCGTTGTTCTGATAGAATGTTGAACGACTAAGCCAACCAAAATCTATCCACCCAACAAAAATTATTTCACACCACAGACTCATCTTGGTCAGGATCGATTTGAAATCTCATGGTTTCAGAGAAATCATACTCCATGGTTCGTTGTTCTGATACAATGTTGAACGACTACCCCTAACTAAAATCTATCCACTCAATAAAAATTATTTAACACCACAGACTCATCTTGGTCAGGATCGATTTGAAATCTATCATGGTTTCAGAGAAATCATACTCCATGGTTCGTTGTTCTGATAGAATGTTGAACGACTACCCCTAACTAAAATCTATCCACTCAACAAAAATTATTTTACACAACAGACTCATCTTGGTCAGGATCGATTTGAAATCTATCATGGTTTCAGAGAAATCATACTCCATGGTTCGTTGTTCTGATAGAATGTTGAACGACTACCTCAACTAAAATCTATCCACCGAAGCAAAAATTATTTCAAGCCACAGACTCATCTTTTTCAGGATCGATTTGAAATCTATCATGGTTTCAGAGAAATCATACTCCATGGTTCGTTGTTCTGATAGAATATTGAACGACTACCCTAACTAAACTCTATCCACTCAACATAAATTATTTCACACCACAGGCTCATTTTGGTCAGGACCGACTTGAAATCTATCATGGTTTCAGAGAAATCATACCCCATGGTTCGTTGTTCTGATAGAATGTTGAACGACTACCCCAACTGAAATCTATCCACTAAACAAAAATTATTTCACACCACAGATTCATTTGGTCAGGATTGATTTGAAATCTATCATGGTTTCAGAGAAATCATACTCCATGGTTCGTTGTTCTGATAGAATGTTGAACGACTAAGCCAACCAAAATCTATCCACTCAACAAAAATTATTTCACACCACAGACTCATCTTGGTCAGGATCGATTTGAAATCTATCATGGTTTCAGAGAAATCATACTCCATGGTTCGTTGTTCTGATAGAATGTTGAACGACTAAGCCAACCAAAATCTATCCACTCAACAAAAATTATTTCACACCACAGACTCATCTTGGTCAGGATCGATTTGAAATCTATCATGGTTTCAGAGAAATCGTACTCCATGGTTCGTTGTTCTGATAGAATGCTGGACGACTACCCCAACTAAAATCTATTCACTCAACAAAAATTATATCACAGCACAGACTCATCTTGGTCAGGATCGATTTGAAATTTATAATGGTTTCAGCAAAATCATACTCCATGGTTCGTTCTTCTGATAGAATATTGAACGACTACCCCAACTAAAATCTATCCACTCAACAAAAATTATTTCACACCACAGACTCATCTTGGTCAGGATCGATTTGAAATCTATCATGGTTTCAGAGAAAGCGTACTCCATAGGTTGTTGTTCTGATAGAATGTCGAACGACTACCCCTAACTAAAATCTATCCACTCAAAAAAATTATTTCACACCACAGGCTCATTTTGGTCAATATCGATTTGAAATCTATCATGGTTTCAGAGAAATCATACTCAATGGTTCGTTGTTCTGATAGAATGTTGAACGACTACCCCAACTAAAATCTATCCACTCAATAAAAATTATTTCACACCACAGGCTCATCTTGGTCAGGATCGATTTGAAATCTATCATGGTTTCAGAGAAATCATACTCCATGGTTCGTTGTTCTGATAGAATGTTGAACGACTAAGCCAACCAAAATCTATCCACTCAACAAAAATTATTTCACACCACAGACTCATCTTGGTCAGGATCGATTTGAAATCTATCATGGTTTCAGAGAAATCATACTCCATGGTTCGTTGTTCTGATACAATGTTGAACGACTACCCCTAACTAAAATCTATCCACTCAATAAAAATTATTTCACACCACAGGCTCATCTTGGTCAGGATCGATTTGAAATCTATCATGGTTTCAGAGAAATCATACTCCATGGCTCGTTGTTCTGATAGAATGTTGAACGACTAAGCCAACCAAAATCTATCCACTCAACAAAAATTATTTCACACCACAGACTCATCTTGGTCAGGATCGATTTGAAATCTATCATGGTTTCAGAGAAATCGTACTCCATGGTTCGTTGTTCTGATAGAATGCTGGACGACTACCCCAACTAAAATCTATTCACTCAACAAAAATTATATCACAGCACAGACTCATCTTGGTCAGGATCGATTTGAAATTTATAATGGTTTCAGCAAAATCATACTCCATGGTTCGTTCTTCTGATAGAATATTGAACGACTACCCCAACTAAAATCTATCCACTCAACAAAAATTATTTCACACCACAGACTCATCTTGGTCAGGATCGATTTGAAATCTATCATGGTTTCAGAGAAAGCGTACTCCATAGGTTGTTGTTCTGATAGAATGTCGAACGACTACCCCTAACTAAAATCTATCCACTCAAAAAAATTATTTCACACCACAGGCTCATTTTGGTCAATATCGATTTGAAATCTATCATGGTTTCAGAGAAATCATACTCAATGGTTCGTTGTTCTGATAGAATGTTGAACGACTACCCCAACTAAAATCTATCCACTCAGCAAAACTTATTTCACACCACAGACTCACCTTGGTCAGGATCGATTTGAAATTTATCATGGTTTCAGTGAAATCATACTCCATGGTTCGTTGTTCTGATAGAATATTGAACGACTACCCTAACTAAACTCTATCCACTCAACATAAATTATTTCACAAAACAGGCTCATTTTGGTCAGGACCGATTTGAAATCTATCATGGTTTCAGAGAAATCATACTCCATGGTTCGTTGTTCTGATAGAATGTTGAACGACTACCCCAACTAAAATCTATCCACTCAACAAACATTATTTCACACCACAGGCTCATTTTGGTCAGGATCGATTTGAAATCTATCATGGTTTCAGAGAAATCATACTCCATGGTTCGTTGTTCTGATAGAATATTGAACGACTACCAATAACTAAAATCTATCCACTCAATAAAAATTAATTCACACCACAGACTCATCTTGGTCAGGATCGATTTGAAATCTATCATGGTTTCAGAGAAATCATACTCCATGGTTCGTTGTTCTGATACAATGTTGAACGACTACCCCTAACTAAAATCTATCCACTCAATAAAAATTATTTCACACCACAGACTCATCTTGGTCAGGATCGATTTGAAATCTATCATGGTTTCAGAGAAATCATACTCCATGGTTCGTTGTTCTGATAGAATGTTGAACGACTAAGCCAACCAAAATCTATCCACCCAACAAAAATTATTTCACACCACAGACTCATCTTGGTCAGGATCGATTTGAAATCTATCATGGTTTCAGAGAAATCATACTCCATGGTTCGTTGTTCTGATACAATGTTGAACGACTACCCCAACTAAAATCTATCCACTCAATAAAAATTATTTCACACCACAGACTCATCTTGGTCAGGATCGATTTGAAATCTATCATGGTTTCAGAGAAATCATACTCCATGGTTCGTTGTTCTGATAGAATGTTGAACGACTAAGCCAACCAAAATCTATCCACCCAACAAAAATTATTTCACACCACAGACTCATCTTGGTCAGGATCGATTTGAAATCTATCATGGTTTCAGAGAAATCATACTCCATGGTTCGTTGTTCTGATACAATGTTGAACGACTACCCCTAACTAAAATCTATCCACTCAATAAAAATTATTTAACACCACAGACTCATCTTGGTCAGGATCGATTTGAAATCTATCATGGTTTCAGAGAAATCATACTCCATGGTTCGTTGTTCTGATAGAATGTTGAACGACTACCCCTAACTAAAATCTATCCACTCAACAAAAATTATTTTACACAACAGACTCATCTTGGTCAGGATCGATTTGAAATCTATCATGGTTTCAGAGAAATCATACTCCATGGTTCGTTGTTCTGATAGAATGTTGAACGACTACCTCAACTAAAATCTATCCACCGAAGCAAAAATTATTTCACGCCACAGACTCATCTTTTTCAGGATCGATTTGAAATCTATCATGGTTTCAGAGAAATCATACTCCATGGTTCGTTGTTCTGATAGAATATTGAACGACTACCCTAACTAAACTCTATCCACTCAACATAAATTATTTCACACCACAGGCTCATTTTGGTCAGGACCGACTTGAAATCTATCATGGTTTCAGAGAAATCATACTCCATGGTTCGTTGTTCTGATAGAATGTTGAACGACTACCCC
The DNA here is from genome assembly GCA_905220385.1 of Xylota sylvarum. Taxonomy (NCBI): domain Eukaryota; kingdom Metazoa; phylum Arthropoda; class Insecta; order Diptera; family Syrphidae; genus Xylota; species Xylota sylvarum. The sequence continues at coordinate 1,166,710 of CAJMZQ010000060.1, forward strand.
AACTGAAATCTATCCACTAAACAAAAATTATTTCACACCACAGATTCATTTGGTCAGGATTGATTTGAAATCTATCATGGTTTCAGAGAAATCATACTCCATGGTTCGTTGTTCTGATAGAATGTTGAACGACTACCCCAACTAAAATCTATCCACCGAAGCAAAAATGATTTCACACCACAGACTCATCTTGGTCAGGATCGATTTGAAATTTATCATGGTTTCAGTGAAATCATACTCCATGGTTCGTTGTTCTGATAGAATATTGAACGACTACCCTAACTAAAATCTATCCACTCAACAAAAATTATTTCACGCCACAGACTCATTTTGGTCAGGATCGATTTGAAATCTATCATGGTTTCAGAGAAATCATACTCCATGGTTCGTTGTTCTGATAGAATGCTGGACGACTACCCCAACTAAAATCTATTCACTCAACAAAAATTATATCACAGCACAGACTCATCTTGGTCAGGATCGATTTGAAATTTATAATGGTTTCAGCAAAATCATACTCCATGGTTCGTTGTTCTGATAGAATATTGAACGACTACCCCAACTAAAATCTATCCACTCAACAAAAATTATTTCACACCACTGACTCATCTTGGTCAGGATCGATTTGAAATCTATCATGGTTTCAGAGAAAGCGTACTTCATAGTTTGTTGTTCTGATAGAATGTCGAACGACTACCCCTAACTAAAATCTATCCACTCAAAAAAATTATTTCACACCACATTCTCATTTTGGTCAGGATCGATTTGAAATCTATCATGGTTTCAGAGAAATCATACTCAATGGTTCGTTGTTCTGATAGAATGTTGAATGACTACCCCAACTAAAATCTATCCACTCAGCAAAACTTATTTCACACCACAGACTCACCTTGGTCAGGATCGATTTGAAATTTATCATGGTTTCAGTGAAATCATACTCCATGGTTCGTTGTTCTGATAGAATATTGAACGACTACCCTAACTAAACTCTATCCACTCAACATAAATTATTTCACACCACAGGCTCATTTTGGTCAGGACCGATTTGAAATCTATCATGGTTTCAGAGAAATCATACTCCATGGTTCGTTGTTCTGATAGAATGTTGAACGACTACCCCAACTAAAATCTATCCACTCAAAAAAATTATTTCACACCACAGGCTCATTTTGGTCAGGATCGATTTGAAATCTATCATGGTTTCAGAGAAATCATACTCCATGGTTCGTTGTTCTGATAGAATATTGAACGACTACCATTAACTAAAATCTATCCACTCAATAAAAATTATTTCACACCACAGACTCATCTTGGTCAGGATCGATTTGAAATCTATCATGGTTTCAGAGAAATCATACTCCATGGTTCGTTGTTCTGATAGAATGTTGAACGACTAAATCTATAAACCCAACAAAAATTATTTCACACCACAGACTCATCTTGGTCAGGATCGATTTGAAATCTATCATGGTTTCAGAGAAATCATACTCCATGGTTCGTTGTTCTGATAGAATGTTGAACGACTAAGCCAACCAAAATCTATCCACCCAACAAAAATTATTTCACACCACAGACTCATCTTGGTCAGGATCGATTTGAAATCTATCATGGTTTCAGAGAAATCATACTCCATGGTTCGTTGTTCTGATAGAATGTTGAACGACTACCCCAACTCAAATCTATCCACTCAACAAAAATTATTTCACACCACAGACTCATCTTGGTCAGGATCGATTTGAAATCTATCATGGTTTCAGAGAAATCATACTCCATGGTTCGTTGTTCTGATAGAATGTTGAACGACTACCTCAACTAAAATCTATCCACCGAAGCAAAAATTATTTCACGCCACAGACTCATCTTGGTCAGGATCGATTTGAAATCTATCATGGTTTCAGAGAAATCATACTCCATGGTTCGTTGTTCTGATAGAATATTGAACGACTACCCTAACTAAACTCTATCCACTCAACATAAATTATTTCACACCACAGGCTCATTTTGGTCAGGACCGACTTGAAATCTATCATGGTTTCAGAGAAATCATACTCCATGGTTCGTTGTTCTGATAGAATGTTGAACGACTACCCCAACTGAAATCTATCCACTCAACAAAAATTATTTCACACCACAGACTCATCTTGGTCAGGATCGATTTGAAATCTATCATGGTTTCAGAGAAATCATACTCCGTGGTTCGTTGTTCTGATAGAATGCTGGATGACTACCCCAACTAAAATCTATCCACTCAACAGAAATTATTTCACACCACAGACTCATCTTGGTCAGGATCGATTTGAAATCTATCATGGTTTCAGAGAAAGCGTACTCCATAGTTTGTTGTTCTGATAGAATGTCGAACGACTACCCCTAACTAAAATCTATCCACTCAAAAAAATTATTTCACACCACAGGCTCATTTTGGTCAGGATCGATTTGAAATCTATCATGGTTTCAGAGAAATCATACTCAATGGTTCGTTGTTCTGATAGAATGCTGAACGACTACCCCAACTGAAATCTATCCACTAAACAAAAATTATTTCACACCACAGACTCATCTTGGTCAGGATCGATTTGAAATTTATAATGGTTTCAGCAAAATCATACTCCATGGTTCGTTGTTCTGATAGAATATTGAACGACTACCCCAACTAAAATCTATCCACTCAACAAAAATTATTTCACGCCACAGACTCATCTTGGTCAGGATCGATTTGAAATCTATCATGGTTTCAGAGAAATCATACTCCGTGGTTCGTTGTTCTGATAGAATGCTGGATGACTACCCCAACTAAAATCTATCCACTAAACAAAAATTATTTCACACCACAGACTCATCTTGGTCAGGATCGATTTGAAATTTATAATGGTTTCAGCAAAATCATACTCCATGGTTCGTTGTTCTGATAGAATATTGAACGACTACCCCAACTAAAATCTATCCACTCAACAAAAATTATTTCACGCCACAGACTCATCTTGGTCAGGATCGATTTGAAATCTATCATGGTTTCAGAGAAATCATACTCCGTGGTTCGTTGTTCTGATAGAATGCTGGATGACTACCCCAACTAAAATCTATCCACTCAACAAAAATTATTTCACGCCACAGACTCATCTTGGTCAGGATCGATTTGAAATCTATCATGGTTTCAGAGAAATCATACTCCGTGGTTCGTTGTTCTGATAGAATGCTGGATGACTACCCCAACTGAAATCTATCCACTAAACAAAAATTATTTCACACCACAGACTCATCTTGGTCAGGATCGATTTGAAATTTATAATGGTTTCAGCAAAATCATACTCCATGGTTCGTTGTTCTGATAGAATGCTGAACGACTACCCCAACTGAAATCTATCCACTAAACAAAAATTATTTCACACCACAGACTCATCTTGGTCAGGATCGATTTGAAATTTATAATGGTTTCAGCAAAATCATACTCCATGGTTCGTTGTTCTGATAGAATATTGAACGACTACCATTAACTAAAATCTATCCACTCAATAAAAATTATTTCACGCCACAGACACATTTTGGTCAGGATCGATTTGAAATCTATCATGGTTTCAGAGAAATCATACTCCGTGGTTCGTTGTTCTGATAGAATGCTGGATGACTACCCCAACTAAAATCTATCCACTCAACAGAAATTATTTCACACCACAGACTCATCTTGGTCAGGATCGATTTGAAATCTATCATGGTTTCAGAGAAATCATACTCCATGGTTCGTTGTTCTGGTAGAATGTTGAACGACTACCCCAACTAAAATCTATCCACTCAACAAAAATTATTTCACACCACTGACTCATCTTGGTCAGGATCGATTTGAAATCTATCATGGTTTCAGAGAAAGCGTACTCCATAGTTTGTTGTTCTGATAGAATGTCGAACGACTACCCCTAACTAAAATCTATCCACTCAAAAAAATTATTTCACACCACAGGCTCATTTTGGTCAGGATCGATTTGAAATCTATCATGGTTTCAGAGAAATCATACTCAATGGTTCGTTGTTCTGATAGAATGCTGAACGACTACCCCAACTGAAATCTATCCACTAAACAAAAATTATTTCACACCACAGACTCATCTTGGTCAGGATCGATTTGAAATTTATAATGGTTTCAGCAAAATCATACTCCATGGTTCGTTGTTCTGATAGAATATTGAACGACTACCCCAACTAAAATCTATCCACTCAACAAAAATTATTTCACGCCACAGACTCATCTTGGTCAGGATCGATTTGAAATCTATCATGGTTTCAGAGAAATCATACTCCATGGTTCGTTGTTCTGATAGAATATTGAACGACTACCATTAACTAAAATCTATCCACTCAATAAAAATTATTTCACGCCACAGACTCATTTTGGTCAGGATCGATTTGAAATCTATCATGGTTTCAGAGAAATCATACTCCGTGGTTCGTTGTTCTGATAGAATGCTGGATGACTACCCCAACTAAAATCTATTCACTCAACAAAAATTATATCACAGCACAGACTCATCTTGGTCAGGATCGATTTGAAATTTATAATGGTTTCAGCAAAATCATACTCCATGGTTCGTTGTTCTGATAGAATATTGAACGACTACCCCAACTAAAATCTATCCACTCAACAAAAATTATTTCACACCACTGACTCATCTTGGTCAGGATCGATTTGAAATCTATCATGGTTTCAGAGAAAGCGTACTCCATAGTTTGTTGTTCTGATAGAATGTCGAACGACTACCCCTAACTAAAATCTATCCACTCAAAAAAATTATTTCACACCACAGGCTCATTTTGGTCAGGATCGATTTGAAATCTATCATGGTTTCAGAGAAATCATACTCAATGGTTCGTTGTTCTGATAGAATGCTGAACGACTACCCCAACTAAAATCTATCCACTCAGCAAAACTTATTTCACACCACAGACTCACCATGGTCAGGATCGATTTGAAATTTATCATGGTTTCAGTGAAATCATACTCCATGGTTCGTTGTTCTGATAGAATATTGAACGACTACCATTAACTAAAATCTATCCACTCAATAAAAATTATTTCACACCACAGACTCATCTTGGTCAGGATCGATTTGAAATCTATCATGGTTTCAGAGAAATCATACTCCATGGTTCGTTGTTCTGATAGAATGTTGAACGACTACCTCAACTAAAATCTATCCACCGAAGCAAAAATTATTTCACGCCACAGACTCATCTTGGTCAGGATCGATTTGAAATCTATCATGGTTTCAGAGAAATCATACTCCATGGTTCGTTGTTCTGATAGAATATTGAACGACTACCCTAACTAAACTCTATCCACTCAACATAAATTATTTCACACCACAATCTCATTTTGGTCAGGACCGACTTGAAATCTATCATGGTTTCAGAGAAATCATACTCCATGGTTCGTTGTTCTGATAGAATGTTGAACGACTACCCCAACTGAAATCTATCCACTAAACAAAAATTATTTCACACCACAGATTCATTTGGTCAGGATTGATTTGAAATCTATCATGGTTTCAGAGAAATCATACTCCATGGTTCGTTGTTCTGATAGAATATTGAACGACTACCATTAACTAAAATCTATCCACTCAATAAAAATTATTTCACATAACAGACTCATCTTGGTCAGGATCGATTTAAAATCCATCATGGTTTCAGAGAAATCATACTCCATGGTTCGCTGTTCTGATAGAATATTGAACGACTACCCCAATTAAAATCTACCCACTCAACAAAAATTATTTCGCGCCACAGACTCATCTTGGTCAGGATCGATTTGAAATCTATCATGGTTTCAGAGAAATCATACTCCATGGTTCGCTGTTCTGATAGAATATTGAACGACTACCCCAATTAAAATCTACCCACTCAACAAAAATTATTTCACATAACAGACTCATCTTGGTCAGGATCGATTTAAAATCCATCATGGTTTCAGAGAAATCATACTCCATGGTTCGCTGTTCTGATAGAATATTGAACGACTACCCCAATTAAAATCTACCCACTCAACAAAAATTATTTCGCGCCACAGACTCATCTTGGTCAGGATCGATTTGAAATCTATCATGGTTTCAGAGAAATCATACTCCATGGTTCGCTGTTCTGATAGAATATTGAACGACTACCCCAATTAAAATCTACCCACTCAACAAAAATTATTTCGCGCCACGGACTCATCTTGGTCAGGATCGATTTGAAATTTATCATGGTTTCAGTGAAATCATACTCCATGGTTCGTTGTTCTGATAGAATATTGAACGACTACCCTAACTAAACTCTATCCACTCAACATAAATTATTTCACACCACAGACTGATCTTGGTCAGGATCGATTTGAAATCTATCATGGTTTCAGAGAAATCATACCCCATGGTTCGCTGTTCTGATAGAATGTTGAACGACTACCATTACCTAAAATCTATCCACTCAATAAAAATTATTTCACACCACAGACTCATCTTGGTCAGGATCTATTTGAAATCTATCATGGTTTCAGAGAAATCATACTCCATGGTTCGTTGTTCTGATAGAATGTTGAACGACTACCATTACCTAAAATCTATCCACTCAATAAAAATTATTTCACACCACAGACTCATCTTGGTCAGGATCTATTTGAAATCTATCATGGTTTCAGAGAAATCATACTCCATGGTTCGTTGTTCTGATAGAATGTTGAACGACTACCATTACCTAAAATCTATCCACTCAACAAAAATTATTTCACACCACAGACTCATTTTGGTCAGGATCGATTTGAAATCTACCATGGTTTCAGAGAAATCATACTCCATGGTTCGCTGTTCTAATAGAATATTGAACGACTACCCCAATTAAAATCTATCCACTCAACAAAAATTATTTCGTACCACAGACTCATCTTCGTCAGGATCGATTTGAAATCTATCATGGTTTCAGAGAAATCATACTCCATGGTTCGTTGTTCTGATAGAAAGTTGAACGACTACCCCAACTAAAATCTATCCACTCAACAAAAATTATTTCACACCACAGACTCATTTTGTTCAGGATCGATTTGAAATCTATCATGGTTTCAGAGAAATCATACTCCATATTTCGTTGTTCTGATAGAAAGTTGAACGACTAACCCAACTAAAATCTATCCACTCAACAAAAATTATTTCACACCACTGACTCATCTTGGTCAGGATCGATTTGAAATCTATCATGGTTTCAGAGAAAGCGTACTCCATAGTTTGTTGTTCTGATAGAATGTCGAACGACTACCCCTAACTAAAATCTATCCACTCAAAAAAATTATTTCACACCACAGGCTCATTTTGGTCAGGATCGATTTGAAATCTATCATGGTTTCAGAGAAAGCGTACTCCATAGTTTGTTGTTCTGATAGAATGTCGAACGACTACCCCTAACTAAAATCTATCCACTCAAAAAAATTATTTCACACCACAGGCTCATCTTGGTCAGGATCGATTTGAAATTTATAATGGTTTCAGCAAAATCATACTCCATGGTTCGTTGTTCTGATAGAATATTGAACGACTACCCCAACTAAAATCTATCCACTCAACAAAAATTATTTCACACCACTGACTCATCTTGGTCAGGATCGATTTGAAATCTATCATGGTTTCAGAGAAATCATACTCCATGGTTCGTTGTTCTGATAGAATGTTGAACGACTACCATTACCTAAAATCTATCCACTCAATAAAAATTATTTCACACCACAGACTCATCTTGGTCAGGATCGATTTGAAATTTATAATGGTTTCAGCAAAATCATACTCCATTGTTCTGATAGAATATTGAACGACTACCCCAACTAAAATCTATCCACTCAACAAAAATTATTTCACACCACTGACTCATCTTGGTCAGGATCGATTTGAAATCTATCATGGTTTCAGAGAAAGCGTACTCCATAGTTTGTTGTTCTGATAGAATGTCGAACGACTACCCCTAACTAAAATCTATCCACTCAAAAAAATTATTTCACACCACAGGCTCATTTTGGTCAGGATCGATTTGAAATCTATCATGGTTTCAGAGAAATCATACTCAATGGTTCGTTGTTCTGATAGAATGCTGAACGACTACCCCAACTAAAATCTATCCACTCAGCAAAACTTATTTCACACCACAGACTCACCATGGTCAGGATCGATTTGGAATTTATCATGGTTTCAGTGAAATCATACTCCATGGTTCGTTGTTCTGATAGAATATTGAACGACTACCATTAACTAAAATCTATCCACTCAATAAAAATTATTTCACACCACAGACTCATCTTGGTCAGGATCGATTTGAAATCTATCATGGTTTCAGAGAAATCATACTCCATGGTTCGTTGTTCTGATAGAATGTTGAACGACTACCTCAACTAAAATCTATCCACCGAAGCAAAAATTATTTCACGCCACAGACTCATCTTGGTCAGGATCGATTTGAAATCTATCATGGTTTCAGAGAAATCATACTCCATATTTCGTTGTTCTGATAGAATATTGAACGACTACCCTAACTAAACTCTATCCACTCAACATAAATTATTTCACACCACAATCTCATTTTGGTCAGGACCGACTTGAAATCTATCATGGTTTCAGAGAAATCATACTCCATGGTTCGTTGTTCTGATAGAATGTTGAACGACTACCCCAACTGAAATCTATCCACTAAACAAAAATTATTTCACACCACAGATTCATTTGGTCAGGATTGATTTGAAATCTATCATGGTTTCAGAGAAATCATACTCCATGGTTCGTTGTTCTGATAGAATATTGAACGACTACCATTAACTAAAATCTATCCACTCAATAAAAATTATTTCGCGCCACAGACTCATCTTGGTCAGGATCGATTTGAAATCTATCATGGTTTCAGAGAAATCATACTCCATGGTTCGCTGTTCTGATAGAATATTGAACGACTACCCCAATTAAAATCTACCCACTCAACAAAAATTATTTCGCGCCACGGACTCATCTTGGTCAGGATCGATTTGAAATCTATCATGGTTTCAGAGAAATCATACTCCATGGTTCGTTGTTCTGATAGAATGTTGAACGACTACCCCAACTAAAATCTATCCACCGAAGCAAAAATGATTTCACACCACAGACTCATCTTGGTCAGGATCGATTTGAAATTTATCATGGTTTCAGTGAAATCATACTCCATGGTTCGTTGTTCTGATAGAATATTGAACGACTACCCTAACTAAACTCTATCCACTCAACATAAATTATTTCACACCACAGACTGATCTTGGTCAGGATCGATTTGAAATCTATCATGGTTTCAGAGAAATCATACTCCATGGTTCGCTGTTCTGATAGAATGTTGAACGACTACCATTACCTAAAATCTATCCACTCAATAAAAATTATTTCACACCACAGACTCATCTTGGTCAGGATCTATTTGAAATCTATCATGGTTTCAGAGAAATCATACTCCATGGTTCGTTGTTCTGATAGAATGTTGAACGACTACCATTACCTAAAATCTATCCACTCAATAAAAATTATTTCACACCACAGACTCATCTTGGTCAGGATCTATTTGAAATCTATCATGGTTTCAGAGAAATCATACTCCATGGTTCGTTGTTCTGATAGAATGTTGAACGACTACCATTACCTAAAATCTATCCACTCAACAAAAATTATTTCACACCACAGACTCATTTTGGTCAGGATCGATTTGAAATCTACCATGGTTTCAGAGAAATCATACTCCATGGTTCGCTGTTCTGATAGAATATTGAACGACTACCCCAATTAAAATCTATCCACTCAACAAAAATTATTTCGTACCACAGACTCATCTTCGTCAGGATCGATTTGAAATCTATCATGGTTTCAGAGAAATCATACTCCATGGTTCGTTGTTCTGATAGAAAGTTGAACGACTACCCCAACTAAAATCTATCCACTCAACAAAAATTATTTCACACCACAGACTCATTTTGTTCAGGATCGATTTGAAATCTATCATGGTTTCAGAGAAATCATACTCCATGGTTCGTTGTTCTGATAGAAAGTTGAACGACTACCCCAACTAAAATCTATCCACTCAACAAAAATTATTTCACACCACAGACTCATCTTGGTCAGGATCGATTTGAAATCTATCATGGTTTCAGAGAAATCATACTCCATGGTTCGTTGTTCTGATAGAAAGTTGAACGACTACCCCAACTAAAATCTATCCACTCAACAAAAATTATTTCACACCACAGACTCATTTTGGTCAGGATCGATCTGAAATCTATCATGGTTTCAGAGAAATCATACTCCATGGTTCGTTGTTCTGATAGAATGTTCAACGACTACCCCAACTAAAATCTATCCACCGAAGCATAAATGATTTCACACCACAGACTGATCTTGGTCAGGATCGATTTGAAATCTATCATGGTTTCAGAGAAATCATACTCCATGGTTCGTTGTTCTGATAGAAAGTTGAACGACTACCCCAACTAAAATCTATCCACTCAACAAAAATTATTTCACACCACAGACTCATCTTGGTCAGGATCGATTTGAAATCTATCATGGTTTCAGAGAAATCATACTCCATTGTTCGTTGTTCTGATAGAATGTTGAACGACTACCCCAACTAAAATCTATCCACCGAAGCAAAAATGATTTCAAACAACAGACTCATTTTGGACACGATCGATTTGAAATCTATCATGGTTTCAGAGAAATCATACTCCATTGTTCGTTGTTCTGATAGAATGTTGAACGACTACCCCATCTAAAATCTATCCACTCAATAAAAATTATTTCACACCACAGACTCATTTTGGTCAGGATCGATTTGAAATCTATCATGGTTTCAGAGAAATCATACTCCATGGTTCGTTGTTCTGATACAATGTTGAACGACTACCCCAACTGAAATCTATCCACTCACCAAAAATTATTTCACACCACAGACACATTTGATCAGGATCGATTTGAAATCTATCATGGTTTCAGAGAAATCATACTCCATGGTTCGTTGTTCTGATAGAAAGTTGAACGACTACCCCAACTAAAATCTATCCACTCAACAAAAATTATTTCACACCACAGACTCATTTTGGTCAGGATCGATTTGAAATCTATCATGGTTTCAGAGAAATCATACTTCATGGTTCGTTGTTCTGATACAATGTTGAACGACTACCCCAACTAAAATCTATCCACTCAATAAAAATTATTTCACACCACAGACTCATCTTGGTCAGGATCGATTTGAAATCTATCATGGTTTCAGAGAAATCATACTCCATGGTTCGTTGTTCTGATAGAGTGTTGAACGACTAAGCCAAATAAAATCTATCCACCCAACAAAAATTATTTCACACCACAGACTCATTTTGGTCAGGATCGATCTGAAATCTATCATGGTTTCAGAGAAATCATACTCCATGGTTCGTTGTTCTGACAGAATGTTGAACGACTACCCCTAACTAAAATCTATCCACTCAAAAAAAATTATTTCACGCCGCAGGCTCATCTTGGTCAGGATTGATTTGAAATCTATCATGGTTTCAGAGAAATCATACTCCATGGTTCGTTGTTCTGATAGAATGTTGAACGACTACCCCAACTAAAATCTATCTACTCAAAAAAATTATTTCACACCACAGACTCATTTTGGTCAGGATCGATTTGAAATCTATCATGGTTTCAGAGAAATCATACTCTATGGTTCGTTGTTCTGATAGAATATTGAACGACTACCCCTAACTAAAATCTATTGACTCAAAAAAAATTATTTCACATCACAGACTCATCTTGGTCAGGATCGATTTAAAATCCATCATGGTTTCAGAGAAATCATACTCCATGGTTCGCTGTTCTGATAGAATATTGAACGACTACCATAATTAAAATCTACCCACTCAACAAAAATTATTTCGCGCCACAGACTCATCTTGGTCAGGATCGATTTGAAATCTATTATGGTTTCAGAGAAATCATACTCCATGGTTCGCTGTTCTGATAGAATATTGAACGACTACCCCAATTAAAATCTACCCACTCAACAAAAATTATTTCGCGCCACGGACTCATCTTGGTCAGGATCGATTTGAAATCTATCATGGTTTCAGAGAAATCATACTCCATGGTTCGTTGTTCTGATAGAATGTTGAACGACTACCCCAACTAAAACCTATCCACTCAACAAAAATTATTTCACACCACAGACTGATCTTGGTCAGGATCGATTTGAAATCTATCATGGTTTCAGAGAAATCATACTCCATGGTTCGTTGTTCTGATAGAATGTTGAACGACTACCATTACCTAAAATCTATCCACTCAACAAAAATTATTTCACACCACAGACTCATTTTGGACAGGATCGATTTGAAATTTATCATTGTTTCAGAGAAATCATACTCCATGGTTCGTTGTTCTGATAGAATGTTGAACGACTACCCCAACTAAAATCTATCCACCGAAGCAAAAATGATTTCAAACAACAGACTCATTTCGGACAGGATCGATTTGAAATCTATCATGGTTTCAGAGAAATCATACTCCATGGTTCGTTGTTCTGATAGAATGTTGAACGACTACCATTACCTAAAATCTATCCACTCAACAAAAATTATTTCACACCACAGACTCATTTTGGACAGGATCGATTTGAAATTTATCATTGTTTCAGAGAAATCATACTCCATGGTTCGTTGTTCTGATAGAATGTTGAACGACTACCCCAACTAAAATCTATCCACTCAACAAAAATGATTTCACACCACAGACTGATCTTGGTCAGGATCGATTTGAAATCTATCATGGTTTCAGAGAAATCATACTCCATGGTTCGTTGTTCTGATAGAATGTTGAACGACTACCATTACCTAAAATCTATCCACTCAACAAAAATTATTTCACACCACAGACTCATCTTGGTCAGGATCGATTTAAAATCCATCATGGTTTCAGAGAAATCATACTCCATGGTTCGCTGTTCTGATAGAATATTGAACGACTACCATAATTAAAATCTACCCACTCAACAAAAATTATTTCGCGCCACGGACTCATCTTGGTCAGGATCGATCTGAAATCTATCATGGTTTCAGAGAAATCATACTCCATGGTTCGTTGTTCTGATAGAATGTTGAACGACTACCCCAACTAAAATCTATCCACTCAACAAAAATGATTTCACACCACAGACTGATCTTGGTCAGGATCGATTTGAAATCTATCATGGTTTCAGAGAAATCATACTCCATGGTTCGTTGTTCTGATAGAAAGTTGAACGACTACCCCAACTAAAATCTATCCACTCAACAAAAATTATTTCACACCACAGACTCATTTTGGTCAGGATCGATCTGAAATCTATCATGGTTTCAGAGAAATCATACTCCATGGTTCGTTGTTCTGATAGAATGTTCAACGACTACCCCAACTAAAATCTATCCACCGAAGCATAAATGATTTCACACCACAGACTGATCTTGGTCAGGATCGATTTGAAATCTATCATGGTTTCAGAGAAATCATACTCCATTGTTCGTTGTTCTGATAGAATGTTGAACGACTACCCCAACTAAAATCTATCCACCGAAGCAAAAATGATTTCAAACAACAGACTCATTTTGGACAGGATCGATTTGAAATCTATCATGGTTTCAGAGAAATCATACTCCATTGTTCGTTGTTCTGATAGAATGTTGAACGACTACCCCATCTAAAATCTATCCACTCAATAAAAATTATTTCACACCACAGACTCATTTTGGTCAGGATCGATTTGAAATCTATCATGGTTTCAGAGAAATCATACTCCATGGTTCGTTGTTCTGATACAATGTTGAACGACTACCCCAACTGAAATCTATCCACTCACCAAAAATTATTTCACACCACAGACACATTTGATCTGGATCGATTTGAAATCTATCATGGTTTCAGAGAAATCATACTCCATGGTTCGTTGTTCTGATAGAAAGTTGAACGACTACCCCAACTAAAATCTATCCACTCAACAAAAATTATTTCACACCACAGACTCATTTTGGTCAGGATCGATCTGAAATCTACCATGGTTTCAGAGAAATCATACTCCATGGTTCGCTGTTCTGATAGAATATTGAACGACTACCCCAATTATAATCTATCCACTCAACAAAAATTATTTCGTACCACAGACTCATCTTCGTCAGGATCGATTTGAAATCTATCATGGTTTCAGAGAAATCATACTCCATGGTTCGTTGTTCTGATAGAAAGTTGAACGACTACCCCAACTAAAATCTATCCACCGAAGCAAAAATGATTTCACACCACAGACTGATCTTGGTCAGGATCGATTTGAAATCTATCATGGTTTCAGAGAAATCATACTCCATTGTTCGTTGTTCTGATAGAATGTTGAACGACTACCCCAACTAAAATCTATCCACTCAATAAAAATTATTTCACACCACAGACTCATCTTGGTCAGGATCGATTTGAAATCTATCATGGTTTCAGAGAAATCATACTCCATGGTTCGTTGTTCTGATAGAGTGTTGAACGACTAAGCCAAATAAAATCTATCCACCCAACAAAAATTATTTCACACCACAGACTCATTTTGGTCAGGATCGATCTGAAATCTATCATGGTTTCAGAGAAATCATACTCCATGGTTCGTTGTTCTGATAGAATGTTGAACGACTACCCCTAACTAAAATCTATCCACTCAAAAAAAATTATTTCACGCCGCAGGCTCATTTTGGTCAGGATTGATTTGAAATCTATCATGGTTTCAGAGAAATCATACTCCATGGTTCGTTGTTCTGATAGAATGTTGAACGACTACCCCAACTAAAATCTATCCACTCAAAAAATGGTCATACTCCATTGTTCGTTGTTCTGATAGAATGTTGAACGACTACCCCAACTAAAATCTATCCACTCAACAAAAATTATTTCACACCACAGACTCATTTTGGTCAGGATCGATCTGAAATCTACCATGGTTTCAGAGAAATCATACTCCATGGTTCGCTGTTCTGATAGAATATTGAACGACTACCCCAATTAAAATCTATCCACTCAACAAAAATTATTTCGTACCACAGACTCATCTTCGTCAGGATCGATTTGAAATCTATCATGGTTTCAGAGAAATCATACTCCATGGTTCGTTGTTCTGATAGAAAGTTGAACGACTACCCCTACTAAAATCTATCCACCGAAGCAAAAATGATTTTCTTGGTCTGATCTTGGTCAGGATCGATTTGAAATCTATCATGGTTTCAGAGAAATCATACTCCATTGTTCGTTGCTCTGATAGAATGTTGAACGACTACCCCAATTAAAATCTACCCACTCAACAAAAATTATTTCGCGCCACGGACTCATCTTGGTCAGGATCGATTTGAAATCTATCATGGTTTCAGAGAAATCATACTCCATGGTTCGTTGTTCTGATAGAATGTTGAACGACTACCCCAACTAAAATCTATCCACTCAACAAAAATGATTTCACACCACAGACTGATCTTGGTCAGGATCGATTTGAAATCTATCATGGTTTCAGAGAAATCATACTCCATGGTTCGTTGTTCTGATAGAATGTTGAACGACTACCATTACCTAAAATCTATCCACTCAACAAAAATTATTTCACACCACAGACTCATTTTGGACAGGATCGATTTGAAATCTATCATTGTTTCAGAGAAATCATACTCCATTGTTCGTTGTTCTGACAGAATGTTGAACGACTACCCCAACTAAAATCTATCCACTCAACAAAATTTATTTCACACCACAGACTCATTTTGTTCAGGATCGATCTGAAATCTACCATGGTTTCAGAGAAATCATACTCCATGGTTCGCTGTTCTGATAGAATATTGAACGACTACCCCAATTAAAATCTATCCACTCAACAAAAATTATTTCGTACCACAGAGTCATCTTGGTCAGGATCGATTTGAAATCTATCATGGTTTCAGAGAAATCATACTCCATGGTTCGTTGTTCTGATAGAATGTTGAACGACTACCCCAACTAAAATCTATCCACTCAACAAAAATGATTTCACACCACAGACTGATCTTGGTCAGGATCGATTTGAAATCTATCATGGTTTCAGAGAAATCATACTCCATGGTTCGTTGTTCTGATAGAATGTTGAACGACTACCATTACCTAAAATCTATCCACTCAACAAAAATTATTTCACACCACAGACTCATTTTGGACAGGATCGATTTGAAATCTATCATTGTTTCAGAGAAATCATACTCCATTGTTCGTTGTTCTGATAGAATGTTGAACGACTACCCCAACTAAAATCTATCCACTCAACAAAAATGATTTCACACCACAGACAGATCTTGGTCAGGATCGATTTGAAATCTATCATGGTTTCAGAGAAATCATACTCCATTGTTCGTTGTTCTGATAGAATGTTGAACGACTACCCCAACTAAAATCTATCCACTCAATAAAAATTATTTCACACCACAGACTCATCTTGGTCAGGATCGATTTGAAATCTATCATGGTTTCAGAGAAATCATACTCCATCGTTCGTTGTTCTGATAGAATGTTGAACGACTAAGCCAACCAAAATCTATCCACCGAAGCAAAAATGATTTCACACCACAGACTGATCTTGGTCAGGATCGATTTGAAATCTATCATGGTTTCAGAGAAATCATACTCCATTGTTCGTTGTTCTGATAGAATGTTGAACGACTACCCCAACTAAAATCTATCCACTCAATAAAAATTATTTCACACCACAGACTCATCTTGGTCATTATCGATTTGAAATCTATCATGGTTTCAGAGAAATCATACTCCATGGTTCGTTGTTCTGATAGAATGTTGAACGACTAAGCCAACCAAAATCTATCCACCCAACAAAAATTATTTCACACGACAGACTCATTTTGGTCAGGATCGATCTGAAATCTATCATGGTTTCAGAGAAATCATACTCCATGGTTCGTTGTTCTGATAGAATGTTGAACGACTACCCCTAACTAAACTCTATCCACTCAAAAAAAATTATTTCACGCCGCAGACTCATTTTGGTCAGGATTGATTTGAAATCTATCATGGTTTCAGAGAAATCATACTCCATGGTTCGTTGTTCTGATAGAATGTTGAACGACTACCCCAACTAAAATCTATCCACTCAAAAAAATTATTTCACACCACAGACTCATTTTGGTCAGGATCGATTTGAAATCTATCATGGTTTCAGAGAAATCATACTCTATGGTTCGTTGTTCTGATAGAATATTGAACGACTACCCCTAACTAAAATCTATCCACTCAAGAAAAGTTATTTCACATCACAGACTCATCTTGGTCAGGATCGATTTAAAATCCATCATGGTTTCAGAGAAATCATACTCCATGGTTCGCTGTTCTGATAGAATATTGAACGACTACCCCAATTAAAATCTACCCACTCAACAAAAATTATTTCGCGCCACAGACTCATCTTGGTCAGGATCGATTTGAAATCTATTATGGTTTCAGAGAAATCATACTCCATGGTTCGCTGTTCTGATAGAATATTGAACGACTACCCCAATTAAAATCTACCCACTCAACAAAAATTATTTCACACCACAGACTCATCTTGGTCAGGATCGATTTGAAATCTATCATGGTTTCAGAGAAATCATACTCCATGGTTCGTTGTTCTGATAGAATGTTGAACGACTACCCCAACTAAAATCTATCCACTCAACAAAAATGATTTCACACCACAGACTGATCTTGGTCAGGATCGATTTGAAATCTATCATGGTTTCAGAGAAATCATACTCCATGGTTCGTTGTTCTGATAGAATGTTGAACGACTACCATTACCTAAAATCTATCCACTCAACAAAAATTATTTCACACCACAGACTCATTTTGGACAGGATCGATTTGAAATCTATCATTGTTTCAGAGAAATCATACTCCATTGTTCGTTGTTCTGATAGAATGTTGAACGACTACCCCATCTAAAATCTATCCACTCAATAAAAATTATTTCACACCACAGACTCATCTTGGTCAGGATCGATTTGAAATCTATCATGGTTTCAGAGAAATCATACTCCATGGTTCGTTGTTCTGATAGAAAGTTGAACGACTACCCCAACTAAAATCTATCCACTCAACAAAAATTATTTCACACCACAGACTCATTTTGGTCAGGATCGATCTGAAATCTACCATGGTGTCAGAGAAAGCATACTCCATGGTTCGCTGTTCTGATAGAATATTGAACGACTACCCCAATTAAAATCTATTCACTCAACAAAAATTATTTCGTACCACAGACTCATCTTCGTCAGGATCGATTTGAAATCTATCATGGTTTCAGAGAAATCATACTCCATGGTTCGCTGTTCTGATAGAATGTTGAACGACTACCCCAACTAAAATCTATCCACCGAAGCAAAAATTATTTCACACCACAGACTGATCTTGGTCAGGATCTATTTGAAATCTATCATGGTTTCAGAGAAATCATACTCCATTGTTCGTTGTTCTGATAGAATGTTGAACGACTACCCCAACTAAAATCTATCCACTCAATAAAAATTATTTCACACCACAGACTCATCTTGGTCAGGATCGATTTGAAATCTATCATGGTTTGAGAGAAATCATACTCCATGGTTCGTTGTTCTGATAGAAAGTTGAACGACTACCCCAACTAAAATCTATCCACTCAACAAAAATTATTTCACACCACAGACTCATCTTCGTCAGGATCGATTTGAAATCTATCATGGTTTCAGGGAAATCATACTCCATGGTTCGTTGTTCTGATAGAATGTTGAACGACTACCCCAACTAAAATCTATCCACCGAAGCAAAAACGATTTCACACCACAGACTGATCTTGGTCAGGATCGATTTGAAATCTATCATGGTTTCAGAGAAATCATACTCCATGGTTCGTTGTTCTGATAGAATGTTGAACGACTACCCCAACTAAAATCTATCCACCGAAGCAAAAATGATTTCACACCATAGACTGATCTTGGTCAGGATCGATTTGAAATCTATCATGGTTTCAGAGAAATCATACTCCATTGTTCGTTGTTCTGATAGAATGTTGAACGACTACCCAACTAAAATCTATCCACTCAATAAAAATTATTTCACACCACAGACTCATTTTGGTCAGGATCGATTTGAAATCTATCATGGTTTCAGAGAAATCATACTCCATGGTTCGTTGTTCTGATAGAAAGTTGAACGACTACCCCAACTAAAATCTATCCACTCAACAAAAATTATTTCACACCACAGACTCATTTTGGTCAGGATCGATCTGAAATCTATCATGGTTTCAGAGAAATCATACTCCATGGTTCGTTGTTCTGATAGAATGTTGAACGACTACCCCTAACTAAAATCTATCCACTCAACAAAAATTATTTCACGCCGCAGACTCATTTTGGTCAGGATCGATTTGAAATCTATCATGGTTTCAGAGAAATCATACTTCATGGTTCGCTGTTCTGATACAATGTTGAACGACTACCCCAACTGACATCTATCCACTCAACAAAAATTATTTCACATCACAGACTCATCTTGGTCAGGATTGATTTGAAATCTATCATGGTTTCAGAGAAATCATACTCCATGGTTCGTTGTTCCGATAGAATGTTGAACGACTACCCCTAACTAAAATCTACCCACTCAACAAAACTTATTTTACACAACAGACTGATCTTGGTCAGGATCGATTTGAAATCTATCATGGTTTCAGAGAAATCATACTTCATGGTTCGTTGTTCTGATACAATGTTGAACGACTACCCCAACTGAAATCTATCCACTCAACAAAAATTATTTCACGTCACAGACTCATTTTTTTCAGGATCGATCTGAAATCTATCATGGTTTCAGAGAAATCATACTCCATGGTTCGTTGTTCTGATAGAATGTTGAACGACTACCCCTAACTAAAATCTATCCACTCAACAAAAATTATTTCACGCCGCAGACTCATTTTGGTCAGGATCGGTTTGAAATCTATCATGGTTTCAGAGAAATCATACTTCATGGTTCGTTGTTCTGATACAATGTTGAACGACTACCCCAACTGAAATCTATCCACTCAACAAAAATTATTTCACATCACAGACTCATTTTGGTCAGAATCGATTTGAAATCTATCATGGTTTCAGAGAAATCATACTTCATGGTTCGTTGTTCTGATACAATGTTGAACGACTACCCCAACTGATATCTATCCACTCAACAAAAATTATTTCACAATACAGACAAATTTGGTCAGGATCGATTTGAAATCTATCATGGTTTCGGAGAAATCATACTCCATGGTTCGTTGTTCTGATACAATATTGAACGACTACCCCAACTAAGATCTATCCACTCAAAAAAATTATTTCACACCACAGACTCATTTTGGTCAGGATCGATTTGAAATCTATCATGGTTTCAGAGAAATCATACTCCATCGTTCGCTGTTCTGATAGAATATTGAACGACTACCCCAATTAAAGTCTACCCACTCAACAAAAATTATTTCGCGCCACAGACTCATCTTGGTCAGGATCGATTTGAAATCTATCATGGTTTTAGAGAAATCATACTCCATGGTTCGCTGTTCTGATAGAATATTGAACGACTACCCCAATTAAAATCTTCCCACTCAACAAAAATTATTTCGCGTTACGGACTCATCTTGGTCAGGATCGATTTGAAATCTATCATGGTTTCAGAGAAATAATACTCCATGGTTCGTTGTTCTGATAGAATGTTGAACGACTACCCCAACTAAAATCTATCCACCGAAGCAAAAATGATTTCACACCACAGACTGATCTTGGTCGGGATCGATTTGAAATCTATCATGGTTTCAGAGAAATCATACTCCATTGTTCGTTGTTCTGATAGAATGATGAACGACTACCCCATCTAAAATCTATCCACTCAATAAAAATTATTTCACACCACAGACTCATCTTGGTCAGGATCGATTTGAAATCTATCATGGTTTCAGAGAAATCATACTCCATGGTTCATTGTTCTGATAGAAAGTTGAACGACTACCCCAACTAAAATCTATCCACTCAACAAAAATTATTTCACATCACAGACTCATTTTGGTCAGGATCGATCTGAAATCTACCATTTTTTCAGAGAAATCATACTCCATGGTTCGTTGTTCTGATAGAATGATGAACGACTACCCCATCTAAAATCTATCCACTCAAAAAAAATTATTTCACACCACAGACTCATCTTGGTCAGGATCGATTTGAAATCTATCATGGTTTCAGAGAAATCATACTCCATGGTTCGTTGTTCTGATAGAAAGTTGAACGACTACCCCTACTGAAATCTATCCACCGAAGCAAAAATGATTTCACACCACAGACTGATCTTGGTCAGGATCGATTTGAAATCTATCATGGTTTCAGAGAAATCATACTCCATGGTTCGTTGTTCTGATAGAATGATGAACGACTACCCCATCTAAAATCTATCCACTCAATAAAAATTATTTCACACCACAGACTCATCTTGGTCAGTTTGGTTATTTCACATCACAGACTCATTTTGGTCAGAATCGATTTGAAATCTATCATGGTTTCAGAGAAATCATACTCCATGGTTCGTTGTTCTGATAGAAAGTTGAACGACTACCCCAACTAAAATCTATCCACTCAACAAAAATTATTTCACGCCGCAGACTCATTTTGGTCAGGATCGATTTGAAATCTATCATGGTTTCAGAGAAATCATACTTCATGGTTCGTTGTTCTGATACAATGTTGAACGACTACCCCAACTGAAATCTATCCACTCAAAAAAAATTATTTCACATCACAGACTCATTTTGGTCAGAATCGATTTGAAATCTATCATGGTTTCAGAGAAATCATACTTCATGGTTCGTTGTTCTGATACAATGTTGAACGACTACCCCAACTGATATCTATCCACTCAACAAAAATTATTTCACACCACAGACACATTTGGTCAGGATCGATTTGAAATCTATCATGGTTTCGGAGAAATCATACTCCATGGTTCGTTGTTCTGATACAATATTGAACGACTACCCCAACTAAGATCTATCCACTCAAAAAAATTATTTCACACCACAGACTCATTTTGGTCAGGATCGATTTGAAATCTATCATGGTTTCAGAGAAATCATATTCCATGGTTCGTTGTTCTGATAGAATGTTGAACGACTACCCCAACTGACATCTATCCACTCAACAAAAATTATTTCACATCACGGACTCATTTTGGTCAGGATCGATTTGAAATCTATCATGGTTTCAGAGAAATCATACTCCATGGTTCGTTGTTCTGATAGAATGTTGAACGACTACCCCAACTGATATCTATCCACTCAACAAAAATTATTTCACACCACAGACACATTTGGTCAGGATCGATTTGAAATCTATCATGGTTTCGGAGAAATCATACTCCATGGTTCGTTGTTCTGATAGAATGTTGAACGACTACCCCTAACTAAAACCTATCCACTCAACAAAAATTATTTCACGCCGCAGACTCATTTTGGTCAGGATCGATTTGAAATCTATCATGGTTTCAGAGAAATCATACTTCATGGTTCGCTGTTCTGATACAATGTTGAACGACTACCCCAACTGACATCTATCCACTCAACAAAAATTATTTCACATCACGGACTCATTTTGGTCAGGATCGATTTGAAATCTATCATGGTTTCAGAGAAATCATACTTCATGGTTCGTTGTTCTGATAGAATATTGAACGACTACCCCAATTAAAGTCTACCCACTCAACAAAAATTTTTTCGCGCCACAGACTCATCTTGGTCAGGATCGATTTGAAATCTATCATGGTTTCAGAGAAATCATACTCCATGGTTCGCTGTTCTGATAGAATATTGAACGACTACCTAAATTAAAATCTACCCACTCAACAAAAATTATTTCGCGCCACGGACTCATCTTGGTCAGGATCGATTTGAAATCTATCATGGTTTCAGAGAAATCATACTCCATGGTTCGTTGTTCTGATAGAATGTTGAACGACTACCCCAACTGAAATCTATCCACCGAAGCAAAAATGATTTCACACCACAGACTGATCTTGGTCAGGATCGATTTGAAATCTATCATGGTTTAAGAGAAATCATACTCCATGGTTCGTTGTTCTGATAGAATGATGAACGACTACCCCATCTAAAATCTATCCACTCAATAAAAATTATTTCACACCACAGACTCATCTTGGTCAGGATCGATTTGAAATCTATCATGGTTTCAGAGAAATCATACTCCATGGTTCGTTGTTCTGATAGAAAGTTGAACGACTACCCCAACTAAAATCTATCCACTCAACAAAAATTATTTCACATCACAGACTCATTTTGGTCAGGATCGATCTGAAATCTACCATTTTTTCAGAGAAATCATACTCCATGGTTCGCTGTTCTGATAGAATATTGAACGACTACCCCAATTAAAATCTATCCACTAAACAAAAATTATTTCGTACCACAGACTCATCTTCGTCAGGATCGATTTGAAATCTATCATGGTTTCAGAGAAATCATACTCCATGGTTCGTTGTTCTGATAGAATGTTGAACGACTACCCCAACTAAAATCTATCCACCGAAGCAAAAATGATTTCACACCACAGACTGATCTTGGTCAGGATCGATTTGAAATCTATCATGGTTTTAGAGAAATCATACTCCATTGTTCGTTGTTCTGATAGAATGTTGAACGACTACCCCAACTAAAATCTATCCACTCAATAAAAATTATTTCACATCACAGACTCATCTTGGTCAGGATCGATTTGAAATCTATCATGGTTTCAGAGAAATCATACTCCATGGTTCGTTGTTCTGATAGAAAGTTGAACGACTACCCCAACTAAAATCTATCCACTCAACAAAAATTATTTCACACCACAGACTCATTTTGGTCAGGATCGATCTGAAATCTATCATGGTTTCAGAGAAATCATACTCCATGGTTCGTTGTTCTGATAGAATGTTGAACGACTACCCCTAACTAAAATCTATCCACTCAACAAAAATTATTTCACGCCGCAGACTCATTTTGGTCAGGATCGATTTGAAATCTATTCGCTGTTCTGATACAATGTTGAACGACTACCCCAACTAAAATCTATCCACCGAAGCAAAAATGATTTCACACCACAGACTGATCTTGGTCAGGATCGATTTGAAATCTATCATGGTTTCAGAGAAATCATACTCCATGGTTCGTTGTTCTGATAGAATGTTGAACGACTACCCCTAACTAAAATCTATCCACTCAACAAAAATTATTTCACGCCGCAGACTCATTTTGGTCAGGATCGATTTGAAATCTATTCGCTGTTCTGATACAATGTTGAACGACTACCCCAACTGAAATCTATCCACTCAACAAAAATTATTTCGCATCACGGACTCATTTTGTTCAGGATCGATTTGATCATCTGATCAAGTGTCAATTGAAGTGAACGGTTGGTTATATGAGTGCTCTGATATTTAAATTGCAATTCCCCTATAAAAAGCATTCTTTTCAAAACAAAAGATAATAAATAGATAAATAAGATAGAGACTTTTGAATTTTTATTAAAAAATATATATAAAAGTGTTAATGAACAAGTTTCTGATAAAAAAAAAAAAAAAAAAACTAAACAAAATAAAAGGTATTTGTTCCATCCATTGCCGTTTGTTTACACCGCTTCTGCTGTAAAACACAGTAAGTACAATGACTCTCTGTGACCATTGCAAAGAAGATCTGCCACTTGCTGGTGACTTCGTCGTTTGTCCTTTGTGTTCCCGAAAATTGCACTTCAACTGCACCACGGTGACCGAAAGATCTTGGAGATCCATGGGTTCCAAAAGAGATATATGGAAGTGTCAATTTTGTCGAAACACCGGCGAAATTCTTTCGACCATTCCATTAGAATCTTCCGTGCAGCCATCAACACCCGATATGCAATCAAACAAGAGGAATAGATCGGAAATAAATAGCCCACAAAAAGAAAATGAAGAGTCATTGAAAATAAACACAAACGAATTAATGCGAGAACTAAAAAACGTAAAAACAGAGATGAAAAGTATCGCCGACTTTTGTAGTTTTGTCTCACAAAAATTTGATGACATAAACAAAAACATTGAAAAAAATAACAACATAATGGATACACTGATGACCGAAATACAAAAACAAAAAGAATCAAACAAAGAAAAAGATGAATGCATTTCAAATATGCAAGCACAAATTAATAAACTAGAACAACAACAATTAAGAAACACAATCTAAATAAAAACCATACCGCCAAAACAAAACGAAAATTTAATTGAACTAGTCAAAACACTTGGAAAAACTGTGCAACAAGATATAACAAACGGAGATATATCAGACATCTACCGCACGAAACCTAAAAACACTGAAAAATCTGCAATAATAGTTACTTTTACCAATAATATAGTCAAAACAAATCTCATGAAGAATGCACGTACAATGCGTCCGTTGACAATTGCCAAAGTCAACCAAAATCTAGCGGATAACAATGAAAAAATAAATGAGGCATATAACAACAACAACATCTTCATAAATAATATGCTCACTAGCTTAAATAAGCAACTGTTGTGGCAAGCAAAGATAAAGGTCAAGGATGAATGCTGGAGATATGTGTGGGAAAATGCTGGAAAAGTATTTGCTAGAAGAGAGGAGAGAACTGAGGCTTTGTTTATACAATCTTTGAATGATATAAACAAAATAAAACGTATATAAATTATAATTATAGCATAGTACGAGTATTTTTTTATTATAGCAATGGATAATAATAATAACGCTGAAGAACTATTTGATTTGAATTTTTTGGTATGCAGAGATTTTAGCGAAGCAGAAGATGAATTAAAAAAAATTAATTTTAGGTGTTTGTGTCTGAATATACGTTCGATACGAAAAAATTGGAATGTTTTTTGTGCAAGTGTTTGTCCTATTTTGCAATATATTGATGTGATTGTCCTAGTTGAAATTAATATTAAGGCAGAAGAAAACGGTTTATACTTCCTGAATGGTTTTAATGCTGAATTTGCGAATAGAGAAGTGAGAAGAGGTGGAGGTGTAGCAATGTTTATTAGAAATAACATACAATACGAAAGAGTTAATATTAACACCACATCCTATGAAAATCTCACAGTAAACATTTCTCTTAACTCAAAGAAGAAAATTATCAGTGGAGTATATAGACCACCAAGGAGTAGTGAAAATGAATTTATTGAAGAGTTTGTGAAGATTGTAGACTTAAGAAAAACCCATAATAATATTATTGTCCTAGGAGATATAAATATAAATACTGAAGATCGTTCGAAGAATTTCGTCTTAAACTATCAAGAAATGTTGGCGTCAAGTGGCTTACTTAATGTCATTAAAGAACCCACTCGAATCGATCTTAATACAGGGAGCAGGACACTGATAGATCACATACTGGTGAATGTATCAAAGCAGAAAATATTCTCGGCGCTAATAGAAAGTGACATATCTGATCACTACAGCACTATGTATGGTATCTACGATGAGTGTTTAGCCAAAGATGATTCACATTTACTTACTTTTATAAAGACTAGTAGAGTAAACGAACTCATTAGAGACACCGATTGGACTCCAATATTAGAAAAAACAGACGCTGAAACACTGTTTAATTGCCTAGTTAAGAAAATGGATGAAATATATGAAAAATCTACAGTCGTTTGTAAGCAAAGGCGTCGAAAGGATAGTTCCGCATGGATTACGAGGGACATAGTAGAAAGATGCAAACATAGAGACAGACTGTATCGTAGGTGGAAAAGTAACCGAGCCAACTCAACATACATGACAGAATACAAAAAAATTCGCAACCAAGTTAACAAAGAAATAAATAAGCGTAAGGACGAATTCTACAAATCAAAATTTGAACAAATAAAGTTTGATCCTAAAAAAACATGGGCCTTAATCAACGAGTTATTAGGAAGAAAGAAACCTTCAGTAGACGAGATTATCCTAAAAAGTTTCTCCAGTAACACGACAGAGGCGCTAGCAGATGAATTTGCAAATCTTTTTTCGAACCAAGCTGCATCCATCATACATTCGTGCAGCACTATAACATCCAACCTTCGCAGTGATGATATACTACGTGACTCTATTTACCTAACTGACACAAATTGTACGGAGATTCTAAACCTATTATGTAGATTAAGCACTCAGAAGGCGCCTGGGGCAGATGGTTTTAGAGCCATCGATTTGAAATCAAACGCCGAAATATTTGCTCCTATAATCTCGAAATTGATCAACCTCAGTTTTAACACGGCAACAGTACCTAGCAAACTTAAGCAAGCAATAGTTCGACCAATCCATAAGGCAAATGCCAAAAACCAGGTAACGAACTATCGTCCAATAGCTTTATTACCAACAATAGAGAAGATTATAGAGCAGATAGTAGCAGACAGAGTGTGGAATTTCATCGAAAATCATAACATCATAAGTAAAAACCAATACGGGTTCCAAAAAGGGAAAAGCACCAATCAACTTCTTGGCAATTTCGCCGATCTTGTCAACAGCAACCTTAGCAAAAGTCATCATGTGTTGATATTGTTTTTGGACTTTAGCAAGGCTTTCGACACTCTTAACCACAGCAAACTCATCGATCAATTACAAAAAGTTGGAGTGAGAGGAAAACTTGCAGACTGGGTAAGGGATTACCTTAGAACGAGGACATTTCGGGTCAAAATAGGAGACTCTTATAGCAGGGTGAACGAAGTGCAGTACGGAGTTCCACAGGGTTCAAAACTAGGACCCCTACTCTTCATACTGTACACAAACGAGATGTTGAAATGTTGCCAGAAGAGTTTCCCATTCGCATATGCAGACGATACGGCGGTCGTGGTATGTCACAAAAACCTAGAAGAAGTAACAAATATGATGCAGGCAGAGTTTGACGAACTTGGAAAATGGTGCCACGATAATGGCCTTGTAATTAACGGATCAAAGACCAAATTGATGCACATCCGTAGTCCAAATTTTCCAGCGTCTGATATTTCGCTTAAAACGTTTAATTGTACCGGCCATTGCGAGGCTATTCAAGTAGTGGATACGTACAAATATCTTGGTGTTATCATCGACAAACATTTTCTCTGGGAACCACACATTAGTAACCTACGAAGTAAGCTGAGACGGTCTCTTTTTGCGTTGGCTTCCTTGAAAAATAAGTCATCATATCATGTGCAGAAACAAGTTTATCATGCCCTTGTTGAGGCAAGACTGAGGTATGGCATACTGGCATGGGGAGGTGCAGCGCAAACGCACATTGATAAACTACAACATGTTCAAGACACGGCCCTAAAGCTAGTGCAGCAAACTACTACAAACAGAGTCAACGTTTTGAATGTAAAGAAGATCTTCGAGATGACAGCCGCGTTGGAGTACTACGACGATCATCGCCTCCGGATACCAATTAACCACAACTTTAACACAAGAATGCAAGCAGAAGGACTATACCAACTACCACGCTTTAACAATATCTATGGCAAGAGACAACTTAAGTATACGGTGCCAAGTATTTTGAATGATTTGCCGCAGAACTTGAGAAATATAAGAGAAGTAAATGTGAGAAAAAGTAGGATAAAAAAATATTTTCTTGAAATTATAACTTAAAATACAATTAAAATAGAATTAAAGTAAAATAAACTGTGAATAATTATTAATAATAAGAATCTTTTAGGAAACAAGAATAAATCTTTAAATCTTTTACATTAAAAAATATAACCTTCATTAATTTTTAAATTTGCACATAAATAAATGTACGTACATATATTGAATTAACTTTATTTTTGTCAAAAGTTCACTTCAAAATAAAATGTTTTTGCTGAATTAAACTCCTGCAGACAAGCCACTTTGGCTTCGCAGGTAAATAAGAAAATGTGATATGTAAAAATACGAGAAATAAAAATTGAATTGAATTGAATTGAATTGAATTGAAATCTATCATGGTTTCAGAGAAATCATACTTCATGGTTCGTTGTTCTGATACAATGTTGAACGACGATAGAACTGAAATCTATCCACTCTACAAAAATTATTTCACATCACAGACTCATCTTGGTCAGGATCAATTTAAAATCTATCATGGCTTCAGAGAAATCATACTCCATGGTTCGTTGTTCTGATAGAATGTTGAACGACTACCATAACTAAAATCTACCCACTCAACAAAAATTATTTTACACAACAGACTGATCTTGGTCAAAATCGATTTGAAATCTATCATGGTTTCAGAGAAATCATACTTCATGGTTCGTTGTTCTGATAGAATGTAGAACGACTACCCCTAACTAAAATCTATCCACTCATCAACAATTATTTCACGCCGCAGACTCATTTTGGTCAGGATCGATTTGAAATCTATCATGGTCTATCATACTTCATGGTTCGTTGTTCTGATACAATGTTGAACGACTACAACAACTGAAATCTATCCACTCAACAAAAATTATTTCACGTCACAGACTCATTTTGGTCAGGATCGATCTGAAATCTATCATGGTTTCAGAGAAATCATACTTCATGGTTCGTTGTTCTGATAGAATGTAGAACGACTACCCCTAACTAAAATCTATCCACTCATCAACAATTATTTCACGCCGCAGACTCATTTTGGTCAGGATCGATTTGAAATCTATCATGGTCTATCATACTTCATGGTTCGTTGTTCTGATACAATGTTGAACGACTACCCCAACTGAAATCTATCCACTCAACAAAAATTATTTCACATCACAGACTCATTTTGGTCAGAATCGATCTGAAATCTATCATGGTTTCAGAGAAATCATACTTCATGTTTCGTTGTTCTGATACAATGTTGAACGACTACCCCAACTGAAATCTATCCACTCAACAAAAACTATTTCACAAAAGAGACACATTTGGTCAGGATCGATTTGAAATCTATCATGGTTTCATAGAAATCATACTCCATGGTTCGTTGTTCTGATACAATATTGAACGACTACCATTACCTAAAATCTATCCACTCAACAAAAATTATTTCACACCACAGACTCATTTTGGACAGGATCGATTTGAAATCTATCATGGTTTCAGAGAAATCATACTCCATTATTCGTTGTTCTGATAGAATGTTGAACGACTACAGTAACTAAACTCTATCCACTCAATAAAAATTATTTCACAGCACAGACTTATCTTGGTCAGGATCGATTTGAAATCTATCATGGTTTCAGAGAAATCATACTCCATGGTTCGTTGTTCTGATAGAAAGTTGAACGACTACCCCAACTAAAATCTATCCACTCAACAAAAATTATTTCACACCACAGACTCATTTTGGTCAGGATCGATCTGAAATCTATCACGGTTTCAGAGAAATCATACTCCATGGTTCGCTGTTCTGATAGAATATTGAACGACTACCCCAATTAAAATCTATCCACTCAACAAAAATTATTTCGTACCACAGACTCATCTTCGTCAGGATCGATTTGAAATCTATCATGGTTTCAGAGAAATCATACTCCATGGTTCGTTGTTCTGATAGAATGTTGAACGACTACCCCAACTAAAATCTATCCACTCAATAAAAATTATTTCACACCACAGAGTCATCTTGGTCAATCATACTCCATGGTTCGTTGTTCTGATAGAAAGTTGAACGACTACCCCAACTAAAATCTATCCACTCAACAAAAATTATTTCACACCACAGACTTATTTTGGTCTGGATCGATTTGAAATCTATCATGGTTTTAGAGAAATCATACTCCATGGTTCGTTGTTCTGATAGACTGTTGAACGACTACCCCTAACTAAAATCTATCCACTCAACAAAAATTATTTCACGCCGCAGACTCATTTTGGTCAGGATCGATTTGAAATCTATCATGGTTTCAGAGAAATCATACTTCATGGTTCGTTGTTCTGATAGAATGTTGAACGACTACCCCAACTCAAATCTATCCACTCAACAAACATTATTTCACATCACGGACTCATTTTGGTCAGGATCGATTTGAAATCTATCATGGTTTCGGAGAAATCATACTTCATGGTTCGTTGTTCTGATACAATGTTGAACGACTACCCCAGCTGAAATCTATCCACTCAACAAAAATTATTTCACATCACAGACTCATCTTGGTCAGGATCGATTTAAAATCTAACATGGTTTCAGAGAAATCATACTCCATGGTTCGTTGTTCTGATAGAATGTTGAACGACTACCCCTAACTAAAATCTACCCACTCAACAAAAATTATTTTACACAACAGAC
The DNA here is from genome assembly GCA_905220385.1 of Xylota sylvarum. Lineage (NCBI taxonomy): Eukaryota > Metazoa > Arthropoda > Insecta > Diptera > Syrphidae > Xylota > Xylota sylvarum. The sequence continues at coordinate 1,198,055 of CAJMZQ010000060.1, forward strand.
TGATCTTGGTCAGGATCGATTTGAAATCTATCACGGTTTCATAGAAATCATACTCCATGGTTCGTTGTTCTGATACAATGTTGAACGACTACCCCAACTAAAATCTATCCACTCAATAAAAATTATTTCACACCACAGACTCATCTTGGTCAGGATCGATTTGAAATCTATCATGGTTTCAGAGAAATCATACTCCATGATTCGTTGTTCTGATAGAAAGTTGAACGACTACCCCAACTAAGATCTATCCACTCAACAAAAATTATTTCACACCACAGACTCATTTTGGTCAGGATCGATCTGAAATCTATCATGGTTTCAGAGAAATCATACTCCATGGTTCGTTGTTCTGATAGAATGTTGAACGACTACCATTACCTAAAATCTATCCACTCAACAAAAATTATTTCACACCACAGACTCATTTTGGACAGGATCGATTTGAAATCTATCATGGTTTCAGAGAAATCATACTCCATTGTTCGTTGTTCTGATAGAATGTTGAACGACTACCCCAACTAAAATCTATCCACTCAATAAAAATTATTTCACACCACAGACTCATCTTGGTCAGGATCGATTTGAAATCTATCATGGTTTCAGAGAAATCATACTCCATGGTTCGTTGTTCTGATAGAAAGTTGAACGACTACCCAACTAAAATCTATCCACTCAACAAAAATTATTTCACACCACAGACTCATTTTGGTCAGGATCGATCTGAAATCTATCATGGTTTCAGAGAAATCATACTCCATGGTTCGCTGTTCTGATAGAATATTGAACGACTACCCCAATTAAAATCTATCCACTCAACAAAAATTATTTCGTACCACAGACTCATCTTGGTCAGGATCGATTTGAAATCTATCATGGTTTCAGAGAAATCATACTCCATGGTTCGTTGTTCTGATAGAATGTTGAACGACTACCCCAACTAAAATCTATCCACTCAATAAAAATTATTTCACACCACAGAGTCATTTTGGTCAGGATCGATTTGAAATCTATCATTTTTTTAGAGAAATCGTACTCCATGGTTCGTTGTTCTGATAGAATGTTGAACGACTACCCCTAAGTAAAATCTATCCACTCAACAAAAATTATTTCACGCCGCAGACTCATTTTGGTCAGGATCGATTTGAAATCTATCATGGTTTCAGAGAAATCATACTTCATGGTTCGTTGTTCTGATACAATGTTGAACGACTACCCCAACTGAAATCTATCCACTCAACAAAAATTATTTCACATCACAGACTCATCTTGGTCAGGATCGATTTGAAATCTATCACGGTTTCATAGAAATCATACTTCATGGTTCGTTGTTCTGCTACAATGTTGAACGACTATCCCATCTAAAATCTATCCACTCAATAAAAATTATTTCACACCACAGACTCATCTTGGTCAGGATCAATTTGAAATCTATCATGGTTTCAGAGAAATCATACTCCATGGTTCGTTGTTCTGATAGAAAGTTGAACGACTACCCCAACTAAAATCTATCCACTCAACAAAAATTATTTCACACCACATACTCATTTTGGTCAGGATCGATTTGAAATCTATCATGGTTTCGGAGAAATCATACTCCATGGTTCGTTGTTCTGATAGAATGTTGAACGACTACCCCAACTAAAATCTATCCACTCAACAAAAATTATTTCACATCACAGACTCGTCTTGGTCAGGAGCGATTTGAAATCTATCACGGTTTCATAGAAATCATACTTCATGGTTCGTTGTTCTGATACAATGTTGAACGACTACCCCATCTAAAATCTATCCACTCAATCAAAATTATTTCACACCACAGACTCATTTTGGTCAGGATCGATTTGAAATCTATCATGGTTTCAGAGAAATCATACTTCATGGTTCGTTGTTCTGATACAATGTTGAACGACTACCCCAACTGAAATCTATCCACTCAACAAAAATTA